>JAODKT010001744.1:16840831-16873128 GCA_027576195.1 Cossypha heuglini
CCATGATCCAGCCTGTGCAGATCCCTCTGCAGAGCCTTCCTGCCCTCCAGCAGATGAACATTCACACTCTGTGTGATCTGTGAAGGGCCTGAGGGTGCACTCAATCCCCTCATCCAGATCATTGAGAAAGATATTACATGGAGGTTCTCCCAGTACTTTGCTGTGGGGAACCCCACCCATGACCAGCCACCAGCTGAATGTAACTCCTCTCACCACCACTGTCTGGGCCTGGCCTTCCAGGCAGTTTTTGCCCAGTGAACAGAGCACCTGTCCATGGGCTGCCAGCTTTTCCAGGAGAATATTGTGGGAAATGGTGTCAAAGGCTTTACAGAAGTCAGGTAGAAAGTATCCACGGCTTCTTCCTCGGGAGGTCAGGTGGTCAAGCAGTACCTGCTTTTATAAGTCTGTGCTGGCTAGGCCTGATCTCCTGGTTGTCCTGCAAGTGCAGTGTGATGACACTTAAGATGATCTATTCCATGATCTTCCCAGCATCAAGGTAAGGTTGACAGAGCTGTAGTTCCCCACATCCTCTTTCAGCTTGTCTTATATTTGGGCATCATATTTGCCAACCTCCTGTTAACTAGAACCAGCCTTGTTAGCCAGGATTGCTTTTAAGTGACAGAAAGTGGCTTGGTGAGCTCTTTTGGCAGATCCCTCTGTAACCTTGGGTGGATTTCATCTAATCCCATAAACTTGTGGGGTATCAGGTAATTGACTAAGTCCCCTTGGGTTAAGGGGGCTTCATTCTTCTCCCCATCCCTGTCCTCCAACTTGGCAGGCTAGGCAGAAAAAAACTGGTATTGCTATTAAAGACGGAGACAAACAAGGCATTAAGTACCTCATCTGTTTTCTTCTTTGTCACAATATTTCTCCCCATATGCAGTAAAGGATGGAGATTATCCTTACCTCTCCTTTTGTTGCTGATATATTTGTAGAAATATTTTTTACTATCTTTTATGGCAGTAGACATATTAAGCTCTCTTTGAGCTTTGGCCTTCTCTAGAATATTTTTCTCTGTAAAAATTGTCTATGGAGCTAAGACATGATTTCTCTTATGAAAATGTATTTTAAAATAGCTTGAAAGACAATTTTCAGATTAAATCTAGGTTTGAAATTGTTGGTAGACATGATTGAGAGGAAGTAGTTCTCACCTGTAGTGGCATTTCTTTGAAGATCTCTTTATTTAGAGAACATTTTGACAGAAATCTCAGACATCTCTCAGACCAAGTCAGCTGAGGGATTTAATTTTTTATTGAGAAATGTTTGGAATAAAAATAATCAGCTTGGCTGCATATGTACTATTGCTACTTAGTTAAATAATACATGATTATGCATAGCAACCAACAGATATCCCCCCCTTCCCCCAAACTGTTGTGTGGAATGCAGAATTTATCACGCTCTTGCAGATTGCAATGTTGCAGAAATGCATATGAATTGGTGTTTTGACAGAGTTGAGAAGTTGCCAGGAGGCAGCTAAACTTCTACTGGTGTAAGAGTATATCGAAAGAAAACCATAAACAAGTGATATCTGGTGCAGAGACAAAAGATCATGTTTTAAATTAGGATAGTTTAAGTCATCACTTGAAGCAATTCACACTTATCAGTTTGAACTGTCCCAATTGTTGTGTTTAGCCCAAAATTTGCATTAATAAATTTGTATTATGGAGTTAGAATATTAAACAAGGGAGTTAGCTAATGTGGATTTTATTTTCATATCATTCGGTTGGCACAGTAACGCAAGAAAATTTTCAGATCAGCCTGTTTCCTAAAGCAGAGTGTGTCAGTAAGAACTGAACTTATCCTATAGTTTTCCAGTGGCCTCTGTGGTTTGAATTGATGATTTAGGTTCAGCTCACGGAAGTCAGTTGCAGGCACTTTTTAATCTTAAAGACAATTTAAAGAACAAATAAACTTGTGATTTAGATTTTACTGTGAGAATTTTCCATTTGGTACAAATGGAGAACATGACAACCTCATCATGTGCCCTTTTTGCTTCAATATAGTGAACCTGTAAATACAGCTGTGCATTCTCAAGTGCTGTTCATCTTTTTTTTGGGTGAAAATGATGCGCTGAGATGCTTACTAAAGGGTGCTGCCCAAGAGAGGTCGTGCTGACTGCAAGTACCATGTCCGGTGTCCTTTCATGGGTGCTACTACAAGGCAGCAGCATTTAGATTTGGATCAGCTAGGGAATGTGAAACAAAACCATACATTGTGATGATGATGAGTGTTGTGTTATGTTATGGGTTCAGTTACAGTTCACAAAACCTGTCAGGAGAGCAGCTGGAGCATACTCTTTATGGATTAGTTTGTTGAAACTCTTTTCTTCAGAAAAGAGTCCCTCTCTGTTGGGAGGGCAGAATGGTACTGTGACTCCAAAACTTCTGCCTATTCTATTTCATCATCTAAGGAGATTATGGAGGTGAGAGGACAAGGAGGATCAAAGAGACAAAAAGCTAGTCTCAGCTGGCAGCTCTGTGCCTTTCCTAGCCCAGAGGATAATCACACAAAGTAATTGCCAAGAGAAGGCTCTGCTTAGTTTTTCTGAAGATTGAGGCTGTTTCAAGTCCTTTCCCACTGCTCTGAAGTTGTGGTTCTGGGCTGAGATTCCAGTGTCCTGAGTGAATTGTCCATAGCCATGAGTAATATTGCTTTCCAGTCTGCTAGTGACAGTGCTGTGACTACTATGTATTCCCCAGCGAAAGCCTTGCAGCTGAGCTGGCCAAGGTGGCTTTTGGTGAAGAATAAGCATAGGCCAGTGGCCAGGCTCTGCTGTCAGACTCTGACTCTCTGTACTGTACCCTGAGAAAAATTATTTATTGTCTTTACGTTTCAGCCCTTAAATTGCTCCCTGCATTCCTCCATCTGATTGTCATAAATATAGAACACTTAAAGCAAGTTCCTGTAAGGAGGGAATATATAAACCACATTTTGGATGTTTAACACCTGAGCACTGAAGTTAGTCCCTGCTGGCCACAGTTCTAAGAAGCCACTATTGGAAAGATAGTGTCTAATCTTTCTGCCTTAGTTTCTTCATATGTGACACTGGGCTAATACTGTTTACTAACCTACTGGGAAGTTTGCATTGATGGAATGATTACTTTTTTGTTAAGTGCTATCCTCCAGTTGGCTACAACATGTCTATGGATTTTAGTAACCAGTTGCTATCATCACATGAAAAATAAAACCTCTGTGAAAGCAGACTATCTTCCTGTCTGCCACCTTACCAGAAAATACCAGGAGCATGCAGAAACTGGTACTTGCCTTTTTTATTTGCATAAAGAACATATCCTGATTCCTGCCAGTTTTACAGTCTTCTTTTTACCTTTGTCTGACACGTGCTGATCTTACGTTTACAAAAATAACATTGAAAACTAGTGTTGATAGATCTGACAAATAAAATTTCATTTTATTTGTGAAAAAGAATTTGGAAAAGTATTTCTTTCTGTTGTGTGTAACAATTGCCTCAGTTAAGAAGGTGGTGTCTGAATTAAGAACTACTCCAGTAAAGGAGTAATATTGCTGAAAGTCTGACACATTGATTTTTGCATTTCTGAAACTAAGTAGTATGAGGTCTGCATCAGGAACAGTATAGGAGGTGCTTTAGCTGTGCTTTTAAAGTGCCTATAAATGCAGCATTTGATTAACTGTACGTTAGGTATATGCAGTAGTGAAAACAATAAAATCCTGATGTAAATTTATCTGGCATAAAAACTCACATCAGAACAGAAGGCAATAGAAACACAGTAAGGGCACAAATTGTTCTTCTTGGCCTATGCCCCTGAGAACTCATTACATGGAAATTACCATGTGTATGAATTTTAATGAACCCTCTTTTGGATGTGATTTTGTGTTTCATGAAGAAACCTAAGCAGTGACAAATCAGAGGCAATTTTCCCAAGACATATCTTGAAATCTACCAAAAAGTATTGGGTGGCAAATTTATTTACAGGAAAATTGGTCTTTTCAAAATATTTAGCTGAAAGAGAAAAACTACAGAGGCAATAACAAACTTCAAGTGGTTTTTGTCTAATTTCTAGGACATTATGGAAAATGGCTCAAATCAACAATGGGAGGAAAATCTTTTTAATATCACAATGTAGTGAACTGTGGAAAAAACACTAGACGCTGCAACAGGAGAGGTCATAGCACAACAAATATTTTTAGAGTTTCAAGTATTAGAATTTTCAAAAGCATCCAACTCCTTTTTGATAAACTCCCTACACAGGATGTCTCTTTGGATCAATGGCTGGAGAGTGAATGAATCTTTAAGAAGCTCCAGACCTCTAGATCTGAAAAACTTACATCTCATGGGTGCTAGGACTGGACAGAAGAGGTGGCAGAGCCTCCCTCTGGGTTCACAGAATTATTTAACAGTTTGGTTTATCTGATATTATTTGGTTCTTGCTAGTAAATCTCTGCTTACTTCTAAGAGTCTACAGCAAGAATCAATTCAAAAATACTACAAGATTTGTGAGTTTTAGAAACCAAAAGTGCAGTCTTTACATCTCTATTGTATAACCAGCATTTCTGGTCAGACTTTATATTTTTTCCTTCCTCAGAGGATATTTACTCTTAACTTCTTATGTGAAAGATACAATTAAGTACAGCCAACTATTCATGCACTGTAAGAAAGTCTCCTTTCACAGCCTTCAGTGTGCATGCAAAGCTATTTTCAGCTCGGTTGACAAGCTGAAAGTATTGCTGAAGTTTGTGGCACTGTGTGTAAGAAGGGGATCTGCTTCTCCTGACCCTTTTCCTCAGCTCTACTCTTACCAACTAATCTTCCTGATGTAATCTCAATAGGAAAGGCGATGACTGTGGGGTCTTTCTAGTGGTGATGATGGCTGCTGAGACACACTGGGGCAGTTGGACCAAACCTTTTCTTAGTGTATTAGTGTGTTCAGACAGTTTCAATCTGCTCCTCTGTGATAAAAGGAACTCTGCCACATTCTTATTCCATACACTGGGAATAGAAACCTGTGCAGAGGTGCAGGAATGCACGTGTGTGTAGAGTCAGATAATACTCTTAAGGCGGGTATGAACATACTCCTGAATCCGCAGGTTCCTCTAGTGGTTGCAGAGCGACAGAATGTCACACCATGATGCCAAGTACCCCAAAGCATCACAAACAGTGAGAGGGAAATGGAAACTTAAGTACAGAAGGCTGTACAATGTAAGTGAGCAGAGATGCTGGAACAGATGACCCACAATGCTTCTTTCCAACCTGACAATTCAGTAATTCTGTCATTGTGTGACCTTACTAAGCTCAGTAGCAGCTGCATCAGGCAGGCCCTTGTCAGTGTTGGCTGTCTGTGAGGAAAAGTTGGACTTTAGGATCCTGACAGGCATGGGGTTAATTTTTTGTCTCTGTGTCAACTGCTTTACATCAAGTACTCCTCTGTGCCCTTGGTCTGAGGTGACTCTGAGGCTGGACACTGGACAAACTGGTCTAAACTGCCTCCGTTATAATGGTGAGCTTTTGCACAAATAGAGCCAGCACAGAAAAATCTCAGAATATAAGGAATTTCCTATGATTCTTTGAATCCTCAGAAAACCCTATGAAAATAATAATAATAATAAAAAAAATTCCACCTTTAAAGTACAAAGGTAAATAATGTATACTTGCAATATTTCTCCTAAATCATTATGAAGATGCTAATGCAGAGGAAGAGGTGTGATAAGCCATGATGACAGTATGATCACATGAGATCTTAATGCCCTCTTACAATTGTTTGAAAAGTTGCTATGCTTTTATGTCCCAAAGTGGTAGCTATGATGCTTCTGGTGTTTTGCAGTGGAAAAATATATGGATTGTGCAGCGAATTCTTTGGTGATGGTAGCAGAATACAGTCTATTAAGTGGTGAGGGGACAGAGACCTCCAACTTTGGCAGTGGTAGAGGTATTTAAAAGGCTTTATTAGGACTGAATTTTAGAGGATATAGCTTCCTCTGTAGGTATTTATGCAAGAAAATTAGCCTGCTCATCAGATATTCTGCTCAGCAATAGGACAGCCTTTGAAAGATCATCATAGTGTTCTGTGATCCTTTGTTTTACAAGTGAATGTTTTTCCCTGTTTTAAATAATGGGCTAAGGCTAATCACCTGCACAGTTTACTGGAAGAGTGAACCAGTCCATTCAGTATCAATGTATAAGCAAATTGTCCACTGGAATAAAGACTGCTTTTAAAAGAATTTTGAAATTATATTCATAAGAATGGTAAAAGGAATGTAGAGCCTATGCCAGTGAAGAGATCCATTTTGTTTTGTTCAGAAAATATATCCTTTGTGTGTATGTATTTTCTTAGCTCCCTGTGCCAAGATGAACTCCCCAGACACCTGAATACTTCACACTCTATGAATAAATACTCAACTAGTGTCAGAGAAGAATGTGTCAGGATTATTTAATCTCTAGACAGAGAGGAAAAAAAATCTCTGTCGTGACCTACCGACCAGACATTTCTTGGCAATTGCTAATCAGCAGTGTTAGCCTTTTATTGTCTCTCCTGCCATTATCTTCCAGGAAAGGTCTGAGCAAAAGGTCAGAGTAGCTTAAGTAGGTATTGGTTCATTTGTTATCTTTCATGCAGTATGCTGCAGTCAACAGTCTGCTCTCCATTGAAGGTGAAATACTTCACCTTAATTTGTTCCTTTACTGTAGAATTTGGCAACCAAGCTCAAAAGATAAGAATACTTTCTGGTGGGAACATTTCTTAGAATAATTTTTAATACTTTCTATGTGCATTAATTTTTGAAAGATCTATATTTGGTAAATCACAAACTACTTCCTTATTGGCAACAGAAGAAACACATTAGAAAAGTGACCTGGATCTTAACTCAGATTACCAGCTCCTGTGACTGTCTCTGTTCAGGTAAGAACTGTATTCGATGCTTACCTTTAAACAGGCAATTGGATTTGCATTCCTTTCTTGAAAAAGCCTTTATTGGGTTGCACAATCCCAGAAAAAAAACATTAATTCCTAGAAGAAGATGAGGAAAAAAGGGATAAATTATAGGAAAAATTCACCTAACACCTGTCTTCTGTCACACAAATATATTGTGTAGACAGTGGTAACGTGTGTGGTAACAAATGACTGTACCTAAAATTCTACATTTTTTAAAGGAATTTAATTTGAAAGACAGTGTTACCTTCGATCACAAATTTTTCATTATTCAGCTTTGTTCATGCTGCCTTAATAAAGCGCTGCTGAACAGGAAAACCAGAAATCTGATGGCTTCCTTTCTGGGAATGGAAGTGTCTAGCCTAAGGCATGGGGGAATTTCTCTCCCTTTCTCTCTTGCTGTAATACTGGAAACATTTGAAATTTGTTCAAGCCTCTATGGGAAGCCAACACAGACTGCTTTATCTTTCTCTCCCCACAGAACAGCAGCTGGCAAACAAGTAAATGCTACCACAGCTTTCATGCTGTGCCATGTTGCCATGTTGCCATTAGGCAGCCCAGGGCTCCTGGACCCCGGACATGCAGGATAATGCAAGAAATGAGAGAGATTCACGTCCTCTCTCAAATTCAGCAGTAGCAATGAGGATCTCCTTCTATTCAGGACAAACTGGAGTTGTATCATGTGACCAGCCTCTTTTGAGGCATCCCAGCTAAAGGCACGATTTCCATACCCACTGAAAAGGGCTAATGTGGCAAAGGAGTTACAAATGTTTGACCTTACTAGGATTTCCTTGTTGTGAAAACATTTGGTCTTCCTTCTCTTCCACAAGTTCCACAAGTACCCATTCCCAAGCAGTTTGTTGGACTAAAGATAATTAATCTCTGCCAGAATGGTTACTTTAGGCTTTCATTTTGTGAAGACAAGCCTCATTCTTGTGATGCCCAGAGCTGTAGGAATTAGATTTCCCTTCTCTTCTGTGCAGTCTGCAGCAAAACCATTTTCTTTGTACCAAGTGGTAGTGGCATAAAGTCTGCACTGAAGCTTTACTATTTCTAGGAAATAACTTATGAACCATTTGTCTATTGTATGAGACCCCACAGACAGGTACAAAGTGGCGTAAGTCAGGACTTGCAATAGGTGGGGTTTCAAGCAGAGAAGCTCAGGGGCTCTGTAGAGCAGTGAGAGCAGCTCAGCCAGCAACATCAAGGAGCAAATACCAGTCTGCTATACTGCAGGAGAGATTCTGGACCTTTCAGTGAGGCTGGCCTGAACAGGACTGGTCAGGTGCAAAGACAGAGCACGCCAGAACTGATTTTTCCTTTAAAAGTGCGTGCATCTGTCATGCAGTGTTTTTCCTGTCAAGCTTCACGGGGCAGGTTGTCTGTGAGGTCCAAGCACATGAGCTTTTTCAGTCTTAGGTTTTTCATCAAGAAGCTAGATGTTTATATCATTTGTTGAATTTGAGCTTTATACCCTGGCGTTTGGGTGAGATGTTTAAAAATAAAACATTCTTTTATTTGCGTGCAAAAGTTCCCTCTTCCCTGTGTTGCATCAGAGCAGCTGTTGTTGTGCTCTGCTTTTTTCTTTCTGGGACTGTTTGTGACAGCCACCAGCCATCCTATTTACAGTCGTTAGCGCAAGGAAATTGGAAACTGCCGCTACTGGAACACGATTATCTTCTTCTTCATGTCAAGTTTGTCTTTTACTGTAACACAGCAAAAGAAATGTTTGTACAGCAAAAAAGACATTTATCTAGAGGTAAACAGAAGTGCTGTGTCCTTGTTGAATGAGCTGCTGATGTAGAGCTAATTTTGGACTGGCTTACTAGAAGTGGTGATACAGAAGGGTGACAAAAGGGGACAACCTCCCCCAGCCCACAGCCCCTTTATAATCAGAAGTGGAGAAGCCTCTAAAGCAATTGCAGCAAGATCTAGATAAGAACCCAGAAGCAAGCAGAGGCTGGCGTCTTTGTTAGCCTCTAGGAAAAGACAGTCTTGTGCAATGTTTAGTCAAAGGCTTTTACCACTTGTAAAAGTTCTTGACTGAACAGCAGTCTGGTTAAATTTCCTCCAGTTCAGTGATCAAAGTGAAACAATGCCTAAAAACTCAGGACTATGCAATCCTTGTTTTATGAAGTACACAACTGCATTTTTGTCACTGAGGAGTATGAATAATTAAATAAGACATAAATCTGTCAGTGAACAGTGCATGCTAAAAGTCTGTCTGTTCCACAGGAATTAAGTTTCGTTGTACATTTTGAATTCACAAAACCCACAAATGTACAATTTAGAAAATGTGTGAAAAACAAAGAAACAGAAGATGTGAATTGCTAAAGCAGCCTTTGATTTTGACTTTATTTTCTTAATCTTAAAAAGATGGTTTTTTATGGCGTACAGCATCAGAATCAGCACCTTTGCATTTAGAAACTACAGAGAAGCTCTGACAATTTTTTTCCCTAGATCCAACTTTTAAATCATGCAGAAAACCTTACTCTTTATTCCTTTTCTCTATGAAAAGCTTAAGAGCTCATTGCTGCAACAAAATCATGTTATGACGTTTCCATTCACAAAATAAATTTACTGCACATTAAATGTTGATTTAGTAATTTCACCTTAAATCAAAACTTTAATGCAAATGCATATATACACACACACAGTTCAGCTTTTGTGATGTGCTATCTTATCTTGGTTTCTGTTATGCTCCAGTTCACAAGGGTATCATTAGTGGAAATTAATGAGATTTAACTATACAGTTATCTTTAAATAACCACTTAGACATATTTCAACTCATTTAGGCCAGTGTACGGAGTTTTCAGCATCTGGTTTGGTGAGTGATTTCTCAAGCTCCTCTACAGGATTAGATTTCTTCTGGTTTGGGATAGCAGGCAGGACACAGCTTGGTTTTAGATTCTCTCCTGATAGACCAGGCAAGAGAGAATAGAGGATATGACTCTGAGAATGTCCTGTTTTCGGAGATCTGGAGTTTGGAGCTGGTGGGAGAATAACTGCACCGGTTCGTAGGGATTTAAACTTCTTAGCGTCCTGAGATGGTAGCTGAACTAGAGGAAATAGAAAAAAAAAAAAAAAGAAAGTGCACAGAAAGTGAAAAGCATGGCATTTTTACAAATGATTTTGCAACTTTTTTCGAACTGTTATCTCTTACTGTGTGTACTCAAGCCTGTATTTGAAAAATAGGATCAAAATATTAATAAAAAAATTGTATAACCCTAGCAAGGCTTATCTTCATCTGAAGAAAACAACTCCTGTGTTAAGTGATTTACTTTTGGTTTAGTGACCAGTAAGTCTTGAAAAGTTAAAAGATTTATTTTTTATAAGCAGAGAACCTATAGCTTGCCTGGAGGAGACTCGATCTGTTTGGAGAAATTTTCACAACGTATTTTTTCATCAGAAACCACAGGTTAACTGTAACAGAAGTGTTCCAAAAATGCTCTATTGCTGAAAATAAATGCTGATCAAAATCTAAGGAAGATGAAATGGAAGAGTGTGGGATGCTGTGTCTGGATTTCTCTAGGCACAGTCAATCATAAAGATAGATCCACACATGCTCTGCTATTCACAGGCCACAAAAGTAACCCATTACCCTGTAGCACACCAAGACACACACCAAAACACCTGAGAGGCACACCTGTTATGTATCTCTATTGTTATCTTGTAAGAAACGGTGGATTTAGATCATCCTTAATTTCCACCTCACCAATGTAACACTGTTTGTACTTTAAAGCTAATATTGTTCTGTATTTTCTCTGAATTGAAATCGTCAGGCTCCCTTATTCAGACAACTTCCTAATTTCCTGATTTTAACCTTAATTGTAGACCTACTTTTCTGCACCGTCAATTTATTGTGAATTGCATTAGCTTCTTTTCATTTTATCTCCATTTTATTCACATGCTCTTTGTATACAAACAATATATTTTTCTACAGTTTAAGCATATGAAGAGTTCTTTCTGGAGTTACAATATCTCTGTTTCGGCTACAGAATCTTATTGCAATTTTTTACATTCATTTTTTCTTGATTGTGTTCTCATTGCATTTGTGATTTCCTTCCATCTGCATATTTGTGATTAATTATCTGAGAGGCTATTAAAACTTTCCTCTGAAGTGTTCTAGATGGAAATTTTGTGTTTAATTTGTCCCACTGAAAACAAATGTTACCTCACTAATGTCTGCAGTGGACCCTCACTGCATATATTTGTCCATTCATATCTCTATCTATCTATTCTAACTATCCATTTTAACATGGTGCAAAAGAGGCTAAAGTTCTTGTCATAATCCCCTGTAGCATACACATTACATTAATTTAATTATTGATTATTTATTTTTCAGGACCAGTACTTTTCCAAAGCTTATCTTATGATTTAGGGCAAAGCGGGATCTTTTCAGAGAGGATTTAGAAACTTGATAGATTCTTTACTTTTTAAGCTAATTTCAATTACTATTCAAGTTATGATTACCTGAGGAGACAGTGTTTACCATAATGGTCTGGCCTCTAGCAGTGTACTGTAATTCATGCATCATATTTAAGATTCATTCATGTTCAGAAATTCAGGAAATCACTTCTCCTTTTCATGAAAAAACCCCAAGCCATTAATAATTTTCTCTAGTTGGTGTTGAATTTTTGTGAATCTGAGAGGGCTGTACACTATAAACGGGCTCATGTTTTCTGGCACATGGTAGAATGCTTTGAGTTCACTGAAATTTTGGTGTGCAAACCAAATATTGAGAGGCTCGCTTGTGTCCTCTTTGGAACATAGTCATATGTTAATATATTCAAAGTTCACATCTGTATGAAAAATATCTATAAAGCTTTATGCACTTTATGTACACCATTAAAAGTCTTAAGTGATGGATTTAAGTAGGCCAAAAGTGCTGTAGCTTAACTTCACCCCCATGACAGAGCAGCCATCACAAACCCATGCTTATTGAAAGAATCCAAACATCAGTGCTTTCCACATTGTCCCACATACTGTGGTCAGTTTAGGATATTCGATTCAGGATTTCAGGACTGGTACATGGATGGCTCTGAAACAATGCATAAAATGACTAGCATTAGTACATGTATTGAAACACATGATCTTGAACCCAGAGCTGGGATGTGTGAGAGGCAGAGCCCTTAAGGCCCCAGGAGCTACATACAGCAAAAGCACCATTAATAATTCGCATGCAGAGGGCAGAGTTGGCCACTGAAGACCTAGTGGTGCAATAGGAGCTACTGGTTCAGGAAGCCTTTTCCACTCAGGAGACTCTGGAGTGGCTGCTATTACAAACTGCAGAGGCAAAAATAAGGCTGTCAGAAAGGCATTGCCCAAGGAGTATGGAGTCCAGCAGAAGAATGGGTCTTAGACTCCCCTCCTCTGCAAGCAGTGGACCACAGTGGCCGTGTGCAGAGATGGGGCTTCTTCGTGGAAGGCTTTGCTGTTAACTTGGGAAAGAAGAAACTTCAAGTCGTGATGAATAATGGCAAAAACAACCACAGATCTCCAGAAAATATTGTTAAATGACCTGCAGAAATAGATTTTAAATTTGTTTTTTAAATTTGTTGCTGTTGTTGTGGGTTCTTTTTCCAGTAAGTAATCATGTCCCTTTTTTGTGCATCAGACATATTGTCTCCTCTGATGTCTCCAGAAACATCAGACCTTCTTAACTACATGAAGAAGGGAGAGCAGCAGAGAGTTATCTAGAAGTCCCATATTTGTTTGAAAAATTATTCTGGCATTTTGTGAGGTCTGTGTGACAGCCTGTATTTCAGGGGCTGTTGGAAGCATTGCATGATGAGATAGAAAGACTGTGTGGGGGATGAAGCAGCAGCGTGCAGAATAGAAGATGCAGCCTGTGCTGAGGCTACTCAGGAAGCCACGTGAAGGATCTCTGGCCCTGGGGATATCTGAAGGGTGAGAGTTTATGGTTTAAAGTCACTCAAGTACTCTTTCCAGGCTACTCTTTCATTCCCATTTTCCTCTTTCTAATGTATATTTTAAAATGTTTTTACTGAGATAATTTCTTCCTTCTTTTTTTTTTTTTTTAATTGCCCTTCCTTTTTTGGGGTAGATACTTCTTCTTTCTGTTAGTCTCTGGGTAGTTTCAGTTCTCATTCTAGTTTTTGCTTATTTTATTGTTCCAGCTTCTTGGTATAATTTTTTTTTTTTTTTTCCTTTTCCTTAGCATATTTTTAACACACATTTTGTATATTAAAAATAGTAGAGAAACATAAATATTTGTACTCAGTCTTCATTGCTGGAACACTTTGCTGGATAAAGGCTATCTCCAAAAGGGTAATACTTTTAGGGCTGTATGGAGGATGAGTGAAATCTCATACTGGATGAGACTCTGAAACAGTTATTTAGAAAGCTTCAGGAGCAAATATATAATTTGTGTTAACAGGAAATACAGTCTATTTTGCAAATAATTTTGCTTTTTTGTTACTGGCAGTTCAAGCAGTAATGGCATCTGGATAAATATGCTGTGTTAGTTAATGAAACCATGATTCTGAATTGTGACAATTGTATCTTATTTGTAAGACACTTTTGGCATGAGACTAGAACTAAATTCTTGACCATTTGAATGCAAGAACAACAATTATTATGAAAGAATTTTTAAAAGATTTTGCTTATAGCTATGATTTAACTAGAAGACACAGAGGACATGAGTAGAAAGCTTAAAAAATAGAACACTTGGACTTGGGGTTTTAAAAGCAATTAAAAGCAATTAAATTATTTTCTTCTTCTGAGCAGACAGAGAATGCCACCTCAGTAATTTGAACACCTTTTATTCTTCCTGTCTGATGTAGAAAACAGCAGCAGTGCAGGATTCTGTCTATATCTCCACCCAATTTGATGGTCCCTGTAAGGCTGCCTCTGCCTCATTTCTAGTAATATTGTCATCACTGCAGAACTGCTTCTGACCTTGAGATTATAAGCAGCAGGAAGTCTTAAATTTAGGTCTGAATGTTTTGGGATCTGGCTGATCCACAGAATGACAATTAGTGAACTGTAAATCCTCATCCAGTATACAGTGGAGATTTATGTATTGTGGAACACAAGAATGTGGGGTTAGGACACTGCTGGGAGTAGAGCTGGTGTCTGTGTATGAAGAACATCCCTGTTGCTGGCTTGATCCTGCCTGGAACAACCACACTGTTGACACTTTGCTGGGACTCTGGGAGTGGGGTGAAGCTCTCCTGCTCTTTGGGACCACTGCTTCCCCAAGCTGAATGTGACCAGCAATGTGCCCTTGCAGAAATACAGCCAACAGTGTTCGGGGCTGCATCAGGAAAAGCACTGCCAGCAGATTGTGAAGGGTGATTCTTCCTCTGTACTCAGCTTGGGTGAAATTCATCTGGAGTTCTGAGTCCAGTTCTGACGCTGGCGGTACACGAGGGAGGGGAACATACTGAGGGAAGTCCAGTGGAGGACAATAGAGATGACTAAAGGATTGGAGTGTCAGCCTCCAAGGGGAGGCTGAAAAAGCTGGGACTGTTCAGTCTCAAGAAGAGAAGGCAGCTGAAAGGATCTTGTCAATATGCATAAATGTTTGATTGTGGGGAGTAATGGAGAAGGAGACAGACTCTTCTCAATGGAGTCCTGCAGAGGGAAAAGAATCAATGGCTACAAATAAGTAATAAGAAACTTTTCCTTCCCAGTGTAGTCAAACACTGCAAGAGAAGGCCCAGATAAACTGTGGTCTCAATATCCATTCATAGAGATACTTTAAACAAAACTGGGTGTGATCTCAGGCAATGGCCTGTAGGCAACTTCTCTGTGGACAAGGAGGTGGACAGCCAGACTCCAAAGGTGTCTTCCTACTTCTGCCATTCTATGATGCTGTGAAAAAGCAAACATGAAACCTCTCTCAAGCCCTCAGACGCCAGCAATGGGGGCATGCAATGTGATACTGTAACTGATATTTGTCTGTACTTACTTTTGTGGGCACTGTGGTTGGGTATTGGAGCTAGGCTGTTATGTACAGGAATAACATTTTTCATTTTGTGTTGGCCTATGGACATCCGCTGAAAACTTCTACCTGTGAAAGAAAAAGAAAATTATTATGGGAATAATTATAACTAGTGTGGTGCACTGTGCAGTTCTGGCTTCCAGAAAAGAAAATAATGCTTACTTCGTATTTCTCAGAAATATGTAATAACAAGAAACCACTGGCTGAAAAAGAAGAAGCTGTTGCTTAGTTCACTTTACACTCATAAAAAGGACTGATTGATTTAGTATAACCTTCACATATACCCTTATCACTTCCTCTCATATAATATAGCAATAGGTCTTAAAATGGGCACAGTTTATTAGGTCTCTGCAAGAATATTTAGACTCTAAATCTGTAAAGTTATTAAAATAGATGATTTGATTTCAGAATAGAAGCTTTAGTTTGCAAAATGCCCTGGTAGGGTCTCAGCCTTGTAAGTATTAAAACGCAAACAGAGTTCGACTGCTGGTTGGAAAAGAACATTGAAGGCTATCAGCAGTAAAGATGAGCTTTGAGAGGATTCTTTTTTTGCAGATGAAAGCATATCACAACTGATAGAAGGTGATACTGATCCCTATTAAACTATGTTTATGGCAGTATCATTTTCACCAAGAAGAATATGTGCTGGAAAAAGAAATGTTAATTGGTTAATTCTGGCATGTCACTGGTTAAGCTTAAAGTTAACTTAGGTTTAGTACTATTAAAAAATAATATGTTGTATGATGCATTTCATCACATAAAGGACATGTCTAATACTGAAAAAAGTAGAAACTCAAGCACCAAGTCAATGTTTTCACCACATCTTTTTCCTGAGCTGATCTTACTCTGTAATGCTTGAGTCCCTCAAATTATTTTTCTTGTTATCATCAAAACTGTGTTGAGCTGTGTAATGAGTTGTCTTGGCAAGCAGCTGCTCATCCAGCACGAGTTTGCTCGTTGAAGAGCAGGCATATGCTCTGTCAGCACACAGAGACAGGGGAGACATGAGGTGCATGTAGCAGGACATCCTAAGCAGGAGGAAGAAATGGAATGATATTAATCGCCTTTGTGGCTTTGCAGTTGGTACTTGAAAATACCTATGTCTGGTTTGGCTTTGCAAGATAAAGCTGTAGAAAAATAGTTGTATAGCAGTTTTCTAAAGGTGCACTGAAGTAGCTGTCATGACTGCTGTAAATATGTTGTTGACTAAACAGATTCTGTGTGGAAGGAGTTACAGTGGTGTTTGTCAGGCAAACCACCATGTCAGTGCAGCCTTCAGCTCAGCACGGAGCAACGTTCTGGTCCAAAATCCACAACAGCTGATAGACATTGGGTCAGTCTGCTAGACCCTGTGGTTAAGCTGATGTGTTTGAGCTACAGCAGGAAGAATCTTGTATGGGTGAGCTCTACAGACTTCAGTTTGCTTTTCCCATGTTTTTATCATCTCTAGTGTCTAGTTGGTAAATTTCTTCTATAGACCTTGCATCCACTTCGCACAAAGAACTAAATATATCAATTCCAATATAGTACAGAATCATTTGTTGCTCTCATTAGAGCAATTCAAGTTATATTGGTTTCTGTGGTGCTTATGCTGAGAACTAATGGCTTATTGTGTATATACCATTATGGCTTTGATGATGGGAAGTTGTTGCTATCAAGAAATATATTAATTTCATTTATGGGGATATCTGTCAGCAAAACAACACTACAAAACATAATCATGTTTGTAAGGATGATATGACTGCTTGGAAAAGAATCCTTGTTAAAAGTTTTGGCATCAAGTGGAAGTATTCTTCTACTTTTACTTGCTATTTGTTATAACAGCTGGAAAAATAATTTTTCTCTCTTTGAGATATTATTCTTGCTGTCCCCAAGAGCGTATTTATGATTGCAGTTATTTTTGAATAAATAAAAGGAAGCAATTTCATTCTTACAAAATGCAGGACTGCATTTGGGTTTTTTTACAGGTTGTCTTTTAAAATTTTTCTTTGCATTTAGGAAGGTGAACCTCATAGTGGTGCCTTTTGTGTAAAAGTTGTTAATGGTATGATGAATGTTTCAGACTAAATTGGTTCTTAAATTTGAGAAAGTGACAGCCGTACTGATCAGCTTTGCTCTGCCTTCCTAGCCAAAAAATTCTTCCTGTTGAACTACACCATACTGCTTATACCATCATAAACTTAATAATAAACCATTTTTCACATTACCTATTCAAGCAAATAGAAGGTACTGGGCTTGTGCAATAAAACCTGTAATAAAGTATCAACTAACATCTGGAAATTTAGTTACCCAAAAGAGGAGTGGGTGATGGGCATGTCAGAGCTGTCTTATACTTGAGACAGGCTTCTGGTACCCATATCACTTGTAATTTCTCTACTTCTACTATTTTTCCAATGTAGATGGCAGTACATTTTACAAAAAGTGATGATTATAAAGCTCATAAGTACAAAATGTTTCAGATTTTTGATGGCAGCTCAGTATTGTGGCTGGTAAACACTGGAAATTTTGAAAGTTTTTAGTATAGACTGTCTTTGCTCTTCTCAGTGGAGGGCAGTAATTCTGAGAGAAACCAATGATGCCATTGATAGTAGTAAGGTAATTACCTTACTCAGTGCTATACACAGCAACCTCTTTCCTCTGTGTAAGTGTTAATGTTCAGCTGGTAAATTGACTCATCTTTCAATCCCAGGAGCACAGGAAATAGAACAAAAAGCCTCCAAAGGCTTTGGCACATGTATGTGCCAGCTGCCTTTGTAGCAAGTGAGAGCAAGAATTAGCTTTCACTTTGACAATAGACATGATCATGCAAGACAATCAACACTGGGTGTCAACAGAGAAAATAATTTTCAAAGTGAGTTTCCTTAGTTTATTGATACCCAGAATCCTGACCTAGGTATTCAGTGATTCGGAAATTACATGTAGTCCCCCCCAGCCATGAATTGAGAAATGAAGTATTAACACTTCAGTATCTTCAAAAACCGGATGTTTTTTTTTCCCTCAGCTAAGTCTCCCGCAGAAACAAAGAAAGAAAGATAAATCAATCTGAAAAAAAAGCCCAAAACCAGACCAAACCAAACCAAACCAAACCAAACACCCCCAAAAAAACCAGCGAAAGATATCTTTCCTTAGAGAGACGGCTGCCTGCACAGCATTATTGCTGGCTATAATTCTGGGCTGGAACCAGACTTTGCTTCTGATCCCTGTAAGTCCTACAGGCACAGCACACTGGAGACCTGGAAGCCCTGGAGCTCATACAGTAAATGCAGTTCTAATTCACAGAAAGTCAGGTGGCTTTAATTACAGAGGCCAAAAGATTTAAACCACATACATAGGCATGAAGAGGGATAAGCAGATCTTTTTATCATGAAGAAATGTGAGACAGCAGTGTTGTGCAGTGAATTCCTGTCAGAATGCACTTCTCTTCCTCCTTCGAGGATTTTAATTTGCATGTTTCAGAGGAAGGTTCTTTTTGCCAGCGACAGGAATAATTTTATTGTTGGAAAATGTTGCTAAAGGGAGTTAGTACAAAGAAAACTGGGCTTAAAGAAGACTCAGGCTTTTTATTTTCTGAGAGAGATAATAAAATGTCAGAAATAAGACTACTTACTTTCCCTTTGGGCATGCAAAGATGGCTCCCATTATAACAACTTGATTTTTGTCATAGGATTTTCGCAGAAATATTTTTTCTAGGAAAATCACCTATCCTTCTGTCCAGAGCCAGATGAGGATTTAACCATTTTCTTAGTACTGTAGTTTGGACTGTACTACAATATTAAGAAAAATCTATAATCATATTTTAAATAACATGGTAGTTACTTCCACATCAAATGTATTAACAGTCTATCAAATTTCAACAGAAACTTTACCCAGAAATAGTTGTCCTCCAGTTTGGCTTATCCAGTTTGAGCTCACTCCTGCTACTGCTGTCAAGTTCAGTGATCTCAAATATTTTAGCCTCACTGTACCATATTATAGTGAGGTTATAAAGTAGCCCTGCAGGGGCTACTTTACAACACATATGAGCTGAACCTTGCAGACTTCAGTGTAGAAGGAGTTGTGCAGAAACAATCATTGTTGGGCATGTGGAGTCTGGGGCTCCTGTGGTTGAGTGAGTAGCTGAAGAGAGCATAGTAAAAAAGTAATGACACCTATGGAGCAGTTCTATTAAGATTTCAGGAATGTGGCCTGATGTTCAGGAAGTGGCACTTTTTAAATAGTTCCTTTTTTAACCAAAAAGCTATTTCCAGCCTTTATTTGCGCAATATATGTATAATGGCCTCTCATTCTGAAATTGCTGTCTCTGGTTTACTTGTCAGACATGTGTGCAAATATTTGCTTTTTTATAGTTCACTTCACTTGTATTTCAGTACAGTTTGCACTATCATGAAGCTAACTGGGGGCTCTTCTTAGGGTTTCTCACTCCACTTTCCACTGAAGGATAATGGCTCATGTCTCTTGGGGTGCGTGTAGATTAACTTATTGTAAAATTTTTACTCCTTTAAATGGTATACTGGAAAGTCTGGGGTTTGCTTCATTTTCAGTTAGGTATTGCAGTGATTGGAAGGCATGCTAGATGTGTTTAATTTTGGCATAGGACTAATCTCAAAGGAGATGAATTTGGAGACACTGATATGTTAAAGTAAACTCCAGAATGCAGGCCAGCCAGGCAGATTCATTTAAACATGACATGAGTCAAACAAAATACTAGATCCCAAATCCAGCCAAACTCTGTTCACCTTAGAATTCTAATGCTCTGCTTCATTACTGTTGCATTACAATTTCCAGACCACAGCATAAAAGCATTTGTCTCATCTCTGTAAATTTAGCAGCCTGTATTCAGCTTTGGAGAAACCATAAGAACAGCACATCAGACCAAAGAGCTGGCACTCAGGGTGGCATTCAGGGTGGGAAGGGATGCCATGGCAGCCTGGAGTCAGAATATACCTGCAAGAGTAAAGTGGCATGGCATAAAGCTGTCCAGAGTGGCACTGGACCTGTCTGGATCCAGAAGCAGCTCTCAGCAGTTACAGATTTGAGGGCAAGTCTGTTCCCTTGCACATCTACTTCCAGGACTAGATGTGAACACAAGGCAGCAAGTGTGGTAGTGGGTGTTAATGTGCAATTCACAAAGCACATATACGACCTGGAGGCACTAATTGCTCAGGTGCATTATTTGCTTCCTAAATATCTACATTTTTGCTTGCTCTTCAGATCTACTTAAATGTCCTATTTCCCACATCTAAGCACCTTGCTTCAGCTTTCAGCTGATGTTCCACCCACATGCTATGTGGTATGGCCACATAAAGAAACTGAAAAAAAAATTAAAAATAGAAATATTATTGGTCCCTACTTTTTTTCTGACTCAGCTTTCCACATCAGTAGATATTCTAGGATTTAGGATATAGAGAAGGAAAAGATTACCTGATGGAGAACTGGGAAGTGAGGGAAGGCAGGGAGGGCACAAAAGCACATGGTGAGATTTATCAGAGTTTAAGCCATTCATCAGTTTGTCTGAAGAAGTCCTAGTACAGACTTTGTAAGAGAGCCTTTGGTTAGAGTCTGTGTTCCAGGGATCATCCAGCAAGGCCTGGCAGCTGCCTGTGTTGTCCAGTAAGTTGTGCTCACTCCTACTCTTTTGAGATTTGTGTGGATAGGTACTGGAGCTGGAGGAGAAGCTTGACATTTTGCTCTGGGAAGCAGTTAGGAAGGAATTGCCTGCAGTGATTGAGGGGAAGCTCTGGGTGATGATGGATGGGAATCCCTGACATGCTGATTGCTTCTTTTCTGCTATGAGGTACTTAGTGTCTGTGCTCTTTCTTTTAAAGTCGGGGGTGGTCTTACACTCTTCTGAAACGTCTTTGCAGTTCTTATTCATAATGCGATCAAAACGGGTGATGATGGCATCTACTTCTGAGGTCTCTTCTCCAGGATTTTGATCCTTGCTTTTCTCCTGACCGGTGTTCGGATCATCTTTCTTCTTTTTGCAAGAGAAGATCTGGTTCAGCATACTGAATCGTCCTTCTTTCTTTATAAGTCTGATTTTCTGGGAGGGAAACTGATGAACTGACTCAGATCTACTGGAAATACAAAACGTGATGTCAATATTACCAAACAATGAGAAAATACCAACTGTGTTACGCAATGAAAGAAGCAATATTCTGTCCAGATACATTTGCATAGGTGGTTCAAGAAAATTAGGATCCCAAATTTGTAATTAACAAAGAATGAAAATGCTACTTCACTCTTTGTTATTGGTGAATTGCCTTACAATCATCTTAATATAACTTAGCGCAGCTATGTGGGAAAAAACGAACAAATTTTTCTGGCTTCAGCATCTACCAGATGTGAAGATCTAATGATAATGAGAAGAAAATTATGTGATCTTTTAAATTAGGTAGTCCTTGTATTATGTCAGATTTAGAAAAAGGTATTTCCAGTCATTGCAAACACTGTAAAGAAAGGCACTAGTTCACCATTCCTATAATTCCTTCCCCCATTCCCCTTCCCACTTTCCTCTTTTCCATTTGCCCTTTCCCTTCTAGCCTTTTCCCTTGCCTTGCTTGTGCTAAAGAGGTCTGGCACAGTTTCAGATTGGTCAAGATAATTACCTACACTGGTATTGCTGCCTTTTCCAAACTAGAAATGAAACCCAAGATAATTTTAGTATGTGAGGTAATGTAAAAGCAGATCTTTATTGAAGGCCTTAAGGAGCAGTTATGAAAAATAGCCACAAAAGCCCACTCCCCAAAAGGGTGAGTGCATGTTTATAGGTTTTAGGAAATTAGTGTAATTGATAAAAGAACATCAGTTAGGAGGACAAATGGTGATGGAATTTTCCCCCAGGTCAAGGCCTTCTCTGGAGTCCCTTCCTTGGTACCAGCTGTACTTTGTCCATGAAAATGTATCTGGAAGCATTGTTTTCAACATTGGTTCCTTGGAAGAACCAAGATAGGATAGGAGCCTGGTACCCCTCAGGGCTTGGAGCTCTGGAATTTGTTTTGTCTTTCTGCCTAGGGAAAGGCCGTGGAAAATTACTGGGAAAGCTAACCACTAGTACAATAGGGTGCAGAGATACAAATGTATGTGCGAAGCATACAGAGAACATATAAATGAGAAAAAGAAAAGAACAAAAATGGTATCAGTATTGCTGTAGCGGTTTTGAGATGAAATTTTGGCTAATCTCTGTCCTTCTCTAATAGTCTCTAGACTACAGGAGAAGGAGGAGAGGTAATATTACCTGTGTTTCACATTTGGAACATAGGACATAATACTAACTTCTGACTGAAGAGGAGGGGAAAGCACAAAAAAAGTGGGATATAAATGTAAGTGCATACTTGCAGTAGAAGAACAGAAACTAATTACATAACAGCTGCTGAAAAGGAAGAATACAAAGAAAGGAAGATTGTCACCAGTAAGTCTTCTGTTATAGTTTTTAAATGACAAGAACTCAGAATAAAAAACCACATCAAAGTAGAGAACTAAAGAAGGCTAGGATAATACTACCAAACCCTTACTCTGAGGATGAAAACCTGAGATTTATTTTATTGTCTGTCAAAGGTGCTTTTGTGTTTGGTCTATCTGTTGTCTGATTACACGACCACACAGATAGTGCACAGAGATTTCAAAGAAGTGAAAGTTACATATATCTGAGGGCTGAAATTATTCTGTTATACGAGTTTTCTACATGGAGGTGTCTGAGTAAGAGCTGTATGTACATCTTCTTCAGAACCCTCTGCTGCTTGGTAGAGTAGTACTGCAACCTCAGTGAAGAGTCTTCAATAGAGAACTGGTTGTAATATTGCAATTTGGTGGAAAATGAAATTGGTATTGCTTATGAATCAAGGAAACACCACCGAGGGCTCAAATGCTTCAGTAGCATTCAAAAACCAGTAAGTTTGTTTTCTAGTCAGTGGCAACATGTGAGCAAGATGTGAACTTTCCTTTTACCTGCTCTCCTGAGACAGCAGCTTGATGCATGCTGTGTGCCCACAGTATATTGCGTATGTCAGAGGAGTGTTTTCATTGATGTCTCGGGGGCTGCTGTCTATCCCCAGTTCTAGCAGTGTCTGCACACAGTCAGCTTTCCCTGCTGCTGCAGCCCAGTGCAAAGGAGTCCTACAGGAAAGGGGGAGTATCATTAAAATGGATGAACAGATTTACAATTGAAACAATTTATGACATATTGAGGTGTGCACAGGATATGCTACTTTCCCAGATTCATAACATACATTTTAAGAAATTCTCCAGCCAACTTATTCCACACCATTGTAGCTGCATTTATTTAGCTGCAGATAAAGTAGATATGGGGCTGCAGAATGCCTATACATTATATAATAGCATCTCTTCCACAGCTGGAATTGTGAGTAGAAGTGCCTAAAGTTTTCAGAGCAGAATTTGAAAAAAACCCTTCATAGGGTCCACTGCATAGGGACAAACTCTTCTGATCTTTACACCAATCACAATTAGCAATGGTTGGCACAGGGCTCTCCATGAAGCTAACAAGAGAAACCTCTCCCTGATGAATGACAAGGACTGAACACATCTACCAGACTGCCACTTTGCCAGTTTCTGGGTCCTATGATAGGTACAGACCAGAGCACATATAATTGTTCTGAATCTCTGCAGGAGAATCAAACTGATTTTGTGCTTGGAAGAAAATATGCATCTTGTATTTGGAAACTTTTCTCCAGTTTCCAAATTGTAGTATTTTGTTCTTGTGAAATACCTGAAAGCACAGACAACACTGCAAGAAAAGTGTTTAAGTATAAAAAAAGTAAAATTAACATTTTTCTTTCTATTCCTTTTTCAGTTGCAGTGATTTCAGATTGGGTACAATCATAACACAACAGAAACACAATAGAATGAAAATCTTATATATGCGTTTGTAGTGAAAAGCTTATCTTTTCCCTCTCCAAGTATAATATATTCTGTGGAAATATCTGAGTGTGTGGAATAGGTGGCCATGTCTTAGCGAACTTTGAGATGTAGGCAATCTTCTCCCTTTGCTCTTCTTTCAGTAAAAACACAGCCTTCTCAACTACATTTTAATGATGTTTAAAAACTGCTCCAGAACTCTGTTCATTTTATTTCTGTTCCATTTTATTGCACTTTTCCATGAAGAATGATATTATTTTAAGCACCTGAAGGCCTAAGCCAAGAAAACCTTGGCTTTTGCTTCACTGAGCAGAATAATTGATGTGAACAGCCAGCTGGTTCTCTTTGCATTAAATAAATTTATAAGCAAAGTTCCAAGGAAAGTAGGTGTGGGGTGAAAAAGAGGAAAGATGACTCCTCTGCACTTATGAAATAGAGCTTTAATCATGAAGGAATCACAGGTCTTTTCAGAATGGAATGTGAGGGTCCTCTAGTCCTATAGGAGTATGGCATTTTCATCTAAAATACAATTAGAGAACACTGCCATTTCTTAAATACAAGTAACAGCAGGATCCTGGCTGCAGGTTGCAGGATCTTGTTCTATTGTTTTGAAAAGAATACTCACTTTTGATTGAAAGAAACGTAGGTAAGGGGTGACTAAGTCCTTACACAACTCTCTTTTTCTAGCACAAACAGAAAGCTAAATACCATTCCTTCTAGTTGGTTATCATACTAAGTACGATACATGTGAGCTGGACTGGTTTGCAGTGTTTCTGAGCAAGCACAGTTCTCTGTGGAGTGCAGAGCATTACTGGGCCATGGCCTTTGAAACAGAAACATGATTGTATAGTAAGCAGAGATGGTGTCAGGTTATTAGAAAGGAAGCAGCAATTTCACAGTTTCCGTGGTTACCTGTCATCCACATCAAGGGCCTGCAGGTTGCACTTTGGGACTTTAGCCAGCTCACTGATGATATCACTGTAGCCTGCAGCAGCAGCAATGTGCATGCATGTTTTGCCATTCTCATCATCATAATTTATTATTGATGGTCCCTGCCAGTGGTCCAGAATGATGGAACACAGAATCCTGTTGCCACTCTAGAAGGAAGTTCAGAGAAGGAAAGTGTTTTACAATGGAGCTCACACTAGGCTGCTAGCTTCTCTGCTAGAGAATGCTAAATACAGTAATGGTATTCTTCTGTGTGTATACCAGAATCTCCAGATATGAAAACCAAAATCTTCCAGTCTCCAGATGGGAATTGTGCTTACTTTATGAATTTTTTAAGACACTCTGAACAGTGGAAAAATAATAAATAATGAACCACTGCAAATATCTCCAGAAAAGTTATAGAGTGTAAATTACTTAATAGAAATTACTTGTGTTTTTTTGCTGTTTTACTTAGCCAGAATCCAGAAACACAAGCTTACATTTTTCAATAGAAATTTAGGAATTAAAAGAATCTCAGAAAACCAACTCGTATCTGTAAGTCTATTTCAGTACACTTAGAAAAGCCATGTCAAATATTTGTTCAAGTGCTTCTTGAAAACTTTCTTAGCTAGTTTGCTCCAGTGTCTGGTGTCTTATAGAAAGCTGACATTGTTCTCTAACCCGCAAATGAAATTGAACATTCTATATCCTACCTTAGTGGAAATAGAGCAAAAAGAATTAATTATGTTTTTATAACAACAGAAACACAAGGTTGAAAAGGTCTTTCTGTATCATCAAATTCAATCCCTGCAGTCACTTGAAGCTATGTTACATCATCCCCCTCATAAACTTACTTTGTCCATTAAGCAATTAGGGGTTTTTTGCCCCCATTACTCTCAAAGGAACACAGTTCAAGAACTTCTTTGCTTTAATGATTTGTATCTCTAATTTCTATTCATACTCAGGGCTGATTATATGCTTTTGTTTCTGTTCCAGCATTATTATTTAGATTAAATACTTCTTTCCTCTTACTGGTACTTTTTCTTCAGATGTATTTTTAGACAATCATCACAACTCTTTTGAATTGTTCTCTTGCTGCTTTAACCAATCATGGTCTTTTCAGGTTGTTTTTTTAAATGCACTTTCTGTTTCTCTCATTAACCTAGTAACCCTTTTCCTTTTGTGTTTTAGTTGTGTTTCCTTGAAGAGGGATGATTAAAATTGTACTAGTCATACAAAGATGTTTTTGCCAGATCTTACACAGTGACACTGCTCTTCCTTATTTGTGTTACAAATACCTCTTTTGGTATGTCATAGAACAGCATTTGCCTCATTCACAGCTGTGTCCCATTAGAAGCTCGTAGTCATTTTGGAAAGACCCTTTATACCTCAGTACTTCTCTCCCTTAGCTGTTTCCAAACATAGAGTTTCTAGTTTTGGGGAGGACCTTCTGTAACTAGCACCTAAGTGCATGACTTATACATTTTTTCCTATTCAATTTTGTCTCATTTGTATTACTCAAGATTTAAAGGTGATCCATATCCCTGTATGATATCCCCATTCCTTCCTGTTATTGTCTTTCAGTTTTTTTATTATTGATAGATTTTATCAGAAAGCTCCTGTATTATGTGCCAAGTTATTATTAAAATATTAAAGAGTAATATCAAGTCTTATCCCTGAAAGTAATTT
The DNA here is from genome assembly GCA_027576195.1 of Cossypha heuglini. Lineage (NCBI taxonomy): Eukaryota > Metazoa > Chordata > Aves > Passeriformes > Muscicapidae > Cossypha > Cossypha heuglini. The sequence continues at coordinate 16,867,193 of JAODKT010001744.1, forward strand.
CCTTCCAGCCTCTATTCAACATTTAATCATACTCTTGTCTTCTGGATTTTAAGACACAATTTCTTTCGCTTGTCTATGCTTTTGTATATTATTTGGTAAGATAGCTATTTATTCTAAATTTATCTTTTAAGGATGGATAGACATCCATTATCTCAAGCCTATTCTATACACTTGTCTGCTCTTGGGATTCAGCTTCCTGCTATATTTTTCACCATTGAGAGGATACATTCCAGGTCCTTGGAACATTCTGATCTCACAACTACTCAGTCCAGCTGAGAATTTCCTGAATTTATCAAAACATGTGCCCCTGAAATCAGGAATTTTGTTTTACATGTACTTTGTTTACTCAGATGTTTAATTTAGAGTCTAATCTTGATCATGTAATCCAAGTTTATTTTTTATGGCCAGCATTTTGTAACTTCCTAATTAACTGTGTTTAAATTGTTATTAAGTTATAGTTGTCTGAATATCTAATGAAGAATGTTGATTCTCATGTTCAGAAATACTGAAGTCCTATGAATAATTGTTGTTTTTATTGTCCAGTCCCTATACCAGACACCAATATCCTCCATACTAGTATAATTCCCAGTTACATATTTTCGTCATTAGCATCAGTGAAATCTCTAGTCACATTCAGGGTTAACTAAATTTAGAAGTCTATTCCATACTTCTGGTACTACCACAATAAACATCTATCTGTTACCATCCTTCTCTAAGAGAGTTTTGACACAAAAAGTAATTAACATTAGCACCTTACTGGTTCTGTATTCATGTTCTAATGACTCTACTATTCCTCCAGTTTTACCCTGACTTGCTAAGTCAAAATTTCATACCCTGCAGCTACAGTTTCAGTCCCTCTGTGTTCTTGCACAGCTCTTAGCATTCACATAAGAAATTCCCCACTGTTCTTACTGGCATTTTATACTTTTACAGTATGTTTGGTCTCCCACCAATCTTCTGTTTTCTAGACTAAACAAACCATTTCAATGTCCCTGTGCAGGTCAAGTTTTTCAACCCACTTATCATACTTGGTGCTTGCTTGTGGCCTGTTTTAGTTTGTCTACAGTTTTTTTCAACTGTGACACTCCAAACAATGTAATTATCCAGCAGAGGCTTCTCTCTTGACTTTGAAAATTGCTTCCTGTAGCCCACGTGTACCATACTTCTGTTAATATGGCTAATCCCAGAATAGTGTTTGTTTGATTTATATCAGCACCATAACTTGAACTCCTACTCACTTTTGTAATCTGCTGGTCTATCACTCTTAGTTTTCCACAAAAAACTTTAATTTTTCACAATTCTGTATACAGTGTTATTTTATTAATTTCAGTTAAATAAAAACATTCTTATGGTACATCTCTGGTTGAACTGTCTTGAATGTGACTGATAGAGAATATATGATGTGTGATAGAAGTCCCTGGTGGATTTTGATGGCATCACTCCATATTCTTCCCCTTCCAGCTTGTTCCCCTGGAACATCTTGGACTGAATTCTGTGTCTATTATAGCAGGTTGTTATAAAAATTGTGCTATTGATGTAATTTAATGTGGTTAAACTTTCATGTACTGCTCAAATCAGAAAGAAACAAAGAATTAGACTTTTAATGATCACTATATTTGCCACATGCTTAGCAAGGCTTCTGTGCCATGTGATGAACTTTATCTTGTCACTTTTCCAGAATTGTTGTGTTTTATGACATGGGATTAAACCGTTTATTTTACTTGCAAACATACTATACCTAATAGCTTCTTATCTGAGAAAGCAATAATTGCTTTGAAGATGGCTGCAAAAATTCTGCCTCATTTGAACAACTCAATCAAATTGTTACTTCAATTTTCTAAGTAATCAAAGAATATTTCCTAATATTTGAACCTTCGGCTGAATGAGATTTCTGGGCAATTGCTCAGTCACTTTCCAGTTATTTCTTCTTAGGAATGCTTTCTTATCTGTAAATGCATCTTGACTCTTTTAAATTGCACTCAAAGTTCTCCTAAAATGCTTAAAATGCCCTTATTCTTAGATTGATAGCTTTGAGTTGTGGTCACCAAAAATGTGGTGTTCCTGTGGTAAATTTACCACAGTACTAGTGTTATACCAGGATGTTCTCTGGTAAATTTACCATAGGAAAATTATGTGTTTTTGTAACCTTACTGTACGCATCACTAAATTTCATCTTCCCTTTTTGTATTCAAATTCTTTTCAGCAGAGATTCAAACATTCTCAAAGGTTTTCAGTCATTTTTGCTATAGGTTTCTAAATAGTTTTGCAGGCCTTCTCCCTTCACCCACCCCATGGCCCGGGTTTTGTTACACTTTTGTCCCATGTCACACTTTTATCTGCTTTCACCCGTTATTGATTCTCCTCAGTGAAATTTTCGTCCTTAGATCACTTATCTCAATGCAACATACTTTGTTGTCCTAGGGTGACTTTACTTGTCCCAAACCAGGACATTTATGAAGAAGAAATGTCCTAAAGCCTGGATCCATGAGCCCCTGTAAGAAAATCTCTCTTTGTGCTTTATGCAAATTTTTGTCTGAGATTTGTGTCATCTCCAGACAGTGGCAAGCAGCCAATACACTAACAGGGTATTTAGCTCTGACACTTGATTACAGCTCCTGTTTCTATAAGTTGGTTAATAAAAGTCAGACTTCTGAGAGTTGTGTCTCTCAGTGCTTTCCAAAAAGGAAAACAATTATTCAGAAAGAATCTATTGAATCAAGTTACCATGAGGGGAATCCTAACTTCTGGGACACTTCTCCAGTTTCAGCACTTCTTTCAGCTGTGTCTACTCAATTTATCCTCATTGTTGCTCCAGCCATGCTTCTTATACTTCAGCCCTTTCAACGTCCAACTGACAAGCAGAACAATAATTTTACTTAGAAAGTTTCTTGTCACTTACATAGTATTCAACCATAACATTGTATTTTATTCTGCCAGATCTTCAGTGATAAACACTGAGATGTTTTATTTTGTTGATTGCGCTATATAGAGGGTTATTTTTTTCCCTTCTTCAGAACTAGATAATGGGGTGTCAAAGAAGAGTCATGTGAAAGGAGTTGGCTAAGCCTGCTACCAGTAATAGAGAGGTGGGAGGGGTAGAGGAACAAGCTATGGACCACTTAGCTGTTCTCACAAAACCTGGATAAAATATTTTTCTTCCAAGTAAATGCCTCTGGAGATTATATGGTTAGGTTGTATTAGTTCTCCTATATTTCCTGTCTTTATGAGCAAGCAGTTTAAAGCCTTCCTATATTTATCTAGCCACCTTTGCCAGGTGGAAATTCCCCACCAGAAGCTCTTGATATTTCTTCTTATCATTAGCATTGCACTGTTTTCCTCCTCTTTTACATTCTCTCAGCTTTTGATTCCACAACCTTGAACCCAAAGCTTTGACCCTTTCTTTGATATCTTCTGCTCCATCTCTGAGTGGCTTGAGATTTTAAGCATTAGTTCACTCCCTTCTGCAGCAACAAACAAATACTATCACCATTGCACTACTTTGGAAAGTAACTCACTTTTATAAAAAAGCAAAATGAATTACATTTACATAAGTACTTCCGGCTTCCTCCTGGAAACCATCTATGTGCATCATTGGGTGCTGTTTGAGTTTAACGTTAGAGAATCCAAGCCCTTTTGTCTTCCCTCTTATTCTTCAGAAACAGACACACATAGAATACTTTAATCTGAAATCAACTGTAACACCAGTGGGACCATTGGAAAATAAACCAGCCAAATGAAACAAAAATCTGTTTCTCCTTTGCTGAAATAAAGAAATGTGAGCCATTTGAAGGATTTTTTGAGGAACCTATAGCAAAATTCAAACAAATAACTTGTCTGTGGACTTTTTCCTTTATAAGTCCAGTTGAAACTATTATATTGATAAATACATCTTTCCAATCAAAGTAATTTTTTAACCTTTTTCTTTATTCTGAAATTCAGTATTTACCAAAAGCAGAAGCCATTCCACATTATTTTTCACATGGATCTCTTGACTGGATCTTGAAAAGCCTTGATCTTTAACTCAAGGCTATTCTGGCAGAAGCTGTATGTTTAGTTACAGTTATACTGGCAAAACTCAGGTATTCTTCCAATGCATTTTTTCCCTTATGTGATTAATTTCACTGAAGTGCCATTTTCCTCATATTCACATGCAGAGCACTGTAGCAGTGTATCACATCATTACTTTTACTGTAATACAATTTAGAATTTCATCCTAGAATCAGAGCAAAACAAATGTTGCATCAGCTGTGAGGATAAGTCAGGCTGGAATCAGATATTGAGGCAGTATCAGAAAAACATATGCTTATCTTGTTGTAGGTGCCATGTCTGCTGTTTTAGGGATGGAGAATGCCAGACTCAAAAACAGAGGCATAATGTTGCTTCTAGTCTGCAACACAGTGCAGTGAGAAATGTCCTTATTTTGACAGTCTGGCTTGCTGAAGAGTTTTGCACACATCAGTGCTTTCTCCCATGTATCAAGGACTTCCAGCACCTTCCCCTCTGCACCCAAGATTAGAGAAAGCTAAGGAATGGAAACACACTCACTCTACCTTGGCTGCTGTCATTTCCTGGCTGCTAGATGGCTGAAATTAGCAGTGGAGAAGTGAGCAAATTTCAGAGCACTCTGTCCTTTCTCTACCCTGAGAGGACATGGAAAACTGGTCTCTGTGATGAGGAAAGAAACAAGTTGTAATACCACCTTCATCTTTCCTCCTGCCAGGGAAACTGCCAGAGATTCACTGAATGCAGCCCAGGCACTTCACAAGGTGTGTTTCTGATGGCAAACCAATACAAATTAACAACAACTCTACTGACGCCACTGTAGTTACATTGGTGAGACTCAGTCAGCCCAGAGAGAAGCACATTTGTCTTCTCCCAACCCTTGTGCTGAGGCTTTACACCCCCACTGAGACAGCATGCTCAGTCAGAGCAACCCAGCTTGGTTTGACTTTGTGGTACTCTCGGAAAGAGAATGTGTTTTTGTACAGGAAGGTTTGTCCTGTGGTCCTCAGAGCATTGCTGCCTCTGGTACAGCTAGGGGACATAATATTCTTAAAATGTTTATCCTTTCAGCAACCTTAATGTGTGTTGGAAAAAGGTACCACATGACAAAGGCGGTCATGGAGGCATGATTCTGGCCAGCATATGTCCCCCCTCTCTTACCCTCTCTTTATTCAAACAAAACACTGCATGAAACACTGACCAATTCTCTCTGATAATTTATTTTCACTTGGAGTCTAAGTGCAAATGGTTTGCTGTGTAAATGACTATGACTATGACTATGACTATGACTATGACTATGACTAAAATCACTTGGCAACTTTCCCCTGCTATTGCATTGTTGTAAGGACTGATTTCTCTGAATGAGCTGTTTATGTGCCTTGGAAAAGAGGTAATTTTTAAAATCCATGGAAGAATAAGGTTTTATTCTATCAAAGAAATGGAAGCATTTGTCTTCAAGTGCCTTTTGTCGGGCATAGGAGATCAGGACACGCATAGATATGCAAGAAGAGGGTTGCATATACATTACTCATATTCTGGCATCCACTGTGGAGTTACACATAGACTGTGTGCTGGGAAGGGGTCTGGCAATTGTCCCGTACTTACCTACAGGCTTTGCCCAAGACAAATTCCTGCTAAGCTCAGTGGAACTTCTGCAATTGATTACCTCAGACATTTGATTGGCATGAACAATTACATTGTCTACGGCATGTTCATACTTGAAGGGCTACTTTTAAACAGTCTATTACTTCAGTAAAAGTTTTTCTGATGATCTGGCTGTACTGGTGAGTTTTTATATCAATACTGCAAGTTTGCAGGTGATACAAATCTGGGAGGAGCTGTTGACACCCTCCAGGGCAGGGAGGTCCTGCAGAAAGATCTCGACAGATTAGAGAGATGGGCAATCATCAGCTGTGTGAAGTTCAACAAGGGCT
>JAODKT010001744.1:16874352-16897357 GCA_027576195.1 Cossypha heuglini
AGCCTGACAGAGCTCAAGAAGTGTTTGGACAATGCTCTCAGGCACATGGTGTGACCTGTGCAGGGCCAGGAGTTGGACTCCATGGTCTTGTGAGTCTCTTCCAACTCAGCATATTTTGTGATTCTGTGGTAACTTAAAGTGTAGAAATATGTTGCAGCTGTATAAAAAATGAAGTAGCACTCAGGATCATCCTTCAGCACTGGAATGTCGTTGCCTGTACCAAATAATTCCTAAAATCCTGTCTGCCATGGTTTACATCAGGGTCAATTAATACTTCCCCTACCAGTTCCTGGAGCTGATATGGGTGCCAGATCATTCCCAGTAGGTGGTCTGTGTAAGACCATCCTGTTTGGGAGAATAAGAGAGTATAGCAGCAGGGACAGAGATTGTCCCATGATAGTTCGCCGCAGTGCCAGACTCAAGACTCAAGCACATTTAATTCACTGTTGCACAGTGAATTGATAGTGTCACAAATATTTAGGGCACTTTATGGAAAAAGCTTCTGTTGGTATTAAACCAAGTTTATTTTTTACTCAGAACTATTTTCAAACTGTATTTCATCTTGTTTTGCAACTTGACAGCTCACTCTGTAGATCCCCGCTGCTATGCAATGTTCCAGGCTCCACAAACAAGAGTTGTACCTTTGCTGGAATGACAATATTTACACAAGAAAATGATTTTCAAAGTGTATACTTAAAAAATGAAAATCGAATATCTTTTTGACTAGTTTGTTAACAATCAAAATTGTCTTTAAAGCTTAGTGACATAAAAAAGGAAATCACTACTCTTCCTTTCAAGCCATCTTTGGAAAACTGCATGAAACAAGGAGCATTGAAGGACAATTTTGCAGGGAAAGAAATCTGCCTGAAACCAACTAGACAGTGAACCATGCTCAGCAAATGCATCCTTTCTGGCCAGTCCAACAACAGACATATCTGCAGTAGAGAAACACTGGATTTTAAGATGTTTTTTGGAAGTTCCTTTGAGTTCTTCCACTGTATGTAGCCCACATGAGAAAATGGGTGCTGGGCAGAGAGAAGGAGAGAAGTTATTCCTTGGGAGAAATTCTGAGCCACTACTGACTTCTCTGGCCCCTTCCTCTGCTCTGGCTGGATAGCCAGCTGTGTCCTCGAGATGTCTTGTAGCAGTGGAGACATTCTTTCCTAGAGATCCTGACATTTAAGTGTGCTTTCACCTTCCAAGTAATTACAGAGAAACTGCAATGCTTGGTTAGCCAAACACAAATTAATACTTACTTATGCATTTCTTTTACAGTGTGTTTTACATATACAGATATTTCACTCTCTTCTCTGGAAACAGAGGAATGAAATAACTGCACTGTTGTTATGGAACAGATATGCTGGCTTCTAATTTTTTAAAACTTTGCACTCCAAATCAGCCTATTAAAAATCATAAGCACTTCTCCCCCTGGGACAATATTATTTTTAATAGCTTCTTTCTAGTTGCTTTCTTTTTATTCCTACAGAATTTTGTTTCTTCACTTAAAAAAAAAATCTGGATTTTTGTTTGTCCTTTAGTGGAAACCTGATATTTTCACATAATCATGTGACTTTGGGAGCCAGAGTCTTTGAGAATGAGACAATGAAAATTCTGGTAAAAAAAAATGACAACTGGCAAGGCAATGTGGCAAGATTCCGAATCTTCCCAGGCTGTTTCCAAGGTACTACTAATACTGTTATAGTATAGTACTGTGTTGCGTGATAGTGCATGCTGTATGGTATTTATTATATTTTACTAGGATTTCAATAATATCATTATCTAGAATTGTTAGAATGGTTTTAGCATTTTCCCAGTATCAGTTAACAGTTTGTGTTTCAAAGGTATGTTTCCTTTTCTTTGCAGTAATTAATACTGGCTGAAGTAAAAGGACAGACAACCTCCTGAGGCACTTCTAATAGGCCTGTCTGCACCCGCACATAGAAACATTGCATGTGTAAAAAATGTGGCATGAGATAGTCTCACACCAAACAGTAATGATCAGCATCTTCGACACTGATACATTTGCACTTAAGATGTGAACCTGAATGGCAGGAGATTTGAGCTTTTCAGAGAGCAGGCCTTGGTGTTGGCAAGCTCTGTTTGGTTACACGGATGGGACTGATCATCCCATGGTGCCTGATGGAAGACAAAGCCACAAACATGCAGTCTTTGAAAGAGTCAGCATGGAACAATAATTTCATATGAAATATGCCCCATGCCTAAGAATTTGGGTTTGAATGATGGGCAATGGTTTTTGTATTTTGGTTCTACTGTGTGTTTCAGCCCAGTGTGCACAAACAGCCTCTTTCCTGCAACTTCTGAAACAAGTTTCAATGTAGTGTCTGGTCTTCCCCTTACTGCATTAAAAAAAAAAGAAATTAAACACAGGGCCTTATTCAGCCAAAAATAACCCCTGCAGCTGTACTGCCTGAGCTCTGTGAGTCTCTTGTTCTCTGAAGATATTTATACAATTCTTAAAGGAAAAATATCCCTTTTCCAGCAGTAGCAGAGGAGGCAATTAGACATAATGATGATCCCATCTAGCAGAGCTGTTGTTCTGTTCTCTGTCACAGCAGAGAAAGTTGTGCTTGTTCACAGTATACAAATCTCCTGGGCCTAGAAGGGCAGCAGGGAGCACTGGCTGAAAGTGTCTTTTTTTTTCCTGGCCAGAGTTTTCTTTCTTGAATAAGGGAAATATGAACAGATCTTTTTCATGCTTTAGTATTTCAACTGCCACTTCTGGACTTAGTATTTAGAGAAGCATGTGAATGGAAGAAGCAATTTATAAGGTTTCATGGCAGAAATCTCACAATAAGGGAAAAAGGGGTGTGTGTGTGTGTCACTCTGCACACTTCCTCTTGATTTCCAGGAGCAGCTTAAAGGAAGAGAAAAGAAGGTATTTCTGACTTCCTTCCACCTGAGGCCAAGTGGGTTTTGTGCAGTTTCCATTTCCCCATTTCTCAAGAGTTATTCTGCACACTTGTGAGAGAAGAGTGGAGGTGAGATTTAGCAATGAAATTAAATAATGAAACATACCAAATACAGAATCAGGGAAAGCTTAACAAAGGAGGAGAGCTCTCAAGGTTATAAGGTGGATTCACTTTTGTCTTTCTCTTTGTCCCCAGAGCTATGATACAGACCACTGGCTATTATGCAGGAGTTTGCATGAGATTCAGAGGTTTCCTGCTGGAAGCAGCTGGAACTGGAATAAGTCTGTGAAAAATGCCCAACAGGTAATAGAGTAGATTCCTTTAAACTCCTAAGGCAAAAAATAAGTCCAATTTAAGATTGATTAGGATTAAAGAAGAACAAAACTTTTTAAATAATACCAGTTGCAGAGGTCAAAATATACCTCTACTTCAGAAAAAATTAGTTAGGCCTATTATATGTTAATCTTTGTAAGACTGTGGTTGAAGGAAACATTATTTGTCCAGATGTCCTCACCCCATAACAAATACAGTATATGGCAGTTCAGAACTTTTAAATTTCCTTGTTGACACTTCTTTTAAGAAGAACAAACTTAGACCAAAAGACAAGGATGTACATATTTGGTAGTTGTACGAAAATGTTGCTGGATTCTTTTGTGAGTTCTATTTTGGCTTAGCTGTTGTGCATGTGTTTTGAACATTGATACTGGAACTTGCGATGGTGAGAGAGCAAGTAAAAACATACAATTTCATCTGGGCAGTCTTGTGTAGTAGACTAGGAAAGCCAGTAAATTATGTTGTATTTTATATCACTTACTAACAATTACATAATACAGTTTTTAATGTCGTATTGCATCTGTATGGTTTATTTCTCTAATGATGGCCTGAGTATTTGACAATGTTCTTTTACATATAAGATAGGAACATACATCTCGACAGGAAATGTGTTTATCTCTATGTGTTCTCCAGTCTCCAGAGAAGTAGGGTCTCAACCCTTCAGCTAATTATTTCATAGCTGTAGCTCTTTAAATGTGTTTTAACTTGTGTTTACATTTTTTATTCCCAAAGGCTTTTGGCAAGTAAAAATGTGAAAAAAAAATTAGGCACAAGTTCAACATGAAGCATACACATAGTCCCACTGAGATAGACAAAAACTTCAGGGCAACTGGACTAAACCTCTATTAGGTATGCCTTGGTCTCCAAAGAAGATGTTACATCCTTGATCCATACCCAGTGGCAAAATACTGGGGCTTAGTGGGCATTTTTAGCATTCAATTTCCTTGTTCCACAGCCCAAACTATTTCCTTAGGAGTATTTCGGACACCACAATAGCCAACTCAGTTCAATAAACATCCCACTGGGACCGTGCTGTGGCTCACCTGTACTGCCCAGTGCAGAGCTGTTTTGAAGTCCTTGTCCACCAGAGTCGGGTCTGCTCCCTTGTGAAGCAGAGTCTGGGTGTGCTGAGGTCTGTTGTGGAATGCAGCCCAGTGCAGTGAAGTCATTCCCTGTAAGCCACAAACGCAGAGGGCAAATTATTGTCACTCACAGGAGCACCCTTCAAATCTCTGTAGATAAGCTAGGCAGCCCTGAAACCATTCAGGGTGGACAAATTCTTCCCTCCTCACCTTGACTTGAAATAGTTAGTAGCAGATTCTGAATTAGTGAAGTCACAAGGGGGAAGCAAGCAATTAGCTTTTTGGAATTATTACAGAAAAGGGATACAAATACAAATGCTTCCTCCATATGTGCATATAGCCTATTATAAATAACATGTGGTCAGGTCCATGGTGGCTAGGGGGACAGCTCCTCACTGCTCAGCTCGAATCCTGCAAGAAAAGCCTGGTTTAGACCGGTGCTTTGGCATTACACAGCATGATGTCTATGTTTGGTCTTTGATCCAAAGTAAGTATTATAAGCTATTACTGCAGCTAGCACTAGTCAGCAAGCTAAAGAACTGACAGAGTAATGTCCACAAAAAGTCACAATATAAGCATTTTATATTTACCTTTCAGAGAGAAAATAAAACAAATTGTAAGTTGTTCAGCTGCATTTTCATTCCATCTTAACTGCATCCAGTCAGCCTTAATAGATCAGAGAATTCATGGCCTATATTTGCACCTTCAGCATGGTTACACTCACCTGTATTTTACTCTGTATCCATAAGAATTAAGATTTTCTGTATAAATTGACTAATTTGCTATGTTTCCAACAAATTGCTAGTGTTTTTCAGCTGTAGTAATGTTTTCCTTTGGGCAGGTGTTGTTTCCCCTCTTACCAGAAAAAAATGCACTTCAAGGGTCTTGCCTGATTTCCAAAAGGATAAAAAGAGTTAGGAAAAAAAAGAATAGGCTGAGCGGAAAAGCAATTAAAACTTGAAATAGAACCCCAATACAGCCAGCTGGTAACAATCCAGGCTACATTGATGCAAACAACTTATCAGTGCATTAAAGTGTTTGCAGTGATTTTCTGACTAAAAGCCTGAATGCCTTAGCATTCATTTCTCTCACTCATCACATATCTTATAAGACTTTTAAGTTCCCATGTGGCTTAAGTATGGGTGATAACAAAACAGAGCAGTTGAATGAGAGCAGTTTTGGTTTTACTTGGGGTTTGCAAAGCTTAATCATGGGGGTTTCGGTTTTGTAAAACCAAAATTGAGGGTAAACTCCTGCACTAACTGAAATTAACAGGAGCTCTGACATTGATGTCAGTAGACATGAGGGACTTAATAATGTTGATGGACACACATTATCTGTGAGGTTTCACTGAAGTGATTTCCAGCTGGGAAATGAGTGCTCGTCACTAGTCCTGGAGAGCATGAAAATCACTGAAGAAGGAGAAACCACAGTGTACCAGGCTGTCTTTCTGTCATCCTCTGTCTCAGTGCATTGATATGGCCAAAAAAAATCCTTGAAAAATCAACTTTCTCTCTGTTTCTATTAGTGGTAGCTGGCAGAATGAGCTGTAATGTAAGAGGGTAAAATGGTGGATAGTTTTCAAAAATCTCCATAGTCCAGTGACAAAACTCAGAGAGGCCAGTAGCTGATGTTCAGTGCAAAAATATAAGAAACAAGGTTTGACAATATACTGCCACCAAATGTTAAGTAATCAGACTAAAGACTTCATATGACATCCAGCCCTCTAAAGGGTAATAATGCATTTTCTGAAAAAGTATTTATTTTCATTTTCTTTGAAACTATCTACTGATAATTTTTGTAGAAGTCCCCATATTTTTATATGCAAAACCCCCAGACCAGCTAATAATAATTCACTTTTCATTTCTATGCTATTTATGATACCATGGGTTTATATAATCTCTCTGCTGTAGTTGCCAAGCTGAAAGTCCTGTCATAATTACTTTGCTGTATTTAGCCTGCCCATGTAAGGAAGCTGCTCTGTAACTATTATCATCATCTCTGTAGTCCTTTTTCTGTTCCTTTTGTTGTATATGTTTTTCTCAGGTTACTCTTGCAGCCATGTGGCTGTACAAAGGATTCAAACAGAGTTTCCTGTTTTCTTCTCCATTTCCTTTCTAATACTTTGTACATTCCACATGTCCTTTCAGAGAGCCCAACTGAGCAAAGAGCTGTTTGTGGCAGCAGCTCACTCGTGTGGGCTTTCTGCAGTGGGCAATGGCTGCCTAGCCCAGACTGACTGTGCTTTGTCCTACCACCCTTGGGTGGCATCTATAGGTAGACTGCTGTTTGTGAGTGGAAGCATGAGGGTGATATCAGAACTGCCGAAGCTGAAGGTCCAGCAAAATACAGTCTTACAGGTGAGACAGCCAAACAATTGCACATTCATAAAAAATAAGGAGAAGAACAGGACATAAAAGGACAAACGCCAAGAAATGGCTTTGAGAAATATAGTGTGGCACTTGTTTTGCTCAGATTCAAGGCTTTTACAGGGAATATTTCTTCACATTGTTATCTCACAGGCTTTACTAATAAACCCACAGAAAGACACAGTTGTGGAAGCTATGAAACCTCCAGATGTATTTCTTACTGTTTACGTGTTCATGCATTCATCAGAGTGTTTTTCTCAAGTGTCAAATGGGAAAACTGAAGTGTTTACTTATGCCAAGAGAACAGCTCTGTTAGTCGTAATCATTTATGAGAATCCACATTTTTCAGAAAACGTAAGGGCTTAGTACTGACACATGAACAAATATATTGTCAGTGCCAAATGACAATGAGATGAACTAAAAGTTCTAAATTGCATGTAGCAGTGCATTACAGCAAAATATATGGCTTTAAATGATGATCCACTATTCCATGCAATTCATTAGCAACATAGTTCTACATCAAGACAATGCATATATCTGATTTAGGGTATTGTGAGCAAGGTCTGCAAACCTTTCAGTGGGCAAGGAAGAGGAAAAATTAACAGCCCTCTGGCCATTCTGGCACTGTGGAAAAAACACATCCTTGAGCAACTGTTAGAATAAAGAGAAGCACATGAAAAGACACTCAGAATCTCTCTTGTGTCTTGGCTTCTCTATTTGGAGAAGGACATGAGAAGTCTCTCAATGTGGGAAGTTAACTCTTTCCTATGTACAATATGTATACATGCAGGACACAATTCCACATGGAAGACAACAGCATAAATTTTTGCGCTTCCATGACTGTTCTCTGTAATGCCAATTCTCTGATACTTTTCTTGAGAACAATAGTTGAATGGTGGGATCAAAGAATCATTGAATCATAGAATGGCTTGGATTGGAAGGGATCTTAAAGATTCTCTGTTTCCAACCTGCCTGCCATGGGCAGAGACAACTTCCATCAGACCAGGTTGGTCAGAGCTCCATCCAGCCTGGCCTTGAACACTTATCATTGGTAAAAGTGAAGATTTGGTCCAGTGTCTAACCTTGGAAGAATTGAAGGCAATTATTGTCTTGACAGATGATTTAAGAGACAGACTCAAGGTACCTCATAGCTGGCTGAATAGACAGAAGCTTTATTAGCCTACAGGTGCATGGTGTATAGAAGGAAGAATGAGATAATACTTTGCGGAGTTCGGCAAAAGCATTATAGAAATTTTTGACTAGTGCATAGCCTTATTGTAAAATTGAATGGCTTCTATGCCCCCAGTGCCAGGGACTGTGACTTGTAGCACAAGCTCACTCACCTCATTGTCCTGGTGATTAATTTCACTAAGATTTGACTGCTGCAGAAGCAAGCTCAGAAGCCTGTGGAAGCAATGATATAATCAGTGTGCTGTACTCCTAACTAAACTTGAAAAACTGACAGTTGTTTAAAAAACAAAATGTGCAATTTCATGAAAAATCAGTATTAGTGATGGGCATAGGTCAGAATCTTAGGTCTGAGCTTTGTCATATGAGCAAAACAAATAGGACTTTATGGCTTATGGTAACAACAGAAGTTTAGAGCTTGAATTTAAAAGAAGATCCACTCAGAATAACTTTTGTGCTGACTGCCAGGCTAGAATCAGGATGTATAATACTGTACATGTGTGCAGTTTTGGATTAGCAATTCGCTGCCAACATACTTTATAATGTCCTAAAGTAACAAGAGATGCCAGCTTCTGTAAGGATTTTTCCCTCTGTTTAAGTCTCAGAGTAATGTGATGTAATATACACATTTGTGTGCATATGTGTGTTTATGGATGCTTGCTGTATGTTTACACACACAAATCCCAATATTGTACGAGACCTTACAGAATGTCTGCTGGAATAGGACCAACATTATGGCATAAAATATAGTAATACACAAGTTCACATTTTATAGAATATTGGACTACAAACACTCCCCTCTGGTGGAGTGAACAATAATGTAGTTACGTGAAATATTATTCAAGTAGAATAGTATTTTTAACACTTCCTTTTCCTTTTGCTATCTTGTGAAGATGTTCTGAAATCACTATAGGTTTGGCAAAGATGCTTGTGTTCTATAGCAGGATGCTAAGTGTTTGGATTATGTATGTAGCTGGACCATGGAAATGAAAAACACCATCCAGTCACACGATATAACAAAGCCAATCCTAATATGAATGTACAGGATGTTCTTAGGATTCTAGCAAAAGGAAGGATGTATCCTTGGTGGATCATTGTGCAAACCTGTGACTCATATGAAGGTGTGCATTTGCTAGAAATGTTCAGAATGTGATCATGAAGAAGACATGCTGTTTAGCAAGGAAAGTAAAAGATAATGAAGAATAAGGGAAAGAAATCTGATACATGTAAAGGTAACACAGAAACAAATGTATAAAATCCTGCATTTATTTCCATGCAGAGGAGACTGAATGAAAATATTTTGCTGCTTTTTACCTTCAACCACATCTAGTGTATTTTCTAGATTGAACTGTGGTCAGGTGTGCACATTAGATTCAGCTGAGAATATTGCATGTCAAATTTGTTCTTTCCTACTGGTAATACAGAACTAGCTATCTAAATTATTCAAAAGACAAATTCCTGTAGAAAAGAGGTGTCATACCTTTTCTAAATGGAGTCATGCTGTAGGAACTCTGAAAATGATGACACTAGGGTTGTTGTGATTGGTTTGGTAGAAGTTTGTAAAAGTGAAGAAAGACTCTCTTGCCATTTAGCAAAATGACTCAGAATCTCAGAAATTCAGTGTCTGAAAACAGGTCTTGGTAAATATCAACTAATGAGGAAAAAGAAAGTGAGATAACTATAGTATGCTTGTAAAACCCATTCATCACATAGTTTTATAATCTGATACAGGGGTCTGTGGTTCAACTCCAGATATGATTAAGGACACCACTAACTATCTGACTAGAATCTTTATCATCAACAAACTTTGACTCAGTTACATCATTAGACCATTATGGCAACAGAAGGGCTACCATTTAAATATGTAGATACCCAACCAAGCAGCTGAGGTTTCTCTGCTATCTACTCTTAAAGGCATAGATAAGGAATGGATTCTCTTTCCACCTTGCCTGTTAGGCTCTGTGGAATGAACTGGAAGCACGTAAGTCAATTATCAAATCAACACATGAACTATCTCTGTCTTTCCATGCTGCCTCCAGCACATGAGGCTGTAGCAGTGGACTGCCAGATTCCAAATTTAGCTACAAAAGCATTTCACAACTGGCCATTGCATATTCTCTTTTGGCAATGACGAAGGATTCAAGGGACTGGCAATGACCATGAGGGAAAAACCTCCCCGTCAGTGCTCCGGGCCTGTGTCTGAGCATGGGGCAAACCCAGTGCAATGACAGAGGAAAAGGAAGACTGTGCAGAACAAAGAAAAGTCTGTCTGTATCCTTGGAGAGTGTGAAGAACATTCAGGGCACCCAGTGTGCTCCTGGTAGAGAAGATTAGTGTTCCCTTTCAAGTAGCAACATGTGTGGTGTTGTACAAACATTGTCTTCTTTCTTGTGTTGGCTTTGTTTAATCACAGTGACCTTTTCTTTCAGAAATCTCAAATTATTCTCCCCAAGTGATGCATGAAGAGCAAAGATAACATGGAGAATGAATAAAGCTGTTAAAAAGGCTGGAGAACAAGACCAGCAGAAATGGCCAGATGTCTGAGCTGGTCTGATATGCAACAAAACTGTAGACTCAGTGATTAAGTCACATGAACATATTACATGTACTGAATGTTTTACCTGTTTCTAATGTCTTCCTATACCTTCAGGCATGATTTACCTAGGGGAGTTTTTGGAGTGAATATATTCAGGTGTACAAATCAAAATTTATTTAACCTTCCTATTGTCACAGGCTGGAATCAGAAAAAGACAATCTTTCTTAAGAGTTCTGGTGAAGACACTCTGTAGCTATTACTCTACCTTCAGTTAAAGTAGTTAAAAATAAGCCAGACTACCAATCCTTAACTTCTCCTTTATGGATGGGGATTTTCAGAGAGGTTGTCTTGTGGAAAACTTTTCTCACATTTGCCATGCTACTCAGAGGAGAAGTCCAGAGAAGGAGTCTTGTAATATTTCATGTGGGTAGGACAGAAAGGTAATTGGGCAGGAGAAACACAGGGTTTCAACCTCTTTTATAATTATTTTCCCTCCTCCAGCTATTGCAATATTAAAACAGGCTCCTCACTTTACCTGGCCATTGATCTCTGGTGCACAAGTATTGCATCATGTTTTTCCTCCTCTCTACCCCCTTTACAGTAACCACTAAACAAAGACACAGGTCACAAGTGTAGCTGTCACAACTACTGTCCCTGCTGTGGGGTCTCCTTGGGTTGCTGGCTACCTGAGAGATTCACCAGCAAAAGCTGTGGGAGCCAGGCACATACCTCACATCAGGCTCTGCGGTGGCAGCATGTAGTGGCAACCTCCCGTTTTTGTCAGGTATGTTCTGCTTAGCACCATTCCTGAGCAGGCTGACACAGCCTTCCAGCCAGCCCTAAAAGAGAAACTGGAGCATATCAAAGAGGAAAGTGAAAAGTATAAAGCCAGATATTTTCTTTTTGTGCTGGCATTCTTGTTTGTGCTGGCATTCACTTGTGACTGTAGCCGTTTCTGTTAGCAGAGGAACTGGACTTCTTTTTCCTCAGTAGAGGTTTCTCAGCACTGAGAGTAGTTCCCTGTCAGAGTCTGGGTCTCAAATTACCTCAATTGTTCGTTTCTCTGATGAGATATTTCATTTACACTGTATTTTTTGTCTGTTTTTGTTTTGTTTGTTTGTTTGTTAGTTTGTTTCCCCTGAAGCTGTGGCAAGCACTAACAGTGATTAAAAACCTGCTAATTCCTTTATCACTAGCAAATGCTACACATATTCTTGCATGAGAATTCAAACATGCTAGATTGAACCAAGAACATGAGCACTCAATATGATTTTGTGAGATTTTAGCAAAGATGGCAAGTCAATGGTAAAAAGCCTTAGAGTGTGGTCTTGTAAATGTTGCAGAAGTTTGTATTAGTGGCATTGTTAGACTGAAAATAGCACCAAAACAGATGGAATGAATCTGTTCTTGGACTAAAACATTCTATTGATCACCCCAACATAAAAGCAAGTAAACAGTCTGGTTGTGACTGCACAAATCTTTCAGCATATTCTTAAGTCTAAAGAAAATCAAGCATTAGTTCAAGTGTTTTGTTAAAACTTCAGCAGGCAATTGATAAAGACCATTCCCTCCCATATGAGCTATTTTGGATTGGCATTATGAGCATTTCTGGGGAAAATGTGTGGAATGGTGGAATCAGAACACTCCTGTTGGAGCTCTTGGCTGAAGTACTAGACCACCAAATGCCACACGCAGTCTTGACTGTGCATCTCTCCTGAATTCATTTGTCTGGACAAACATCACAGCTGAATTCTCTCTGGACCTCTTGTTATATCCCTCACAGAAACAGAAATGGAAACTTAGAAGCCTGGGTGGTTTAAATCTTTTCCAGTAATTTCTTTTTTTCCAAAGAATACTTTTTCCCCTCTGGGAAAAGAGGAAGGAAAAAAGAAGCGTGACACTTATAATGAGATTTTTTAAAAATATCTTGCAGAGGAAATGTTTGTTCTCAAGTAAATGGGGCATGCTCCTTGCACTGGATGAGACTGCCTGTTTAGTTATTTTCTACACGTATTTTCTGGCTGAATATTGCATAGCTAAGCAGGAACGTTGTTTTGGTCCTGAATTTTCAGGAAGAAACTAGGTGCAAGGGATGTCATTTAATTAGACTGCCACAGTGTCTGTTTAAATGAGCTGGCAGTTATCCAGCTTAATTCATACTGTGCAGCCATGGCTGTACACTCCTTCCTTTCTGTCCAATTAATAGTGGAGACACAGTCTGCTTGGTTAACTTGGTCCCCACTTTCTCTCTGAAACCAGAATTACCTCCTGCAAGGAGTAGAAGACTAAAGAGAAGAGGACCTTATTACGTCAGACAGATCCTGAAGTACAATTCCTTTCCCAAATGTCTCAGTGGGATGTCTGCCCCTTCTGTCACTTGCATGTAGGTTGATCAGGAGACTGGATTGCTTACAATCTGAGCAAGTGCACCAGCACCTGCAGCACCTTGAACTTCAGTTCTCAACCTGGCCATCCAAAGTCCAGCGCCACACTGAAAAGAAGCAATGCCCTGGTTCATGCGGTGTGCAGGAACACATGCCTGCTGAGCACCACATTGTGAGATAGGAAAGCCCTCATTTGAGCATAAATATCTAATGCTGGCTATGCAAGGGGGAGAAGTCAATCTGCGCATTAAGAACAAGAGGGGACTTTCAGTATACAAAAAAAAAGTTATTTTCTTGTGAGATCCTCATATCATGAACTGATTTTAGGAGAGAGAAAGGATAATCTGACAGGAGTCTCTGACAGAAGTCCTAATCCTCTTGTAATAATCATTGTTCCAGCTTTGCATCGTAATAAAGTTTCAAAACCAATTCCACTGTTGTCTAGACCCAAATGTTTTGTGCTTTTTTTTCCTGTAGTATAAGCAGAAATCTTATTTGGTCTGCACATTTACTCCCTTCACTCCATCCTTGTCCCCCAAGTCCTGTTACCAGATAAGTTGCCAGAGATAAACTGGTACGTCCACAGGCATCTTGAGTATTAATATTGGCTCCCATCTTCAACAGAAGCTTCACTGTGTCAACCTGGCGTCCTGACACAGCATGCATCAAGGGTGTGCAACCTAGGGAAGAAAGCCAAATTTATTTTACAATTTCATTGTGTCACGTCTATGATATATAGTTTCTTATTTTCTAATGTTCACACTGGCAAGTTAACAAATCCTTTCTCTGATAACTGTCCAATAGTTGTACTCAGATTTTTAAGTCAGGAGGCAACTTCTGTGACAGTCACTGACCACTGATTTTAAAAAGAACATGATTATATCAGCAAAACTTTGCCTCATTAACTCTGCTTTTGGAGGGGAAAGTGCTTTTAAACATTTAAACCTAATGCTCAAATTTCTTTGTGAAGTATTGTATCATTTAATTGCTTCCTCTTCCTTCCATTCTGTTAACTGTTGAAAAACAGCAAGAGATTTTCCTTCAGAATCCGACAAAGCAATTTAAAATTACTAGGCTGGGAATAAACATGAGTATTAGAAACTATAAGACTATTAGAAACTTAATATATAGTTGAAGAATAATTATTCTTACTAGACTCAATGAGATTGCTGAGGAAATGTGCTACTCAACCTGAGGTCATGCAGAGCCTGACAAATGTGCAGGCTGTGAGCTGTATGTTTTAAGCTGTATGTTTTGTGCTGGAAAACAGGTCTTTAGTTACATTTGCATGGACAGCCTAGGAGAAAAGGTAATTCAGGAGCTGAAGTGCTCCTGTCCAGTCCATCTCCACCTACTCCACCCACCATTCATACCTAGTCTTTCCCCATTAATGAGCAGACAGGGACCATTCTGTCTTGAGTAAATTTTCCCTACTAACTAGTAGATGTTTTAAGGATATCTGTTAGAATGCCTGTTTAAAGTATCAGAAAAATCGGTAGCTTGGTAAAAGCTGTTAAGATTAGGAAAGACAGTGTTCATATGGACCCTTTATAAGAAACTGCAATTAAAAAATACTTCTGACAAAAAAAACTTGTCCTTGAGAACAGCTTTCAGAGGTCTGTGATTCTTACTTAGGAAACAGATGCATATAAAAGCCAGCCAATATACAATAATTTATAATAACATTAAATAGTAACTTGAACACAAAATGAGCACAGCCTGACAGATAAAACAGATCATTTAGATAATTGCACATTGTATAACCAATCCTTTGGCAAAAAATTACTTGACAAAACCATTCAAACTGTGACTGTACACATACTATAACCTCTGCTTTAGAGATGTGCAGAATGTATGTCATTTGGCATTGTAAAAATATTATTTTTCCTCCCCTGAAATGTCAACAGTTTCTCAGTCATCTCCCTAAACAAGATAAACTATATAAATGGTAAACTACTGTCTAATTATAGCAAAACAGCTTTTTTGTAATCATATAAAAATATCTTACAATTACAAGGGGAAGGAATTATCCAAACTATTTCCAGTGGATGTTCCAAAGAATCACTCAGATTTCCCATATTCTGCTACTAAATATAATTTGCTGAACGCAAAAATCAGAATAAAAAATTGGAAAATTTAATTTGCAAGCTGAAGCAACAGATCTCCTGAGAACAAGCTGGGCCTTCATTTACCCTCTCTGTCACAAGATTCCAGGATGGAAGGATCCTCTCGGATCACTGCAGTCAGGGTGTTCACATCGCCATTAGCTGCTGCTTGGTAAACCACAGCCAAGTCGATCTCTTCTGCTGCATCAGCTGCAGAGAGGGAGCACATCCATGAGTAAACAGAGAGCAAGTACAAATTATAAACAGCGAAGATAATGACACTTGTCTCACTGAGTTTAAATGACTGTTAACTTGGTAGAACAAAGTGTATCTGAACAGCACTGTGGTTTTTGTTAGTCATCTGAAACTTGCTTTCATCATAACTTCTTCCAAAAACTTTCAAACATAGACACTGAAAGGACTTTAGAAAAATTCTGGAAAGTTTCTGTAAGAAATCATACTAACGTAACATGACTTGAGAGAAAATGTAATAACTGAACTAGCTCATAATATTTCTGGCTGCACTTTTATGAGATAGGATGAAATCAGGTGTTTTCAATTTCAGTGTTATCCTTGCACTAGTCAGAAGACTGAGGCTTTTCACTTCCCTGCAATGTCCAAATTAATTATCTTCTCGGGAGAGTAAACTTCTGGCAGCAATGGTTTGTCTTGATAATTCCTGGACAAAGGAAAAGTGGACTATTGCTTGGAACCGAGGAGAAGTTTATTTTGTTTGGCAGCTACAGTGTGAGTTATTATTTAAAGCAGATGCCTTGCAGGACCTGTTCTGGAACATTCCTCAGACTTTTCCTTCTGAAGAAATAATAACGATGATTCTCTTTGCTTCTTTGCTTTTCATTTCCTTTCAGACTGGTCATTCCATTCTCCACATGCAAACACCTCCTCTGGCTTCAAGTGGACTATTAACCTCTTAAGTCCAGTAGTCAAAAGAGTAGATTTTTTGGTGAAGAGTCAAATCTGATGTAAGAGTAAAATGCTCTAGATATGTATTTTTGGTCAGAAACAGTCTCATGTTTCTGATCCCCATTAACTCCAAAAGAAGTACAGCTGCAGTGAGCTACTCTGTTCACAATGGCTGAAGGTCTGTTGGGATTTAACCCCAGATGCCTCCAATGTTCAGTCATTGCCCTGACCCCTGTGCGGTGGGAAGGAGAATCAGAAAATGGCAAAATTCATGTGTTAAGATAAGAACAGTTTAATAATTGAAATAACACATCATCATCATCATTACCATCACCACCACCAGAACAACAAGAACATCATTAATAATTGTAATAAAAGGAGAGAAAGAGATGAATAAAACCCAAGAAAAGCAAGTGATGCACAATGCAGTTGCTTGCCACCTGCTGACTGATGCACAGCCTGTAATGCTGCAGCTCCAGTTCATCCCCTGGCCATGTCAGTCTGTGCGTGGAATATCCCTTTGGCCAGGTTGGGTCAGCTCTACTGGCCATGGTCCCCCAGCCTCTTGGGCACCTGATCGCTGCAGAGCACAGGATGCTGAAATGTCCAGGATTTAGGGTGAGCACTAAATACTAACAACTAAAACTGTATTTTCAACATTAATCTTATACTAAATGCAAAATACAATACTGTATTGGCTGCTAAGAGGAAAATTAACTCTTTTCCAGGCTAAACCAGGACAGGGTCAGAGCTATAGAATATATCACTTGTCCAGCCACTGCACTACTGTGTTAGCTGGATAAAATGCCTAAATCACACTAGAGAATTGATCAAAGGAAAGACAGATTAAGTGGCTGCTGACTTATCTGTACTGTCAAACTTCTGGAGATAGCATGACTATGTAAGCTGTGCAGATAAAAATGGAGATAGGTTAAAGAGCATTGAAAAGTTATAAAGCTGTTATCATAATCAAACATTACATTATTCATAACACAGTGGTAGAAATGACATTTTAAACACTGTCATTATATTTTTTGAGTGATAAAAGATCTTTAGATATTATTGTAAATTATTAGCCACACTACTCATGTTGTGATCAGATGTTGAGATGTTGTCTCAGATGAACCTGCATGAGTTCTATGCTGGGCTTCACAGTCTAGCCTAATCCTCAACATGACCTTCTCTCACTGGGTGCAATCAGCACTCTGGATTTCAAAATTTGGCTGCCATGGAAACACAATCTACTCTTACCCTGGAATAGGTTAGTCTATCAAAGCTGGAGCTCTCTTTGAAAGCTTGGGAAAATTTAAAAGCTTTGCCACAGATTTCCTCTCTATTTCTCCTCAACTAAAGAGAATCTCATTCTTTCTTCTAACTGGTATTTTAAATTATGCACTTCATAAAGTTTGTTAATAAAAATGTTAACTTGAATTTTATTCTGCTGAGGAGTCTGTTGCTGAGGCAACTGCTCATTTGGCTCAGAAAGTTTGTCCTGTGGGCCTGGGAGATCCAGAGAGATGAGGAGTCATTGCTGCTGGAGAGTCATCATCAGGAATTAGTACATGAAGAAAAAGAAGTGACTTTACTACCAGTCTAGCTAGTAGTAGTTCCTTACTATGTCAGACCTGAAGATGCCTCTCACAATTGGTAGACTCGGCAAAAACGTGTTAATGACAAGCTCAGGTCTGATTGGTTGATAGCTTGTGTTGCTCCTCTTGTCCAGTCTCGGGAGGTACACAGAGGGTGCCAGCCCTGAGCACTGGAAGGGCTCCTCTCACGGCTGCTGTCGTGTACAGCTGTGCACATACTCTGTGGCTATGGTACAGAGAAGATGCTGCTGGCACTGGGAAAGAAACTGCTAGATGTACTGAGGCAAACAGTGAATCAAACGGGCCTTCACCTCCTTTGATACATTACATGTGTAAATTTTGTACTTTTTTTGCCATGCAGGTGCTGTTAAGTATTCCTCTTATGAGTCGGGTGCAGAGAAATCTAGCCACAAAAGGACAGTCTCCATCTCCTGGGCAGAGCAGTTGCTTACCTGGAGGGCACTATGGCAGGAAGATGAGGACAAGGGTGTACTCCTTCATGCTGGTCTCTGAATATCTATGCCCTATTTTTCTTCTAGGTAAAACCAAGACACATCCCCTTTACTTCTGCTGGGCTCAGTCTGCTTTCCCCAGAGAAATTATCCTTTTGCATGAGGAGGGGAAGTAAAACAATGGATGGATGGATGGATGGATGGATGGACGGATGGATGGATGGATGGATGGATGGATGGATGGATGGATGGATGGATGAAGTTTTGCTCCTGCCTCTTGTTGCAGAACACAGACTCCACTCCTGTTAAAGGGTGGCGGTATGAAACCATGAAGATTCACACTTCCCCATCCATGAGTCCTAGCTGCAGAGCAAGGAGAGGCAGGTGGAGCAGGCTGTTACCCTGCCTGGGAGCCTGGGCCAGGAGGAATGGATGAGTGCTCATGCTGGGATCTGAATAAAGTTGACTGACATGAATTCCATGTCTGTAGGGTGACACAACTTCAAGTGGGGTGTCTTGACCTATGTGATTGTAGATGGGGAGTGAGAAAGAAGACAGATAAATGATCTTTTGATGCTTTACATGACAGAGGGCAGAAAATGCTGGGAGAGCTTGGATGTCATCTGCGCTGGATGCACCTGGTTCCAGGCGAACAACATGACCACTTCATCTTCCTCCAGATTACCCTGTCAAGGAATTGAGAAGTATGGGCACAAAGCTAGTAGGACTTACATTTTTGAAGACACCTTCCTGGGCAGAAGAGGAATGGTTCACAGAGTGGGTATTTTGCAGAAGGCAACAGTGAAGTATTGAGTGCTTGTGCCCCCCATTCTGTGAGCTCACCCTGCTGGGAGCTTGGCTGTGGCTGGGGCACAAGCACCATGTGGCAGAAACGGATTGTGGACAATCAAATGCCTGACTCTTTGTCTTCTAATGTGTTAGAGTTAGTCCATTATTATCCTGCAGTTCTATAAATGCCAGTAAGTACTTGTTCTATTTCAAATACATTCTACATTTTAGAGAACTGCTGTAATATTGGTGAAAGGAAGCTGTCAGTTAGATTCAGAAAGGCAGAAGATCTATTTAAGTGCTTGGGTACAGAGAAAGACAGGGGAGAAACTGCAGGCTGACAGTAGTGGTGTAGAAAGGTCTGGAAGAAAAGACTAAATGACATACAGGGTAATGCTAAAATCCTCAGAAACAATTAAAGTTAAACACCAACCTATCTGAAATAAGCAGCAGTGTTTTAAGAATGTATAATTTCTTCAAGGCAAAGTAGTTTTCTTTTTGGTCAGAAAAGAGGGTATATAAAAAGTGATACAGAATAATCACAGGATTCAGAGCAGCAAAATTGTGCTTCTTATTACGTTAATTCTCCTCTAACTGTACTATGAAGAATGCATGTTTTACATGATTTGTGATGTTGGATGATGTGCCGTTTTACAAAGTGCACATTAGGTGTACTTCTTTCTAGCTCATTGGACTTTCAAGTTCTAAATAAATTTGCTGGAGGTTAGTGTACATGCTCTTGACAATGGTTGATTTTGGACTTGCTAAACCACAAGATATTAAAAACTGAAGACAGAATAATGGGATAATTCATACTCATTGTGAAGAAGAAATATTTATGTGTGTAATTTACTACCCTCTCTCTCATAATCCCTCTTGTCCCCACCACTACCCAAAGGCCATATGTGATTTTCTACACCTTGTTGTCAGGACACAATACTGGGCAGTTTATTTTTTTCAGCATATCAGTGTCAAGAGTCGGTGGTGGGAGGTGGATGAATGCAGTTTTTGAAAACGGTAATTTACTCTCTACTACTGCATTTTTATTAAACACTTAACAAAGTAATAATCCCTGTGTGTGCCTGGCAGTGTATGCACCAGTACAGGCCTTTGTCTGGCTTCTCTATTTAGTAAACATCTGAAATCTGGAACATCACACATTTATTTAAATGGCACTGAGCAATGTTAGGAGAGAAGGGGTTTCTGGTGCTGATTGCCTTCTGTAAGCTCCACATTCCTGTTACTATTGTAAGTATTACAAGATATTGTTGAGCAGTACCAGAAGACGTGTTGCAAAGAGACAGTACGATTTTCAAGCTTGGAATGCTGGGGATTTATTTTTGTTTATAGTTGGGAGAGTCTTCTGATGTGTGGGATGGAGAAAAAAGGGTTTGTGGGGAGAACTGAATTATTTTTCCAGAACAACTGAGAAATTTAGTGTTTTTGAAAGATAGTTTGTATTCTACCACTGTTACAAATTGCTGCCATGAAAGACATTCCCCCTCTCCTTGCTAAAAAAATATGCCTGCTTGAATCAATAATGTGACAACACATTAAGATGGTATTTAGACAAAATCCACTATACATTGTAAGTTTTGAATAGAGTGTTCTTTGCATGGTAACCAAGAAGCCCCATATCCCATTACTCTGTGCTTTGTGCTCCTGCTCCCCATCCACCTCCCACGCAGCTAGGAGGGAAGGCACGCAGTAAATCACAAATCACCTAATGAGCAAGCATTCCTGCAGTGCCGGTGAAGCAGAGATGATGAATGCATAGTGTCAGGGGAGTTGATGTAGGTGGAGGGTGGCACAGGCTGCAGGTGATGGACAGAAATTAGGATGGGTCAGTGTGGAGATTGGCCTGGCAGCAGGAGGGGGATGCAAATTAGGAGCAAGGGGAGGTATAGGCAAATGCTGCCTCCCAACTCTGTCCCTTCTATCTGGACAAACCGGTTTGGGTCCATGGTCTCCTGCATTGCTTTCTGCCCCCTAAACCATCTGGAGACCTGACTTTGCCTTCCCCAGCCCTGGTGATATTCCAGTCTTAGTCCTGGCACCACTTCCATTGGCTCCCTGGCAGCCACCCCCATGTCACTGAGCATGCAGGATTTTACCTCTGCCTCTCCTCTCTGAGCCCTGCTGGGTCTGCATGTGGCACAGAGGACATTCATAGTGCTGCAAAAGCAGAGGCTGGAAGGGCTGTTCGGAGCTGCAGAAGCTCAGACAGCCCCATGCCTCTGTCCCATTGGGAAAAATGCTCCTTACGTCATTCACACAAGATTTAGGAATACCTGTCTCTTTTCCTCCAGTAGAGATCCCCCTTCTACCACTGCACTTCCCTTTCTCCATTATACTTGTTGATAATAGTTTTTTTCTCTCTTGTGACTCAGTTTTACTTCCCACTTGTCCCTCACTACATGGAGGTCCCAGCTGGGTTGATGTAGACCAGTACTCCCAAGACTTGCTCAGGCTTTGAGTGCTACTGAAAGGCAGCCACAAACCCACCACTTCATATGGGTTGCATTCACTTTGGGTTCAGCAAAGAAGTGTAGGAAAGCATAAAAGTACAGCCTGTAGCACTCAGCTGCCTGAAAAGCAGTGCCTTGTCTTCCTCCTGCTTTCATTTTTGTTCCACAGTCAGCCCCTTTGCTGCGGGGCCAGCGAGGCCATGTCAGCTCTGATATTTTGCAGGTCTGCACTGGAAACTGTGGCCACTGCACACATATTGTTTGGTAAGAGAAATTTGTTGCAACAGGCATAATCAAGCAATGACAGCGTCCTGCCTTGGGAACACAAAAGGAGTGTCGGTACACTTGTAGTGGATTAAGCTATAAGACATAAAAGGTTGTATTGGCAAATAAAGGCATGAAATTTAACATTTAACTTCAAAATAGACAAAAAAAGAGACATTTGTATTTCCATAGCAACCTTACAATGTAGAAAATCATCATGTTGGGGATTTTAGTGATATCTTAAATTTGCAGTTATGGCAATACTCACTTATGCAGATAAATTTCCTAAAACAAAGTATTTCACTTGTCAGCTTCTAGTCCTTTTAGTGAAGATGTACGAAAACCAGCTGTTCTTGAATTTTTAACTCCATTTTAAACTGCTCTGTTTGCTAGTACTGCAACAATTTTTAATATCTATGACCACAAGAAGACCAATATAATATATATATACTTCTCTTTGTGCTAACCACAAAAGTAGCCAGATGCTGTTGCTATTCTGCTGAAAATTAATTTTTAGAAATGACTGTAGCAATAGACTGAAATCCCAATCCAGTCTAAAATGATGGAAGAAATTCCTTTACATGAAACCAAAATAAACGTAATCTTTCCCAAAAATTAATGTCATTGATTCTGTCAAGTAATCTCAGTTCATTTGTATGGGACACACTGGAGGACCAGAGGATTTTGAAATTAGTAGCACGTGCCTTACCTTTGTGCTGGTCAAACACGGATGAGGAACTGAAATCCATCGTGATCTATCTCATTATTTACAACCCGGCCAGACAAATGCCACCTCCAGGGTTTTCAGGGTAGAATCTTACATATTACAGTACATAGTGAAACGATAGCTGTCACCAGTCTTCCTCTCAGAGAATTAAACTCGCTTTACGGCTGCAGGTTGTTGCCAAGGCAAGAGCCCGATGGAAACATTATGTTCTATTATGGACTGTCTTAAAAGGATGCCCTTGGAAGCTCATCCTGAAAAATGCCGTGTCTTCAGCGAGTGGAAGCTCCTGCGAGGGTCTCGGAGCCGCCGCAGCCGTGGCAGCCCGCCGAGGGCAGTGCGAGCGGCCCTGGCTGGCACAGGGAGCATGTGCGGAGCCAGCGGTCACCGCTGCTCGCCGCCCCTGCTGGCCGCCCCTGCTCGCCGTCCCTGCTCGCCTCCCTGCTTGCCCCCCGTGCTCGCCCCCTGCTCGCCGCTGGCCCCAGCCCCGCGCCCTTGCTCGCCCGCGCCTGGCGGCCGAGCGATGCCCGCAGCAGCCCCTGGGTGAGCACCAGCGCAGAGAGCGCAGCGCACCGGGCCGGCCTTCCCCACTTCGCGGCTGCCCAGTCACAGGGAGTTGGGGGACAGTGAAGGGACAGCAAGCTACTGCGGTCGAGCAGTGTTGGCTACCACACCACAGTGCACCGATACACGGTGCACAGCTGCGCTGGGTTTGGCTGGGCTAGAATTTACTTTCTTCAAAGCAGTGGTATGGGGCTGTGGTGTGGATTTGCTGGAACAGTGTTGGTAACACAGGGATGTTTAGCTGTCTCTCTGAGCAGTGCTCACACAGTGTCAAGGCCCTTTCCTCTCCCCAGCCCACCAGGAG
>JAODKT010001744.1:16897537-16952041 GCA_027576195.1 Cossypha heuglini
GTGTGTTGGAGCCCTGCTGTCCTGGATGGCTGAACACCTGCCTGCCCAGGGAAAGTGGTGCATAAATCCCTTGCTTTGCTTTGCTTGCCCTATTAAACTGTCTCCAACTCAACCCATGAGTGAGTTAGTTCACTTTTACTCCTCCAATTGTCTCCCCCATCTCACTGTGGGCTGCATTGGGCTGAGTTGCTTGCTTAGATTAAACCATGGCAACAGGGGATGTCAGACCCAGAGTCCCTAACTTTAAACCCAATATCTGCTAAACTGTCTTCACACTTTGTTTTTGATCAGGCCTCTGCCTTCCTAAGTTGAGAACTCAGACCTTTTACTTTAAAGGGAGGAGACCTTGGTAAGCTTTGTTTTTATTATGTTTTTTTTCTGGGAAAGAAATAATGATAATTATTTCCAGCTGATTTGGAATTTACCTTGAACACTAAATTACCAGCACTGACTTGTGAATGGGACGGGTATAATAAATTTACTCAGCACTGGTGCACTGAAAGAGACACATCCTTACTGCTAAGTAAGACAAAGAAATACAGGAAACTTAGGAAAGGGAAGATACTTTGGGTTCAGAAATGCAGGCAAGACCTACACTAAAGCTATGCCTATGCTTGTTCAGCCTAAGAAGCCCCTAAGCTTTATTTTCTCTATTTATTCTGCTCTGGTGTTTTGACCAATTCCTATGACTACAGCACATCCTAGAGACATATCCTACATGTGGATACAACATGAGTTGTATCTGAAGCTCATTCACATCCCAAGCAGCTGCTTCTGAACCTAAATTCAAACTATGTGTTTGGGAAAGGGTCGCATGGTCCAGGAAGCATCACAGACTGAGCTTGAAATCAAACACCAGAGCTGAAACTCTCCAGAGTGTGGCAGTGTGATCTGCTGATCTCATTAACTGTGAAGAGTCATGTGGTAGGACAGAGGATCCAGACAGGCTGTTTCTCTCTTCTATACCGCTAGTTGTTTTGTGGTTTGCCTTGCCTGGTCTCAGGCCAACTTTGTTATACTGAGGAGGGACCCACTGTGTGGCAAGTGCTGTCTGTGCAATCTGGGAGCAGAGTATTACTCATGCAGCTGGTCAGCTCCTAAAAAACTGGCATCTGCTTGGTGGGAGGCTGGTGGCACTAGCAGGTGAAGTCCAGTCTGGCCTAGCCTAATACACTGAATCTCTTCGAACAGCTGCCACGGCCGCTGACTTCATGGAGGAGGCACTGGAGACATGTCTCTGATTAGGAATTTTAACTTGCAAATTGTCTCCCCTAGAGACCTTGAAAGACCACAAAAGTGACCTTTGCCTTCTGCATATGACAAGAGGCCCTTTTTCCTCTGTGTACACAGGATTTCTGACCCTGGGCACTGCTGCTGGATCCCTCACCCTCCTCTACCTAATTCAGTCAATTAAATACTCACAGTTTTACCTGTCCATTTGCTGTTACTGGGTCTCTGTCCTTTCATTCTGCTTCTGAGATGAAGGCAGTGGGCTTTGGGGGTTGCTGGTTCAGTCTCACTCTTGCAGTACATTAGCTGGGGAATGAGGCGCACTGCAGGTACGCAGCCAGGGACTCTGGGGGAGAAACACGTGGCAGTGGATTCCGTGTCCATGTGTGGCACAATATTCCCTATAGCACTTTGTACATTTGCCTGGAGCCTAGCTTGCCTTCAGCTGCATGAAAGCCAGGCACCTCCTCTGAGACTGGTGTCCACAGCTGCCGTGGCGTCGTGCAGTGAAAACGGTGGTGTCTCATGTGTTTAAGAGCTGACATCTTCTCCACTCTACATCCATCAGAAAGGAAGTAAGGCCAATGCTTTAGCAAAACCTTTCCCCATCTAGATCTGAGCACCAAGTGAACACAGTTCTGTGCCTCAACTGTGGTGGATATATCACAGCTTAGATGCTGCCAAAAAACCCTGAGATTTAGGAGGTGGGCTTGAGTCATTGACTTTCTGTATTGCTTCCACAGAAGAAATAAATGTCTCAAAATTCCTCATGGCTTCTGTGTGCAGTACCTATGAAAGCAGCTCTGGCTAAGGACAGCAAAGCCACAAAAGAGTTAGAGGCTAGTATAGGCACCAGATAAAGATTGTAGCTTTGATACTGTTAATTTACACTATTCTTTAATTTAAGCAAAGTATTCCTGACCTTTTTTCTGTCAGAAGTAGTTTGGTTTTTAGGAAAATTTTCTGGTGGTTCAGAAAAATGATGAAGAGATAGTATTAGAAACACAGGCATTCTTTTTGCATGTTTGTTTGCCTGCATTTGCATCAGTGTTTTGGTGTATGTAGGGTAGATAACTCTCCTCCTTCTGATTGTTGTTCATTAAATGAAACAAAAGCTGTGGTGAAACCCCAGAGAGTGGGTGAAACATATTCGAGCGCTATGTAAGTATTATTTACTGGGGTGCAGAGCAGAGCTGAAAACTGACAGTGCAGGGGCTGAGAGCTCATGGGTGCTTACAGCTGACAGCTCCTGCTCTGTGCCACATCGCCATCTCGAGCAGAGACTCAGCTTGCAGATCTTCTCTTCTCTTGCCCCTGCGGAGGACACTGGCAAGCGAGCATGAGTTTTGCATCCATTTGATATAATGACACAGCCAATGCTTTGGAGGCAGGCTGAACCTCTGCCCTTGCAAAGCGCCTGGAGCAGCAGTGCCCCCGTCTGTAAGGAGCTCTGCCAGCAGCCAGCACTGCAGAGGCAGCAGCGTCAGCTGTACATTCCTGCTTTCTTCACCAGTGTGTCGCAAGCCTGAATGTTCACACCTCTGTATTGCTTGGTAAGCATGCAATCCAGAGAATGGAAGCCAAAATTAACATCAACCTTCATTTCTAGTTTCCGTTTGAAATCCACTAGTAATAATTTGGTTGTTAAGCTTTTAAAATACAATGCTATGTACTACTTAAAGTACAATACTAACTCCTTATATGATTTTGAGCTCCATCTCCTTCTGTCTGGAAAGTTAGCACCAAGCTCAGATGCATAGAGAAGTTAGACCACTAACCAGGAAGAAGGAGTCAGTTGTGTTCGCAGGTGGGAACTGATCTAGGATGCTCTAAGTGAACAAAACCTCCCTTGAAATGTCAACAGATAAACAGTGACTAGAGAAAGGAGAATAAAGTCACAGCTATATCTTAGAGGTACCCACACGGAATGTAAGACTGATTGAGGACCTACTCTACCTTGCTCCCTGTTTTTTAAGGCCAAATACATCCTCTGCTCAGTCAATATGACTTTTTGCCCTTTCACGGGATCAGGGCATCTCTTATGGTGTGACTTATTGGGATATCAGTAGCACCCTGTGAAACAAATTTACTAACAAGCCAATATGGTTGAAAATCCTCTCTGTAGACTGTTAAACAGTTACAGGGTTTATGGGTATTGTTTCCTCAAAGGATTATCTGATTACAATTAACAAAAGAAAATTAATTTTTTTTTTCTAAAAGTGATTGTTGTGCCCACTTCAGAAGGAGTGAGGAGTCTCTCACCAAGCTTATCACCCTAGCCATGCTCTAGCTTTCTCTTGTTACCCACCAAAAACTTGCTCATGATATTCCAGGTGTAAAGCTGCATTCAGTGCCTCTGGCATGGTATAAGGCCAGTTTGATGAGCCTGCCAGAGTGCTTGAGCCAGACATGCCTGTGGAGGACCAGATCGAGTAGGTGGGGAGACCTGCTGAGTCAGGAAACTCACGGTGCTGGTGTGTCTGTCCTGGGTACACACCCTGTCTGTGACACCAGGGAGCTGGAGATGGGGCATGACACTTTGGTGGTGTTGTACTGGTAAAGAGAAAATTCTGTGCAAATCCTCGCTTTTACATTTATTGTGAAGAAATTCAGTTATTGTTTATTCTACAAAATAACGTAAGGGAAAAAAATGTGTCTGTTCCAGGTCAGATCAAAAGTTCTCCTAGCCAGGTAACCAGTGTTTGAATGACACTCACCAGCAGTTGTCTGGCAACCTGCAGGACAAGTGTGTAGTGAATGACATTTCCTCTGACCACGCCCTGGATCTCCAGTCCTTTTCAGACTCCTGCAGAGCACTCCAAGGTGGTGCTGTGATTCTGCGGAGTTCCAGAAGGTGGTGGTCTGGGATCAGCACTTGGCTCCAGGAGCCAGCAGGAGCAGCTCTTAAGTAGAAACATTTATATTACTTTCCATTAAATCCTTTTAAATGGAGGAAGAAAAGTTCGTTTGTGGGAAGCTAGTAATCTCTGACCTTATGCAGTGCATTAAGAATGTCTGCAAATTAATGAAGTCCCATTCCAGTATCAAATAACAGTATAGAGCATGACTAATCATCTATGAATGGTAAGCTTTGAGAGCCTTGATGAAAATCTTTGTGATAGTAGGTTTGCACTGGTAAAATACAGGAAAAGCTTAACTTGTTTTTACTTCCTTGTGTTTGGGGTAATTAAAGGTACGTATCCATTAAGGTCTTTGATTTGCAATATTGTACATTTCACTACCAAAATATGCCAGAGCCCCAGATATGAGAAACAAACAGAAAAAAGGTATCTGTAACATGCAAACCGTAAATTATGACACAAAGGATTTAGTCCTGCATTCCCTGCATACCTGGGACTCCTGTTGGTATCTTACCCAAGATTATGAGCTTTACTTCAGGTTTGCAAGGTGACAAGTGCATTAGCAGTAATGGAACATGCAAGTCTGTGGTTTGGCATTGTACTCACACAGAAGTGGGAATTTAAACATGTGCCGATGAAACTCAAACAAAAAATGCAAACATTTAACTGGTATCTTGCTGTATGTAGTGCACTCACTGTCACAAGTTGAAGTTAAGCAGCTCAATAGGCAAAGGCAGATTCAGAAGAAAGCCAAGCATGCTGGGCTAAGCAACCTGATCCTTTAGAAGACTCATGCTATGACCACAGCCCAAGGGGCATCAGGTTTGCACCCCATGAGGATTCCAGATTGCAGCAGCATTTATATTGCTTTGATGTAGCTGTGATAGTTCTCAGACTTACAAGACCTCTATGGACACCTCCTTCACCTGCACAATTACTCCTATAGTTATAGTGAAGTCATGGTGGTACTGGGAGGGCTGAGCAGGCGTTGTGCTCCTGTGATGTCATGCAGGACTGAAACCCAGCCTGAAATCCTTGAGGGCTCAAGATTTTCCAGCCTACCTAGAGAAGAGCATACAAAGGTTAGGAAAAGTGACCAAGGTCAGGCACAATATAGAGGTCACTTGAAAGGCCATAGCAGGGTCACACACCTGGCTAGCAGTTCTGGGACTAGCCAAGGGCTTCCAAATGGCCATGATGGGTGAGTGCTCTGTCACTTGATATCCTGGCTGTAGGAGCAAGGTGGCCTTACTGGTTAAATACTAAATTGGGAGACTCCTGTTTCGCTGCAGTCTGCTTGCACAGGCTCTGCTGTTCCAGTATACTGGAAATAATAGTACTGTAATAATATTCATTGGTTATTAATAGAAAAAGGCTGGTATACAGAAATGATGTAGTTTTATATACTTGAGTGAATGTTTGAAGGAGGGCTGTTGTAAAGTCTGCTCATTTCTCACTGTGGTATCTAGAATGAGTACGCAACAGAAATGCAGAAAACATATTTTGGTGCTGACAAGTGGTTTTTAAATGAAATAATTTTTGAACTATAGGGGACCTTTCCAGAGATTACACAACTATCTAAGTGGATCAAAGCATGGCCTTAAAATATGTGGATACTTTAACTGGCAAAAGAAACAGAAAGCTCTTTGGGACCACTTGAATACTTTGTGTGTGTTTTTTCTGCATATGATGGACAGGCATGAACTCCATCTCTGATACAAAGATAAGCCTGATTTTTTAGCTCAAGCCTAGCATCGTACTCATGCAATCTCACATTTCTCAGCTTGGTGTGTCTTTCCACTGTAGACAACATATTTGCATGGGAAAAATAATTGGAAAGGGAAACTTTTCCACTACAAATGTAACAAAAACCTTCATATACATTGGTCAGAAGTAATTAATGGATTACACATACAGATGTGATGCAGAAACAGGAGCATGAAAGTGGACAAGAGGAGGTGCTGCAGCTGAAGGGGATGCAGCACCCATGCAGGGTGCTGTGCCACATGGTCTGGGGAGCAGCACAGTGCTGTGATGCATGCCAGGTTTTCTGTGGCACAGTAGGTTAGAAAAGCACAGGACCTCCTGGCAAAATTGCTCCACTTCAGATATTTTTCAGAAAGAGGGAAATGTTTTTCAGTCTAGTTAGGCAGGCTAAAGAAACATGCACAGCATCTTTGGAGCCTCAGCTTGTGGGAAAATGACCTTGCTTTGTCTCAGCTGGTTGAAAAGACAGTTTTCGTGGTAGAAGCTGTCAGCAGTGGCAAGGACATTGCATGTCCAGCCTGGCTGGGGTACACATGTGGCCGCAGGCAGACCAGCAGCTGTCTGGTGTCAGGGAGGGTCTGTGCCTGCAGCAGCTGCATTTCTGTACAGCACCCTGAGGCCAGCACAGCTCCTCAGCTGGCCAGGGCTCCCAGCAAGCTCCCCACCAGCTCCCAGCAAATTTCCATGCCTCTGGGGCTATCCTCATCCTGAGTGTCTGCCTGGGGTTGTGCTGAAATGTGATTTTTGTACAAAGGGCTGGTTAGGGCTGCATAGAAGGAAGTATAACAATCACTTTCATTTTTAGAAAAAGCAAGTGCTACAGAATAGGCCAAGATATTTTTAAGTATGTGAAAAAGCATGCTTGATTTGTTTGTGCTAACATTCAAGTTGGCTTAATAGTAAAGAAATCCTTTGCAAATAATTTTTTCTATTTCACAGCTGGTTTACTATGAGTTGTGGAGTGGGTTATAGTCCACAACTGTCTTGGCAGCTGCATAATTATGAAATTGTTGTGTCTGCAAACCATGAAAATGTCATGAGTCTCTATGGATGAGTGAGAAATTTTAGCTGGTCTTTATTATTCTGTTGTTATAAAATTATATCCATTATAATCTCCTTTTTGGAGATTCTTTTCTGCTTTGTTTTCCACCCAGAAGAGATAAGTATGCATAAATCTTTTCAGACAAATCTGACTGTGCAGGGATTTAAGTTTATGCAAGCAAGGCTGGAGTTTTTTAGTATGTAAAGCATTTCAGTATGCAAATTTTATTATACATAATGCCTGTAGATGATCATTCAAACAAGATGAACAATAAATAGTTTACAGTCACTTGCCTACTGAGATTTGCAAACCCACACGTACACAGACACAGACACACACAAACAGATTGTATTTTCACACAACCACATTGTATTTTCACACAAACACACTGTAGGGCCTTTACCAGTCTTTAACAGGAATTTAAGGCAGGTTATAAAAGTTGACCAAAAAGACATTGCAAAGTGCTCAGACGTAGAAAAAAAAGGAAATATGTATGAAATAAAGCCAGATAACAGACAACCTTTTACTGAACTTGCTTAATCCAGGAGAGGATTTGCTGGTAAATGGTGGGGAGGGGGGTAGGAGCCTGCCCCTGCTTCTCCTAAGTGGCACATGCTTCATGTCACATGCAAGGAGAGCAGCTGTGCAGCCTCCCCAATCCACTTCATGGCTGTACTGATCCCTGTGATTCATAGCAAATTTATAACTGAACCCAGGCAGGGCAACATGAAATCACTTCATCAAAACTCTACAAGAAGGCTACATGACGACAGAGGCACTGCGGACATTTATCTTCAAAGATACTACAGGGCCTCCAGTATTTGTGGGACAAATAGGAATCTGCCATAGGTTCTTCTCCAGCAACTATGAGCAGCAGGTGCTTTCAAATGTAGGAGCTCCATCAGTGGTGCTCAGGGACCTACATTCCTCTGGGGTTCTCTTTCTGCCTCCTTTTATGTAGATGTTACTGAAGCCAGTAGCTAGTGCAGTTGTTTTGAGTTTGGTGGATACCTGCCACAGTGAAGAAAGAAAAGTGGTGATTTCTTCCAGTAGAAACAAATGCATTTTCTCAGTCAGACCTCTGCAACTGAGTACTGTGAAATGAAATAAACTGAATAAAATAATGAACAACTTTCCTGTAAGAAATACCTATGTAGCAGAACAAGTGGAATGGAGATACTTCTATGAGCATTTTCTAAGGACCTCATTGTCAATGTAGAGCTGAGACAGAATATGTACAGCAGCTGCTTAGAACTGAGGGAGAGGTTGCTATAGGGTCTTCTGCTGAATCAGTGGACTTTTTGCAGGGATGAGTTTAGACCTGTAATTACTAAAGCAAAATAAATATAACAGGCAGTAGTTATAGTACAAAATAGCTGCCAGTAGTATTTTTCATGATGCCAGAAAGGCTATGAAGTATCTTAGGTTTGCTTTTCTTCTGGTAGAATGGTGCTCAAGAGAGGTGAGACAATAATGTTCCTACTTAGACTGTAAAGAGGCTAGAAAGCTCAGCGTGCTTAAAATTGCTTAGCAAACACTGGCAAACTAGCTTGGAGTAAGGCCATTTCTGTTGCAATCTGCTGCAACATTTTACTTTGAGCAGGGAAGACAGTATTTCAGAGAGTTGTCATCAGAATTGGAGCAAATACCACTCCAGCAGTGACTGTGTAGCAGAAAGTGTAGGTGCACAATGCCAAATGCCAAACCAAGTAATGGCAGAGTGGCAAGAGGAGTAATAGCTGTAGGCAGGGATAGGTATAGCTGTTGTTTCATGAGGCATTGCATTCCTCAAGAGTTGGTTCTTTTCTTTGTACAAAAGATACAGCTAATTTGGTGTTCCTGTCTGCCCCTCTCTCTTTTGGGTGCTAAGCATCCCATAAACACAACAGCCAGTCCACAAATCTGTATGTATGAATATCTTTAAACAGCACCCTCATACACATTTACACCTGTATATAGGGGCCAGCCTAATATATATGTACTACTGATGTCTGTTGTGATTCATAATGAGCTTATTTGAAAAGGTACTGATTGTGCAGTTGACTGAAAACTATTGTGAAGTCTCCTGCTTCTTTTTGGTTAATGCTATTTATAAACAGCCTTCAGAATTAGAACTCAGTATTTTATTGAGACCAATTAAAAACACAGATTTTCTTTAGATCCATGTTTTTGCTCATCCCATTAAATACTGGTCACCTGGACATTTTAATCAGGATTATGCTCTCTAAGCAGATTAGTTAGATAACACTTCTTGTTAATTAGGGTGGGTGCCTACCCACTCTACCCTAGATTTTCTGAAGTGCATGTGGGTGCATGAAGCAGAATGCTTTGGAGGACAAGTGACAGTGTGAGACCAAGATCAGAGGTAGGATGTTGTGGAGTGTGTGCCAATGCAAACATGAGTGTTAGCACAGACATGCTTTTAAAACAGTCAATGAAAAAGACATTATTAGGAAAACTCCACAATAGACACACTTTTGTAGAAGTAACTGTTGTCTGTTCAACTGCATTCAAGTGTACCTATTATATTTGAATGGAAGATGTGTGGAGACTGCAGTTTAAACCAAACCAAACCAGAGCAAACCAGAAAATTGCAATGAGAAAGCTCATTTTGTAAAAACTATTAGAAAAGAGCTAAGTTATTTCTCGCTCTGAATAGTTCTGAGGTGGAGGTGTTTGTATTAATGGTGAGCACTTTTAATGTTTGAGAGAGTTTCACTTGTATGCACTTGAGACCCACTTATATTTTCTGTCTACTTAAGTCCAGTATTCTTTGCACTTCCTAAGAAAACAGAATACAAAGAAATCCTGATTCTTTACTTGGAGTGAAGAACAACAATTCAAAACTGTGGGATGAAACACAGCATAGTAAAATGTACGCTGAACATCTGGATAGATGTCATGATAGTAAGATAAATTAGATGGTAAAAGAGTCTGATGAAAACCTGAGAGTCATTTAAACTAGAAAGAACAAAGCTGCCTGATATATATTGTAGAGAACGACCCTATGTTCAGGGGGAGAGAAGATATCATAGGTCTTTTTCATCATTTATTTTCCAATGCCCATAATCTGTGATAAAGCATAGTTTTCTGAAGAGAGGCCAATAGTTTTAAGCCTAGCACTGACATTTGGATCTAGTTTAAAGGAGTATTTATCAAAAAGCAAACTTTTCAAAACTCTAAGATGTAATGCAAAAAGAGAAGAGATGTTACTGTGTTTGATCAGCAGTCTGCTTAAAAAAGCAGTGTCTGCCTAGGAAGGCACATCTGTATAGAAGATTGTCTTGCAGTGCTCCATCTGCAGTTGACTCCTACATATTACAATAAGAAAAATCATAATGGTTAGAAATAATAGGATACTGCCTTTATGATACTAAGAACTGAATTCAAAACCTCTCAAGAAACCTTCATGTAGATTTTACAAAGCATGGCGTGGTTTTGGAATATACGGGAAAAAAAAATTATAGCGCATGGGGTTTTTCCCTTCCAAATTACAAGACCGCACACCCATTTTTTTCCTAGCATCCTAAGAATCAGCACCAAGAGCTTAAAGTGGAAGATATGGCCTCTGACTACTGCATGATCATAGTGGTGATCTGCTGGCCTTGAATATGCAACATATATGAAAATATGTAAGAGCCTTATAGCTTTTGTGCTCATACTATTACTGCAGTATTTTCCTCTAGGCACTACAAACATGGCGATAACAAACACAAAAGACATATGTGTATATACATATTGCATGTAACTGCATTGATTTCCTTACATGCTTTACATTGATTGCTTTTTAAAATAAAAATCTGTGTATGAGGAGAATATAATTTATAAAAAGAATATTTGTCATACCTAAAACTAATTGATTCTGTAAAGTTTATTTGAAGAATGACAAAGAAGAAATTATGATTAAACATAACCTCAACAGGTAAAAGAAATTTAAAATTCCAGGTATTTATAGTAGAACAAGATGACACAGTGATAAGGTGGAGACTTGCAGAGCATTCAGCCCATGTTCAGCCAGCTGAGTAAGCCCAAAGTCCACCCAAGTCCTTGTCAATGCTTCTTGTAATGCAGCAGGCTGCAAGGAAGGTGGTGGACTCACCAACCCTGGAAGTGTTCAAAAGGTGTGTGGATGTGACACCTGGGGACATGGTGGTGCTGGATTAACGGTTGGACTTGGTAATCTTAGAGGACATTTCCAACTTTAATCATTCTGTGATCTGTTTGTTGGCTTCAGCTCTTCAGAATGATCTATCTGATATGAAATAGAAATCTGGGAAAATTAAATACAATCCTGGTCAATTGAATTTCAAGATCTCTCTTCTCCTACTGATGCCATTATAAACTGTACATCTATTTAAAAGTTATAGAATATGCTTTTTAAAATCTCATTTATGGCCCTCTGTTGGGTTTTTGTTTG
Source organism: Cossypha heuglini (assembly GCA_027576195.1). Lineage (NCBI taxonomy): Eukaryota > Metazoa > Chordata > Aves > Passeriformes > Muscicapidae > Cossypha > Cossypha heuglini. The sequence goes on from JAODKT010001744.1 coordinate 16,908,855, forward strand.
TTTGTTTGTTTTAGTTTTGTTTTTGTTTGTTTGTTTGTTTTTTGCTCTGAAATATGAGGCCTGGCCCTTTGAAGAGACAGTATGAATGACAAGCAGTGTTTCCAGGCATGGCATCCCCAGTGGGTGATGGCACACACCATCAGCTCTGGATAAATCCTTTGCTGTCTGATGGCAAAAATCACAAGTTGCTTTCTGAATCAGGCTAGGCATCTTCATCTGGATACTTAAGTTGGAGTCATAACCCTTATTTTTCAACTTTATTGACTACAAGTGCAAAGTAGCTGGCTAGCATTTCTCTGTCTCTAGAGCACCTAATAAAATCTTACCTAATAAAAACCATACAAACAAGTTACAAAAAAAACTTGAGCAGAAAAGAGTGAGCATCATCATCTTCCAGTTATCTAAAGTCTGATTTTGTAGATCTTCACCATATTTTAGTTTGAGCATGTGAGATAACTTAAATGTTATAAATTATAATTTAAAAATTACATGCTGATTTGTTATTAATTTCCCAATAGAAGAGTAGATCCAGAATCAAATGCATTCTTATATTAAAGGAATTTTAGGGTGTTTTTCTACTTGATCTGTCACAGCATAGCCAGACACAAAATGTGTGCATTTCGGTTGATCATTACTGCAGAAACATTTAGCAGTGACCATGTTCTAGAGTGGAGAATCCCTAAGTTGCCCCAGGAGTTGCAGCTGATAGAGAATAGAGATGTATGAATAATTCCAGACTTGGGGGACATTTGACAAACAAAATAGCAGATGTGAAGCCTGGACTGTTACATGGGTCCACATTTCAAATATTGATGATCCCCTGCTGGGGCTCATGTGCCAGGCTTTGAGAGGTGCTTGAGTTTCAGTATGTGCTGGTGGCCTCAGGTGTTTTCAGTTTTTGTCTGAGGAGGGTGAGAAATATTTCAGCTTAATTTAATCTTGATAGGGAGGGTCTATACCTTTCCTGTATTTGCTAATGTGGTTTGTGCTACGTTTCTGGAATCTGGCTCACACAGTCAGAGTCAAGGGCGATTTCAAGGTGTCATGATACATCAGTGAAAGTAATTAGAGAAAGAATGTGAACTGGCACTTGTATTAATACTGACTAGTAATGAACAGCATAGGTCAATCTTGCTGGCTCCTGTAAACATCTTCAGGCTTGAGCCAGAGTTTCTGCTTTCCTTTCTTTCTGCCTGTTTGACCTCGAGTAACTGTGGCATCCCACCCTTCTGAGCGGTTGTGGAGGAGACTATTTTAGCTGGTATTAGACAGACCCAGATGGTACTCTAATGCTCAACACCTGCTACGACTCCTTCACTTCTTATTATCTCTGTCACAGCTTTTACACATGCCTTTTTGTAGTTTTCTCAGTGGAACATGGAGAGGCAAGCAAAGGAATGAGGGAGGGAGAGAAGGGAGGAGGGAGGAAGACTGTCCAGTACAAGTTGATGCAAGGAGGTGGTGTTTGCTGGGTGCTTCACTCACACACCAGTTTCAGCACAGTGAGCCATGGGCAGTACTAACCCTGCTTTCTGAGTCATCTCTCTTGTGTGCTCATCTAGGAGAGTCGGAACACTGGCATCTCAACAAAATACATTATCTGGCTGCTGTGGCTCTTCAAACTGAAAGACTTCTCATGGAGGTTTTCCCTTCTCCCTCCATGACTGCAGAGCCACCGTTCTTGAAAGATTGCCAAAACTGTAGTATGAAACAACCCCTTACTTAGGATAATAAAAAGACCTTATCTGTACGGTCCTTTCTTAAAACACATGAAACCTGCTTGAAGGCTCTTTCTGGATGAGTAAATATTTTCCAATAGCTGCTGAGGACCTGCCTGACATTACTGTGTCTCACAGAGGGAAACTGGAGTCATAGATCAGCTTCTTTCTGAGGCAGTCACAGAAGGGAAGATCAGCTTAGTGTACTGGACTTGTAATTAAAATGTTCTATTGAATCATGCTCTCACAATACTAGCTCCTGTGGGGCAAATATAGATCCATGTCTGGAACTAATAAATGGCAAAATATCCATCTGGTCCTCCTGATAGGCCTGGTTAATCACCAGATTCATTTTATTTCAAGAGGATATACATCTATCATTTCTCCTGATCAAACAGTGGCAGCAGAGCAGGGCAGATGCTCAGATGGTGAAAGCCAGTAGCATCACTGGCACCATTTTACCCAAAAAGAAAAGTTGGGGTAACCCTAGGCACCCTATGTTTGGCACACAGAAGTTTGTGAGTGAAATATATCCTTGATCTCTGGATCTAAAGCAGTCTGAAAACGACCATGCTCTCTGCAGGCAGTTCTGATTGCTTCCTGTGCCTACCAGCAAAAGGGGACCAATCCTGGAAACAGATCCACATTACTAAATAGAATGAGAAAAAAAAATAGTGGGTAAGGGGTCAGGAGAGTGTGACATCTCATTGGAGGGCATCTGCTAAATTTTTAGTACATGTTGTCTGATTCCTTGCTAGCTGGTCCAAGTGTCAGTTTGCTGGAGGCAGCTCAAGCAAGTTTTAATCAATAAGTTAAGAAATGTGTTTAGAAGAAATTTGGCATGTAAATCGCAGTTTCATCAGAAAGCAGTGATTGTCTAGTTTCAAGATTCCCAGTATATGAGACGGTGTGTGAAATGGTAGCATATCTTACATAGCCAGGGTAAAACTTTAGTATCAAGAAACATTACAATAACAAGTTTCAAGGTCTGCTCAGGGTAAGCCTCTTTAGTCCATGGAGTTTGTTATATGTGATCATTTTACAAATCCATTCTGGGGAAAATATTTTCCCTCCATACATTACAGCTCTAGATAAAATATTCTATGCAGACCAGACTGTTAAACAATATTCAGTATATCCGTATATGGAACCGAATAGTCATTAAAAGATTGTCAGATTGTAGTCATTCAAATTTCCTACCATATTTACCTCAAAAATGACTGCAGCATGTGGTTTTAAGTCAGAGATGTTGGATTTAATGAAGGTTCCTAATTGGTGAGTAGTGATGGTGCTTAACACTGTGCAGACAAACAAACAAACATAGAGCTCAGCTAATTTACTGTGTCTCTGAAATTTTTGTCAGGGAATATAACTGACTCCTATAATTTATTATGATGTAAGAAAGCATCCAGGTACTGCTGCAATAGAAGATGTTTACTTTCCTGTAAAAGATAGCTGGACAAGTTTGGTAGTTTTTTGTTATCTTTGCTGACCGGGGTAAATTCCCAAGGCAGAGTTTCCCTCATGTAAACAGGGATTGGTTTTGGACTGAGATCCTACGAGGAAGAGATTGCATTGCATAGTTTGCAATCCTCTTTCTTTCAGAATAAGTCTGTACTTGTACATTGTACTTAGAATTCCATAGATGTCATCTGTCTGACTAAACTATGCTGTGGATATTTCTTTGCACTGGAGATACCAGGTTCTGAGCTAGTCACTCTGGAGTCCCTGAGAGCCAAGACAAAAACAGATGATGCTAGCACACAACTAACCCCATCCCAAACCAAACGGGAAAAGCATGTCAGATGAATGGCATTGTTAACATGCAGGACACATGAGAAATACACGAAATAGAATTACACTTGGAGAAACAGGAAAGAGTTCATGTGCTTCTTTTGCAGGATTTCAAAGTGAAATGAAATCAGGCCATTATGAATTGTCAACAGAAAACTAAAAAAGTACTCGTGGTCTTCCAGGGTCCCTGGGTCACAGAACTGGTGTCTTCACACACTCTTGCACTATGACATGGTTCCTACGAACTTCTGTGGGAATTCCCATTGTTAAGAATTGACATTGGCGTGATGTCAGATTTTTTAATGATTTCAAAGCTGCTGTCAAATTACAGCAACATTACCCAAAGCCACTGAAACAAGAAAATATCCTGCATTTATGCAGATTTTATCTTAGATATGTTCAATTCTTGTGCTAGTCCAGTTTCTGTGGCAAAAAAAAAATCCAAGATGGTGGAAAATATGAGTTTGCCTTTCAATAGGTTGAATCAGTTGAGCAAGAGTAAGATTAATAGAGAAAGTAACACATTTAAAGGCATGTTCTCTGTAATCACTGAAGTCACATGTGAAATACAAGCAGTTCCTTGAAAGTCTTTGTGAATTTCTGAACAGCTTGATAAAATTTACCTTACATTTAGCTTGCAATCCAAGCCAAGATAACCCTATCTCTCTGGAGGTATTTATTTTCACACTGCTATATATACTTCACCTTTTTGCTTTGTCATGAATTCACTAAATTCAAGTATCTCAATATCTGAAGACAATGTCCACAATGTTGTCATGAAAAAGCTAATCTTGCCTTATGCCAGTAGATACCTGGGAAATTATTTTTAAATATTATAATATTATATAATATTGTTTTAAAATTTGTTCAGTTGCTTGATTTTATCACATTTTTGGTACATTTTTAGCATTTATAACAAGTATTGTGTTTTTAATTGCAGTATTTTGCTTTTCACAGAACAATGACTTCAGATACCTCAATTGTCTTTTAGTACACTTTTTTTTCAGCTGAGGACATACCAAAATGAGATTGCTTACTTCTGCATTACTGATAGGTCTGTTAGTAAGCTCTTTGTGATATACCCTTATCAACATACAAAAAAAATATTTCTTAATTCTTCTGTGCATTATGCTAGCAGCCTATTTTATCAAAACTTTTATTGAGCTGGATTTTGCTAGATACCACTGACAACTTCAGCGTATCCATATAATGTTTGTATTGCTGTTTTTCCTTCAAGTTCTGTATATCTTAATTTGTGCTTTCTGTCCTTCTCTGGTTTAATGGGGAGGAGTGATGGAACAAGCAATATCTATAAGTTCACTCAATAAGTAGTTCAGTGCTCACTGGATTGATAAATTAACTGTCTTTCAGTATGTTTGGAGCACTTACAAAACAAAGCATACCAGCTTGTATGTCCCTTGAAATCTGCTTTTACTTAGTTTTAAAGTGTCTGCTGTGTCTTGTTGTTACAACTGAGACATGAAGCATGCTGCTTGCAGAATGTTGAAAAGGACACTGCTCTAGATGTCATGCTTGATGTCGCCATTGGCCGTGCTGACTGACACACCAGCTGGTGTGTACATGCCTTGGTCTGACACAACACCAAAACACCAAACATTTTCATTCTCCTTTGATATAAGAAGACTTCTTGCTGGTTTGGTTTCTTAAAATTTCTTTATGAATGCTTCTATTGCAATGTTTTTTCATCTTATTGTAATGTTGGTAACAAAGCATTGGAATCGCATATGTGTAATTCTTCAACTTTTAAACAATATGTTTATTGTATTTTGCTGACATGTCTTTCTCTAATCCTCTTTTGATTATCATGAGTTGCTGCTCATTTACTGTCCTCAAAGAATTCCATGAATGTCATCATGAAAGAGAATATTTGGTTTATCTAATCATGGTTGGGCAAATCCTGAAAGGCCTCCCACATCTGTAAAACTATTTTTTAATGTTCACCTCAAGGTATTGTCCTCAACTGCTGTAAGTTCTGAATTCACTGATTAAGGCATTACAGCTTGCACTTTTGCATTCATAAATACAGGCTGGTGGTATGTGTGCTCTGGTAAGTAACCTACAGTACTCTAGTGGTTTGCCCATTTGCTTTTAATTAATAGGCTGAAGTTCCTGGAAATATAATGAAATAACTGAGAAGATTAAAAAAAAAAACAAAACCCTTATAAACAGAGAAAAAGAGTCAATCTTTCAAAAGGGAAGAACATATAGCAAATACATCAATTGATCACAAATAGCTGTCTCTCTCAAGTGCTTCCAGCACAATGAATGCCTGCTTGTAGATCACAAAATATCAATGCCACAATAAATTATGACATACTCTCTATTCACTTTTCACTGAACTTGGCTGGCACTCAGGTGCTTCATTCCATCTCAGGATCTATCGTCTTCAGATTAAAGAGCTGTTGTAACTCCCTGTTTGTTTAGAAACAAATTAATGATATCCTGCCTGTTTTTTCAGACACAGACTTTATTCTGTCTAGTGAGAGTTATTAAGAATGCTGGCCTTGATGTCTTAGCTGGAAGATCAAAAACATTCAATCAGCCAACTTTGACATAAAACAGAGGGCAGCTAAGCTTTCATTTGATATAGGTTCATTATCTTAATAGTTCTACTGATAAAGACACACAACATGTCAGAGACAAGGAAAACAAAATGTCTGTGACTTTTGCACTGACTGAACTATACTCTCTATTTGATATAGCTGGAAACAGCTTAGTAAACAGACAAAAAGACAAGAAAATTGTAGTTCCCAATCCGCCTCTTGCCGCATTTTCAGTTTTTACAAACAAAAATAGATTAAATGCAAAGAAAATACTGGATATACTGGTGTATAATTTCTTTTTCTGTCACTGTCACATTGCATCATCATTGTCATTGTGACTATCATTGTAGCCCTTCCCAGTTTGTGCCTGATATCCTTTGCTATCCATGAATAATTTCCCCAGTGCTTGCCTGGAGTTGGTGTGGTGACCTAGCAGGTTTGATTTGGCGTGGCTCTTGTCAGTCTGTGGTTATGTTTGTGAATAAGGCAGAGCTCAGTAATGCTCTAAGCCAGGTCCCCAGCTTGCCATGTTTGTGCCACACTGCTTTTCTCCCCCATGTCCTCTGTGCCCCACACAGTTTTTGTCCTCAGGACTATTATTCTGTGCTTTTTAAACTTTCACTTCTTGGCATCTGAAATAAAGTGACCACTGTTTTGCCCAGTACCAGCAGCATCACTAGTACGAAACTGAGGTGCAGCTCTGAAGGTAAGCAGGATATAGGACTAGGCAATATAGTGTAGAGAAAGCCAGATTTGTACAATGTTGATCATGCTGCTTACATACTACTACTGCTGTGGATGTTGACTTATTCTATGCTCTTTTTTTCTAGAGGCTTTGTGAGTACAAGCATTGTGCTAGCCCTAAAATAATAATACTTTAGCTCTTCATTCCTCACAAATATTGATTTAATTCAGAAAAAGAACCTCAATATATTACTTTTCCTTCTGTCTTGGCAGGTTTAGCCCCAGAACAGAGCTTTAAGGTGTAAGGAGTGCACTATTATTAGTTGGTTCTTTTTCACAGAAATACAGAATATGCTGAGTTGGGAGGGACCTATAACAATCACTGAGTCCAGCTCCTGGCCCTGCACAGCACCAACTCCAAGCATCAGACCCCGTGCTTGAGAGCATTGTCTAAACTCTTCTTGAACCCTGTCAGGCTTGGTGCTGTGACCATTCCCTGGGGAGGCTGCTCCAGTGCCCAGCTGGAACCCTTCGGGTGGAGAACATTTTCCTAATATCCAACCTAAACCTCCTCAGACAACCTGAGGACATTCCCTCAGGTACTGTCACTGGTCACCACAGAGCAGAGATCAGTGCCTGCCCCTCCTCTTCCCCTCCCAAGGAAGGTGTAATTGCAATGAAGACTCTCCTTAGTCTCCTCTTCTCCAGGCTGAACAGACAATATTTCTGGTCTGTGCAACCAGTTCTGAGAGTTGCAAATTCTGACTGCCATGAGCTAGTTCCATTCTCTGCCTGAGAGTATCTCTGCTCCAGGACTACTGAACTGCTGTGAGATCTGTGATAGACCACCCCACAACTGCCTCTCTGACCTGGTAGCACATGTCAACAAATAGATGTTTAAGAAAACTATATGTAACACATTCCTCAATCCATTGTACAGCTAGCATCAGTGCTGTAAATCATCTGCATGCAAAGTGAAGACAGTCAGACTTTAATGATCACATCTTCAAGGTTCTTTCAACTGACCTCTAAATGAAAAATGCTGAAGTATTTAGTGCCTGTAGTTGTGGCTTTCCCGTCTTGCACACTGAACTATTTGTGCTTACGAGACAGGATATCATTGCTATCATATGGCATTAAAAATATATGCACTTATAATCAGAGGAGAATATTTTTACCTGTCTGAAACAATAATAATAGAGCAGAATCTAAAATTTTAGTTTTGAATTATTTTAAATTCTTTTACTGTCATTTCTGGGTTAAGTCTATGTAGGTCAAGAAAATATATCCTGATACCACATGTATGAACTTCATATTCGAAGTATTTCACTGTACTAAGGGGCCTGACAGGTGTTTTGTTTGAGTTGTCCATAGGGTGAAGTCATAAAAATAATCAAACCCTTTTGTGAGATATCAAAAATATAAAGTTAATTTCCCAGGCAAGAAGAAAATAAATAAAAGATTTATATATGAGGAATTTTAAAAATCTGTTTGAAATAGATCGTCAACAAAGCCGAAGTGGTGTCAATGAAAGAGATTTGGCAGATGATTAGAGATGACAGGTGAAGAGAGACCAAGGAAAAATAAATTGACTGGTTTTAAGTGAAATGTAACCGACAAGTGTCCATGACATCTCTGTTGAATACCCTTCAACTGAGGTTTGTCTTGATTAAGAGACAAAGCCTCACACACACATCTGCTTATTCTGTAGAAGTAGGCCTGCCAGAAAGAAGTACACAAGGAATAAATGCATCTCTCTCTCTCTTTATACAACCTACATTTACATACATGTGCACACTCATATGTGGAATTAAATACCATTTTACACTGGAAAGCCAGGAACCACAAGTAACTCAATGGCAATTTTTCCCCACTTCCCACATAGTCATAAGATTGATGTTTAACGTTTCTACGATTTGTGTGAATGTGAAAAATCATTAAGAATGTATGAAGGATGTATGTTGGCCTAAAGTGGTAAGAATTCCATTATGAACAAATATGCAAAATATAAACATTGAATTTTTTTAAAAATAAAGACACTAATGTTCTCTAAAATAAACTAAGGTTTACTTGTCATAGGAAAATTGGGATGAAATGCCCTTTTTCTCAGGGATAGTGCACATATGTGCAGAAGAAAGCAAAAGGAAGAAAAGTCAGTCTCCAGTAAGAGCTTCTCATAATAATTTGCATAACTCTTTCATGGGTTCACACTCATCTGTGTTGTTATACTGTTTATAATAAAACATAGCTGCTAGAAAATGTGATGGAAGATAAAGAGTAATTTTAATGCAGTTCTGCAAATGCCTGTTTGTGTTTCCTGTCAGGTCATTTTTCAAAAGAAAACAAAACTAAACCCCAGGAGCCCAACAAAACCCCCACCTCGAAATAAACTATAAAATGTGGCCCTTTCACTGATACATGAACACTGTATGCTTTTTAACATCTTAATTCCTGAATTCAGAGTTTTTCTGATCATGACATCTAGGATGTTTGATATCCACTGAACTGTGCTGTGCTGTGTCAAGAATTGCTAGCCCTAGAGAAAAGAGGTTGAAAATCATTGTTATGTGAGTGCTTTCTGGATTTAAAATAATTCTGCCTTAGTTTGTCATGTGCAGTTAATAAAAAAAGCAGTATCAAAACCAAAATGAGCTTTATGCTTTCTTCTGAAAATCTACCATTTTAATTCCATCTAAAGCAGCACCACCCTGAAAATGGCTGTAGATTCACCTCAGCCCCTAGGGATTGAACCTTCATCTTTTTCTCTTTCCCAGGGATTGCTTTAATGATTAGCAGGACAGTAATTGGGAAAAGGGAGGGAAAAGATTAACTTCCATATTTCCCACAGAGGTTACTGACCCTTGTGAAAGTGATGGTCAGGCATCATTTTCACAGAAGACTCAGGCTTGGATGATATAATGTTGTTTGGCTCCTGTACTAGCCCTGCCTGGCATGCTCCTGGATCAGGGATGTAGCCCCATTGTCTGTCTGGGTGGCCCCACACTTGGGAGAAATGTAGGGAGAGAGGGCTAGGAGAGACTGGGAGAAGGCTTTGCCTGCAGCTGAAACACTCTCTTCTCAGTCATGTTAAGCTTTTAGTATTTTCCTCAGCAAAAGCATGTTTTCTATGGTTGAAGCACCATACAGTGACTCTGATATTTGGACTGATAGTTTACACTGTTCACAGTACTGTTAGGGCAGATTTGCATAGATAATAGAATGGGTTGCTTTGGAATGCATCTGAGTTCAGGTCAGAGATTCCTGTGGCTTTCCCAGAAATTTGACCTCAATTAATATGTCATGAATGTTAGCAGACACTTAATGCTTTGAGACTAGACCCTGGCCAGTCTTGCATCTGCACCTGCTTTTAATTCTAAAGTTTGATGCTGTGCTCTAAGAGAAAAATGGAATGTGTAATAAATAATGGGTAAAAATTGGCATCAGAAAAGAAACAATGAGATGAAATCAGAACTGTATTTTAAATATAAGCAGCAAATGTAGTGTTTACAATGAATAATTTAATATGTCTAATTTCAGTCTGGACTAAGCTCATGTATTAATGTTTGAGTTGATTGTGAACACAAAAATATGTGTATCTGTATCTGTATCTGTGTACAGAGCTATGATGAATGAGGATCAACTTACCCAGAAAGCTGCAACTGGTACTACTATAACATTTGTTGGATATTTGTCAGAAAAAGTCAAGTTGTTTTCTGACTTTATTCTAGATTAACCATGAATATGAGAAATGACCTGATATGGTATAAATCCTCAGGAAAGATCTGTGGAATGCAGACATCCAGTTAATATAACATCCAGTTAATGCAATCAGTCATCAGGGGTTACTTTTGCTCTGTGCAAACAGGATAGAGAGAACATTTGTCTGGAAATGCATCCCACAGTTCACAGAGCCACTCTTAAGTGCCAGTCATCAGGTTCTCTTTTATCTTCCCCTCCCCACTCAAGTGATCTTTCCATGAAAACCCCTCTGAACATATGTTGTTTGTTCGTATTATTTGTCATTAACATTGCTCACAAAGACTACCAAAGTTTCTCAGAAACAAGGGCTGTTTATCAACTCCAGCAACAGTCCAAACACATGTATAAGTGTTTACTATGCAATTGTTCTGTAACAGAGAATTCCAACAATATCACGTGAGAAGGGAATCCTTAATTATTTCAGCAACTCATAATTAGTTTAATGATCTGAGCTTACTTGGTTGATTAGGCTGTGGTAAATGGGTCTAACATGTTCTAGCTTCTTCACTGCTTTTTAAAGTATTCTATATAATGTTAACATTTGACAAGTGATTACTCAGAGCCTTCACGATGTGGCAAGAGATACTCACATCTCTTGGGTACCCTTCTCTGTATGAATATTTCAGATAACACATCCCATAGCAGCATCACAGATTAAAAAGGTTCTGTTGCAAGTCTCCCATTTTTATTTTTATTATAAGTAAAATGGTTAGTTGCACTGGAAAAAGTCCTTCTTATTATGCAGTTCTTCTGCATATGATATATTTAAGACTTTGGTAGTCAGCTGCATTACATTCTTAGTCATGCATTCAGTAATGTATTACAAATTAAATTGGTGGACACTTTAATTTCTTTTTCAACACCTGAATGAATGTTAGTTAAAGAACATTCCTTTGACTCAGCTGGGATGGAGCAGGGTAGGCAAATGATGAGTACATCAGCATTATGCAGAACGCCACATGAGCCAGTTCTCCTAGTCATGAGGCAGCAGTGGGGCAGGTCTGTGCCTCTGTCCCTGTGTCCACTAGTGCACAAACCAGCACAGAGATCCTGCTGGCTGATCTGGACTTGCCCTGGTCCCACCTCCTTGATTTCTTGTACCCTCTTGTGGCGAAGGGGGGCACAAATCAGTCTGCTGCATACTCTAGATCCATTTTCATTTGATCAATCAACATAGCTGCCAAATGACTGAGATCTTCAGATAGGTTTAAGACCTACATCTTTTCCCACTTGGTTGGTTGTGGAGCTCTAGATTTCTCCCAGCCTACTTGCAAAAGCCTTTACGTTCATTCTTCTGTGTAGTGTTTTAAGTAGTAATCTTTTAGACTGCAACACAGACCTACTTCCAGATGCTTCTTGTAGTGGGGAAGCTTCCTGTTCAAAAGCAATCTTTCTCATGCAATTTATATGCAAGCATGCTGTGTGTGCTGTTTTTGTATCATATCTGAGTGCTGCATGGCAGCAAGTTTAGTTCAAATGACGCAGGTCCTTCTCCAGGGAGCCACCCTGCATTGCTCTCTGCAGCCCCTGGCTTCGGGTGCTCACGACAGGCTTTAATGATACAAGAGTTTCACTATTTTCTGATGCTAAATACACCAGTGGCACCAAACCTCTTTATGTTGTAACACTTTCACTTCTTCTTGGAAAGCAGAAACAAGAAGATAAGTGGATTTGCTTTGATTTCAAAACTTCTGCTTTCTCTTTTAACATACTTTCACATGAAGATTTTTTCACCTCCTGTTTTATGCTGACTCTTTGCCAAATCCTACCATTTGCAGATTTGTGTTACAGACCTTATATGCTGCAGGGGTGTGAGGCAAGCAGCTGGCAAGGCCATAGGCACAGAACCATATGTGCCCCTGGACATCACGCATCTGAGACTTGTTAGCTTCGGAAGCCTTGCCTCAGTACCTGCCTAAATTTATGGGGCCTTACATTCAAGATGAAAAATCATACTCCCAGAGATCCACAAGTTCCCATTCTGCATCAGTGTCAAAATACCTCAGCCTTGGGAATCTAAATAGCTTAATCCCAATACCCCACTAATATGCCATTGGGTCATACAAACATGAGTTCATCTGCTGTTATTGAAAAGAAGCATCAGAGCACACATGATGCATGTCTACAAGATTAGGCTCTACATAAAACACAGTGGCAAAAAGTGCTTTTATTTGAAATAAAAATGCAGGAGAAGCTACAGCACAGTCACCAATCTAGCAGTTACACTTATGGAGTCAGATGCGCTACAGAGTGATTTGTGTCCTGTAAATGTTTAGTGTACAAAATTCAGATTTATATGCCTGTATAAACATTATAATTCAATGTTATTAATACTGGAGGAGTCTAGGGAACATCCTTGTGTAAGATAGGTATCTTCTTACAAGTTTTTCTCCTACTGCTAAGTAAGACCATTAACATTGGGAGAGTTTTCAGTTTATGTACTCTCTTCCAAAACATGCACACTCATCGGAGGGACAAGCAGTACACTTGCATGAAGCTGCATGGTTGGGCCTGTCAGTTTTCTCACTGACATCCAGAAGGTTTTAGGGCTAAAGGAGCTCTAAATTAATTCTAAGTGCCAGTAAGCCCTGTACTTGGTGGTTATGACTACCTGTCAAGGCAGAGGGATGGCTCTTTCTCTGAAAGATGTGTTCAAATCAGTTTTAACCTGTGGAAAGCACACAAGAAACACTAAATGGAGTGGGTAGACCCCTTATGTTTTCTGCTTAGCAGATTCCCTCAGCTGCTGGAATTATTTCAAAACATTTGTATGATTTTTTTCTTGTGCCATCGCTTCTATGACTCTTGTCAAACCCCCTGAAACAGGGTCAGCTTGCTAGGATGACTAGGTGCTTTAATTGGAGAACACTGAATGAGTCAAAAACAAAATAAGGGATAATGGGATGAAACACCTCCCCAGGCCCAGTTTTGGTATTTTTCTGGATAGCAGCAGCTCCCACCTGGCTGCTGAGGAAGTCCTTTTCTCCTGCCACCACTGAAATTTGGCATTTTGCCTCTTGGCTGCAGCCTGTGTCCTGCTGCCTGAGAGCCCATCACATCCTGTCTGCCACGCTGCCTGCCTTGGCCTGGGGGTGCTGTCCCCCTGTCCCCCACCCAACACAGCTCCCTGACCACAGGCAGGGCAGGCAATCCTCCACCTCTGCTGCTGCTCCAGCAAAGGATCCTAACAAATAGAGCCAGGAAGGAAAGGGCAGACCACAAGGCAAGGCAACAGCAGTGTGGTCGGGAGCCAGTGTTTAGGTCTTTGGCCAATAAAAACATTAGTAACAGTAAATTGGGGATGGTTAAACAAGCAGGCAGGCCTGGAATGTGACTGAAAGTCAACTAGGATCTGGGACCAGGAATGAGAGAGAAAAGAAAACAGGAGATGGTGTTGGGAGGCAGTGGCAGGACAGATTGGCCACCTGCTTCTTGTCCTAACCTCTGTCCCCCAGGTACAGCAGACTGTTTGCTTTCTTGATCTTCTCTGGCCACATTTTCACCTTGTCCATCTGCTGACTGTTTCCCTGTGGCCGACCAGCAGCTTCCTCAATCTGTCCCGCTCCCCAGCATCCTGACCATCCTGCCAAAACATCCTTATTCTGGAAAAGATTTCCTGGTAAGCAGAGTGTCTTGAAGCAGCTAGTAGGCTACACTTGTGCCATATGTAATGTGTGTGACCTCTTGTGAGCTTAATACCCTGCATGCAAAAGGGTTGCACTAGTCAGATGTGGTCCATGATTCAGTCTCTGGGCTAAACTTCACTGGGGCTGGTGGATGTTCCAGTGGGTACCAGTAGGCTTTTGTTGGTTAAGGACTGGAGAAGGCTTTGTAGCTCTGAGCACATTGGAGAGAAGCAAGGTTGACCTCTTCCTCTGGATCTAGCTATGGGAATCACAGAAAAGGCCACAGAAGGATTGTCCTGATCTTCAGGGCTCTGAGCACAGGACTGACTTGGTGATATGTGATAACATTGTCATAAAAAGCCAAGACTAACCAAACCAGGGCAGTCCAGAACTCCTGCTGGCCAAGTGCCCTGTCTACAAAAGTGGGCCACATTCACAAAGAGAACAAGAATAAAACCAGACTCGTGGTAATGATTTCTCAGAATATTCCTTTAGTTTCCAGAATGTTGTATAGCATCTGGTGGAGTGCACTAAGGCAGAGAGAGAAGTTTGGATTTCCCCCATGTGGATACACGAGACACAGTCCTATCCCACATAGCAAAAATATCACAAAAGGGATGGGAAAGTGGCAGCTATTTTAATCATGACCTGTGACATTCCTAAAACTAGGGATGTATGGTGACAGTGATGAATAAGGCCAGAGAATGTCACAAGACTTTTTAAAGAGAAAAATGAGGAGTGGGAATCAGGAGGTATTGTCCTATGTATGATCTTTTCATGTTAGTGATTTCTGCTGCTGCTTTTGAAAATATGAGCTGCCTTCTTATGTTTCCTCAGAGCTAAGTTTCAGGTGTTATAGGAGTTTATAGGTGCTGACATCCAGTACATGTAAACAGTGATTATCCACTGATGAGACAGTGTCAGTGTTGCTAACTAGCGCGCCCCAGTTACTGCAGCTCCTCCCTGTATTTAGAATCAAAAATAACTATGGTGACTGTAGCCTCTGCTGTCAAACACTGACTTTTGGAGTACTGCCTCTTGTACATTGGCTTCTGCAGTGAATGTATTTGTACGTGCTCCCTATAACAAATGAGCAGTGAAACAACATAGAAATCAGTCCAGTCAGAAGTTCAAGGGGACTTAAAATTCACAACCATTAATTCCTCCTCATCAAACATTTCTTGTATTAAAAATTGAATTAAATGATGAGCAAAGGGCTTATGAAAAGCTTATCAGGAATAAGTATTCAGAAAACTTTGTTATCATAGCATTACTCTTGACAAGTTTATCTTAAAAACCTCGTCTTATACTATCTTCCAGCCCAGAACTTGCACAAAAATGGACATTCAAAGTGGTTTCATCTGAAACATATTCTGGCTTTCCATATCTATGTTTCTAATGTTTCCCTAGACACCACTTTGAACTATTTAGGAAATCTCAAGGGTGGTGTTTGTTTAAGATTGGTGAACAGAATGGCACTGCAGCCTGGGAACTACACAAGCAAAAGAGAAATACTGTCCTCATGAAATACACTGTGGATGCCTTGAATTGCTTTGTATTATAGCTGATGCTAAAATTAGCATTGCAGTGTTATTTTTGTAGGAGCACAGGGAGTGTGCTGCAGCACAAGCAGAGCTTCAATCTCAGCACCCAGGCCTGGACAGGATGGGGGTTCCCACTGTTCTTCTTCCTGCAAATGCTATGTTTCTCTTACAGTTCTGAAAAACGAATTTCACCCTGTGCTGAAAACACAAGGTGCCTCAACTTTCTTCCTCTAAGCACACAGAAAATCACCATTATTTTTGTGTTCTTAATGCTTTAGTCCTTGCAAACCCAGTTGTGTGTGAACACCTTTCACGTGAGAGGAGGCTGCAGGGACTGGTCTTTTCATGAGCAGGGATGTTTCATATTGATGAAAAGAGACTTTGCATTTTATTTTTACCTTCCAGCAATGGCTTTTTATTAGGCACTCATAGTATTGTCCGAATAAAACAGGGACAAACAATGAAAGAGAGTTTTCTCCAAGGTTGTCATGACTGCTTATTTGTTATGTTTTCTCTTTCTAAAATATAGAAAACTGTGGCTAGAACTTTCAGCCTGAAGGTGTGTTCCTACTTCTAGCTGTGATCCAGCCCTTCTATGCTTATACGTCCTCAGACTCCTTGGGAATGTGGAAACATTTTTTTTTTTAAGGAAATGAAAATGATCAGAAGCTTGGCCATATTCCCTATGTTTTTGTACAAGAAAAAGAACAGGACAAAAATTGCAACCACAGTTTTGCCCTTTGCCTGGAAACAAATAAAAAATGCCTAGCTTTATATTTCAGGCGTCCCAGTCATATGCCAAGTTCCTTCCTTATCCAGGTTTGCTCACAGACTCAGGCAGGAGCAGGGCTGGGCCCACTCTGTCATACCTATTTACCTGCTCAGACACTCTCTGCACCAGCTCTTCAGCCAGGTCCTCCTGTTCGGTTCTGCAACCTCTTTTGTGTGGGCAGACACATTTTCACTATTCCTGCTCAGAACTGGTTGTGCAACAAAGCCCACTTGAGATCAGCTCTGCTCTTCTGAGGCAAGGAGGCTGGTCAGAGCAGGGCACACTGCTCCTGGGCAGCAGCCAGCCATCCCAGTGCCACATTAACTCAGAGCATGCCAGGGAATCCATAGTGTTTGCTAAGCAGAATGTTTGTGAACCAGGTCAAAACATCACATGTAGAGTAAAGCAGATCTTGTTCAGGACATTAGGCTCTTTTACCAACAGCCTGTCCTTATCCTGTAGGTATCTACAGGTGTAGCTGGGCTTATAAATTAGCCTGCAAGTGAATGAAAAATCAGCTAAGAAAAACCTGGCTGGTTTTCAGTATAGATTGAATATATAACTATCTCAAAAAATGCAGCAGAAGTCAAGCAGCCAAGCAGAAGGTCCTTTGTTTCAGGAATCTTCCATTAGCACCATACCCCTGCAGGAAAAAAGGTTTCACTTAAAACCCACTCTGAATCAGAGATATTTTGAATTGCAATGCGTGCAAAGAAGCTCTGGTGAATTTTCAACCACACTTTAAAATGCTGTCCTTCTCCTTGGCCCCCCAAAGCTATCTGCTCCACTTATCAGATAGAGGTTACCACTAGCACAGGAGAGGCTCATACAGGTCCAACCTGCTTACTCCCACCACAAACACAGAGATGCTGGCTGGAGGCAGCAGCACACAATAGACCTGCTTTAAAGTGCATGCTGCTTGGTCTCCATGGGTTGTGCAAATATTTGCTTTGCTCCACAGTATCATGGCACTCCCTAAGTTTCTGCTCTGAATGGGGCCAAAATGCTTAAATTGAGACCAAGTGAAACTGCCATTCTTCAGGTGGTTTTGCACTGAAACCACATCAAGATACACGATTACTATTTCACTGAGTGTTGTGGAAAGGTATATTTAGATAAGACAAAAAGGGCAGTGACACTTCAGCAAACAGTGGTTTTAAGAGTTACTTTACACAGAATGGTGCATCCAGAGCTCTCATAAGTTGAGCTAGAATTCATGCTGTCCATACTCATTCAGCAGTATTTCCAATATATGATCTTTCATCCCACACCATTTAAGATGTGAAAACAGCAGATGAGGTCCTGACTCACCTTCATTCCTTGTCAGTCCAAACACCTGACCATGGTGCCAGCCATCCTCTCTTCCTAGGAAGGACGAGGGCCACAGCTGAAACTCAGGCTTGACATTAATGTTATCAGAGAGTATTTTATGGGAGGAAGTGTTGCAGGTAACAGGCCACAATTATGTTAGCTGAAGCATTGGGGCTGTAATGAATAATTGCAGAAAAGAATAGGATTAGCAACACATAGTGACCAGATTAGCATTTGCTAGTCTGTTGTAGCTTAAAGATGCTAAATCTCCCTTCCAACCACAATACAAACTTAACAGCTGGTGATTTGACTTAAAGCTATCCACTCCTGTCACCTCAGGTGAGCTCAGAGACTGTGTGCTTTTCTTGTAGTGGGGCAAACCTACATTCAAATTACAATGCTTATATTTTTCCTAAATCCTTACATTTTTGCTGACAAACCTCAATCCCTCTTTTCAGCAGTGACTCTCTGAGCAGTGTTCATGAAGGATTTAACATCCTTTTAAAAACAGAACATATATCTGAAAAGCACTGGTAGAGCACGGGCTGTCAGGAGTATTGTCTCTCCCAGAAGGAAATAGGGGACTGTGCATGTCTAGACTGAAGCTGCTTTGCTGCAGAGTGCAGTCTGAGATCTGCAGTGGACAGATGTCCACTCCCAAATATGTCTTCATGTAATCTACAACATATAAAACTTCACACTGCAGGAAACAGTGGTTAAATGCCTTTAATGTCTAAATTACCTTTAAAAAGTAGCATAAGCGCTCAAGTCACTTCAGCCTATCTGACCATGTTATTGTAGTTGCTGAGTGGTAATGCTTCAGAAGTGTAATGTGACACATCTGTAAAATAATTTATTTTTTTCTTTAGAGATGGTTGTCATGAATAGAAAAAAAAATAATCTGTTGAGTAAACAGAGACATAGCATGAGGGCAGTGAACACTTAAGGAAAACAAAAACACAGGTAAATCCAGGATAGTATACAATCTTTTTTTATCAAAAGAACAGGCAAAAATGAGAGAAAACAAGCCTGCACAAATCTCATCTTGAAATATGTCCTGAAGTGCTAATACCTCATGACAATATTGGTGATTAAGGCTTGTGTTGACATGTCAACCAGGCCACATCTCAGTTATGTCTTCATCCATTCAGGATCACTGAAGACTGATGCTATCAGCATCAATAGGTTGTGCTTTCGAAGGGGCAGTATTGGTATAGATGAGATGCACACAGTGGCTCAAACTGGGCAGGGAAGGGGAGGCACTATAGCCAGGAGACAACAGTCAGGCAGTGCTTGCTGGTATACAGTGCATTTTCAGGTAGTTGTAATGGTTTTTTCCCTCCTGATGAATTATAAACTCTCATTTGTATTTATTGAGTGTATTTATTGAGGCTCTGTAACCAGCTGTTGAAGAGAGGATCAGAAGATAATAGCAGCTGGACTCTTCCCCCTCCCATGCTGCACACTGCTCCAAGCTATGCTCAGTCATATACCCTGGGGCAGACCCATCCATTTTTTGCTGTGATTTTTGGTTTATGACACCACAGACTGTGGGGAATGGCTGGTGTTTTCAATCCACCTGCTACAAATATTGGTGAAGAATTCTTGTTTGGAACCACTTCTTTGTTTGTATTCCACACAAAGATCTACAACAGACTATAAGAAATAAAGGAGAAGACAAATGGCGTGTGTGTGTGTGTGTGTGCGTGTGTGTGTGTGAAGAGGAAAGGCAGAAAAAAAGAGTGAAAAATGATTCAGAAATGTGTCTGTTCTTTCCGTTCAAGCCACTGTACAGAAACTATGCTTCTATTGTGGGACAAAGACCTTTGAGCACAGTGAGATGTGTTTATGCTGCTCCTATCAAAGAGCCTTTCATCTCCACAAAGCAAATTATTAACACATTCCACTGAAGATGTGGGGGTGGAGGCCTGGCCTTGGAAAAAAAAAGCTGGCCAAAAATGAACAATTTTTTTATAAACACTTTTAATGATAGTGAATGGCGCCTTGCCAAGACCCTCATGCCCAGTGAAGCACTGCAGGCTGATTGTTTGTCTGGAGAAGTCCCGTGGGCTGAGTCTTTTGTGCCGAGGAATTTCTCATTTGAAAAGCAGTGGTGTGGGAGGTGTGGGCCTTTCCAGGTTCATCGAGTTAAGGCCTGCACTGCCAGTTGCCTTAAACCTGCACCGGAGACTAATTTATTTTGGATGAATGAACACCCGCCTCTGTTCCAGGCGGTAAATCTTGATCTTTCAGAAGAAGCTCAAAACAAGAGGAGTAACCTACACGAAATATGCAGAACAGCTCTGCTAATAAACTACTCCCCATGCATTCCCAGCATCCTGCACAGATGTATGGCTATCTAGCAAAATTTTTGCTTACTGTTATTCTATGAGTGAGTAAATATTTTATGTTTTCTCCCTTGCCCTATGGATCAATATTGGCTTGCTTATGGAAAAAACTTGTAGTTAGTAAATGAAGACCTGAAGTCAGTGTAAAAATAAATCTGTAAAAAATCTAGTTTATTTTTTCTCACCATCTTTTATCCCCCCTGTTTAATTTGAATGTAGTGCCATTATTTGCATCAGTTTCATATTTCTTCACTGCTATTATTGCCACAGAACTACATATATCTATACTGCAAGTCATTTAAATACATACATATATATGCACACACATATATATATATGTATATTTGTATTTAAATGAATTGTAGTAATTGCAATGAACTTGACAAGTTCGTATGATTCAAAGTGTAGCTGCTGTCCTTGGAAGACAATGTATTTCTTCTACAACACTGAAATTGAGTTCAGCTCCCTGTAAGGTGAGTACCTTCGTGTTTCTGCCCATGCTCAAGTCCTTCTTTCACACTGAAAATTTGACCTTTGGGCAATCATGGATCCCAGAGTGGAATGGGAGTTTCCATGTGCTTCGGTTTCTATGTGCTTGTGCATGTCTATGTTCTATGTTCTTGTATTAGCTGATTCCCAGGTAACTGAAGACACTTAAGGAGATGCTTCTTCAAAGGTTCTTCCCAAGATACAAGTGTTCATATCCTACACTGAAAAGTAGCTTTAAAGCATGAAGTAACCCACTTGACAGTTCCAGTTTATAAGGCACAGACTGGCCTGTGGTTAGTATGTGGAATAGTGCCAGCTGAGATGACAAAACTTTCAGCTTCCTGCTAAAATAAAAACAGATATTTTGTGCTTGAAAATAGGATCAGAACTAGTTGGAAAAAACAGCTTCCATTTTGTGGAAAACACCAATATAAAAAAAAATAAAATCTCTATCTATCTCTATTATCTCTATCTCTATCTCTATCTCTGTATCTATCTATCTATCTATCTATCTATCTATCTCTATCTCTGTCTCAATCTCTATCTATCTCTACCGTCATGTCTCTATTTCTAACAAAGAGTTTAAAAGTACACCCAGAGAAGAGGGAAGATACTGATTTACAATGCATACAGTTTCTTTGCTGTAGGCCATAGGAGCCCCGTGATCTTAACTTGAAGACATCTGATCTGAGATCTGAAGGCTTAAAAAATCCTGAGAAGTGCCAAGGGCTCATTTTCTGGGGAGCCAGGACTCAGTCAAGGTAGATAGATGAGGAAAAACCAGGAAAAAAATCTACAGAAAACCCACCATTCAGCTAGAACTTTTACATTTTTATACAAGTTGGAAAATTCAAATTCAAAAATTCTCTTCAAGTTTTCTAGCAGACTTGATTTGACTGAGTTAAGAGTAGCCTAGAATACAGTGCTCAGTATTCAAGGGTTGTAAACCAACATAATGCACCTAGGTATTCTGATTCCTAGACAAAAATAGTCTCACTCAATGAGTTTTTCTCTGTTTGTATATATGCCCATAGATGTATAACATATGTACACACTCCATAAGTTGCTATGTCAGGAACAACCTTAATGTATCTCTCAGTAATGCCCACTGTAGTTGTTCACTTGAAATGGAAATAAAGTTTCTTTTTTTGTTGCAACACTTTCTTTATACATTTTGATAATTCGTTCAAATAATGAATTTTCAAAATGTTTTCATAATAAGTTTTTAAACTCCAGAGTGAATGCTGTTTATAAGGTGTGTGTCCTCACTGAACTCAGTGGTTAAAGCCTGGCTCCCCTGCAGCCAAAAGCAAAGCTCCTGATTGACTGTGGCAATACTAGGATTTCACCCAGCCAGTTTCACTGACAAGCACATTTCTCCATTCACTCCTAGCCTCCTTTTAGTTTTTCTTCTCCAAAAATCCAGTTATTTGGCATTATTTTTTCCTCAGTCAGCTGTTCTCTGTTCTGCTGGAGGACAGCTGAGTCCAAAAGATCAAAAGATTCCCAGACTCTTAATCTACCCTTACTTAGAGGGGTTTGTTTTGTTTTGTTGTTTGCTTGCTTTTCCACTGAAAGCTGTTTCCCTGCTCTACTTACCCCGCGTGAGAAAAGTCTGAGTAGAAATAGTCCTGAAAAGACTGTCTCTGCAATATCTGTGATCAGAGGCATCCTTTCAGCAGGCTAAGGGAAAGCTATTGTTCAGTGAGAACTGGTTTTGGGATTCACAGCGTTGAACCCATCAGGATGTTGTTTTCTTCCCCCTGGATGCAGTGCAAACAGGCACATGGGAACAGTATCTACTGTAGAAACCTTATCTACCCTACCAGCTTAGGCATTAGGCAGCAATGTTAGTTTATTATGTATCTTATATACAATGTTTCAAGAAGATTTTAAGTGTTAAGACAAGAAAGATTCAGTTCTCCTCAGATGCTTGAATCTGTGTAACACATTGCAGCCAATATGTTATTGGGGCTATACACACAAGTAAAAAACAGTTAAACTGTGAAATGTTTAATAACCCAAATGTGTGAGGATGTGTGCTTAAGATTAAAGTTAGAATTCATCCTCCTGTTCCTAAATGAATTCAGAATAATTTTAAGCACCTCCTAGGATTCCATATTACTTCTAGAGGCCCATCTTCTGATTTTAATCCATACATGTTAAAATCAATGAGGGTCCAATAACTTCGGGGGTTGCCATGGTGTCCTGGACTTTGCTGTCTCTTTAGAGGTAACTGCCCTTCAATGTGATTTTATAAAATACTCTGGGCAACACAGTCCAGTTTGTGGTTTCAGCTTGTTTCAGCTCTGCTTTCACAGCCTCCAGTGGTCCCACGTTTGGTTTGAATGTAATGCTAAACATCTTCTAGTCTCTACTTATTTTGGACTCTTGATTTCCTTTTGGCCAGTGACTAAAGTGTCACTTGAAAATATGAAGGTTTATATAAATCAACTGTCTTTGGCATCATAGTTTCTAAAATATAAAGGGTCTGTTTTCTGATATACTAAAACACATAATCACAAATGTCTTCCTTGCTGTGTTTTGTGTTGCATAAGAGGCCAAAGCTCTGATGAGTCATAGGGACCCAAGACATTGATGTCCTGCACGTCATGACTACACTTTTGGGATTCTGAATGAAAGTTTTCAAGCCCTTCTCAGAATTTTGGTGTTCTACATAATTTTTCTTCATTCAAGGTGCATTTGCCATTTCTGAAGGACTAGATTAAGATTTCCTAAGATTTCATATTCTTTGTTATAAACATCAATGTTTTGCCTTTATTCGTTTTCCTAAGGGGGCTATTCGAACTGGGACTTATGTTTCTAGCTCTTTGCTTTTCTGCACATTATAGGCTTCAACTATGAGGGCTACAATCCCCTGCAGTTTATGATGCTTAACCGAATCTGACTTGCCTTTTAAGGATATATTTCTTTTTCCTTGGTGAAAACATCTAGTTTACAATGTGCCAGAGTCTGATATCGTCTAGGCAATTATAAATCACAGGTTTCCCTTAATATTTTTAAAGGAACAAGACTAAGGGAAGTAAGTCTGGGTTTGTATAAACTCAATGAGTGAGTGAAACAAACATTATCATCTGAGGAGGACTGGTGTGTCAGCCTTAACTCCCGGTTGTGCAACGCTGCACGAGAGAAGCCCAGTGATTGGAAACTCTGCTTGCTATTCAACTGCACAGGCTGAAGTCCAGGACTAAGAACTGTGTGGCTGGCTCTTGCAGTAGGTTATTTGAGACATGATGGCTAAGGATGCAATCACATTAATGAGCAATGTCTATACAAGTTTAAGATCTTTTCTTCTTACAAGGGTCCAAGGACAGATAGATTTCACATAAATACAGTGACAAACACCAGCTCTTTATAATGTCCTTCCAGTCTGTGGCTTAGTTGGAAGCTTAGTTTCCAATTCCTCTTTGACTCTTTTCTGGTACAGATTTGTCACTGCTGCTGGCAGCTGACTTCCTTGATGGGAGGCAGGAAATTGCTAATGGGGAAACACCTTTCTCTCTCTTGGTTCGTTTTTCATCAAGAGGATATTTCCTAGGATAGGAAACTCTCAAAGGAAGTATGTTAGGAGTATGGGAGGAAATGGAGAAATAGGGAGTCCTAAATGGTCTGACAACAGCACTGCAGCTGCTCCAGCCCTTGAACAAAAAATAGCCAGCATTAAAAGACTTGTTTATATAAATGTGTTTTTTAAATGTATTTTGATTTATAGGTAACTGCCTAGTTGAGTTAATTTTAGATCATTTGTCAGGATGTGAAGTACATTGAATTATTTTTAGTCCAGGGTAAACAGTGAATTTGTAAGAATCTGGGCTTCCCAGTCTGGCATGCAGCAGCTCCAGCTTCAGAGAGGGCTGGGGAGAGAAACAGACGCAAACTGTTTGTTTATTAAACAGCCATTATCTCCCTTTCTGACCTCTGCTAGTGGAGCAGCAAAGGAGTCCACAAGGTGTGTGGTAGCAGCCTATTCCTGGTGATAAAGAGCAGCCATAGCCTGCAGAAGGACTTGTGTCTTTGTTTCCCTTAGTGGTGGCCAGAAAATTGCTAGGGTGCTGAGTCAGTACAGGCACAGATACCCAAGAGTGCTTGGAATGGTGTCTCCGTGCCATCTCACCTTGAGTGTCCTAATCCTGCCCTGAAAAGCAGAACTCTCTGCACTGCTCCGTGCTGGCAGTGGTTGTTTCTGGGCAGTACTGGAGCAATGCTCCCCTCTGCCTTGGCAGTTTCTGTCTGATAACACAGGCTGCTGCCTCCCTGGCACTTATCCATCATGTTGTGTCTGGAAACTGGGTCAGAGAAGACTAGCTTTTTGACATACACTTTATAATCATCACTCTTCATTGTGAGCTGCAAGGTCACACAACTCCGTGGCCTGAGGAGAGACACGGATGCACTGAACCACTGCCAGAGCAGCTGAAAAAGAGCTCCTATTCATTGCAGATTACATGTTTTGACCTAACTCTGACAGAAAAGCATACCTGTCAGCTCCATGGCAGGCTGATTAGGTTAATTAAGTCCTTGTCTATGAGTACAATAATTAGAACTGTCAGTTGTTTAAATGGTGATAGAAGAAAGGCAAGATTCAAGGAGAAGCACTGGAGTTTGGAAGTACTAACAATCTAGGAGGGAATCCATAACAGGCAGCAATTTAACACGTTCATTCAGGCAACCTCATTTATGAATAATACTAAGAGGAGGAGAAAATTGTGTTCACTGGGGGCCTGTTTTGTTTTGCACCAAAAGTAATGAGAATTGAGATAGTCAATAAGTTTATAAATCAGATTTATAGGCTGCAAGCTGAATTGCAACCTTGGGGTAACCTTGGAAAGCTTCACTCTTTTCACAGGGACAGCCTGCAGAACAAGAAGAATTGTGTATATTTTCTCATCCTCCCAACAAAGGTATGAGGAGCCATCTTGTGTATTCTTGTAGTTTTGGATTTGTCAGTACATGCCATGCACCAGGGTGATAAGTTATAGCATGGCTAGTAGCATGACATGGGAAGCTGAAAGAAAAAAACTGAGCAGATCCATATGTAAGGCTAGAAAATCTGGTCTCTCTGGTCATTGCAGAGAAGCCCCTTAGAATGTTTGATTTTTATGCCTTGCATTTTTAGATATAAATACATTTGCAGGAGACCAAAGAAAAGAGAAAAAAAATAATTAATGTCTGAAAAACACAGTTGCTAGGACCAGAACAGGATTTTCTTAGTTCAAAACCAAGAGAAGACTGTGGAGGAAGAGAAGATCCTCTTGGTAAACCCTTCCAGTATGGTAGGTGGAAGTGCAAGTGAGAGACAGGAAGAGATCACCTGACATTGTAGGCAGGAAAGAGTATGGTGGAATTAGAAAACTTTAAAGTTTTAGCATGGTAGATATTAGAGGAGATATCAAGATATTAGAGGAGGTTTTCTAAGGGTGCGTTGAAATACTAGGAAGTATTAAGGAGATGATAGGTAAATATTTATTTGCATTAGGTAAATATTTATTTGCATTAGAGGAGGAAGATACCTAGCCACCTCTTACAGCTCTATCCACTGGTGACTGTGTAGGGGATTATGCTTTAACCAAGTTCATGCCACCAAACATCTCCTAGAAAGATCAGAAAAAAGAGGAAAATAAGGGTGGAACAGAAGGGAGGGAAAATATATATGCAAGGCAATATCGAGAACTTACATTACGAGGAGGTTTGGAAATATGAGTAGATCAGTTTATGCAAGGAAACATGTGGAGTGGCCTGACTAAAAGTCCAATGTCTCAAAAAAGCAATATAAACACCCCAAAAAAGGCTGTTGTAATGATAGACAGAAAGTAGAAATTAAAAGATGGAGAGAAAAGTAATGGCCGCATTTTGTAGAGAGGAGTATGAGCAACAACAGATCTGAGGACAAACAGAATGAATAGAGACCTGGAGACCTGTCCATGGAGTTGTCACCGAAAGCCTCAGTAATGAAAGGACTAAGGTAC
Organism: Cossypha heuglini; assembly: GCA_027576195.1. Taxonomy (NCBI): domain Eukaryota; kingdom Metazoa; phylum Chordata; class Aves; order Passeriformes; family Muscicapidae; genus Cossypha; species Cossypha heuglini. Next base: position 16,935,451 of record JAODKT010001744.1, read on the forward strand.
TGTGTTTTGAGGTACAAGAAAGTCTTTTTGGTAACAACACAGCATTAAAATTAAATTTAAAGAATTTAATTCTATGGGTTTTTTTAAAGAGCACATTTTTCTTCATGCATGGATACATCACAAAAAAATCACATAAGATTATGTAAGCCAGACAATAATTAGAAAACACCTTCCAGAAAACATGATCAGCCTGTATTTGTGGAACTGAACACTTTCCCATCCTACTTGCTCAATCAGAGAAATATACTGTTAAAAAGTCTGTATGGATTGATTTGGGCATGGTTTGTGTAAGGAGGGGTAACACCCAAATGTGAGGTTCCCAGCCATTTCCTCACATTGCTTAAGAAAATATATTCACTGTAGAGCCGAGAACATTTCATAAACATGGCAGTGATAACATCCTCATTTTTAACTGACACCTCATAAATCTTCTGTGTAGTTGGCACCAGATGCTGGAAGAAGCTCGTGAATTATATCCATCTTGAGAAGAAGTGCCAGAGCCAATCTCTTTCCCACCAGCAGGAACAGTTGATTTGTATCAGCAGCTTCTATAGTTTAATAAACTTGGTGATTAAAAGCAGTGATTCCTCAGGGTAAGGATTGCTGGTGCTGTTTTATGTTAAGCAGAGGCATCTCTGGCCAGCACAGTAAGTAATGATGCCTGCCCACTGCCAGCTGTTAAATGCTAGTTTTTGAGGAAACTTCACTGCAGCTTTTTTTTCTTTCTTTTTTTTTTTTTTTTTTGTTTTTTTTTTATTTTTTTACTACAGGAGGAAGGTAAAAATTATCTAAACATCACAATATAATGCTCTGGTCTCTGACTATGGTGAATACAAGTGATTTAGCTGGGGATCTAAAGATGAAGACCACAGGATCTGAAACTGATGGCATTTTGTTATCCAAGCCCTTCGTTTGCCATACAGAGCTCATCCCTGGCACACCTACCTCCTCTACTCTAGTGATAAATGCAGAAACAATTGTGGAGCCTCTGCTTTACAGCTAAAGTAATTCAGAAATGAACAGAGATTAAATCTCCAAGTCACAGTAGTGCCCTGAAATCAGGCTAGAGAGCGAACATTGCTATTTACCTTCCTTTCAACGCTATTTAGTTTAAGGAAGCCAGAAATGTCCGTTCTACTGAACCACAAATAGGAGGCATTGCAATTTTATTTTAAAATATTTTTTCTTCCTAGAGATCTCCATGTGTAGAACATTGTCACATTTCAGATGCTAAAACTAAACTAGTGGCTACCTCACATAGTATTTTATAAACTGAAAATACTTTATAAAGAAAACGTCTTCCAAATTTCAATGTAAAATAAATTACCACAGGATCATGAATCTTCACTCCTCAACAAGCAGACTGGATGTGCATGGCCTCATCCTACTGCAAGTGTGTGAGGAGCTGAGATGTCTGTGCTTCATGATGGAACAGGGAGAAGACCCCCTGAAATTACTGAGGGGAAAGGGCTTAATCACTGTCACTGAACATGATGTCCTAATGCAGTTTAAGGGCTCAGTTTTTACAGATCACTCAGCAGGAGGGGAGAAAAAGAAATTATATTTCATCTGGAACTACAGGAAATTTTGACTGAACTGAGTTACACCTCTTTTAGTTTAACAACTATACAGTGAAAACCTGTAAAACCACTTATTTTTGGCCCTATATTGAGCTCTTAAATTCTTGCTTTGTGACATCTGCACAAAAAAGGCATGGCTATCTTGAGCAGGGTGGCCTGGAGAGGTGATGTGAGCAGAGCTGATGCAGTGGGTGAAGGCTGGAGTTAGTTGGCGTGGATACCCAAGGGCAGCCATCCATCCCCAGGCGGCACAGCAGGAATGGACAAATGCCTGCAGACCTGCTGCACCCTGTGAGCTTTGGATGTGGGTTTTATATGCTTCTGTGTAGGCTTCTGTGTAGGACTGCTGCTTTAACAGGCCTCTGCAGCCAGAGCATCCACACAGTCCTGGAGTATCCAGGTGTAGAATTCACCCAGAGGGCTTTGTCTTGCAAATGGTAGTTTCAGGGTGGTATTCTGGATGTATTGCACACCCAAGCAGGAGACAGGATCCCTATCCATCTCATTTTGATGCCTTCCTGCTCTGGATTTAGAAGGTAATTGCTGAAGCCAACAGTGCATAATAAGCAGTATTTATAAGGGAATTGTATTTACAAGAGATAAGATTATATTGTAATTGTAAGAGAAAGACAGTGCAGGGCAAATCTTATGCTGAGGAGGTAAAGGCTAATAGAATTGCCTTGGGAGATTTTGGGCCTATGTATTTCATAGTCTGATGAGGATGTCTACATTTATCTAGTATAACACATACAAGATGTCAATGACATGGATAAAAGAGTGAGGATTAACTGGAGGTGGACTTGTAAAAAAAAAAAAAAAAACAACAAACAAAAAACCAAGAAGAACTGGAGGAAGTAAGCAGTAAAACCTCAATAATGACATGCTTCAGCTGCAAGATGGATATCAAGACCAAGGACTTTAACCCTTCCTAAATTAGAGATTGTTTGGATGTGTGGTTGTATTTCAGGCATGATTCTATTTATAAATAACAAAAAGGTCTTCATGCAACCTGCCAATTTATGCAGATGGACAAAGACAGCTTTGGAGGCTTAATAAAGGCTTTTTTGTTTTACAATACTACATCTGTTTTAGATAATGCAGGAATGCTGTTTAATAAGATCTTTCATATATGCTTCCCATTTAGTATCTCTCCATAATCAGTTCAGAGGCTCACATTAGCAAAATTAAACTATACAAATGACAAGAGTCAGATCTGACCAAGGACATAAACCAGTAAACCAGATGCCATCTGTAGAAATGCTCTGGTCAACAAACTAATAAAATTTTCTTTTCTTTCCCTTTGATAAAGGCTACATTTTATTAAGGAAGCCCTTTCTGACAGCTGTGTTAATACAGTTAGATGATGTTTCTGAGAGGCTAATCAGAGAAATGTCTGGAAATAGATTAGGTCTTCTCTTTGATTTAGAAACAGAGTGAAATTTTTTAACAAGACTACTTAAAAATAGATTCAGCCTCTGACTTGCCATTGTGAATAACTCACAACTAATTTTTTACTAAAATCTGACAACTTTGCCAGAGTTTTGACAAGATTGTAAGATCAACAGTGTCCTTTCATGGCTGGTGTCACAGTCATTCTTAAGAGCACTCAAAATTTCATCTGATTTTATCATTTGGAAAAACATGGAAGAGTAAAATTTAGAATGAATCTCAACTGATAAAAGCCCATGTAACCTCTTTAAAACAATTCACTGAAGAACATGTGCCCATTTAAAATGTTACTGTGTCCTAAATTCAATAAGGTTAAGTTTTTACCTTCAGGGCTAGTTGAAGTGCTGAAGTTTAAAGAGTATTAGTAAATATACTTAATTTTGCCTGTATTAACTGCACTGACTTCCTGCCTTCCTTGACCAGTTTTTGAATAGAAAAATAGCTAGTGGCAGAGATGGCTTATGGACATCAGAAGAAGGTGTAGAAGGGACTGTCTGTCTTGCTCTTCCAGACATTGCTGAAGTTCAGTGCCAAAATAATTTTCCCATTGTGCTAATTCCTTAATAGTAGCACTGCACGCTCAGTGGCAGCTCTCTGCTCTGCACGGCTTGACAGAGGCCTTTTGTTAGCACTGGCTGCTGGAGGAAGCTGCCCAGGCCCATGGAGATGCACCAGGCAGCCAGCTGCCAGACTGCCCAGCAGCCCCAGCTCACAGCGGGGGAGGCACAGTGGTACGTGGCTCCTCTGGGGGGATCCTGGGGACAGCACAGCCCTTGCCCTGCAGAGCGCGTTCCCTGCGGAGCGCGTTCCCTGCGCCATGCCTGGTCTCCAGCAGCTGCTGCAGCAGCACCAGCTCCTCCCGGATGGCTGGGCCGTGGAGTGGCCGTGGGTGGGGGTGAAGGGAGCCCTGCCCGAGTGCCAGGATTTGAGAGGAAGCGCTGCCATTCACACAGCCCAGCCTGGCCCCAGCCTTGCCAGCACACTTGGCACGCGGTGACAGTGTAGCCTCTGTTTGTGTCAGCGGCTCTTTCAGCCAGTGTGCATTTGGAAAGCCAGCGTGCTTCAGAGGGAGTCACTTTAGCTGGGCAAACTCGGGTGTCCTGTCAGAGGAAATTCCCTCAACCCCACAGTTACTTGCAGGCATCATGGTCCGTGCCTTAGATTACCTTAGAACACCTGGGTCATCCTCATGTGAGACACACAGAAGAAGCAAGTCAGGAACCACATATGCTTGTGTGTGTCCATGTGTGTATATGAAAGCTAAATTGCATGGAAAAGGCCATGAAGTCTTGTGAAATCAGGGATTTAAAACATAAAAATCCAGAAAGTTGAAATTGAACATGGAGAGGGGAAGAGCCGAGAGCATTGCAATGATAGCCATTGCAATGAGAGCCAGGAGGGAGCATGCTGCGACGCACAGCCTTTTGCATACTATGCCACACAGCTCTGATGATTCCACTTGTCCATTGTCCATCCTAGGCATCCAGCTCTTTAGCCCACAGAACGGAGGGCAAGCACAGCCTTGGGGCTGCTGCCAGAATGCCCTTGGTGCACGGGCTGCTGAAGATGACCTCCCAGTGCCCATGGCCCTGACAGTCCTCAGCAGCACAGTATGCACTGGGTCCTGCCAGCAGGTGAGGAACCTGCTGGCCAGGGCAGCCTGGGAGGACTGGGAGGCCTGGAGCCTGCCAGAGGAGCAATCTCCTCCTTGGTAGAAGTCAGCAGAAATCAGCAGTGTTTTGACAGGAGCATGGCACTTTCTCTCCTCCTCCGCAGTGAAGGGTCTTGTGCAGTGAGGGTAATCATTACAGATCTCTTATTGCATCCTTAATGCATTAATAATTCATGATATTCTGGGAGTTTGAGTACTGCTTTTATACGTGTGGAATAACATCAAAACAGCCCACTTTGAAGCATTTTCCAATAGGTTTTACTGATCATAAAACAGAGACATTTCAGAAGTGTTGTTCCAGAAACCATTTAAGACTCTATTTTAAACTAGCTACCTTACCTGCTATTATAATTTTCTTAGATTCTCTGAGAAAGCAACAAGTGAGAAGGTTTTCTGATGAAAATCCATTCCCACCTTTTTGATTAAACTGCAAATGTTTAATATCTTCTGCTGCTGCACTTTAATATGTATTTAATAAAATGCTTTAAAAACCAAGCCCCAAATCCTTACCTGCAGATCGACTGCCCAATGCACAAAGAGCTCTTGCATCACAGTTTACTTTCCTCACTGCAGTCGTCTGTGGTCTGGTGAAGTGGCAGGTCCCCAATGACACTGGAGCTGCTAATATGAAGTAAAAGGTCCTGACTGTGCTCTATTTCTTGCTGTCTGCCATCACTTGTCATTGCTCCTGCTGGATGTCACAGGAAGAAGCTACATTTTCCTCTCCTTCTTCCTAAATGTGGACAAAACCAAAATGTGGTGGTGAAGACGTCTCTGAGGAGGACAAAGGGAGCACAGTGAAGCTTCCAGCCTCTCTGCATAACAGGAGGTGAAGAGTTGCTGGCCAGTTGAACAGGCTTAAAATGTCTGTGGGACTTGAAACTTGTCCTTTGCTATAAAAAAAGGTTATATATACCCTGGGGTGGAAATCAAACCTGAGGACGAGTGTTTGGATAGGAATGGCGAACCAGAAGTTGACATCTCAGGAAGCAAAGTCTTGGTCACCTCTGATCTTTAAGTTCTTTTGAACAACACTAGAGAGATGAACTGTTTATCACCTGGGTGAATCCCTCTTCCTACCTGTAAGTCCCTGGCTGTGTTGAGTTGGCCATCATAGTGATAAGCAGATGATGCAGTCCTGGCAGTCCTTGGCAGTGGAGTTTCTGCATGTGGTTTCAATCCTATGGGAAAATAATAACTATTGTGAGCATCCCACACACACGCATGCACAGACCTATCACAAACAGCATGATGTCATGTTCAGTTCCTGCAAACTGTTACTGTTGCAGTGGATTCTCATATGACGGACTGCAATAAATTAATTTTTCTTATTAAAAAGTCAAGGGAATAAAACATGCATTCTCTGATTAACAAAGAAACCAGATGTTCAATAGTTATTGAAGCGCAGGCAAATCCAAAGCCAAATAAAGCAAGCATGGCTGGATATAGTCTCTTCAAGATCTGTTTTCTCTCCCTTCAGCCCCTCAGCATGAAAAAATAAAAATCTTGCTGAGTGGTAACAGAAAAGTTGATGATTAATCGTAAAACTTTCTCTCTGGGGTATTTAATTTCTGGGAATCATGTCACACACAACCCTCACTAGGCTACAAGCATTTTCCATATGCAGTAAAATATTATAAAGATTTCTCCCGGCACTGAACCCCTCTTATGATCTAAAAAATGTCAAGGGCCCAATTGTGCTTCCTTATGTAGAGTTTAAGCACCATATTTTAAGGACGTTATTTACTGCATTTTCAACATGAAAGGTAGAGACTCCTGAAGGACATGGCAAACTTACTCATGATGACATCAAATGGGTTATAATTTTGAGTGACGATTTGTTAATTAAATTTTTGAGACATGCAAGTGTTTGGTGAACAATGTGCTTATTTGTATATGCAAACATGGTAACTTCTCTACTTCCACAAGCAGAGAATTTCTTGAATATGTAGCTTTGTATAGGCCTTATAGAACAATTAGTTCTTCTGTTCAGTAATCAACACAAGGCAACACATTAATTCCTCAGGATGTCGATTTGTGCCTTTTAGACATGCAAATGTATTCACCTTTCTAAATCTAGGGGCCTTTCCAGAAAGAAAATTCAGCCAGATTATCAGTTTGGGGGCATGCAATAGGTCATTCCATCATGGTGTTTTAGTATATACCTTCCTTGGCACACTTCTTGAGCATGCTCTGCACACTGCAAGGCACACAGATGCATATACATTGCACAGCACTGTATATAAAGGCGCTCATTTTAAACTAGAAATACTTTTGTCTTGTGAGCTGGGTTTTCATCTGGTTTCATTTTGTTGGCTTCACCCCAAAGGACAACTTAGGAATACAGGTAATGTACAGAAGATTTGAAGGATGCAGACTTCAGAAAGCAGCAAGATTCATTATACCAGTATTTATTGATGTTGAGCATTCACTTCTTAATAATGAAGTCTTCAAATCAAACACTACTGACACAATGACACACTTGAATTTAGTGACTCGACTGAACAGAAGATAGGGATCATTTCCTTTATTCTTTTGTCCAGTATATTAACTTTGATCTCTATATATGGGCAATTCTCATTACACTACACTTTCCTTAAGTATGAACTCTCTCCATAAATCATGTATATATTGTGGGCTATTCACTCTGTTTACCACCAAAGAAACGCGGCTGTTCAGCTGGATCTTCTTATCCTAAAGGAGGTCAGGACTAACTGTGCTTTCCTTTATGTATCACAACTGAAATCTTACCACAAATAATTTCTCATTAATCTCAAATCCAAAGTATATTGCAGCAGACGTAAAAGCCAAGCTGATATCTTTGATGGATCTCCATTTTCAAGTAAAGTACAACGAGATTTTCACTTTACAGCTCCATATCCCTTCTCAACCCATGAACTGTTTTTTCCAAGTTTTGAAAGAGGAAGAGAGTTGCAGGCATATCACTCACAAGCTGGAATGAAGCTTGACCAAACTAGGGAGTCCTAATTTTGGGGCACTAAGGATGTGCATCCTTGTGTGCATCTTTATACAGTGCTAAAAGCAGCAGCAGCAGGGTCAGTATAGCCGTGATTACTCTGCCATACAGGCTATCCCTCTCTGCCTCAGCGATTGTTTGTGGTACACAGCATATTTTCACTGCAGCTCGGCCTTCCCAAACTCTAGAGACAGTCTTTCATCCTAGCTGGCTCAGGGTAGAGCAGGTTCTGCAGGAAAGGCACTGACTGGGGATGCCGTGACCAGAGCTGACTACAAGCCATGGATGTGTGTAGAGAACTGGTCTAGCTCCTGCCCTGGCACAGAAAGACAAGAGCACATGCTGCTCCTTCCCAGCATGACCCTTCTGTGTTGTTACTCTTCTCTTGTCTCCAACCTTCTTTCTCATCTTGCCAATTTCTGTATCCAGCCCTTAATTTTGTCACTCAAGGTGCGACTTGGAGATCTGATGTAAACTGGGTTAAGACTACAAGAAAAAATGTGTAGAGCTTCAAGCTAGATCATACATGGTTGTAAGCAAAATCTTCAGTAAAACATGCCAAGATGTGCTAGGAGCTACCAAGCACAAGGAAATTGTAGATTTGAAAGGGCTGTATCTTTGCCAAAAGGTCACAGACTTCACACAAAGCATTTCTGCCTCACCTCATCAAAAACTCAAGTAATGCTTTTTCAGTTTCCAGGGTTTAAACACTTAGAGAGGGCATGTCAGAAACAGCAAAATTACGTTTGGATACACTCAAAACCGTTTCTCTCAGACCGAGACTTCTAGGAGTAAAAATGGCCCGGGGTGAGGTATAGTCCATAGCATGGAAAATTTCAGCTCAACATTTAAAGTTTGACAAAACTCTTTGCAACAGAAAAGGGATACCTCTGCCAAGTCACGCATGTGAAATAATTAATCCACGGAAAAACAACCTCAGGAGCTGCTGGATGCCCACGGAACACCACACGGCCGTTTCAGTACCCAACACGCTGCTCCCCCGGGAAAGTATGAGGAGATTAGGCGAGCAGCCAGAACGCGGGCAGAAGGCGCACCAGGGTTAACACGCACACCCTTTCCTGTTTCCTCCCTTTCGTCCCGCGGGACCAGCGGCTCCGCTGTGACCAGCAGAGGTCAGCGCGCCCCAGCGCACCCCGCCGAGCGCCGTGCGGCGGCGCCGGGACCGGGCGGTACCGGACCGAGCGGCACCGGGACCGAGCTGCGCCTGGACCGGGCGGTACCGGACCGAGCGGCACCGGGACCGGGCGGCACCGGGGACAGAGCGGCACCGGGGACCAGCACAGGGACCCCCTGTCCCTCTGGGGGGCGTCACTGCTCTGCTTCCTTTCCAAGGGTCTCAGCTGAGCCCCTACGAACCGTAGCAATCTCTGCCACGGGGAGCCTCCAAAATCTTTCTAGGGAAGGAAGCAGAGAGGTGAAGTAACCTTTCCAGTGTCATCCAGTAGGTTAAATAGAAGACCGTAGCTTTCTCTGACCCCACCTTTGGGAAACCAGCCTGTTCTTCTGTGTGTCTGAGGGTTTCAGAAAGCTTCAAGGCTAATTCTTGAATAATTCAACATTTGGCTGGTGGCATACCTTCACGATTTTTAGGATGACAGGCCTCTTCTTCGAACATAAAGCTGTCACAAAACCAATGCAATGGCTCTTTCCCTCTTTCCCACCATTCTCTTGCTGTTCAGGAATGTTCCTTTATTGCTACCTTCCTTACGTTGGACAGTTTGCTGCAAAATATCTCATTTTGCTATGCTGTGTACAAAAGTAGAGGGATACCATGATTCCTAAAACAATTCAGTTAGAAGATACAGAACAATATTTTGGGAAGGTATTTTCAACATAAGAGGAACACCCTCTACCTGAATCGCTTACATTGTAAGCAATTGCTTACATTGTAAGGTATTCCTTCCAATACCTGTTAAATTTCAGGTTATTGCTTACCTCTCTCTGTTCTGATTTGAGACAAGTTTCATGCTCTTAATTTTACATTAGCCAATCTGGTACAGCATTTTTCCTATTAGAAGATTTTTTGTTCCTAGTTTTAGATTGTTGATTCCTAGGTAAATAAAAAGTAATATATAGAACTTTCTTTTATTTTGGAGTTTGACTGGGTGTTCATTTAGATGTACTTATAAAACAGATCATAAAATAGATACCCAATTACATAAATTGTAGCCTATCATAGCTGGGGCTCTCTTGCTACATATTTACAGGTACCCTGATATAAGCTGCAATAGGAGTCTTAAAAAGAAGTAGCGTGTTAATTTTTCTGTGTTTGTCATATTTTATATCCCTAATTTAAAAGATGCCAAAAGTAAAATTATTTAAATGCAAGCTTTTCACATTCAGGATGAGATCCAACCATATAAGGTTCAAAAATCTTGTACATCTCTTGTATATTGGAGAGAAAATTGAGGAGAAACTTGATCCTGATCTATAATTGACTGCAGTGGAAGAAAATACTTGAATCCAGCAGGGTCTGTAATCAAATAAAGTGGCAAATTGAGCCTAAGGATTCAGACATCAATCCAGAGAAACTAGAAACTAAAGGATGCTTGTACAATCAGAAGTGTCTGCCTACTGGAACAGCATATCCAGGGGTGTAGGTGGCAAGCAGGCAGTTTTCAGTGTGTCTGCTGGGAGTGCAGGGGACAGCATCGTGCAGCTCTGGAGCTGGTGGTCAGCGCGCAGCCTCTAGACCCTGCAGGTCCTCGTGGAGGGTGCTGTGACACCCAGCATGTTGGCTCAGCTTGGGCCCTTGGATGCCACATGAGCACAGGCTGTGTCTCTTTTTCCAGCAGAAGCCTGGGTGGGAACGCCCAAAGGTAAACATAATGAATAGGAAACAAGAAAACATGTGGAATTAATCAGTTCCAGTGAACTGGCATTTTCTCATTAAAATGTGTTCAGTCAGGCCCATGAAGCGGAGAATTGCTGCCCTCCCTAAAGTTATATCCTGGTTCTCACACAGCCAGTTTATTCAGGAGATAAAACTGGATGATATATCCTCCCAGCTTCCACATGAATTCCTGGTGCTTGTTTACATTTGTGGCAAGTCAGGATGGTTTCTTGACTTCATTAGAAGGCAAGAAGTAGCTCTACCATATTCAGTGACCCATGCTCAAATATGCTTTGCAAAAGCTTAGTTGTGAAAATATCCGTAAGATTTTGTGTTGGAAGTAGCAAGTTATTCCCTCCAATTATATTCTCCAGCAGCTCTATCACTTTTTCAGCAGTTGTATCATTTAAATAAGCTTTTAGCACACTTTTCTGCATTCATGAGTTGAATATCCAAGTCAGAGATTTGCTGGTTTGACCCTTACTTCAATGAAAGAGAATGTAGTTGTGTATTATTAATCCACACACATTTTGCTATCAAAATCAGCAAAGAAAACAAGATAAACTGTGTGTGCAAAATAGCTGGATAAATTGTGGTCAGATGGTGATTTGAGTCAGTGGAAGTGAACCAATAAAACACAGCAGTTTAGAAGGAGACTTTTGCTAGGAGAAGACCAGAACTTATTTTCCGACAAGTGCAACATACAAAGTAAATTTTAAATAAGGAATCCTCAAAGTGCTAGGAAGAAAACACGACTTTGAAGGCTGTGTATGGTACTTAGAGATATGTTTCAAATAGATTTGAATCTCGTTTTTTATACTTATTTTTGTTGTTTATTACAATCTTTTCTCCTAAGTTTATGTTAGGCTAATGGAAGTAATCCATGCCATATTTATATTCCAAACAGCAGTATAAACCTGAAACTATACAGCCAAGGTATCTTGTATGTCACTGAAATACAGAATTATGAAAGGAAAGGATCTTGTTGCAGAATAACACTGAGAGGGAAGAGTTGCCTCTAATGCTGAGGCTGCAGGATGAGGCAGGAGGTAATTGTTCCCATGTTTACATTCTGTAAATAAACCATTTTCCCAGAATGGCCAAATGTGGAAGTCCTGAGGTTACACCACCTGGGTCAGCAGCTTTGTGGGCACATCTGACCTTGGTTTACAAGGGTATATTGAGGGAATCCTGCAGCAATTTCTTCTCAGTTGTGTGGGAAGTAAAATCTCGTATTTCATGATACCAGCGTTCTGTCTTTCATTTGCACAATCCCAGCAGGTCTGCCTGACACTCCATGCTTTCTGGAATGATCTATTTCCACAGCACGGTCTTATTTCCAGGACTGTCTGCTCTGGATCTTGGGAGCCGCAGGAGTCCAAAATATACCCTAAGGCTGCTTGGGCTTCAGTCTCCATTGCATGCTCTGGATGCCTTTCAGACTTGTTCCATGTGCCAGTGTAGGGGCCAGGTGCACTCCAGATTTGTAGCATTCATGGGCAAATGAGCACCTGATTCTTTCTCTGCCCTGCTCTGCTTCACTGTGTTTTATGCCAGACACCAACTCTGGTGGCTTCAGTATCATATTCACTATCATGGCTTTATCATGTCTCTCTGTCTTCATGGCTTCCAACTTTCCCCATTTTTGTTTTAGCCAATACTGTCAAGTATCAACCTCATGTGAATACATTTATGCCTCAATCATATCAATGCCACCAAAACATCATTAGCACTGTACTGAGAGCTTTTCAAATACCTGTAAAGGCTTCACTGAGACTGATGGATATGTTACATTGGGGTATCCATCACAGCTACACTAGTGTCATATTTGTGTAAAACTTTGTCAAAGCATGGCCTGTGATTTTACACAGACCTTTAATAAAGCAATTTCTAATATTTTTCTGCTGTGAGCTCAACTCCTATGATAAAATGTCTTCTGACTGAAAAAACCATAGAGAAATGTTTTGTGTTTCCAGATAGGCACCTTCAGCACCAGTAGCTGCCTTAGTGCCTGTAGAGCTCTGCAGAAGTGGCAGTGCTGCCTCTGAGCACTGAGCTGTGCAGACCCATTGAAACTGTGTTTGTTTTCAAATGTCTGTGCTTAGCAGTTACAGCGCAATTTGTTTGGAGAAAATAAAACCTAGGAGCTGGTGAATGAAATGTCAGCATCTGAGGTGCTGTTTCTGAGAGGACACATCAGTTCTGGTGAATCAGTTGTGCAAACCTACAAGCTGGGCCACTTTCTAGAGAGGCAATCTGTTTCTTTAGCTGTGATCCTCATCTCTTAAGGGGTGAGGTGACTTGGCTTCTCTTTAAGGTAATTGGCAATGTGGCTCCTTTTTACTTTGACCGGAGTTCAAACATCTGTTTCTGACAGCTATAGTGAAAGTAAAAACATAATCATATTTACAACCACAAACTGTGTGGTGGAAAAGTCACATGAAGTTTTCTCTGCAAGGCATTTAGTCCTTATGTGCTGCTTTAACTGCTAAGCTGCACTTACATATACGGCTAAGAGCAAGCCCTCTTGTCATGCATTTGTGCACAAGCATCCCACATTGCCTCCTGTAACAACAGCCACATTATGCTTCCTTGCACAAAACCAGCTGTCAGATTAGATTTCCTTAATCCTGCCAGATTCCAACTCAGCCAGCTAACAACCATTATCTATGGGAAACCCTTCTGCGAAATAAAGCAATGTCCTCACAGAAATGACATGTCATAAAAATTAGTTTGGTCACCAGTCCAACAAAATACTTTGTTTAAGTCTGAAAACTAGAGACTGGTAGTATCATATTCCCTGGTGCCATAGATCTCAGAAATGATGAGCAGCACTGTAACAGCACGCAGGGCCAGATCCCTATTTGCTCTAATTATATAACACACTTAAACAGTGCAATTGTGTTTTGCAAGTTGCTGCCGTGTAGACAGTGTACATGAATGGCACAATAGCCTCCAGCATAACCTTTCCAAACTCCATCAATGTAAACAGTGTGAACCATGAGGATTTTGACAGCATTGGGATGGCTCATTTGAGAGCAACCTGCTCTCACCAGTGGAAGGGTTAAAGGGGACAACTGTTCCCCATAAGGACAAGGTAAAGGTTTTGATGGGTTCTTCCATGGAAGGCTGAGGAGAAGACAAATGGTAAGTACATGCTACAGAGATTATTCCTGCCTGTGGTAAACATAAGGCAAAAGAAAACCAGGCCATGTCTCATGACCCTGGACACAGAATACTCTGTAGATCAGATCGATGAGTGACCATGAGTATCTTCAATGCAGTTGTCCTCAGTTTTCTGAGTCCCCAGTGAACTCTACAAATCTTTTATGCTTCCCCATACACCTGGCTCACTAGCCTGGAAGAGGAAGAAAGACTGTGTGCATGCTCAGCCAATAAAGACCACACCTTGTCAGGGGAGAAAGGGAAGCAGTTCCTAACTCAAGTCAAACAGCTCAAATGCGATGCCACTGTCAGGTCTATAAACACATGACACTTCAACAAGAATTGCAGCTTCTCAGCGCACCAGCTGGTGAAAGCTGAACATTTTCTCCAGGTTTTTCTGTTCTGTCATTGTTTTTTGTGCATTTGTATCATAAATGGTTGTTAACCACAGTCAGTTTATAGGAGCAAGTGTCCAGTGTATCAGTAGATTGTCTTATAAAGAAAATTCAAAGGTGGGATTTTTAAGTTATATTGTAGGTATCATTAGAAGCAGTCAAAGTCATGTTTTCCCCCAACAGAAATAGGAGAGAAATGTCTTTTTGTTTGCAATGAAAGCTTAGACCTTTATCTGATCAAGATACAAGATCAGGGGCTTTCAGAAATAAAATCATGAAGTACCATTTGACTCATGATAAAATACCAAGATCTGCCAATCCATAATCTAATAATGCTTTTACATCCTGATTATCAAAGACTGTAAAGTTTTCAGTGTGTTTGAATGTGAATCTCTTCATGACATTTCAAGCCACACACTAGATCTGGTTTTTGGTTCACAAAGTAGAGAGAGTAAAGCCCACAGCTGTGCTGTAACCACACAAATGAAAACATGTACTTTCTTTTTTGGAAGCAATGTCATGCCTTTTTGAAGACAACTTTTATTTGGATTGGGGAGAGGGGCTAGTATCTCTTCTAATAAATGCAGCAACCAGCATTTTATGAGCTTTTCTTCAATATTTTTCTTTTCTAAGTGAAAATTATGCTTCTTTATTAGTAGTTATTTCCAACCTAATTATTTCAGTTTTCTGCAGTTCAAAACAGCTATTTTGAGTGGAAAAAATTCAAAACCACTGTGGCCTGTTCCCTGTAGGTTGATGGAGACCTCTAGGCAATCAAAATAATCAGAGCACTGTCTCAGGGTCAGCCTGATCCCTGCAGAGATCTCTGCAGAGGCTGTAGCTGAGCTCTTCATATATGTTTGAGAGCTGTGCATGTTTTATGTTAAAGGTGACAAGCACAAGCATGCAAGAATCCAAAGCATGCCAGAAAGGTGTCTTAACAGGACAGCACTGCAAACCTGTTTTCAAAACTCAGTATTAAATCATATGTAGAAACTCTATATTTGGAAACAGAGGGGGGAAAAAAAGAAAAAAAAGAAACTCTACACCACAAAAAAGTTCCCCAAAGCATTGTTTCTAGGCTGACTGCAAACAAGAAAAAGGATGGTCTCATGCTAAAATGCAGAGAGAAAAGCTGGGGGTACAAATCTGTTTCTGTTAGAGACCTCTGATGTGATTTTATGGTAATGTCTGTGCTTACATTTCTTTCTTGTTCTACTGAAGGGAGGCAGCAGTACACCCTTTCTGGACCCCTTTATCTGTCCAGTCGATTTAGACTTAAGTGCTTAGTGGCAGACACTCTCTCCTCAGTGACAGAACAGTGTCCTGCACAATGAAACCCTAATCTCTGGCAAAGCCCAGCGATGCTGTGACAGCAGTAGTAAGAATGAAGCAGAAAGTGCAGCATTTAAAGACAGCAGGAGAACATGGTTAGGCAAGATCACCTCAGACTAAACCTTTCTGACTGAGTAATTACAGAGTGATGATGGGTGAGCAGTGTACATAGTCTGATTAATTTCAAAGCTAAAGATGGCTTTAGAAATCCCACTGCTTATGGGCATTGGCAGAGCTCCTGCATCCATTCTGATGGATGAAAGACTTCAAATTCCTATACATGGTTCTTAAAATCTCAATGTGTGCATGCATTATGACAGAAAACCTGTGAGAGTTGTTGAATTTTCAGTTGAACACCCAAATGCCAAGAAACATCAGCAGGACTGTAATTCAGCCCCATCCTGTTTGCTATGATACTGTCTGAGCACTACTATTTTGTGGTATAGTCCCTCCCTCATTCAGTGCAGATGTTGGATAGTGGTTGAATAGTGCTAATTACAACTGCTGTCATGGGAGAGGTTTTGGAAATAGTGCATGTGCTGCCACTCTATGCTAGGGTCAAGCCTACTACAGTTCAGAAGTAAAGGCCCTTAGGCCTTTAGGAAGTCTAGGGAAAGGGTCACAGACTTAACAATCCTGATTATTTTGGAGAACACTTCTATAGAAGGTCTAGCATGAAGGGAAAGGCAGTGCTGGATGTGAAGGAAGGTAACGAGGTCTGGTGGCTGGACATGCCCAGTGGGTAAAGAAGCCTGTTGGGAGACAGAGCCAAAAGGGCCTGGTTCCACCATCCCGTGAGACTCACCATCACTTCTGGAAGCTTGCAACGGGCAGGACAAGAGGTGCAGGAGAGAAGAGATGGCCTCATGGTAAGTGTGATTTAGATACTGCCCTGGAGAACTGGATTTTATCCATGATCATGCCACAGCATTTTAATTGCTAGGAAAACCACTTAAAACATGAAAATTCTCTGTAGGTTCCTCTTCTTCTCTGTTTCCTGGGTCTAATTTGTAGGAGTTCATAGAAGATGCTACGGCAACTCAACGCAGTGGAGCTGGCACTGTATTTGCACCTCACTGTCCCCATCTCACTGTCCCTATCTCACTGTCCTCACCTCACTATCCCCATCTCTCTGTCCCTACCTCACTGTCCCTACCTCACTGT
>JAODKT010001744.1:16952141-16986774 GCA_027576195.1 Cossypha heuglini
CATCTCACTGTCCCCATCTCACTGTCCCTACCTCACTGTCCCTACCTCACTGTCCCTATCTCACTGTCCCCACCTCACTGTCCCCATCTCACTGTTCCCACCTCCCTGTCCCCATCTCACTGTCCTCACCTCACTGTGCTGTGGTGCCCCAGCCACGATCAGCCGCTTTCTCAGGGGGGAATGACTCAACCCTTGTGTGTTGGGATGGAGGTGTGGGCACCACAGCAGTGAGTGAGCAAGCCTGTTGTCAGAGCAGCAGTGGGACACTGTGCTGGGAACACCTCTGTACCACAGGAGGACACGTTGCCAGGAGTGAGATGTAATACAGCCATTCATTCCACAGGGAGTGCCCTTCCTCTGTGTTGAATGGGCACTGGGACCTGGTGGGATCAGTCACTTCAGTGTTCTTGTAACATGTGTCTGGCACAGAGACTAATGGTTCTGCCTTCTGGGTGTTTTCTTTGCCATTTGGTTATTAATAACCTTGCCCATGATAAAATACAAACTGATTTTCTGGTATGAGAATTATTGCTGATTCAGAGACATTTTAGGGCTGTGCAGTGTAAAGAAGTGCCTTAGTCCCATGCAGAGTGCACTGGACTGATGTTCAGAGAGTGCAGGCTCCTGCTTGCACTTCTGTGGTCAGAGTATTTCTCTACCAGCTCTCTGTACATCTGCTTTCCCGTATGGAGAGCATTGTAATGGTCTTGAAATTACTTGGTTTGTGGTTGCAGAGTCTGTTTTAATGACATGTATTAAGATACCTGTCAATTCCTGCTCATGTCCCAATGGACTTGACCAGATTGGGTTTCCATAGCAAGTTGAAGAAGCTGAAAGGAGATCTATAGCAATGGAACACTGCTAAAGCCCTAGAAGCTCAGTGGCCTAATCTATTCAAGAAACACTCCAAGCAGGTAGTTCTGTGCAGTTTGGGCAAAGGGTGCTTATATTATTTAGCTGAGAACAAGTGGAACTAGAAAATGTAAAAGCTGGGTTTGCTTTTTTTTTTTTTCACGTAAGACTCTTGCATTGAAAGGTTTGTCTAAATACTGAAAAAGCAGAAATGTCATGAACAGTAATAAGGAAACTTAATTTCATGGAAACATTATACAGCAGTGTGGGTAAGAACAATGTTAGGCAAATAGCTGTTGATTTTTCTTGTGAGTTTAAGCTCCTTCAAAGCCCTGAATGGGCTGGTCTGGAGCCAAAAAAATGACACTATATGACAAGTGAGGAGAGCAAAACTAGCTGGGGGTGTGGAATGGATCTGCTTTGCTTCTGCTGACAGAATGGAAAGATCTATTTTATTAAGTGTTCTAATGATGACTGTTGGTTTATTTTTCCCTCTTCACTTCAGGCAGAGGTGTGTTCTTTGTCTCCCCTGACATCAGTATGGCAGTCTTACACACACCCCAAGTGTACTCTGGTCTCCCACTGATGGAGCTTCTGCTCACTGGCATCAGTGCCATCTAAGAAAGCATAGCCTCTTGCTTGAGGGAGCAAGCCCTCTTGCTTGAGGGAATTTAGCATTATCCAAATCCTGCAAGCAAAGAAGCTGAATTTTAAGCAATCATTTCCTGTACAGACTTCTGATATTTCTTTCCTTTGTGCTTGCATTTCTCTAGAAGTATTGCATGTGGCTAGAGAAGCAATTGCCCCTAATTCTTTTGCAACACAAACCATCTGAAATGTTACATGAGTAAGACAACTTACAAGTTTTGCACTTGAGAGCAACTAGACCTAGCTCTCTTTTACAGTTGTAGGTCTCAATGGGAAAATTTACATACATTAATTCACTTCCAACTAATTTTTTTATTTTTTAACTCTACAGCTTATAAAAGGGGGAAGATTTCCTACAGAGATTATTGATATGAAAGGAGAATAGCAACTGCAGGAAAGTTTTTTGTTGATTGATTAGTAGAAAAGCGAGCAAGAAAGGAAACGTATAGAAACATTGTATACCGAAGACAGGTGATGATGAATGGAAGAAGAGATGGCATCTGAGAAGTGGTTTTAATGTCATCTTGCTGTGATCTTCTTCCCATAAATCTGTGGTTTCGTGTACAAATGTTTCACTGTACAAATGTTTACATCAGCATTTCTCAGATTTTCTCAGATTTTTTGGTTTGGATTAGACCCCTGTTAGAGGTGATTGGTCTGAGCTAGTTTTAAAAATCTGAAGGTTGTCTCTAAAAGCAATTTGATGAAGAAAGAACTGTCTTCTTGAATTATCTGTGTGTCTGTTTCCTAGTTACTTTGCTTGACTCCAGAAACTGACTACCAGAACAATACTACTGTTCTCATTGACCAGCTTCTGCCACTGAACAGCTTTCTGATGAATTTTAGGAAATCCCAAAATACCTGAAAAAAGACAGTCTCTTTGGGGGTATCCAAGCTTTTTAAATGGTTACTCAAGTTGGTCTTTTTGTATAACATAGTATAGTTTGTAGAGATGCATATATTTATTTAATCCAACTTCTTTGTGGGTAATACAGTAGTTGTGATCTCTTTCAGGAGCTTGCTAAACTAATGGGCAACAGACACTGAACCGGATATTAGATGCACTGATGTCTACACTTGATTGCACTGTGGCTCAATGACCTGTTTCAAAATTTGTAACCTTTCATTTTTGCCTCCTTTTCTCATCCTATCTTCTGTTTGTCTTTAGATTATTTTAGCCTTGTCCTGTGCCTGTACCACAGATGCCGCAGAAGTCCAGGCTTGCTCAGGGTTTTGAGTAGTAACAAAACACAGAGATTAACTAACCACTGTGGCTAGTTGGAGACTATACATTTTGTTTAAACAGGAACTGACACACATTTAAGTTTAACAGGAGATTCCGGTTCTGACCAAGTTTCCTGTGAATTCTCCCTTATGCTGCATTCCTGTATGCCAGGAGCATCCCCAGGGAAAGTGCTTTCCCCTGATGGTTGCTTCTTTTTTAGGGTTTTCATATACAACAATGGTGTGTGAGATATTACAAATTTCACTCCCTGAAGCTGATGGCATCTGACTTGAGGAGTCTGTATGTTCACACAGCAAGGATCAGTTTCAGATATTTTCAATTCTCCTAACTCTGCTTTTGTTGCAGGTGTACAGTGAGTCCATAAGGCACGAGGGCTCTGGAGGCTGAAAAAGGTCCAACACTAAGGCATGATCCCAGCTGTTACTGGTGTGCAGGTCCTGCTCATCATTTGGTCACCACTGCAGAAGAGGCAGCCACTCTTTCTGTTAGCACAGAATTTCAGTTCACTTATTTTAATGTACATTCATACCCCTTGGTAATCAGCAGAAAGCTCATATTTTTTATTCACTAATCTGGGAATTTACACACAGTGTGATGCAGTTAACTAAGAGAAGCTGGCCAGCAGGAGCTTGTGAGGAGAGGTTCAGAGGAGTGTGGCTCCTGGCTGATGCTGCCCACAGTGATGAGGATTGGGCAGCAGCAGGGCTGAGCTGTGGTTGTCCCTCATCTCTGATGTAGTGCCATACAGCTGCACATCCAGTCCTGCAAGCTGTGTTTGTGCTCCTGTCAGAGGTTTAGATATTATTTAACTATATTCTTAGCTGTTTCCTCAGCTTTGACCCTACCAGACAGACTGGGAGACACTTCTGAGTACAGCTCAGAAATGTTTCCCAGGTTGCCCTTTTGGGGCTCAATGCCATTCTCCACACATTTGCTGGCCACTCCCACTGTTCAGCCCCAGAACTTTATTCCTGAGTCATCAAAGCAGGCTCCAGAAATTCACGAAAACAACTTAAAAGCCATAAGATTATACTGAGTTATAAACCACGGGATTTTTAATAAGCTTTTAGGGTTTTAACTTTTGCCTTGAAACTACAAGGACCAAATATTTATTTTATCTTAAATATATGCTATGGTTCCCACATAATCATACACAAACACAGGCCAGGCACCAGAAAACAGATGTGGGAATAACCAGAAATTGAGGGCAGTGCAATGAATGTCAGCCAACAGGGTCCATTTCCTGTAGCAATTATCATGTTGATGAGACTGTAGTAGGTAACATAGAGAGAGACACAGATCACACATGCAGATGAGATGGATTGACTAGCAATGTGGGTCTGTCTGGGCAATATGTGCTTTAGTCATGGAGTCATAGAATTCTTTAAGTTGGAAGAGATCATAAAGGCTGATCTTTAACCCAGCCCTGTGAAGTCCACCACTAAATCACATCCCATATCCCCACATCTACATGTCTTTTAAATACCTCTAGGGATAGTGACTCATCCCCTTCTCTAGGCAGCCTGTTGCAGTACTTGATAATCTGACAAAAGGCAGAATTGCTGTGGGAAAGCTGAAGAATATAGAAGGACAGGCACACCACTGGAATAGATTCAGGGAAGTGGATAATAACTAAGCATCAGCTCCCAGGATGATGTTATTCCTAACTCTATGAAACTATGACTCCAGGAACTTTAAAATAAACATTGACCATTACAAGATTCGTGATAAAGTCATGAGAGTTGGCTACATTATCAACCCCTATCCCCTCTGGTGTGCCTCTGGTGTCAGGGTCTCCAGTGTGTGTGTGTGAGGAAACATGTCTGTGATTTCTGCAGAAGGGCTGGTGTGCTCAGTGGGTTTCCCAGGGACTTGTGGCTCCTTCCTGCTTGCTTGGAGGGGCAGTGCATAAGGATGAAACACTCTGTAGCGCTCTGATCACCTCAGGTCTTTGACTTTCCTGCTAATGGAAGTGCACTCTAGGATGTGACAGGTGTTGTCTTGCATGGGTGTAATGACAGAGAACACTGTAGGACTCACAATTCCATCATAACTTTTGCTGAGCCCAGCCAGTGGGGTTGCCCTCTTCTCATGGGCTGAAGACAATGATGGAGAGTCTGTGCACATACCCAAACAATGCATGATTTTGCTGCAACCATGAAGCATGACAAAAGGGTCATGCAGCAGGGATGCAGCACAGCTATAGGAATCCACAGATTACTAAGAGGTGCAAGTCACAGCAGATTTGGTAGGGTTAGCAGACCAACCAAGTCTGCAGCTCACACTACTGTGGTTTGCAGTCTGCTTCCTTCTGGGACTTTGGCATTATCACTCATTTGGAAATGTTTATGCATCAACACTTTGTACTATGCCTCAGTCAAATGGAAGGGTTGCGTGTCTTGCTCCTGTCCCTGGGGTGTGAAGCTACAGGTTTTACGTGCTCTCCTCTCAATTCCTTGCAGAGAGATGTATGCTGCCTTCATTTAGAGATTTTGAGATGGTTGAGGCAGCTTGCTGATAGTGTTTGTCTCTTTAGGGCAAAAATACCAGCAATCTTACAGAACTCATACAATCCTGGCTGTGTTGCTCCATTTTTCTTATTATACTCAGGGCTAATATAGTGTGAAATTTGTCTTTAGAAAGTCCATAGGTATTTCTAAAGTGGAAAAATCATGCAGGCGTGTACAGAGAAGACAAGCTGTAGTGAAGCTTTAGTGATGCTAGCTGGGGCGAGTATTGAAGTTCATCTTGGTGACAAAAAGCGTAGAAAGCCAAAATGATGGTTTTTGGAAGAGGGGTCACAAGGCAACTGCATGAATAAAGTAAAACAGAAAGTGTCAGGAGGAACACAAATGAGAATGAGCAAAATGGAAGAAGAGGACAAATATGGGGACAGAGCCAAATATATGTGGAAAACATAGAAACGCCATTAAGGGACACTGAAAAAAAACCAAAACATTCGGGGGCTCAGATATATGATTCACATCCCCATTTTCATGTTCACTGCTTTCTGCACTGTTACCTGTTTTACAAGGTCTCTTTGAAAAGACAGGAAACCTCCCTCCTGCTACAGGGGAGATCTAGGCAGTTATCACAGATCAAACATCTAACCTCCAAATGGCTCATTTCATCTCAGGGAAGGGCAGTGGCACTTGGGAGCAGACTGCAGAGCTGCTCAGCCAGTTGTTCAGCCTCTTCCACATGAAAGAGCTTTCCTTTACGGGACTTGGTGACATGAAATAACTTTCAGTCAGGCTGCAACACTGTGACGTGTAATTGTTGCTGGCCTCTGAAAAGTGCTCAGTTTACAGCAGCACATCGTGTTTTGAACCCACTTGCTGTTGCCTCATAGCTCAGCCTCTATCAATAGGGAATATAAACACCAGGCAAAGCATGGCTCTTGCCTTTCTTCACTAAGATACAGAGCAGGAATGAAAACTCTTTTTTACTTGGAATAGTTTCACCACAATGCACTATTTATTTGTAGGAATTATATGTAAACTACACACACACACACACACACACACACACACACACACATATTTTTTATATGGTATATAACATGCAATGCAACCCTATATTACATACATATAAGTCATATATATGGGTTCCAGGGGACAGTTTCAGAGGAGACCTTAATGTCTACAACAACCTGAAAGGACTTTGTAGCAAGGTGAAGACTGGCCTCTTCACTCAGGCAATAAGTGACAGGATAAGAGGAAGTGCTGTGCCAAGGGAGGTTTGGATTGGACAGAATCAGAAGGACTTACTTCACTAAAAGAGAGGTGAGGCGTTGGAATGGTCTGTCTGGAGAAGTTCTGGAGTCACCATCCTTGGAAGTGCTCAAGAAATGACAGGATATAGGGCACTTAGTGCTGTGGTCTAGTTGACAAGGTGGTTATCAGTCAAAGGTTGGACTCAATGATCTTGGAGGTCTTTTCCAAACTTAAGGTTTCTGTGATTCTGTTATTTGTATGTATTACACCCAAGAAGGCTTGAATTTTTTAGTTCGTTTTGAATTCTGCTTACCCTTCTGTTAGTAGAGGACCTGACTTATTGATGAAAATGGAAAATAAAAATATGTGAAAGGTACTAAGAATTAAAGTGTTGGTACTGTCAGCATCTGGAGACCCAAGAGATAAGAGACTCTGTGTGGCAGCAAAAACATCTCCGTGGGGTCCTGAGCAATGTTTGCAGCAGAGCAGGTTTTCTTGACAAAATATGAAATGAGGATAAGCATAGAGAGAATTCTGTGAAAAGTCTGTGGTTTGAAGTTTGTCACAAATAAAGTACACAGCAGGACTTGATGCATAGAAAGAGCTATTAGTGCAGATAAAATTCCACCTCTATATTGTCACTTCTGGGCAGAGCCGGAATCTCTGAAGTTGTTCTCTTGTCACACGTGGCATATTGCTCTGTCTCAAGGGCATAACAAGTAGAGAGACAGGAACTTCTTGATCCTGAAACATAAGAGAGCATCTTGCAGTGTTAAGGATGCAGCCAGGAAGAGAGTACTTAATATAATTTGGCACAAGAAATAACACAGAAACAGAAACCATACTTGCAAAAAGCCTGTGGTATTTCCATACATAAGCACTAATCACAGATACAGTCTGCTGACAAGTCAAAATTAAATACCAATCAGTTGGAGCCCTAGTCAAACAAGACCAAAGAAACACAGTTGTTGGTGCTGTTGGAGATGGACCAGTTTCTCAAACATGAGGAGTGTCCCCAGGCAGGGCAGACCACAGGGCAGATATTCCGGCTGCTGAGTTGCAGATAAGCAAGAAGTCTCTTCCTACAAGCCCCTAAGACATCTTTGCCTTTCTCAAGGAGCTTTCTCCCTCTGTGGAGGGACACTGATCATGTCAAAGACATTCATGGCCAAGTGGTAAATCTTTACAGGCAAAACATTCTTTACAGTCCAAAAGAAAACCCAGAGAACAAAGCATAAGTGCACGGAATAAAGGGATGTCCACTCCTGGTGGACGCTTGAAAAATTATCTATGCTAGAAGAGGAAGACACTGCAGAAATTGCTGGAGTTTAAATTTGTGCCCTAAATCATAAGCTGGGTGGAAATATTTAGCAGATGCGGCTGCACTTAATGGGAGAAGAGAAGTCAGAGTTTCCTGGAGCTCTAGTCCCCAGAGCAGCCCAAGCCCCTGTAGCGTGCAGAGGCAGTGATGTTAGGCACACTCCAGCACAGCTCAGAGTCCCAGCCACGCCATGCATTACTCACCCTGCGCTGCCAAAGCGCTCACGTGTCGGGGTGGGCTCAGCAGCCACATTTAGAGGGATTTGCTCTGAGGTCTGCCTCCAGGCTCTGCCAAGATGTGACTGCTCTGTTGCACTGTTTTACACAGCTGAATGCTGCCGGATGGCATTTGCTATTAGTCACGAAGAAAATATTTTTTGGAATTAAAAAATCATATTGTTTGGAGCATGATCGCATAGAAATTATTTCTCCAGACAGACATAACCTGGATAACCTGGAGTGCAGTGTTCTGTTTATTACGGTGGTGTTATATGTGTATTCAGAGGTTGTCTCATTCTCATTCTAAATGAGCACAGAGGCTGACCAGAGAAGTAAGTGTCCTCTCAAGCCAGAGTCAAGTCAGGCCTCTGACAGTCAGCATATTTTAGATTTTAAGTGCTCCACTGTAAATCTTCCAAGCCCAAACAGAAGCTGAGAAATCACATAAAAAATAATGAAATATTAATGCACATTATGTATTTTCTTCGGAGAAAGAAGATCTTATAAATTGATGCTAATAGTTGAATTTTATTGGGTTTTGGCTTAACACATGCCCTTTAATAGGCGGATGCAACTACCATAATGCTGTCTTCTGTTCATTTATTTTTCAGAATAAAATAATAGCAAAGCACAGCACAGATGGTCCAACGTCATCTGATGCATTTAATCCCAGGCATAAATCCAGGAGGCCATTTAGGAAACAATGGACAGGCTTTGTTCACATTATAGATCTTTGAGAATGTACAAATATCTAGTTGAGTGGTGTACTTTAAAGTTTTTAGTAATAGAAAAATTAATTTAAAGGGAAAAATCTTTAATCTGGAGAAAGTTGAGTACTATATTTGAGTCAAATTAGAAACCAGGCCTAACTCTAAGTAACAAATTATTCCACCTGTTTATTAAAATACCTCTGTAAGCAAGGAAGGGTGAATAAAAGATCCAGCATCTATGCAAACAAGGATTTTTTCTTTGTTGAGCCCTGAGTTTTGTAGCATGGGGAAAATGAATCAAATTTCAGCATAAGTATGAAACAACTCTCTTGGCAAAACAGTACCAATGATGAAGCCATAAATACTTTCAAAATTAGGTAATAGAAAAGAAAAGGGGGTTGTCCTGTTAGGATTCCAGTCAATCTTCTGAACATGACGCTGCATATCAGAAAAAAATCCTTCCTTGCAGGTCACACCCAAGTGATGGCTCTGAGGCAGGTGGTGGTACAGGCTTGTGCAATGTTGAAGAGAACTGTTGGGGATGCAGGAATGATGTGCAGCACTGCAGTCAGCAGAGACAAGACTGCCAAGTTCCTGCATAAAGCAAACAGAAAACTCATCCTGTTCCCCTTCCCTCTCTGCAACTGCTTCCTATTTTTAAACTGGGTTTTGTTGCTGACTATAAAAGAATGTAGTAATAACATGAAATGACAAAAATCTTCACCCAGTGGGTATGTGCAAACTGTGTAAAGTTGCTTAGGTCCCTAACTCCTTCTGACATGGATGGAGTGAGGTGCCTGAGTGCCTCTTATCAGATGCCAATTTTTTCTCTTGCTGTTTTTACAGTCTCTTCCCTGGCTACCCCAGGCAATCTCCTTGTGTCCAAAAGAGGGGCTTGGACAGGATAACAAGGGCTTTTGGTCGTTCCAGATGGACTGATTTTGTGGGCACAGCAGGTGCTTCATCACCAATCCTCCAGAGCCACTGTCTGCTGCTCTCAGGAGGGCTCTGCCTGGAGGGGACCTGCATCTGGACACATAGGTGTCTCCAGTGTGTCTGACAGTGAGCACCTCCTGCCTGTTATGTGTGATGAAGGATTTGCAGCAGTGCTTGGTGCTTGCTGACCAGGAGGCAGTTGCCTGAGCACTCATGGCACAGGTTTTAAAGGGAACATCCTTTCCTCAAATTGTTTAAGTTACCTTTATTTTGGCATTGTGAAGCCTAGCCAGTTATTTGCGCTTTGTGTACAGCTTGTTTTGGTCATCTCCTAGGCCATGTGATATAACAGTCTGTTGTATGAAATGTAAGCACAATAATGCAGCTGTAGTTGTAAATTAGGGAAATTAGTGAGAAACTAGTTTTCTCTTACACCATGCTTCATTTGAAATCCAACCTGCATTGAGCAAGGCTTTGCTTGGGAGACCATATGCAACTGCTTCTTTCCGGGGTGGAAGGTGGCAGTGTGGTATTCAGTCAGCCATTTCCATGCACAGAAACCTTGCACAGTCCTGTCTGTCCCCTCTTCCAGGAGGGAAGGCTGGTGCCCTCCCTGCTGGCTGCTCTTGTTTGCTTAGCTTGGTCTGTGGGCGGCATTCCCTCTGCTAATTCCAGCTGAAGTCACCTCCTGAGCTGACAAAGCTGGCCAGTGAACTGCCCTGCCCAGACTGCTGTCATTGCTCATTCCTCTTGCCAGATTTTTTTTTAAATTATTTTTAATTTTCAGATTTGGCCAACCAATAAGTAAAAACTTTGTCTCCCAAGCAGAGGTGAGGTCATGCAGATACTGAGTAGAGCTGGGAGTCTGAATGAGCCAGTTATGTCAGCCAGTTAATAACTTCACTGTTGTCATTTATTTGTCATTCATCCAGAAGAATCCAAAAGTGCTTTGCATTCTTTACAATCAGATTGGAAGCTCTTCTTGCTTCACACCTCACTGAGAGCCCATCACCCCTTGGGAGCAGTGCTGAGCTTCTTGGTGGCCCCCTGCCACTCTGCTCTGAGGCAAAGACTGCGGGGAGTAACTGCACTAGCCAGAGTGTTTGGTGGTCTGCCCAGGTGACCACTTGAAAATTGTTCTGCTGCCTTGAGCTGAAACTTCTCACCAGTATGGAGCGCTGTGGCAATGAACCAGAGTGTCAGGGTCACCACACCTCTGGGATGGAGCCCTCTGATGCTGCCAGGGACCCTGACCTGCCCTGCCTGTGCTTCTCAGTAATGTGGGCATGTGCCTAGGGACTTGGCTATTTTCAGTGATATTTTGGAAAATATTACACAGAAATTCGGCACCCAGATTCACTTCCTTCTCTTGTTGAACAGGCAAAATATCTTTGGCCAGGATGTCTCAGAAACAGTTTGCATAGAGGAATTAATTCAGCTTATCATGGTGCTTTGAGAAAGACTCAAAAAGAGATAGAGCATCATGCCCTGTCATGGCACAGGTTGGTCCTCTGCACTGAGAGAAGCTGCGTGAGTGAATATGTGGTGGAGAAATCTCCCAACTCAAATCCTATCACATAGCTGTTCAATAAATGTCATGCCACTCCCTTCTGGCACATCTGCTCCAGGAATGGGCTGCAATATTTTCAGATGTGTTGGCAGCCCCAGCTCATGCTTCTTTTCAACATTTGACTAAATACAGTCTTTTCTATGACACACACTCTTTGGGGATTTGTTGTTTTTTCCCCCTCTTTCTGAATGACTTATTTATCAAAACAAAGTCGTGAACGCTTGTCTGAATTTTTCACACTGCTTGTTGTTTCCATGTGAGCAGGGAAATTGTTTAGCACAGCTCATGGGGCATTTGTGTTTGTTTCTCAGAGCAGTATGTTCTGACAGTAGAGGGCTTCCGTTCCTTGGAGCTTTCTTAGCCTGGGGGAAAAAGGATGCTAAAGGGAGGAAGAGGGACCTGCCATTTCCCCTGCTCTCTCTAAGGTCATGCTGACCACTCTGGGCCAGCCTCTTGTCCAGCAAAGAGCCCTTCTTTGACACGATCATTGATCCATTGTAGCATTTCTCATGTCCTCACGCATGTTCCAACTCACTACTACATTTTTCCCCCTCCTTGTCCCTGGGAAACTCTGATGTTCCAGCACCCACTCCAGCCATCACAGGTTTTCTCACAATCCTCTCATCAAGGCACCCATCCTGTCACTGCCTTCAGAAGCAGTTTCAATCACACTGCTGTGAAGTCCTTAGTCTGACAATCCTAAATGCTTTGTCAAAATTTCACCCTGCCCCTCAAATTAAGAGTAACTTGCCAGCATAAATACCCCTAGACAACAGAACTCAGATGTGAGGTGCCTGTGTTTCTGCCATTCATGGAAGGCAAATCCAAGTCCTCTGTAAACCAGGATAAAATATCCAGAAGGATTCAAAACAAATTTGGTAACCACCTGCTCACATTCTCGCATTGTCCTAATGATTCCTTCCTGAAGGAAGACCTTTATTAACTAGATGATTTTTTTCTTGTTTTTTTAGGGTTTTTTCACTTTGTATGCTAACAGGTCTAGATATGTAAATATTTTGCTGTTCTCTATATCTCTGGATGTGAATACTGACATTTTTTGGCTGACACAAAACTATTTGTCTTGGAAAAGGAATCTTATATTCTCCTTTGCTTTTACAGCCTGGCTTCTCTTGCCACACTGTATTTCCTCTCCAGCCTTACTCCCGGTGCCTGAAGGGAAATGAGCTGTTGTGATGGCATTGGAGTTGCAAGGGAGATAGGAAATGATCTCTGATATAGCAGACATTTTCCTTGGTAGAAGTACATTTGATCAAAGCCCTTCTCCATGAAAGTATATCTTCAAAAGTACACAGAGATTTATAGCTAATGTAATTAATTCCATGGGTCCTGTTTCCATTTGTGAAAGCAGCTGGGAAAGTAAGTGTTACTTTGAGCTTTTTCGCTGGGTTAGTAAATACTTGGGGTAAAATAGCTAATGCTTTGGGATGTGTAGAATTAGGAAGAATTTTGGTAAAGTGGAAAACATGTAGATTCTTCCTGTTGCTACAGTCTGCACTGCCTCATTTCCATTTCCTGCTCCTTTGCTGCCAGTCTCTAACACAAGAGCAAACAGACTGACACTGATGCCCACAGGTATGAGAGGAATCCATGTCAGTCCTGTCCACCACCCATCTGTCTCAGCCAGAGAACTGAGAACTGAGAACAGTGCTATTCAACTTTTCTACACTGATATTGCTGAAATGAAAAGCACAGATATTGCTGAGGCTCATGGTTGTCTGTCATTTACTTCTAGCTCATTATATTTAATATGGTTTAATCTGAAGGGAGAACGCCCAGTTTCAGCACACATTTCAGCCATGCTCTGTTATAGGGTTTTGGTTTGTCTCTACAGAGCACCTGCTGAAATCACAGCAATTTCCCAAACCTGCTGCTAAAAGCCACCTTAGGTGAGCACCTATGACAGTATTGCTTCCAGCCCTCTGGGATGTGTTATCTATGTTCAGTACATCCAATGGCTGTCCCTCCTTGCCAGAGGGTGACAACGGCTTGGCAGCTTGCTGCAAGCAGAGTACCCTGAAGGTTGATAGTGGGACCATTGCTGTTCAATGTCTTTATCAGTGGCCTGGGAAGTGATACTGAGCATGTCCTCTGCAAACTGCAGATGACACCAGTCCTGGAGTATGGCTGAAATTCTGAGGGACAGAACTTCACCCGAGATACCTGGATAAATATTTCACTGGGTACACTGCAGTCTTGTGAATTCAGCAAGGAGAAGCACTATGTTCTGGAGCTGGGGTGGAATAATCTGATGTGTCAGTAAAGGCTGGGCAGTGACAGGCTGAATAACACCAGGATGAAAAAGAATAAGAGGTTAGGGTGAATGCCAGAGTCAACAGTGGCCAGATGCACTCCTCTCATGGATAAAGCAAGTTGGGCCCTTTGTTCAAGGGGGATGTAGAAAAATTAGAGAAAACCCAGTGGATGTCTCCAAGATCTTGGAACCTAAAATGCAGATCCTGTAAAGAGGGGCTGAGGGAATTGGCCTTGTTTAATCTGATGAAAAGGAAGTGAAGAGCTGATAGCAGCCTATGAGTTCTTAAACGGCAGTTCATGAGATGATGAATCCAAGGGAGTTTATAAGACTGTAAATCCAAATTATTCCTAGCTGTTATAGGTGAAAATACAAAGTTTAAGGGCAACAACCTGCAACACAGGTTGTTCAGGATGAGCACAAAGAAAAGCATTTTCATCAAGAAGTTTTGCCACACTGGAGCAGGTTACCTGGGAAGGTTTTCAAACACCACCCTTGAAGGTTTCCACAACCCTGCTAGATAAAGCTGCAGTTAACCTCTCAAGGTCAACTCTTTGGGATGAAGGTCAGACTAGAGACCCTCTCACAGGTCTAACTGACATTTCCATGGCTCTCTGGCTCCTACACAAAATCAGGTTTGGAGGGAAAAGTCCATTTATTCTTACACACATATAGGAGAATTCTCTGGACTTCTCTGCCTCCATCTGTAGGAGCGTCTCCCTTTTCCTCCACTGGACCAGCAGCACCTGATATTCATTTGACAGTGTACCAGATATGGTCTGTGATTAACTTTGGGTCAAAATCAGTTTGGTGACAGTCATCAGTTGCACACAGAATTTGATGCCTACGAAGTTTTCTCTTGGCTAGGTCCCTTATGCATCCTTGAGTAGAGGAAATAGGCAGCTTACTTCTCTTAGTTCCTATTTCAGGCCTGGCTGTTCAAACTGAGTATGAACTTCATATGATCAGGCTAGATAATAGCTACTGGTTGCAGGTGTAGCCATCTCCAAGCTGTCTGAAGCAGATGGGAGAAGTTTTATGTGAGTGGGTCTTGATGTAGAGAAATGTTGCAGAGTTCTTGTTCCACCTGCTCTGTGATTAATATGATGTTGGTGCATGATGAATGCACAAAAGGGCAACATCATTCTAAAATTCTCCCAAAAATAAAACCTGTATGCCCATTGATTTTCCTTTCTTAATATTTTCAAGATACTTTTTGCTACTGGAAGCCATCTGTGCCTATCCCTTATCAGAGAATCTGCTTGTGATAGTGCCCTTTCACTGGGCTTTAGTATGTGAAAAGGGATTTCTGATTTTAAAAAAAATTAAATAGATAATGCTTCAAATATCTCCTCCAGATGACCTGCAGACCCTGCAGGCTTGGTAGATTTCCTCATGTAATTTGCTAAGAGTGGTATTTACCTGCACTGCTGATAAAAGCCCCACTTTCGAACCGTAGTTAGTTAGCCTTTGAATTTCTGACAAGACCTGCTATTGAAATACTGTCTTTCTGTGACCTCTCTTTTGGCACACCCAAGAATAATGAATGAGAAAGCCTTTTACTTCAGCTGCTAAAACCCATGAACTGCACCTTCTTTATAAATTAAATCAAAGTCCTGTATCTCAAGAATAAAATCTGCATTTTTCAACATCCTGCCTACAGCCCATTTCACATTTTACCATCAGGAAATTAAAACCTAGTACTTATTTTCGAGAAATAGCAGTGTAATTTGCTGCAAAGCTATGAGCCCTGCATTTGTTCTGAGTATGACTTAGCATGTGAAAAGAGATTAATTATAATGAATGCTTTCTGTATTTGAAAGTTCCATACATGATATTCTTCCCTTCTTAGGTTTAAAATATTTTCAAGCTGAGTTTGGAAAATAAAGTAGAGACTGTAAATACTGGTATGTTGATGGGATGTAAAAAGCCATAGTAACCGTCTTGGTCTGAGAAACCTAATTCTGCTTCCATTTAACCCCATTAGCAAGTGGAACAGACTCATCAATACATGAAAGCCAAAACCAGATAATACACTAAATTATCCCGTTCAGTGCCTAGCAGGATGAACCTGTTTGAGTCGTTATTCCTCTTCTGTAATAAATGCCTAATGCCTTATTGATAGATAAAACAAATCAAGAGAACTATTACTTTCATCTCATTAGGTAGTGGTGTCCATGAAAATATTTATCAAGCTGTCTCTAGGGTGAATATCAACTGATGACTCACGAGCCTTTTTTTTTTTTTTGACCTTGAATATCTGGTGTCAGATATAATATAGGTCATAAATTGAATGATTTTCTTTTAAGCCAGTAGTTTTCAAATGTTTTGCACCAATCCCCTTCCTCTGTTTTGTGCAATGCTTCTGCTTGCCCTCTTCAGGATGAGCAGTGGCTCAGTGAAGCCAGGGTGGGAAGCAGAGCCTTCCACTGCTGCCATACAGGTGTCTGCTACTGCAGTTAGATCAGCCAGCTGGTGCTTGGCTAGTCCAAGGTATGACTGTAATTAATAGTCACTAGTTTTCTTCAATCTATCAGCTGTTAGAATAAGGCAAAGACTCACAGCATAATTATTTGTGTGTGTATGTAAAGCTGTAGAAGAGTGGGAGCGGGTAATGAGGGAAGTGACTCTTTCCCATGCATCTTTTCAAACAGAAGGTGCCTTACTTGTGGCAAAGTGTGGCCCAAGGAACGAGAATGAGAGTGCACATCACTGGGGAAAACAAAGTGCTGAGAAGACTCCTCTGTCAGTTTTTATTTTGGTTACACTGCTATGCAAGAAGATAACTACAATTAACTGCTTCCACTTCCTTTTCAAAAATCATGTAAGAAGAAATACATGAAAGAAATGAGCTGAAAAGGGAACAAGCTTGACCATGGAAGAAAGTGCATGTAGCTAAAGCAAGCAGGGGAAGACTTTCATCACCTCACTAAGTTTGTTAACAATGAAAGGTGGAATTTGGATCTTAGTAATTTGTTCACGTCACACAGTTTGTAGAGGTAGGTGGTTTCTGTAACTGAATTGAGCATTGCTGCCTCTCAAGCATTGGGTGGTGTTTGTTTAGCAGAGTCTAGTGAGGCTGAGGTTTGCCTTTCAAACATGTCAATAACAATGGTAATAAAATACTTTTCTCTTCTAAATGCCCTTTCATCTGAGATGCCACAGCACTTTGCACAAATCGAATGCTTCTCACTGTACCAAAATGAAGGTATGGATGATTATCCCAGTGGTAGCAAAATCAGAAAATAGGATCAGAGTGAGAAAATGGTTTGCTCATGCTGGCAACAAAAAAAAAGGAAACATAATCCGGGCACAAGTTGCTGCACAAACCAAATGTGGTTCACTTGCAAAACTGCTGTCCTCTGTGTGTCAGTGCTGAGATGATACTTAGCTTTTTTCCTGTCTCAACCATTACACTGTGGTTTTTAAGTTATTTCTGTGATGTTGAGTATTTAAAGGCAAATACAATTTTCGTAGGAAGTATCTCCTTTCCAAACAGGAGGCATGCATACTCAAGGGTGGGAGAAAAAATAAATATTGATGGTTAACAAAAATCATCTGAATTTCCATATCAAAGAGACAAGTGCATCTTTTTCTAATAAGCAGGAACAGCCATGCTCTTGGTCATTTGGCATAGCTGCATGCAAGGGGCTAAGAAGCTACTTGAAGAAAAGGTGTATTTGCTCTCTCCTCCTTCGCTTCCACCCATCTCTACCTCTCATGAGAGCTGCCAGCTGCCCAAGTACTTAAAGTCCTCTACGACTGCTATTTTAGACTAGTGATATGTCAAAAGAGTTGTCACAGTCCTAACTGGTATTGCAGTCACTGCATAAACTGTGTCTTTCAATGCAAAGCAAGGTAAACTGGACATTCCCTAAAGGACTTAATCTAGTGAGACTGGGTAGACTGAGCAGAAGCCTTTCTGCAAACACTCTATTGTGTACTGCTTTGATCATGATGCTGGAGCACAGGGTGCAACCAAGCCCAGCAAGAACAATCAGGCAGCACAAGTCATGCTGTGAGCTGGGGTGGGAAGGGGCATCCCCAGGCCAGAGATCCTGCCATCCCTAACTCCCATGCTGTCTGTCCACATTACTGCTTACAGTCAGGGTGCAGGCAGGGCTCAAAGCCTGCAGGATGGGGTGTTTGGCTGTGCCTTGCATCCATCCAGATTGCAGGCAGAGGCAGGCTGGAGCCTACGAGATGCAGGAGACGCTGTGGTTCACCATCTCCAGAGCCCGATGGAGTTCACACCATGGTGAACTCCTATCTTGTGTCTGAAGAGATGGATCGTACTGTGTCTGAAGAGATGGATCACACACAGTGAGACAAGCCTCACAGCGCCCTAAATGTGCCAAGTGAGAAGTTCACTCTGTGTCACTGTATCTTGAAGTAACTGAGAACACAGCTCTGGAAGTGCAGCTGATACCAGTGTCTTTATTTAGGTTCAAGTTTGCATTTCTCACTCTGCACTTCAGTTGCTCAGAGTCCAGGAACAGGCCACCAGCAGACATGAATGAATAGCAATGTAGAATGGAAGATCACTGACTGCTACAAGATTTTGAGAGCACTGAGCACTCCTGTAGCCTGTCCAAACCTTTAGATTATTTTCTGGTCCTTAGCATAGTGGTTTTTGGTTAGACTTAGTTTGGTTTGCATTTTTAATTTTTTTTTTTCTTTTTAATATTTTACAGGAAAAAGTAGAAGTGGAGCAGAGCTTAAGTACTCAGTGAGTTGTTTGCTATTACTGTTCAGCAGGTATTAAGAAATTCATTTGGGATTCCTACTGACTGGAAAATGCCCTGTTTCCCAGTGTCATCGGGATACTTTCAGATTTTCTATCCGGCAGTTATCTCACTGGAACAGCAGTTTCCCTCCTCCCATCTGTGCTTTGCACTGAAACAAAGGGGAAACTCCTATCTGCTTGTTTTACACAGCTTGACCCCAGCCTGCAATTTTTATGATTTGTGTGGCAGTGAAAGCCAAAGAAAGGGGAAAAAAGCAAGAGCACAGGGAAGACAAGGAGAAAGAAGCTTCGTTTTTCCCAAGCTGCCCTAGGACTGACCGCAACTCAGCTAGGGCTGATTTGTGGCCATCGAGTAAGCGAACACAAAAGCATCAGGGAAAAGGCACAAAAGGCTCTCCTTAGAGATTGACAGCTTGTTAAGGGCCATTATTAATACAAGTTCAACATAAATGACAGGGTCACCTATATGATGCTGTTTGGGCTCCCTGCCCTGGTCAGATACCATTTTGATGCATTTTATTCAGTGGGTTTTTCTGACAGGCACATAACCCTGAATTAAGCAAACTTGATTCTCAGTTACCTGATTTTGTGGACTCTGCAGTGGCTTATCACTGAGTGAAAGGACACCACACTCATCACTATCCTCCCTCATCTTTAGTGGAAAGAGGAATTACTTTAAAAAGAATCTGGTTTTTGTTTGAACTTCAAAAGTCATATTTTCTTAAGCAAATGAAATAAATGAGTGGCAAAGCACTAAATACTGGAAATATTACAGTGGTCTATTATTTGAAGGCATTTTTGCAGACTGTTAATATAATAACTGGGATCCTGCAATCCAGGATGATGGTTAGTGTTCTGAAGAAACTGACAAATGGAAGAACCATTCCTCATCTATGAAATAGTAAGGCCATGGTTTAAGAGAAGACAATTTATGAAGTAAAAGCTAAATAGTTTAGTTTAATGTTTGCTGGTGTTAATTGATTTCTTACAAGATCCAAATCTAACTACCTTTATTTTATTACCTCCTTCTTGTGATGTACTTAATGAAGCCATTCCAGAAAAGCTTCAATTAAATTAGACATCAATGTTTCAAAATATTATAAATGGTATTTGATGAGCATGCAATGTATGGGGGAGAGAAAGTAAAAATGCATATTTTTCAAGCTACTTGGTTACCAGATAACCTCTCTCCTGAAAATTCTGTTAAAAAGCAAGATATTAAGACATTTTCTTTTTTCCTGTTGGGAATAACTGAAAAACAATTACTTAACTGAGAATTCACCATCTGGTATATCCAGTCCATGCTGCTCTGCTGTTTACCAGCAGCATTCAGGAAGTGAAAGTTAAGGGTAAGGTGATATAATCCATGTCTCCCAATTTTCCTTTGCTAAGAGGCTGTGCAAAGTCTATGGATCCTTCACATCAGTAGCAACAGAGTATGGCTTAACTTAACTACCCTGTTCTGACTCTCAGATCTTGCATGAAAGTAAACCCTTGTTTTGGAAACCCACTTATTTTGTCCTTTAGAAACTAGCAGTAATTTGATTATGTAGTAAAAACCAGTGGCAGAGCAAAGAAAAAATATAAGTAAAAGGCTCAACATATCTAAATCAGCATGAATCTATTGACTTTAGTGGAGCTACATCCATGTGGGCAATCTGAGTTTATCATCACTGCTATCACTGAGTACGTGGCAGTCTTTTGGGGAGAAGATTTATTTGTAAGAGCTTATTTTATTACCTTTTTTCTGCCTAGCCCATACTTGCTGTGGATTGTATTGTCATTGCCTCTGTAAGAATCAATATTTTTCTCTTTTAGGTCCTGAAGTTAAGCATTGTGCAACTTTAACAGTGGTCAGAGTCAGAGAAAAGGCCACCGATATGGTGTGACTCTTCCATGATATTTGCACATTAGAAGAAAATCTAAGAAACTAGGACAATTTGTTTAGGGAAAAAAAAAAAGGTTGTGTGAGTTTAAGGCTGCTCAGGGGCAACCTTAATTTATGTGCCAATAAGTTACACAAATATTTTCTCTACTATTCAATTAAGAACAAGTAGTTTCCTTGGCAACGCCCACATTACATGGAACTTACCCCAGCTCTGAGTTCCAGCAGAGTACTTTCCCTAAGAAAGGAACATACTCATCTATCATGTAAATGTCTAATTTGTACACAGTTTTGAGAGAGAGGGGAGAAAATGGAATTTCCGGCAAATTAACACAGCCCTTCTCTTTTACTGGAGTTATATCCGTGCTCTTTTCTGCAGTTTTCTCCTGCTTTTCAGTTGTATCTCAATGATAACTTGTCTATTAAAACTGTAAAGGAGTAGGATTGTGAACTGGGTGTATTAAAAACTGCAAAAGGAGGGCAGGCTCCTGGTGAAGTGGATTTAGGAGGGTCTGGTTTGGAAACAGGAAGGTGGCACTCTTCTTCCATGCAGAGCTGCCACTGAAAGTGTGCTCCCTGCTTCTTTTATGATGATGGTGATTAGTCCTTTAGGGGACGAAAATTTAGGATCTTAGCCTGATTACACACCAAATTGTTATTTCCTTTTAAATTATCACCTTTCTCATGTGTGTGTTACCTGGTCCCATAGCCCTTGCCAGGCTGTTGGCTCTTTGCACGCAGATCCCCTTGGAGGTGTGTGTGCAGTATGTACCTGGGAGTGAGCTGGGAATCTGCGTGGCTGTTGCTGTGCTAGGGGCTCTCACTCTCCTGAGGCCTTCCCCAAAACAAACTGAGCAGCTGGAGTCAAAGCCAAGCCTAAACATCATCTCTGGGTGTGGAAATATGCAGCTCTGTAGCAAGGGGAACAGCCTGCCCCACCTCCACCTCGGAATGCCTTGTTCCACTTCCACAAGACCTCTTCCCAGTGAGGGCTGTGACCAGCTTCCCCAGGAAAGTGCTGGCTGTGTGCTCCCATTTGCATAACCCTGCCATGGAAAATGGATTTGGCCTTGTCAGGTTTAATCCCCATGGGACTTTTCTGCAAAACTGGAATGAAGTATGTCCCACTGTTTTCATCTTCTGGCTTACATTCCATCCACATGTCAATTTTAGGTTTTTAAGATGTTATTCTACAGCTCTTTCCACCATTCCTGTGCCTGTTGACACTGTGAAGCTGGAAATCATTATTTTGAACTGTTTGCAGCTCTTTGCTTTTGGAAAAAATCTCTCACTAGGCCCTCTTCATACTTTAAGACTCCTTGAAACCACAGGTACTTTTTGTATGTGAAGATCTCTCACAGGAAGACAAGGATCTTTTCTATCTCTTCTGTATTAGTGGGAATATTGCTATGGTGTACAGTGGTGGGAGAATCCTGCACTCTGTGCCCATTCCACTTTCATTCCACCTGTCTATTTGTTCTAGTTCCATTAATACTAAAACTAAAATAATCAGTTTTAATGGTATCTTTTATCTCTGGCATATCTGATCTCATGTAGGATTATTTAATGGACTTACTACTTTACTTTTCTTCCGAAAAAGTGCTTTTCTTTTAAAGTGCATTCTGCACTGAAGGAAGAGCAGTTCTGAGCAGTTTTGCATGACTTTTTTTTCCAGTTAGCAATTAGATTACTTCCTGTTTGATAAGTTCCTAAGGTACCAAACCCCAGAAAAAATATGTAATTGCACTTCTCCAAGACCAGGTCAGTGTGAAGATGTGATTGTGGTGAAATGCTTCTTTTTTCTTACTTGATAAAACTTTTTGTGTTGGCTATTCAGAGGTTAACATTAAGGATTAAGGACTCTGTCATAACTTATTTCCCTTAAGTGCCCGAGCACTGTAAATGATGTGACAGATAAACACAGTCTCATCATGTAGTGGCCTTATCTAGACATGCTCCATTCCTTTTCAGCATTTTATACCCAATCTTCAGTTTGCCTATCTCCCCCTTAATTACATTCTGTAACACACAAATCTCTGTAGCTTCTCTGGAGGCTGGGAAATGAAAAGTCGCTGTAAAGTCACCTCGTCTATGAGCAGACAATGTGGGGTGAGACAGGAAACACAGGTCACTGCCTGTTGCTGTGTGTGCAGACAAGGTCTGATTTTTCTTTTGTCCAGTGGGAGCTGACACATTTTTTGCTAACTTTGGGGTATTTTTTCCTTGCCCTCCTAACTCTAGTGAGAAGCTGCTGCAAACTGGGATTTTGTTAGCCCAGGAGGCAAGTGAATCTTGCATTTTCTAGGGATGAGGTAAAGGCAGCCTAGGTTTGGTATGATGACTTGCAATTACCCTGTTGGCTTGGAAATGTTAGAGTGTGTAAGTATCTTGATGTGGTTTTTATTTTTCTTTTCTTTCCTCTTCCTCCTTTCTTTCTCCCTCCTCCCCAATATTGTAATGGTGCTAAATAACCTGATCTATTTGTCACACACTGTACTATGATCCTATACTAAAAAGAAATCACTTCTAAGGCCCATTTTGAAATATTAAATGTTGTCTTGACTCCTTCCCATAAAATTGTTTGACAGCATCACTGGTAACTGATAAAAATATGGTTTGTTTCTTCAAATTCTAAACTCACCATAAACTTCCATGGTGCTCTGAGCAATTCAGCCATGCCATTCTCATAAGTCTGGACATATTTTTTAATCAAAATCACTGTGACTCTCTTTCCTTCAGGTCATATAATATTGCAGGCCACAACACTGAACACGCTGAGCAATATCCTAGAAAATGCTTTCCATATCTCTTCTATACACTTCTATTTTTAAAGGGAAATTTATGATTGGGCAGGGAAATCAGAAACTACCATTGTGTGTAATGCATTCGCTAAAATGGCACATACACAAAATAAAAATCACTTTGGACTTGTCTTTCAAAGAAACCATAATTTAAGGATTTGGGAGATGAACTGAAGTATTTTCTTAAATTCCAGGAGAACACCTAATAGGTCTCCTCGTATAGGCAGTGTAAGGTCTGCTCACCTCTGGTCAAATTGCATTCAGCTAGGCCAGCATCTCTAATGGTGTAGACAACAGATCAACACACAGCTGTGTAATAACATTCAGTGACCTGGGGCTGGAGAGCTAAACTTCCATATGCAGTGGAAATAACCACTCTCCACTGACTTTATCAAAATGTAAGACTTTATCTGAATGACAGCAAAAGGATAATTAACTTTTTTTTTTTTTTAAAACCATGGTATATGATGCCTTTTCTACCACAAGTTTGGAGCTGGGAAATATGAAGGATCAGGAAACATAAGATAGCTCTGTAATGAGCTAGGGGTCACTAATATAAAAACTGATTTTTAAAAAATTACCTTCCATCTCCAATCCTGAACTCTTTGCTGCCAATTGGACTCCCTTATTTTGGAGTATTTCAACAGACATGTGGGCCACAGCACAAAAGCAGAATTTACCATTAATAATTTCCTCTTAGACTTTGCTTTCTGAGGATGGGAAGTTGCATGTAATTACTTATTTTTGCTGAAAGAGTAAATAGGTGATTTAACATTCTTGTTGTGCATTATTCAGCTGCCTAATACACAGCATTTCTCTATTTTCAAGACAGCTTACTGTGCCAATTCTTTTTGATGCGGTCCTTATGAGTACAGAAAACCCATACAGCAGCACTCAACTTGTAAATGGAAACTTTTTGGAACAAGTTCTGTAAGCCTGACAATGATGGCATTGATCATAATACTGACACAGGAGTCTAGTCTTTCAAATTCACAGAAACGATGGGGAAGTGATGCCTAGGCAGGTTACATGTGGAAATACAGAGACAAGTTTTTCACTCACCTCTCTTCAGGAGCAGGGCACACCTATTTCCTTCACACAAATAACGTGGAAAAGGCATCTCCCAGCTACACATTACTGCATTTTTCCTTGCAGTGGCAGTGATATAACTGAGAGCTGAGAATGGTACAATGTGCTTTGTTCAGCCATCTGCCAAATTTAATGAAGTGATAAGGGATCTTTTAAGCTGGATTTGGCATGCATCATATGATTAAATGGGGGAAGTGCCCCTATAATGTGTCAGATGTGCTTTTGGGTAAAGATCAGATTTGTGTGGTTGCATGAATTCAGGGTATTTTAC
Organism: Cossypha heuglini; assembly: GCA_027576195.1. Taxonomy (NCBI): domain Eukaryota; kingdom Metazoa; phylum Chordata; class Aves; order Passeriformes; family Muscicapidae; genus Cossypha; species Cossypha heuglini. Next base: position 16,976,424 of record JAODKT010001744.1, read on the forward strand.
CTTTCTTACTCCATCAGAGCCAATAACTATTTAGTGCCCTTTAAATTTTCATGGCTTTCTTTCATTTTGATGGCAAGAAGCGAAATTTCTGCACACTTTACTAACTTTACTTAATGTTCTTTATCTTTGACTTCTTCTGATTTCTATAATTTTGAATCAACCTCTCTTGATTTCATAAGAAAGAGTGTTTGCTCCAGAAAACAACAGACTCCATGAAGATCTATGCCTGTGCTAGCCACCTGGAACCAGTAGAAACAGGTTTCTCACTGGAATTTCCTCTTGCAATAGGCAAGTCAATACATTTAATCTGGATGCTTTTGCTCCAGAGGCTTGTGGAGGCAAAGGTACAAAATTAATAATTTCTTCCACTTTTGGGTGACAGCTCAGAACCTCCCCTGGGCAGAAAACCATTCCTATTTAAGCAATACCGGAAGAAAAGTGTGGTGAAGGAAAACCTCAGACACCAGGAAGAACATACTGCATTGCATTATTATGATAATACAGTCTGAAATCCTCACCTGTTTTGGTAGGTGTTGTAGAAACACTGAGTAAGAGATACATTCTCCAGGGCTCCCTCTCCTTTGACCAGGAGAGAAATGGATACTAAGGAAATAGGGATTCAAGTCCAGACTCAGTTTCATGCCAGATGCATGGCATAGACACAGCTGAAAAAGATAAAAGCTTTTGTTTGTGTCAAATGGAAGTCTCTGACAAAGTGAGGAGCATTTTGTGGATGCCCATATGTCCAGTCTGCTGTGTGGCCAAGACATTAGTCTCTGCTGCCGTGGTGATGCCAACACTACCCTGGGAGAGCTGGCTGTGGGGAAAGCTGCAGCACTGCTTGTGCCAAATGAAGCAAGTTGCACTGCAAGCTCTGGTGGCAGCTCCATTTTATTACTTGAGAGAGGGACTGGAAGGTATTCTAACCAGGGGAAGACAATCTGATGAGCACTGGTCATCGGGCTCATGACAAGCTTTGCTTGTGCAATACAGGAGTGCACCCAATATGACGTGACTTCAGTGTCACAGAAACATTGCCGCACAGTGTTGCTTGTTTTAGGTTACACCGCTGGTACAACTGGGTCTTTCGTCACATTTTGGGGGCTCGGTGTCTGAGCTCAGAGCTGTGCTGTGCTGTTTGAGGTGTCACTGCTGCTGCTAGCAGGCTTTTTCTTCTCTCCATCTTGTCCAGAGCTGCACAAAGAAGCTCCAGTCTAGATGGATTAGATATGACATTGTTTCTGTTATTCAGGATGGTGGAAACGTGATCTTGATTGATATTTCCGTTTTTTTATGTGGTAGTTTTAGCATAAATTTTTCCTCAGACTTGTTGGGCATAAGGGCTTTGCTACAGGGTTTATCACTGTCCTTGCGAGCATAAGATGAGGGTTCCTCAGGAGGAAGGACATAACAGCGCTTGGTTTTTCTCAGGCCAATGACAAATTGGCAATGTCACCAGTGCCATAAGAAATAACATTTGAGGAAAAAGTGGTAGCCAGCAGCCAAGGCATATTAGGTAGAGACTGGTTGGCGCTGAGCTGGTGCTCTGCAAAGTTCCATCTCTGCTTCACTGGGCTTTTTCTGGGAGTCGCATGTCTGGTATCATGCAACTGCAGGATAAGCAGCTATTGTGTCAATTCAGCAAGCATGGGTGTTAATCTGTGTATTTAGTTTAAGGAAATAACCAATATTCTTTCAAAATTACATACAGAAAGTGAGACTTTTGAAGTGAAACAAAAAAATTATACAGTGCCTTGACAGATTTTGAATGTCTTAATAATGACAAGGTGAGCATCTTAGATATGCATGATCAGGACAGGCTGAATCACAATGATAATTTTATCGCTTGATAAGTGAGAGAAAAAATAGCTTTCAAGAAAATCAAGTGTCAGTGTAGTCCTTTGCAATACGATTTTTCCACTGATAAAAATGTACTTTTACCTTCACATCTCCCACTGATTTTGAGCAACTGCATTTATGTTGATGCACTCTGGGTGATCTACAAAAATTGTCCTGTGCTGGTGCCGTGAGAAGGATTGTTTATCCCCTGGGAATGTGCCTTGGGGGTGGTGTGGTGGAGAAGGCAAAGCACTCTGGGGTGCCTCTGCACTCAGGCAGGGAAGGAAAGGGGACCAGCAAAACTGATGACACAGGCACTGTTGGGGGGCCTTGCCCACACACACACACTGGGCTGGTTACAGAGAGACAAGGATATGCCAGCCAAGACTCCTGGCAAGGATGAAACACAGTGAGCTGTCATGATTAATAATAAGTTTAATCTGACACTGTGAGGCATAAAATATATTCAGAGCCCACCATGTTACTGACACGTTGGAAACTCCTGGCGGAAATGTGCGCAGAGTTGCCAGATAGCAGAGAACTGGGAGAAGCATAAACATTTCTGCACCCTGCTTCCTGTGATGCAGGGCTTGAAGGCTGTGTTGATTTTGGACCCAGATTTTTGCATGTCTCAAGCTTGTTGCCTGCAGGCACAAGGTGACAAACCTCCTGGGCTCAGCAGCTGGCTTCACTGCTGCCATCACTGGTCCTGTCGCAGCAGGAAGACCCTTGGAGTTGGAGAGGCTGATGCCCACTATGATATGAACTCAGTAAAATCCCTTTCCTTTTTTTAGCTATTTCCTTTTCTCTCAACCTGGGACACTTTAGAATCTTGCAATGTGTTTCACCCCAGAGCTTTTCTTCCAACAACTGGCTTAATCTTAAACCTGCAAATGTCACAAAGAAAGTAAGGAAGAGCCTTTTTGCAAACAAATTGAATTGAAGTGTTTGAGGTCTAGATTAGTGAATCAGAAACTAATTTTTGCACACTAAAGATACCAATTTTGCTGCCTTTTGCTTTCATGTAAAAAGAATGACCCTGTGTTACACACAGTCAGGACCCAGAAGAAGGAAACATGGTTGCAAAACCTCCTTGTGAACCCAGACGCTCAAAGACTGGAGACTGTTAAATCTCTCTGAAACCAGTTTTTACTAACACGTTTCCAATTAGCTGGCAGAAAAACATTTTCCTGTTGTTATTACACTCCAATGACCCAGACTGATTAAACACATTTATTATTCCATTTACCCATTCTTGTCTTTATTGCTAATTGAGTACTTTTCTATTCCCATTCTACAAATAGATAGTTTGTGTTTGGGCCCATTACAGGTATCATAATCTCACCCTTCTGAAATGAGTGCATGTAAGCTCAGTTAGTCTCTTTATTGAGGTATCCAGGTAACAGACGTATACTGATTCTGACAGTAAATGGTTTATCAGAATTTTTTGCTACTGTAATTTTTTAACCTAATTTATTTAATAAAAATTTACTTAATTTTATTTAAATAAATTTATTTACTTAATTTTACTTATTTTATTTAATTTTGTGATTTGTAGTCCATAAGAACTTGAGCTGTGGTGAACTTCTCACTTAAACAGTTGTTTAAACTAATCTTTGATGTCAGATAGAGAATTTTGGCAGTAGGTTGTACCATATTTCATTCATAGCAAAGTTTATAAAGTAAACTTCTCTCAGAAGAATTATCATTGCAGCTTATAGCTTCATCCATAGCTGCATAAAATAAGATGCAAAAGTGGAAAGTCTAGTAGGAAAAGAAAAGCTCTGGAAAAATCTCCCCCATTAGTTGTCTTTTCCTAGCTTTAAACCTGCTCAGCTGACGATTCTGGTGGGGAGTTTTTGTTTGGTTGGGTTTTTTGGGATAGTTTGTTTGTTGGAAAATGTAACCATTAGTGACTGCATGAAAATCTGCTACTTTATACACCTTGTGATTCATTGTAAGTCACAAGAAAAGTCAGAGTCCATTGGCATTGAAATAGTTGAACACATAAACCCACAGTACAGTGGCGTTTTCTTACCCTAAAGATTAACAGTAGAACAGGCCTTTTCCTCCTCTGAAGTGCTAACATATATTTGTGATACTTTGAGTATGACATTGGAAAATAGATCTTTCTGAATCTGCATTCCTGTGAAAGGTATGTGTGTATATGCTGAAGTCTCTTAGGAGGGGAAGCTTGCCTTCAAAGCTCAATCATATTTTAAATGTGGATGTATCCAAATGTTTTTGGTTTTAACCATGATCAGATATTTAAGGCTGACTTAGAGAAAGAATATTATAAATAGTTCCAGTTCAGAGCAAGAGGAGTACAAACCAAGATCTGAGCTCAAACAATTTGGGGATTTCATTTAATTACTATATTGATAGTTTAATTTGAAATTAATTAAAAATTAAGCAAAATTACAATTTTGTTTCTACTTGTTTTAGACATACCTGAAACTGAATTACAAGCCAGAGGATTTTTTACAAGGAGAAGATAAAGCTTTACAGTGGGAATTCTGGACACGCATCTCCAAGATACACTCACAGAGAAAGAACAATCTAAGTGGTGGATGGGGAAGGAGGAAAACACAATTCTGAGCCACGCTGCTAGGATTTTCTCAATCTCAGGTTTTTGTATCAGGGATAATCCCTTGGAGTGCTGCAAAAATTGGTTACTGATGGTGAAATTTATATGACTACATAGAGAGGTTACATGCTTCAGTGCCATAGTAGGCTGACCATAATAGAAATTAGACATTTAAATCCTTGAAGTGCTTCTGAGAAACTGATACTGAAATGTGATCAGAAGCTACAAGATCAAATCCTTTGCAAGTACTGAGTAGACACAGTTCTGATGTCCACCAGTAGCAATCTCATGAGTAATATCCTGATTATTTTCACCATGTCAGCAGTCCCCCTCCATTGCAGCAACAACCCTGCCACTTCCTGCCGAAGACTGACGTGTGCTCTGTGCACCTTCTGCTTGGGTCTGATGCCACATTCCCCACTTTGAGCTTTTTTTAGCCAGAAAGAATAAGTATGAAATTCAGAGAGGCTTATCAAACTCTGTGGGTGGCACCAAGGACTGAAAGCTAAATCGCTGCCTCACAGACAAGTTGAGAAAGGGAACAGCTCTCTGTAACCTTTTGAACTCTCTGAGAAAGTCAAGTATTGCCTCACAGCCTAATGTTTGTCCCCTTAGTAGCTGTTTGTATTCTTCTCTATGGAAAAAGCAAGATGTTTCAATCTAGACGACTTTTTATATGTGCTTCTATGTTGCCCCAGTGCACAAATAAACAGTGTAGGTGCTTTGTGATCAGAATAATCTCACATGATCAGTCATACATTGTTCTCTTGTCAACAGCAGCCATCTAGGACCGGCCTTGTGTCCTGGACTGAGTCCAGAATAAACAAGCACCCTGATGGAAATGCTCCATAAACACCCAGAATCTGGAGACATTCTTAATTTGCAGGATGCCAAGTTTTTTCTGGGAAGAAAAAAACCCCAAACTATTATATTTGACATAGGGCCATTTTTTTCCCCCTGGAATATTTAGATACAGAAAATTCCAAGCAAATGAATTTATAAAGAAAGTTTGGGAGTTGTGCACAAGTGGTTTAAAAAATATTTTTTAGAAAAACCCTACCATCCTTTTCTGTGTACTGATAGGGCCAAATCTGTAGTGGCATAAATGAGAAAACATACTGCAGCTAATGAAGCTGCTACTCACTCTCATCCTTAGATATTACAGTCCCTTCACACTGCTCATAGCACTGTAGAAATTCATGACATTAGCAGTACACCCTCTTCCTCACAGCTCTTGAGAGGCACATTAGCTCCTTGTGCCATGCAGCTGGATCAAAATATCCCTCTTCTCATCAGTCATGTTAATGGTAGATAAAGATGAAACTGTTCAGTTGTCAGTTGTTCCCCAGGAAACTGATTTTTCATGTGAAATTCCTATGCAGTTTCAATTTTTTAAAAAATAACATTAATACAGTTGTGAGACTCCTACCTTGCAGGAAAGGATCTGATAGGATTTTAAAGGAGATTGCTTCTGGTTGGGGCTTTTTAGTGAATTTCAGGCTCCTAGTGGAGATGCTGAAGATCTTTCCCAGCAGATACAGTATGCTACTCCTTCTTTTAGTCCCCCAGACAGGGTGTCTAGGGCTGACTCAGGACCTCTGCAGGGCATTCATGTTAAATTGAGCAGCAACACCAGAGCTGCATAGTGCACCACTGACAAGCATGTTATAATATGCACCTGAACCTGTATCTTAATGACCTCCTGGAAAATAACGAAATACATTATTAAAAAGATTTTAAATACAGGGGTAAGCTGAAGTTGTAAAAACACCTGCATGCTTTGGTACTGACCTAATGAAGACTCATCTTGACATTACAGGAATTAGTATTCAGCCCTTAATTTTTATTTTTTTTTTCTGTAATAGTGCACATGGCATTCCTTATAATCCTTGTGCTTCTACCAATGCTTTGCTCTAGATAGGGCCAGCATTTAACAGCGTGGGTTCATATCTGACAAAGGGATCTCTAACTACTCTCCAGTATTATCCCATTTACGGAAATTCCTGCTCCTCCATAAAATCAGTAGCAAGAATATTTCCTCTGAGAAAAAAGTTTCCATTCTCAAACTGCCCAAGGGAAGAATTAGAGCAAAAAGTATATACATCACAACAGGATGTACTCCAGTGTGTTACTGCTATTTCAGTATGCAGACCTTTATCTCCATTCTTGCCTTTCACTCCTCACTGTTCATTATCTCCCCTCTTCCAATGAAGCTTCAAGGCACTTCCACACTCTCTCTGCAGCTGGGAAAGAAGAAATGTTGGCAGAGAATTAGATCAGTGTATGTATGGGGGAATTCTCCTACTTTGGGTTATGCCCTTAGCAAGCTGTGTCACAGCATCTGTATGTTATTATACTGCAAAGTCTGTCGTTCTACCCCTAAGAAAACCTCCCAGCTGCCCTGAAAATCTGCTGATTTTTTATTAAAAAGTAATTGTTGAAGCATTTGCGTGTGTTACAAAGGGGCCAGGAGAGCACCAGCAGAGTAGCAGAAATAACGAACGGATACAAAGGAAAAGAAACACGAGAATTACACCCTTCCCTCGTTTCCTTCTTTCTGAACTCTGCCTGTAGATGAAAAAGGAGCAGCCAGAGCAATTCTGATTGTGTCAGATTCTGGTCTAACAGAACAGTGTGGGTTGAGGCAGTTGTGGTGCCATACAAATGGTGGCAATTTCTGTGCAATGTGGACGATTGCAAGTGCGAGCCATTTTGTCTTCTCCCTTTCCTCTGCTAACATAAATTCATACCTGGATCAGCGCAGCTGTAAAGGAATAAACATTTCTCAGAGGAAGAGTGTAAAGATGGGAGTGTATGATTGCCTGGTTTTAGGTTACTGTGGTACTGCCAACGTTTGATTTTTGCTGAAAATTAATTTATTTTTTCAGTCTTGAGTTTGGAGGCGAGTAGGGGAAAATGCTTTGAAAGTGTCAGGCTGAGTTTCCCTTGCTGTTTGCAATAAGGGCTGGCACGTGTGTCATGGCAGACTGTGGTCTGGCAGGGATCTGCACGGCACCAGGTGTCAGCCTGCAGGCTGATGGCACATCACGACAGCAACCCGCGGGACCAGGGCTGGCATCAGCCATTCCCTGCTCCCAGTCCATGGCCAGGACATATCTGGCACAAGCTGCAGGCAGATTAGATGCAATAATGACCCAGAGCATAATATGTTAGAACTGACTTCAAATGCTTTTTGGCTAGAGTGTCACTGAGGTAAATGGGCAAGGTTTGCTGCTTTATATGCAGGTCTGGCTGGGCCTGAGATACTGTGTTTATAAATTGGAGGCAAATCAGAGAAAAGAAATAGAGAATTCAGAAGCAAGGAAGTTAGGAGTAATGATACATTACAATCATAGAACATTTTGGTTGGAAAAGGTCTCTAGGGTCATTGAGGCCAACTTCTAATGTAGCAATGCCAAGTTCACCACTAAACCATGTCCTCAAGTGCCTCACCCACACTTGAATTAAGTATCTCCAGGGATGGTGGCTCATCCTGTTACTGGATCCTCAACCTTGGAAATCTCATCCAGTGCTTGACAACTCTTTTGAAGAATTTTTTTGTAATAACCAACCTAAACCTCTACTGTTGCAACTTAAGGCCATTTCCACTTTCAGACATGAGAGATCAAGACAAGAGGACATTAGGCACACCCGTTTTCTGGGATAACAGGGTAAGAGGAATGAATTCTGTGGGTTTCAAGGAGATTTTGAAAGTAATAAAAAGTGATGCTTTAGAAGGACAATTTTGTTCAGGGACTGAAAGGCTAGACACGAAAACTAAAGCATCCAAACCAGAAGTTAATCCAAGTCCAGAGATATCTCTTACATCTTCAAGATTCCCTGGGGAAACCCTCTTTGCTCAAGTCGTTTAGGATGAAACCAGCGCGGCCATTGAGGACATACATGTGGCAAGCTAGCCCTTGGGAAAGCAGGAATATCAGGGGTTAGCAGCCTCAGCACCTGTACATAAGCTGCTACTAAAAATTCAAGCAGGACTGCCCTGCTACTTTGCATGATCGGCTGCAGGGGAGCCCAGTTAGCCCAGTGGATCTGGATTAACCCCAGGAGTACAGGAACCAAAGCCATCAGTGCTGATCAGACCAACCTGGCTGGGCCATCCAAGGCCATTTGGGTTCTGTAGAAAACTCCCAAGTGTCTGTCACCCCACACCCCAAGCTCCCTGAGCAAGGTCCTGGACAGCCTTATGTTTTAACTACTAAAAGGTTTTGGCACATGGACTGTAGGATGAAAAGCACTGTCAGCCTGCAAAGGGTGGTCTTTTATGTCTCTCATGGCTCTGTTTCCTCCATGTGAAAACAGTGATGAACCCAGCAATAAGTCAAGGGTGAATAAGAGGGTGGAATGAAAATAGTATCTTTGCCTTGAGCCTTGTCCCTTTTGTAAAAGAGTATTCGTGCTAAAGGCTTATTAGATGCCAGATGTACCCAAGACTCTGATGTACGTTTATTTATAGTGACATAACATTAAGACAGCAGTGAACTGAATCAATGGGAAAATTTAAATATTATCTTTAAAAAAAAAAAAATAACAGTGCAGTAACATTGAGAATTGATATGCATGCAAGCATAAACAGATTTAGAGGTGGTGTTTTTACTTCCATCAGATCATTTTTTTGTTTTGCTTGGCGACTTTAACCCAGCAAACTTCCCAAGTACTTTCAAGCATTTATGAATAATCAAAATAGTTAATAATATTATGTAACTGTGTTTTTTTTATTTAAAGTCCTCATCCTAAAAACTGATTCTTCAACAAAATTTATGGCCCAATGTATGGGTTCTGTGAAGACAGAGAGACAAAGTCCATGTTCTGACTTCTTGGGAGCCGCAATTGCCTGGTGGACTGCAGCTGCTCACTTATCTCCCAGCTCTTTTAACTTTCCCAACCTCCCACACAGACCACCCTAATTCTCCCAGCCTCTTTCTGCTCTTTCTGCTGGGTCCTTCCCCTACGCATCCTTGAGATGTCATCCTGACATGATTAACACAGCTCATACACATGCAGGAGATGAAAGAAGGTTCCTGGAGAAAAAGATAAGGAAAATCAAGACTTCAAGCTATGCTTTTGGTTTTATTGTCTTGCTGTTTGGCTTGCTTTTGCATTGGCTGACAAATACATCTGTAGAGCATCAATCTCTAAAATTTAATTATATATTTTATATAAGCTGGTAGATATAGAGGTATAAAATAGAGATAACGATCTCTGACATTCCAGTGTACGTAGACAACTCTTCAGGGCGTGAGGACAGAGTGACAGCTGGCAAATTCTGAGGCTTCATCCAATTTTATATCAGATAAGGGATTAGAACAGAGCATCTTGCCTTCCTGGTGAACCTGAGGATATCATCTGATATCATCTTGCCCAGCTGAGAGACCCAGCAGACCAGCGTGTGCAGTCCTGAAAGAGGAGCTTTTATAGCAGAGCAAGAGCTGGGTTGTTGAAAACTGGACCATACTGAGTACCACCAAATACATACATGACCACATCTGGCCCTGTCTCCAACGAGGTTGTGAGAAGAAAGTATAGAAACCCCCCAGAGCAAATGGGGAAAAATCAGTCCTGGAAGTTCTCTGATTTTAGCAGAGGGTGGCCAGATCTGAGATGTGAGCAGACGCAGTTTTTCTGTAAAGTATTTTTTATTAGAATATTTCACATTCTTCCTCGTGTTTAAAGATCCACCTCTTTTCTGAATCTTGGTAAGTGTAAAACATTTGTATTGGAAAACTATCCCTTTCTAAAAAGTCAGCTTCAAGTATGCGTAACTGCAGCAGGAGACTCAGGAATGGGTCTTAAAAATAGGATCTCCTGGGATCTGACAACCCACTGAGCTTTCAGCTGCATAGTGGGCAGGTTTTCACTTCACTTCACTTCACTTCACTTCACTTCACTTCACTTCACTTCACTTCA
>JAODKT010001744.1:17003850-17024497 GCA_027576195.1 Cossypha heuglini
GGGAGAGCGGTGTGTGACACCGGGAGCCACAGGTGGGCATCAGGGGAGAGCGGTGTGTGACACAGGGTGACACAGGTGGGTATCTGGGGAGAGCAGTGTGTGACACAGGGTGACACAGGTGGGCATCGAGGGAGAGCAGTGTGTGACACAACTCCTGCTTCCATAGGATGGACTACTCCTGCAGAAGTACCCTGGCTGGGCGCCGTGTCTCCTAGGGAGAGAATAAAACAATGGAAGTCCTGAATAAATTAAATGCTCTAGCCACCCTTAGCAGCGTGAGGCGCCTTCTCCCTGCAGCGTCTCTCTCCAGGGGCTTGGCAGAGCCGGCTCTACCCGTGCCGGGGCTGAACCTGGCCCCTCATTGCTGCACAAGCCGTATGTAAAGTCATTTCCACAGAGCTGCAGAAATAGGCTTACGTGACTCAGAGATGTTTTACGATCTTTCCGAGGAGTGAAATGCTTCTAACTTCCAGAGAAACCTCTACCTGAGCAGCCCTCTGGATGAGCCAAAACTAATGCTTTTTGCTCCTGAGAAAATTTTCAAGGACAAAAGGAACTGTTGAAGGCAATGTGTTGCTCATGTAACTTTTTGTCTCTGCTAATGTCAACTTTGTATTCTTTGTAATCAGTCAGTGTGAAGGTCTCTGTTGATATGTATCAGAGAGACAGCTTACTCCACGCCTCTGTCCCACTGGCTTCCAAATCACTTTCCTAGCAATCACATTTGAAAAGGCGATCATTTTTGCCTTGGATTAGTCTAAAAGCCTTTCTGTCATTAACCCATTTTTGCTCCCGTGCCCGAGGCAGTCTGAGATGAAAAGGTAGTGAGTGTTTCCTCTGGTTTGTTTGTTTTGTGCTCTTTGCAGCACCTTCCAGGAGGAGGGGGATATCTCAAGCATAGGCATAGCCAGAGCTTCTGTCCCCATCTAGAAGCACACTCCTACCCTTGGCGCTGTTCATTTCAGTGCAGCCTGGTGTGTTGTCAGCCAAACTGGATTGCATCAAATGTGCAAACGATTTTAAATTAAAACGAGCAAATTACAGTAGAGTCTTCCCAAGTGTGTGGTGAGGGTTGATATAAGAAATTTCTAAAAAATAGAGAGAAAAAGAGACAGCTGGTAAGAAGGAAAATATTAAACCCGTGGGCAAAAGGAAGTATTTGTAGAAGTGGAGAGAAGAGTGGTTTAGTCATCATGTGTGAAGAGCTTTTAGGTGCAGCCCAGCAGGGACCTGCCTCTGCATCGGAGAGGGATCAGTTTCACAGTCACTCCAGGACTTCACTGACACAGAGGGTAGCTGACCTGCAAGAGCAAAGGCAATGGGGGAGAAACAGCAACTTCTAGAGAAGTGGGAAAAACAAAGGCAACAAAGAAAAGAAGTCACAGACACAGGGAATATAATTTTAAAAATACATTTATAGATTTTGCTTTTGATTTCTTTTATATTATATTACAATGTCACCTTCCACAGACAAGTTCATCATAGTGGACTGCTTCTTGTAACTCTAAGGCATAGGGAAGATAAGGTGAAATGTATATATGAAATTCTCTGTTTTGTCCGTTCACAGACTTAGAGATCTTGGTTCAAACCAAGACAGTAAGTGACTCAAAGTTTGGGCTGCTGGACTTGATTTGACCCAGGAAGGGAACACGGCTGAAACAGAAAATATTTCCTCCTGGAGGGGTTCCATGGAGAGACTAACTGCAGGGCACATACCAAGAGCAATGAATAGTGCAAGGGCTGCAATGTGCATTCCCAACACCATCCAAACAGTAGCTTCTGGGTTTAAGTGCAAGCCCTGAGTCATGCTGTGACTGCTGTTTGAATTATCTGACCAACCAGCCTAAAAAACCATACCTGTTTCTTCTGAAGCAGGGAGCTTTTTCTCTAGTTTTAAGAAGACAGGAACTTGAACAGCTTTTAATAAGGCATTCTAAGGATAAGTATAAATATGCAGATGTTTGAGTGACCTGCTAGGTCTTGTCTTGTAATCCTTACTAATTGGAAGGCACAATACGTTATTTCAAGTGCACTTATAGGATTAAGTTCTGCAAACTGCAGGTACGGTGATATGTATGGAATTGACCATGTTTGCACCAAACATTGTTTGAAACATTAAATTCACTTGTGTAGACCTAGGCATAGGCTTTTTGCCAGATCAGCATGTAGGTGATGAACATTGCAGTGAGGTCTCATTATGAGAATGGAAAGGCTGCATGGGGTGTGCAAGTATTCCTATGGGAAGCATGAAAACTTTGTCAATCCTTATTTTGTAGTTCAATGATGAAAGCAACATCTGCTATTAATGAAAGCATTAGGTTGTGACATTAGTCACAACATAAACTATGAAGTCTTGTACTGATTTTAGAATATCTTGCGTTCCCATGCACTTTAAAGAAGCAGGATGTCTTCTGTCACTTAAAAAAATGTTAAGTAATACTTTTGTGCATGAATTCCCTAGAAGATCAGCTTGATATTGAAAGAAAATGCTAGTGATGTTATCATAACTATACTAATGATAATTCTGACTTATGTGCTCCTATGCATGGAAATCTAAATTAAATTTACTGTTTTCCCTGTACTTATTTTTCTATGAAGTGAAATAAATACAAACATTATATCTTTTTAGGCTATTTTCTCTTGACAGTATTCCTTGTAAACATTAACTCGTTATTTATCTATCCCAAGGAATGGTATGCATTGAAATGCAATTACTTTACAGTGGAATGTGACCTTGGCTAGTCTATAACAGCAAAAAAATGCCATCCCTCTGACGTCGTATTGTTTTGATGCAAAATTGGCTAACTTATTTGGAAAATTTGCAAAGGGATCTCCAATCTGTTAGAATGAATTCAGCTAACTTTTAGGCTCTCTCTTTGGGAATGACATTATCTTGTGCTGGCACAGAATCTTTCACCGAAGAGCTTTTTACAAAGCATCCAGGAAACATGAATTAAAGTTATAGCATTTCAGGAGAGAGACAAATGTTATTAACCTCACTGTAAACATCAGACTCTGGACCTGGTCTCTTTGCAACACCCAGGGCTGTGGATGGACCCTGTGACAAGGAGCAAGCTCTGCCCAATATGTTTAGATGTTGGGGGATGCATCAGGGAGGGCACAGGGGTCACACTCCACTCCCCACTCAGCCCTTGTCTTGGAGCAGCCCTGCTCTTGCTGTTCCTGGGCAGCGCTGCAAATGAGTAGTTTGCCACAGACTGAGTCCACGGAAAACAGTTGGTGTCCTTGCTGTCCCAGAAAATGAGGGTTGTGTGGGAATCCTGTCATTCTGTCCATCATCCTTCTGCAATAGAGGATGTCTCCTCCAAACAGTGTCCCAAAAGCTCTCTACGCTGCCTTGGCAGATGCTTGCTCTGGGGTGCTTGATGTGGTGCCAGGGAGCAGCTGCTGGGATGCTGATGTTTGCCCACTGGTGGGAGGGTGTGCTGGGACACCAGCCTCTGCAGAGCATGGCACATCTCCTGTTACGTGTGGGTCTGAGAAAAACATTGTAAAAGGCAAAATACAATGTGTAAATACGCTTTTTAGAGTTGTATTTCTGGAGCACCTCCCCTGGGTCATTCAGTTTGCCAGAAATAATCTCTCTCTCATAGTCACAGTCTCAGTGACCTCAGCCTATGCCCATTAACATAAACTTGTTCTAAGCTCAGAGGCACTTCTCAATGCTAGCAATGGTTTTCCATTGTTATGTTGGCTGTTGGTACCTATGCTTTGGGTCTGGAGTTGAAGCTAGGGCCCTCCCTGGCTGTTGGCACCACAACCGTGCCTGAACACCCCTCCCTAACCGAATGAATGCTGCTGGACATCCAGCTCTGGAATTCACACTGGGGCAATCAGGGGAGGAAGAGCTGCTCAGGTAATATCTTGGGTTTGGATTAAGAAGATATTTTTGAAAAGAAATTTCCCAGTTCCCCATCCTTGCTTTGTTTATGTTGCCAGCCTACAGAACAACTTACAGAAAATTGTTTTCCACTCAGTTAAAACCCAAACTGAAGGATGCACTCCGGCACTTCTCCTAACTGTGTCTGTCCCCTGGGGTCTTCAGCTACTTCTCTCTAATTTGAGGACAATTTCACAGTCTTCTATAGTGTACTCTATTGGAAGTAAATAGATCTTGCATGTGTAATGTTTGGCAAGTACACATAGAAAAAGATGCCTCCCTCTTCTGTTATGTTTTCTCATAATAGAGATACAACACTCTTCCCTCACTGCAAATCTCACTTTTGTGCTTGTCGTTTCCTTGTATTTGGATGTTTCTGGCTGAAGTCATGCCATCTCAGGTGAAAGTACCCGCTGTTAGACACTGGCTATTTTTTTTCCTCATTATAAAGAGTCATTTAGGTCTTCAAATTCACATCGTTAGATTTTAATCTTTAAATCAGTCAAAGCATCAAATTTGAATGGCTCCCATCATGCTGGGCTATTTTCTGGAAAACAAAATTCATATTTCCAAAGCATCTCCCCCTCCTTCTTGTCCTGTTCCAAAACAGGACTTCCAATCCTCCTTCCAAAACAGGACTCATCAACTTTGTCCAATAGATTTTTGTATCAGAATATCTTTACTGCAGGCATATTCAACATTACTAAGCTTAATACTAGACTGTGAGTCTACAGAAAAAACCCTTAAATTACAGCAATTTCCAGTTATTCCCTAAAAGGATGCTATTTTGGCAAGGTGATCTTGCAAACCCAAAAGAGTGAGATTCTATGTGTATTATAGAGTCGGGCAGTTACTGAGATATAGAATTGGTTGCAATGCTAAAACAATAATGAGATAATGTCATATCAAAACATAAAGTCACCAGGATTTTAGTAAAGTGAGAAATTCAATAAAGTTTCATTCTTCTATCTACCTTGGCCCTACAAATGTATTTAATCCAATCTACTGTTTTTTGACATTTTTGACTAATCTTTAGTTTCAAGTCAAGCTCAATATGAAAATAAACAAATAAACAAACAAACAAATAAATAATTGAAATATCATAATTTAAAATGTCATGACTTACAATCTATTCCAAAATTTTTAATGCTCCCATGTCAGAATTGCTGAAGAAGAGACACATATTTGTAACTGTATGCATAGAGAGATGTCTAGTTTAATCAGCAGATTAAAAAAAATCTTCAGAAATACCCCCTAATTCTGTTTTACCTTGCAGCCTGGGTCATTGCTTGTGAAAAGTGAGTATGAAATGGGGCTAAATGAAGGAGATAGGATGCCCAGCAGATCAACCAATGCTGGTAACACAGGTATTCCTACACCAAAGCTACAATATCTGGTGAGCATACTGTCTACTGATTCCTACTGTCAGCCTCATAGGACTCTCTTCACAGAGGCAGCCATACCATGAATCCCAAACCACAACTCCTATCAATTAGCTGTCTTGCTGGCACGTCCTTTTGAGAAGTCAAAGACTGAACAGACTTGGAGGCTGAACTCTCTCCAGTCATCAGGATGGTCCCACAAAAAGTGGCAAGGCAGAAAAGTGTTCTGTGGAGAAACCTGAATGCCTGCTGCTGTCTGCATTAAAAAAGGACTCTGTGCCTTTTTTTTTTTTTACTTTTGTACATCCATCCTCTAAGTGTTTCATGGAAAAAAAAGTTAAAATTTCTGCTCTGGTATATCCTCTGAGGATATGTCAGATAATTTGAAGAAATGAGACTTCAGACTAAGCGGTACATCACGTGCTGCAGAAACCCACTCGTCAGATTGCTGTTTATCCAATCAGGAAATACAGCAGGGTCATACGATCCAAACAGCTTGCTTTCAGTGCTCCCAGAGAGCACTGGTTACAGAAATAGCTATGACTTCACAGCTATTTGCCACAAACTGCTTAGCCAGTCATTTAAATACCAATTGAATTAGTGAAAATCACTACCTGTGCAGAAAGGTAACATTTGCAAGATTAATAATTTCCTACAAATTATTTGACCAGTGCTAATCTCTCTTATTGAACCACTGCACTTATCTTTCCCCTTCAGGCTAGCTGCTCTGTAATTCCAAGCTGACCTTGAGGTATAGCATCAGCTTGGCTAAGCCTTACCCAGGCTGGAGCATCACCAGGGAAACAGATCTGTGGGTATTACTCAGCAGTTGTGTCTTAGCCCTGCTCTCTTGACAGCAAGCCCCTACACTGAAAACTGCTACTGCTCTTTATTAATTGAGTTCTTGTTCTGGCAGCACATGAGGAAGCATCAGAAATTATGTAGCAGAGGCAGTGTTTCATTAGCTAGTGAAAGGTCATTGTGGATCTCTCTTGGCTCGACTGCTAGGCAGCCAAATTCCTCACTCAGCTTCAGCCTCTCTGAGATGTGACTTTTATTTAAGCCAAAGTAGCAAGATCAAGTATCTAATACATGGCTCAGAGAAACCTGAATCTTACTCAGATGTGGCCAGAAAATGTTACCAGAGTGTAATCAGAGGAAACCTTTTATTGTCCTTGACCACACTGACCTGGTGGCATTAGCTGCTGCCCAGGGAAAAGGGCTGTTCAGTAGGAGCTGTGGCAATCTGCTCTTTCACCTGAGTAGACACTCAGGTCACTAACGAGCTTTGAACAGCCTAGTTCCCATGCAGCAGGATGAGAGACTTCATCCTGCATGGAGTGGAAATCTGAGGGCAGGCTTTGTGGGTGGGAGCCTGACAGGAGAAGCTCTGGCCCACATTTGCTGCAGTTTATCCAGCCCCATGCTCCCCATCTGGAAAGGGCTCTCCCTTGTGACACCCATTTGGAGCAGGGGCTCTCAAGGAGGGGGACTTGGGCCTGGAAGGTGCAGGGGGAGGCTGGAAGGACTGGGAGCCAGGACATCAGCACGGGAGCTCCCTCTGCGCTTGGGGGTTCTCCCACACTACATGCAGATCTGCAGAAGAGGGGAGCCAAAGGCTCTGTTTTGCTTTGCAAAGGGGGTGGATTTTTGGCACAGTCCAGGGAACAACTGACTTCAGAGTTGTCCTTTTCTGGGTTTTCCTGCACAAGGGAGTGAGCTACACCACTTCCTTGTTTATAAAAGGCTCCTATTTCGCCCTTCTTCTGTACAAACACGGAGCTAAGAGAGAGAGTACAAGGTGTTGTGGAAACTTGTTTTTGAAAGATGGATTCTGGAAACTTGGATAAGAACTGGATTGCATTTACAATTATTTGGGCCAAATCCTTCTCTCTGTTACTCCCATAAAGCCAGAATAACCAGCCACTGTAGTCAGTTATTTCAGATACCTCTAATGTGACACAGGAAAAGTCATGTCTGATGACACTTAGACTCACAGTCTGAATGTGTTCGTATTGAAATTACTTTTCTAGTACTCCAACAGGATGGATGTTGTTCAGGGAGTGATAAGCCTGTTAATATTTTCTTTGTTAAAAAGAAATGCCAGACTCAGTATTGTCCTCTGGGAATGCGACACTGACAGGTGTCAGGGTTCAAAGATTAGAAAACAATAGCATTAACTTTGGAATGGACGTGGGTTTCTGACCCGGTGTGCTGAGTGGAAAATTCCCTCATCAAAGCCCTGGGGCGTTAAACACCCCCCACTCCTCTGACTCTTTTGTAGTGTATTAGTTTTCCTTCACAGGGTTCATTTATCCTGGTTTATTTTGAAACACGTCTAAAGATTTTGTTCTTGACATTGCATCATATGACTTCTTATGTAGGGGTTACTCTGGCATAGGACTATCCAGATCCTGGCTGCATAGGCAAACGAAGAAGCTTGTGTATACAGGTGTGTGTATATATGTGTGCATTCTGTATTAAGATGACACATGTGATTTCTTTTCTCCTTAATCCTGCTCTTGTTGCACATTTATGATCCTGGATTTAATACAGTGTAGCTGTTCCACAATATCAAGATTATGACAACTCAGCTCTACAGATAGGTACTGTATATATCAGTAGAAGAAGGGAATCCCCACCATTGGGAACTGCACTGTCAGGCCATCACCCTTTCATCCATGGTACTTGTCCTGTAGGTCCCTGAGTTTTGCAAAAGAAGGTCTCATTATATGTTGTATGTACATTCCAGTCTGACATTCTCAGGTGTCTCATGTGATTCTGGTTTAAGAACAATCCATACTTATACTGAAATCGTAACTTTGTATTTAAAGGCTGTAATTTAGTCACCAGCATTTCTCTATCTGCAGTTAGAGTTTTCTCTTTTACCTTGCAAGTGCATCAAACTCATCTCTTTAAGGGATAGAGGAATCTGAGATTTGATTGCATTTATTTGTGTGTGTGGGTGAGCAGGCAAAGTTCCTGCTGGCTCTAAGGAAATACTCACATGCTGTACATAGTCCAAACATGCCTCCTTCCTGGCCTTTATTTTCAATTCAAACAGAAACAATAATAAGGCAAACTTCAGCCAAAGTTCTTTCTCCAAACTTGGCTAAGGCTGCTCTGCATGAATCCCCTCTGTCCCAGCCCCTTGTTTATGCCTTTCAAAGAAAGAAGCTCTTCTCCCATCCTAGCTGGGGCCAACAGGATCCACCTGCCAGCATGAGGCAGCTCTGTATTTTTGTGCAGGACGTTAGTACCTGAGCAGAGCATGACTGAGCAGAGCTGCTCTCCCTGTGCAGGAAAGGGCCACCCAGTTGCACGAGTTGTATTCAGTACCTGTGTCTGCTTCTAAAGGACAAAATCAGAAAGAGCAGGAGAAGAACTGAGAGTACCTCTGTGCGAGAGGGTTATGAAGAGCTAATAAAATTATTGCACTTTATGGAAAAGAACCTCAGCAAGTGTGTGGATCAGTTTACAAGGCATTGTATAAAGAGAAGGTATCAGATATCATGGAGATATTTAATCAGAGTCTTAAGACTTAATGTCCAGGTGTTGAGGCTAGACAAATTTGCACTGGAAAAAATGCATATTTTTAATACCAGGATTGACATGTTCTCAGATCAATTTACTAAGATGTGTGTTAAATGCTCTATCATATTAAACCTCTTAGCCCTTCAAGAAGATTTCTTCAGGCAGAAATTCCCGGCAAAATGAGGTGTAAAAAGTAGGAATCCAAGCAGACAGCTCAGAATTGCTGTCCCTTTCCTTTGAAATGACAGTTGGTCCTCCCCAGTGCCTTGCCAGCATCAATGTCACGGAATATCAGACTGGCAATATGACATTTGTCCTTTATTCCAGTCCATGGCCAGTATTTTTATTGCTGATCCCACTCATTAGCTATATCATGGTCCTGTCTCTGGGACAAAGAGGCTGAGGTCAGTATGTTGATATGCTTCAGGAGGAGGTGCCTCAGTGCTGTCCCCACTTCTAGTGCAGTTTTGTGAGCATTCCCAGAAAACACATAAGAAAGACCAAAGGTCTTCCTCATCAGCTGGAGTGCTCAGTGACTTGTATTAGCATTTTACAACATTGCCCCAAAACAAATGAGAGGTGACGTGACAGGTCCTGTCATTGTGCCCAGGATTTTTCTCTCTGTGACCAGAATTTTGACATGCAATATGGACAAAGCAGTAGAGAATCGGGGTACTGTGGGTACTGACCCTTTTTCTGTGGGATTCATTCCTCTCCTCCAGAATACAAAAGAAGAAAATAAATTCTCACTTTGCATCATGAGCACCTCTTCTCACAGCACGTGTCTTAGGCAGCCTTATTTCATGCTCCATCAGTACACAAGGTCTGTAGGAGTTAGACTTCAGCATGAAGTGTTTTCTTACTGGTGGGAGGGACTCTCCAGGATGGGGAACCCTCTTCCAGTAAAAAAGGCTGTTCATTTCACATTAAGTTTTAATTTAGCAGAACAATTACTTGCTTTCTTCGGAGAAGGAGAACATGTTCCATGAAAAAAGACTGTCTATAACCATTAACTTTGGCCCCAGTAAGCAAGAGGTCAGGTTTATTTTCCATACATTCTGCCTGCCAGACCTGTTTTCCCTTCCCTTGATTCTACTCATGAGGTCACTCTTATAATTCATCCATGAAAAAAAAGCAGGAAAAATTATTTCCTTTAAAGCAAAATTAATTCAAATATCAACATACAAGATAGGTCTCAGAAAACATCAATAAAGTTTAGAAATAAGCTTTTTTCTTAGACCAAGCAGAACACACCTCATAGCTCCAACAGTGCAAGAACAAATATTTTTCTAGACTCAGAAACTGGTAACAAAAAAGTATGACTGTTTTAAAGGTTGGAGAAATTCATACTGGAGATAGAGGCAGCTAGCTTTCAATATAGTGTAATCACATGCAAGAGAGAAACAAAGGAGTTATTCAAGATTTATTTTTGCCACCAAATTTTGTTCTGAGAAATCTAGATTTTGGCATTACATCAAATGACTATTGTGTTAATCACATTTAAAATATTCTTTGCTTTTACATTTTCCTTCTTTGATGAATAAGACTATTTTGTCAGTGACAAAGATATAAAACCCCAAATGTAGATTCACTTAGTGAAAGAAATCCCACGAACAGAGTGATACTCCTTTTTTTTTTTTTTTTTTTTTGTGCAGGAGAATACTGTCTTTAGATTCCTGAGAAAACCTGTGGAAGAAAACATTATCTCATGCTTGAGTAACTTCCAAACTCTGCAAAGACCAAAGCTGCACTGATTTAAGTGTTTGGGGCACTATGAGTAGCAGCTCCAACTCAGTTCAGAGGCAGAAGAACACCAGAGGCCACGTTGATCCAGTGCAGGCTTCACTCTGAAACTCCCTGCACTTGCTGGAAAGGCTGTGACATCTTGGACACTGGTGCAAGAGGGCTGGGCAGCTGGCTGGGCAGCTGGGGCCCATGCAGCCTGCAGGAGATGAGGCTCCACTGGTGGCTCAGCTGTTCTCTGGCTTCCCTGTGAGTGAGAAACATCCAGCTGTGGGCACAACAATGTGTTTGGTGAGGTGCAAGCTGAGGTCTCCTGCTCATCTGGCTGGGGTGCAGCTGTGCCAATGGTATCACTCTCATTAGAGAGTAGGCTCTGGTACCAGAGAGAGGAAGATGAGTGAAAAGTGAAGAATGCTGCAGCCATTTGTTTTGGCACACCAGCCTCTCCTTGTGACAATCTCACTTGAAAGAAGAAATACAGCACCTCTATTCCAAAGAATAATTAGTCTCTGCTGAACCACAAGCAAAGTCACAAAGGAACGCTGGGACAGTGAGAGGCAATGCATGTATCATGAAACCTAGATATAGCAGTGACACTGAGGAGATTGTTTTCTCAGCAAATAAACCATTGAGCCCCTGATCACATATTCCCATTTGGAAACAGGCTGCCCTCAGCCATGGGTCTGTTATTCTCAAGTTCAGTTTGTTTTCCTCAATTTTGTTTGTTTCTGTAGTCCCTTCACAGTTTTTCCAAAACGGACGCTAGCACACAGACACACAAAAGTGGAAAAAAAAAGTTTTCTTTCTGGAAACCCTATGGCTAAGAACACCTAAAATGTCAGCTGACAGTTTATTTAGACATGACAAGGCATATGACTAGACATGGAACACAGCTGAGTCCAATTTTATTCCCGTTTTGTTATTATATAAATGTCTTCTGAAAAAAAATGGAAGAAAATTGGTAGGGCATTGGACTGGAGAGACCTAGCATTTCTAAACCTAGACTTTTCTTGCTATTTCCTTTCCACATCCACCTTCTCACTACAAGCAAAGCTTGTGTTTACCTATATCCTCTTTTCCTCTACAGTTCATAATTGGTTAAATCACGGGTGTTAATCTTTCTTCCCACCTATACTGCTGTTACTCAAAAGGATGAGGTGGGGACAAAGAGGAGAGGTCTGCCCAGTCCTTTGGTCAGCTGACATCCCAGACCCACTTGTGACAAATCCCCTCTGTTCCAGCAGACACAGATGGGACCTTCCACTCAGATTTCACTGCTCCTTGGCTCATGTTCATAGTCTTGGCTGGCTGGAAGGATGGAGCAGGGAATGCCCTGGTACCCAAAGTCTGTGCCTACAGAAGAACATGGTCTCAAGGCAGATGCCAGAATGTAGCACATTTCACCCCTGCTCACTGAAATTATCTTAGCTTCTTCTCATGAGATCCATTAAAGGAGAGACGTGGTGCTAGATGACAGAATAGGAGCAAAAGATTTCTCTACTTGAACTGTTTTTTGGGTTACTGAGATTATCTTGCATCAGTAAGCAGGACACAGTGATGTATATGACCTAGGAAGAAGTTGCTGAAGCCCCTTAGGGCAATTCAGATGGAGAATCCCACCTGCTAACATCCAGCAGGGTATTACTTTTCTCTTCCTACATGCTCCCCCACTGTGATAGGACAAGGTTAGTTGTCTGGCTGCTCCTGCCTTTTGTGGAGTAAAGTCCTTAGCCCTCACCATGGGCAAAACAACAGTGTAGCTTAAGAGGCTCTTCGCCCAAAGATCTGTGGATGGAAGAGGAAGGTTCTGCTCCTGAAGATTGCAGAATAGGGCAAAAGGACCCTGGGGCTGGGCTCTGTTAAATGCAGGAGACAAGGGGATCAAGGGACTGTGACCAGAAGGTTCCTCCAAAGATCTGCCATAGCAGAGTCCAAGGAAGCACAGGAATTACTGGACATCACCAGTTATGAGAGATGATGGAGTTCAGTGTCAGACCTTTGAAATTCACTGGGAATTCAAATGTGAAACTGAATAAAGAAACTCAGAATTTCCCAGCAATATCCCTTTTTGTTTGTGTACTGTACTGGCGCTGTCACATGAAATGAGGAAAACATTCTGTGTCACTTTGAAGGACACATCAAGGTGCTAAAGAGCTGCTGGCTCTGGAGACACTGACTGTGCTACATCTGGTCACTTCCCCCACCCAGGAGGCTGGGGCTGATGGCTGTGAGGCAAGGCTGGTAGGTGGTGTGTGACCTTTAATTCCTCAGTTAGAGGAAAATGCCTGCAAGAATGCAGGAGAAATTAGGGGAATTAACTTTGGTCTGTTAATACTAGATCTGTCCATCTAGTTCTTTGGTTAAAGTGCACAGGAATTCCTGTAAACAACCGATGGCTTTAAAGGGTTTTAGCTAGAAGTCTGTTCACCTTCCATCTCAGTTTGCCTGACCTTGAGCCTTAATTAGAAGGCCTGTGATTTGTGACTGAACAGAATAATTGCATAAAACAGAGCAGAAAGGCATTCAGACATAACTGGATTTACTCTAAATATGAACATTTGTACATGTACTGACCATCATCAGGATAATAACATGGTACATTCCAGATCTTTGTATATATTAGTGAAAAACAAATGGCCCCAGGTGGTTTCTGAAATAAATAAAATTCAGTCTGTAACTGTTAATTTTTAACTACTACTTACATTCCTCTTACTTTACACATTAAACCCACTTGTCATCAGTTATTGATTGCATAGCTTTAACATTCAGTGAAGGAAAACAAACTGCAGGACAGAAAAAAGAAAATCTGTGTCAGGATGTGCTCCACTTTGTGTGCCTTCAGTAGAAGACCTAGAAATTACAGATCCCTTTGGCATTGTCCAGCCTTCTCATCTTTCCCCCTGGCTGCAGAACAGCAGAGGAAAAAGGGTTGTGTTTTACAGAGGCAGACGAGCTCTCTTCCTTCCGTGGCCCCCTGAGTGTGTCTCCACTCTTTCTAAGCAGCACACGTGTGGGCAGCACTCAAACACAGTTGCTGAATAACGTGGAATAAACCTCAGTTCAAGTTTTAGTTTGGCACTGGGATACACCCCTTCTGCTTCCCCTCCTGCACCTGCTTGTGCCAGGAAGGGAACAGGGGCTTTATTCTCCAGTAACTCCCCTCCCTTCTTTCCCCCACAGAGCAGCCTTCACTGCTGGGTGTGCTATGGATATCTGGCTTCTTCAAGCAGAAAGTTTTGACAACATAAATGTTGCTATTCTGCCAAGTGCTGCAACCTCTGAGAGTCAGGCCTATGATTTTCTTCACCAGATATTTTTGAACCTTTTGAACAACCGTAGCGGCAGAGTTTTTGAATTCAGATGTGATTAAAACCTGCAAAAGCATATTCCCCTCCCTATCAGTAAATGCTCATCAACCTTTTATTTCATGAAGTCCAAGAACCAACATTCAGATCCTCAGTCCTTTACAGCCAGGAGGTAAGAGACCCACACCCTGACAGAGCAAAGACTTGCAGCGTGGCCTCTCCCCTCCACCCATATGCTACTGATTTTTCTAGAAATTCAGGCTTTATTTTATAAAATGACATTCCACTTCTGTAGGCAGAGTTTACCCAAAAGGAGATGGTGCCAGGGGATGTGTATTAGCTGCAACACTTTGGACATGGATTCTGAGGTCTTATTTGGCCTCTAATTAAGACTTAATAAAAAGGAGCATTTATCAAATCTAAATGTGGTAGAAATCTCTCCTTCGATGAGGCAGTCATTTTTTTGGGTTACTGTGTATACGTCCCTGCCACTACAGCACTGAGAAAGGGGGATTAACAAAGTGAAGTCAAGGAATTAGGTAAAAGCATAACCTATGCTTCAACCATGACCAACATAGTAAATCTAAAGGGAGAAGTGTCTGATCAGAGAAGGCACACAATCATGTGTGTAATACTAGCTGACAGATAAGGAGCTCAATAATTGCAGTGCTACTTTTGTAATATACAGGGACTAATGTTTTGCAGACTTTAGTACTTCCTTGCACAATGGAGCCATGGTATAGATTAATTTGTCCCCTTCTCCTGTCTTCCTTTGGTGTCAAAGGCCCAAGGAAGAGAGCAGTACTGAATAAAGTGTGGACTGGGGGTCCCTGCCTCATGTGTGTCAGCATAAAGTGGTTGCATGATATTTTACTTGCCAGCTGTGTTAATGAAAGCCCTGACACAGCCACAGGGCTTTGAGTAACACAGCTGGCAAGTAAAATATCATACTTTAAGATTTTGAAAATGCTTCAACAGTTGAAGAAACTAAATTAATTGAGTGGTGTTGCCTTCTTTATAGAAGGAGACCCTGAGTACTTGTGCAGCATCAGATGCAAATAGGTAACGAAATTCTCAGGAAGAAAGGACAGTTGAATGTTTTCAGGATAAATTTGGGAACCAAATCTCTCTTTTAATTGTGGACTATTTCAGATACCAGATATTTCAAATAAATTCATTTGGGCCAAATTTATTTGGCCCAAAACCATTGATCAAAACTAACAAAAATCATGTATCTTTCTGAATACTTAGATCCACATGGAGTTATTACTTGAATTTTTACTCAGCAGCACATGTCAGAGGATCTGATAGTATTATGTAGAGAATGAGTTCAAAAATCTCAGTGATGCAACATTTCCTGGTCTGCTCTGCTGATCAGCCCTGCTCTCAGGGTCTGCTGAATGGAAAAACAGACACACAAATGGCTCAGTCCATTACTGCCTGACACCCTTCCTGATTTCTGCCTTTACTGTGCCCTGCAAGAGCAAGCTGCTAGTGCAGAGTTCTCAAGAGAGGTGATCACAGAGGAAGGTTATTAACCTCTACTGTGTCCACCAGAGAACTCCTGCCTCCTGAAGGTTTATTTTCTGATTTCACTGTTTGCATTTGTGCTGTCCTCAAAGAAGGAGAAGCCCACAGATGACTTCCTAAATCAGGAGGAATTCAATGAAAATGTGCATACCTTTGGAGATAACTCTGTTTTGCTCCCAGCTCCCAGCTATCCAACGTGAAAATCTAGAACCCCAGTGCTGTTGAAGGTTGAAATCCTTGACCTGTAAAGCTAATACATTTAATCAGATTTCATAGAGCATCTCAAACTCGGTTTTGCCACTACCCTGGCCCAGTGGTTTTGCTGACTTGCTGCTGGAGATTTGCATGTTACTTTCTCTCCCAGGAGCAGAAGATGAAGGGACAATGTCTCCTCTTGGGCATTGTCTCTTTTCTTCATCAGTGAAACCACTCTAGCATTTGGGTCTAGGAGATGAAAGCTCCAGTAGATTTTTTTTATAAGACTGTGCTAATTTGTGCTTATTTCATTTTGTAAACACACATTTGCTCACTGCTTCCTGTATTTCCATGGGTTTCATTTTCGTACCACAGTAAAATGGTTTTTAAATCTGCTGAATTAGGGAGAGCACATCATAACATAAACCCCTACAGTATCTTGGTCTATGGATATTTGATGGACTCCTTAATGTATCTATAATTTAGGTGACATGCAAAAGGTGCACAGAGTTCACAAAGCAACTTTGAACTCCCTGTACCAAGTAATCTGCTTCACTTATTACAATGAAAATACTTGTAGCAGGGAACTGCACTTGAGACTGATGTCCCCAAATATTTTTTTTAGCAACTGGGCTGCTTTTTAGCCTCAAAATTCACACAAGCAAGTTGTTTGTTTTGACCTTTGTATAAGTGGTTTTTTGATGTGTGTTCTATATTTCTGGTGCCTGATTTGAAGCAGAGCATGGGTGCAGAACTGCTAGACATTCACTCCTGTAGTTGTTGCTCCCACACATGCTCCCACTGGCACCAGAAGTCAGCTCTAGAGCAGACTGAAGATAAAAGAGACAGTGCCACAACTGTGCCATATGTTCTCCAGTTCCTCCTTCTCTGCTCTATGCCTGGAACTCATTCAGGCATGGTTATGCCCCTGCCAGTGTTCGATCAATTACAGATGCCAGACTCCAGATGCCAAACTCTCTGTACTCATCCAGGGATGCTGCTTCTCTTCATTTTTCCATTGAATAGCTGGTTACCAGAAAAATCAGTGATGCTGAAATAGAAGAGTCAGACAACAAACATTAGGAGTTGGGACCCAAATCCAGTCTTCTTTTTCAATCTTAACCCTTTCTGCATTCCCAAGCCCCTTTTGTAGCACCAAACTGAGGTGTAGTGACAGCTAGAGATTATCAGAAAAATGATCCTGTGAAAAATAACAGAAGCATCATCATTGATTAAAGATTAAAGCAAATGGGATCACATTAAGACCATGAAAGAAACCTTATTTCCAAAAATGTCTGTGTTGTATTTTCTAAATCCATCTTTCTTTAAGCGTCCACTTGTATTTCATACAAGTCTGCTTAAGAAAACACCTCCTGAGAGAGTACATATGAAGCACCTACTGCCTTAGTCCTTTCTACACACAGTGTAAGACATTAGGAAATGTGAGTGCAAAAGAGCTTTTACCTGAAAGCAGGAAAGAAAGACCATTTCTCCTGAGACCTGTAGAGGCAAGATCATCTTCTGAGCCAGGAGAAACTTCAATTACAGGGATTCTCCAGTACCAGACAGTTATTTTGGTTTCAATCAATGCTAATTTTATTGATAAAAATGTCTGGACTGGATTATGAAAGGCTGTGTGACTCACAGGGACATACAAGCATGCACAGGAAAGATCAGAAGAGAAAGTGAACTTTCTCCTGCCTGCAGTGGAGTGAGTTAGAGTCCAGAGGGATGGGGAAGATATGAACACTGCCCAGCCACTGCCCAGCACTGCAATCAGAGTGGGGCTCAGGCAGGGAAGTGGTGGTTTGCCACTTGAGGGTATCCTGCCTGGGCTAACTGTGGCAGGGCTCAGCTGTACTGTGCCACAGCACTCTGGTGTCCTGAATGTACACACACACACACACATACACACATGCATATATATATATATATATATATATATACATATACAAAAATAGACACATCCAGAGCATGGTGTCTCTGGCCCAGGTCATGTCTGGAAGTCACTACAGAGCTCTAGATAGCTGAGACCGTTTAGAAAATTAGTCAGCTAAATTTGTCCGAACAATTACAGCTTATTCACTCTACTCTCTTATTTGCAGCCTGGCAGTTGTTGAGGCATGAGGGATGCTCAAGAGTGTGTGTCTGTGACTGTCCTGTTTGGAGAGGGAAGTCCCAAGGAAAGCCACTCCTACAAGCTCACTCCTCAGCCACGGCACTATCCCTACATGGAGAGGCACATCCCTGGGGAGACAATGCCTTTACCACTTACTTTTGCCTTCACTGCTGCACAAGAGCTAACAGGAAATATTAGCCTGGCCTGCAAGGATGCACCTGCACTCTGAGTCTTGTTCCCTTCAGTACACTCAGTGCAGGTGGCATTTTATCTGTTTGTTGGGACTGGTTTGTGATATCTGACCTATTTTTTTTTTTTCTGATGACTATCTATCTTCCATTTGCAAAAGGAGTACTTTTTCTTTCTGTTCTTTTTTCTTGTTGTTGTAATATCCTGAAGGCAGAACAGCAGAGCATTTTTCTGTGAGAATAGACCCTGGTTTCAACATACATCTGCCCAGTTCCAGAACCATTTTCTTTCAGCCTAGTGACTTGCAGCAGACAGCCTAGGTTTGTTCAGCCATTTACAAGAGCTGAAAAACTTTGACATCCTGGGAAGACCTGCTGTTAAATGACTGCTGTTGGAGTGCCTGGCGGTGGTTTGGTTTCCGCCTCACTTTCATCCCCTCCAAGACCCATCGCCCTCAGCCATTCACCAGGCACTCTGCTCCCTTGTGCTAGTTTACTCGCTTAGCGCTGGTGGCTTCGCGGCAAAAATCTATTCTGAGAGTTTCTGAAACAGAGCCTTAATGATATATGGCTGCCAAAGTTAGCTGTTTCACAGCTGCAATAGCACACTGCAGGCTGCGTGGCAGCCAAGCTGTCTTTGTTACTGTATTAAGTGAGGTGCGAGTGCCTGGAATGCTACGGGCAGCAAGAGCGTCGTGGGTGGCAGCTGCCTTCAGAGTCCTTGAAAGGATATGCTGGGCTAACTTGATAAGGTGTTTGCATGTGTTAAAGGGCATGACATCCGCGAAAGGCTGGCTGGTGAGAGCATGATTTTCCTTGGATGCAAGGTGCTCCAAACTGCATTAGAATTGGGTGGAAAATATGAAGCATGCTGTTTTTTGTACATGACTCTAATTATTTAATGAAAAGTGGTTTTCCTGCTAATGTCTGATTCAGTCAATCTGTTTACTGATTCTTTTACAGTGCCCCTCAACTTTGTCAGAAATCCTGAAAGTCATGGCATTGGGATGTGGGTTGCCATTCCCAGTCTGGGGCATGGTTTCTCTAAAGCTGTTGTAAATCAACAGGAATTCCACGAACTTATTTTGGTGTAAATATGCAGGGTAGGTGAGAAGGGTCTTAGACTTGTTGTTCTTATTCTCTGCATCTATGTGGACCTAAACACTCTGGGCAGCAAGACAGTTTGAACACTGCAACTGGCCTTCTCTCCTTTCTCCCAGCTCAAAACAGGTCCTTGTGTTTCTTGAACAGATTTTACACTTCTGCAACCATAAGGGAACCCTTTTACATAAAGAAAAGACATCAAGTCTGTACATATTCAGATACTCTCTCCCCTCTGCCT
Organism: Cossypha heuglini; assembly: GCA_027576195.1. NCBI lineage: Eukaryota > Metazoa > Chordata > Aves > Passeriformes > Muscicapidae > Cossypha > Cossypha heuglini. The sequence continues at coordinate 17,023,090 of JAODKT010001744.1, forward strand.
GTCATCATCAGAAAGCCCCACCAACCCATCCGTGCAGTCAGGTCCCACACAGCCATTCTTGTTAGGCTGTAGTGGTTCTTGCTACCAAGCAAGAACTTTAAAGTTCAAGCAAGTTCTTTAAAATAAGTGCATAGGTTACAGTATCTAAGGATTTATGTTAGAGTGGTTCTCCCTACAGCCTCATCACTCTTTGTTAGCCCAAGCAGGTGAGATGCAGGTCCCTTATATAGTGTGAATACTGGCATTCCCTGGGGAAGGGTGAATGGCATGGTGAACATCTCTGAATTGCCTGTAGCCAGCAAGAGGTGCTGTGGCTGCATTTTCCAAATAACTGAGAAAGCTGATTTTAACATGGATTTTTTTTTTTTTCAGAAATGGGGGTTACACCCTATAACTGATTGCTGTGTCAGAGTGAGATGTGTATTCCATAGCAATAGAGTATTTTAAGACTATGTCCTGCCCTTGGTGAACAAACTTAATTCACATGTTGAAAATTTTCTGGTCCCATTTCGTCTTGATGAAGCCTTGTATCCCATGAAAACAAATTCTCAGGGCATTTTTCGCTTATGATCCATTTGCCTAAATTGCACTGAAGTTGTTGAGTTATGAAAATTTAGCAAGAGGAAAATGAACTCTTAGTGATTGTCTTGTTTGAAGGATTGAATGCATTAAATCTGTAACTAATCCAGGGACACAAGCCTGGTTGTGAGATAAACTCGGATGCTGCGTAAGTTATCGATACCAGTGGATCATTTCCACAGTGGGAACCTTAGATAAATGATTTGGACTGCAGTGCATTTAGGTTGTTGCAAGATCTGTAAACTTGATGAGCAAAAGCACATGCTGTATTGCACATCACTGCATTTGGGCTTCCATGTATATTGTGTTAACAAAAAATACAAAATCCCTCTTCCAAGAACTTTCAAGCAAGACAAAAAACAGTAAACCCAAACCATTGGTAAGTTTTTCTTTTTGCCTAGCATAATTTACAAAATATTTCTCTCTTTGGCAGAGGTAAATTGGGGGCAGACCCATCACACCTAGACTAAATGTGCTTCAGGAGGTCTGAGGTCTTTTCAGAATAATAGGAGAGATCCCCAAGTCTTCAGTGGGGCACCCAGATAAGTTACTCAGGGCAAAACAGGGTAGGAAATGAACTCAGAGAGGCAGACATGCTTGTGATCAGCCCACTGTGAGTGCAGAGCACCTTACTCCTGTTTCACTTAGAGTAAGGAAACTACTTCCCATTCAGCCTGGTCTAGTGGAAGAAAGGTGTCCCTGCCTAGGGCACATGAGCTGGAACTAGTTGATTTTGAGGTTTCTTCTAACACAAACGATTTTTTGATTTACAGAAGGCTTTTGTAGTGCATGAAGAAAGTGGTTTGCTATAAACTGGCATCATTTCAAG
>JAODKT010001744.1:17029560-17064194 GCA_027576195.1 Cossypha heuglini
TGATGGTCACAAGTGCAAGTGAGCTCATGGGTGATGTCAAGGATGGAGGCAGCCAAGGCTGCAGAGACCATCACTGGTGGAGTCTGCAGTTCTGAGGAATATGGGGCAGGTGAATGACACAGTCAGGACCCCAAATTTTAGGAAAACAAATTCTAGCTGCTCAAGGAATTAGTCAGTAAGATGCCCTGGGAAATTCTCAGGGACAGGAGAGCAGAACAAAGCTGGCAGATCTTTATGGACACTTTCCTTACAGCACAAAACTCTTGATCCACAGGTATAAGAAAACAGGAAAGGAAAGGAAGAGACTAGTATAGACACTCAAGACTTTCTGCTCAAACTAAAAGGCAAGAATGCCTAGGCAATGGAAACAGGGACAGGTATGCTGGGAATAGTTAGGGACACAGCCTGGCTATGTAGGGATGGTGTAAGGAAGGTCCAGGAAAAGCTGGAAGCAAATTTAGCAGGGGCTTCAAGGAATAACAAGAAGGGTTTCTACAGGTATGTCATCCAGAAAAGATGGATCAAAGAAAGTGTACCATTGATGAACAATACTGGAAAATTGGTAACAACAGACAACGAGAAGGCTGAGGTACTCAACAAGTTTTCTCTTCAGTCTTCAAGGGCAACCTCTCTCGCCATACCTCTTGAGAGAGTGAACAGAAAGATAGAGACAGTAAAGTGTTGCCGCATTGTTATGTCCTGTTGGGCAAGTTTAGGTTTTTCTTTTACTCTCGATGATGCACGGGAGAAGCAACAAATCTCGGGAGGTTCAACAACAAACATTTACTTTCAAACTTTAGAATTTTAAGGTAGAATAAGGTTCTTGGCAAATTTTAAAATGTAGCCGGTTTTGTTTGAAAAGTAGCAATCTAAAAGCATAAAGATAACACTTAAGAAAAGGCATTAGGTGAAAGAAAGAATAAGATTAGAAAAATATATAGTCACGACCCTTGCATCCAGCCATGAGACTTGATTGCTGCAATTTTGATGTTTGTTGGTTGAAGTGTTGGTTTCAGCCTTGACCAGTTTAGGGTGGAGGAAGTCCACAAAACATGAAATCCATTGGGTTAATATACACTCAAGCTAGATGGCAATGTCAGGAAGTTTTATGTTGGATAATGTAAAACTGTGGATCATGGGACATTTGCGGAGTCTTTGATATCTTCTAAGATGTTGTAGCTGCCTCTTACATCACCATGTTTGAATCAACTATGGCCCATCAGAAGGGGTGAATGTCTTCAGGCTTACCTGAGAACGTCCCAGCACTTCACTATTTCAGAGGGGAGTTTTCACACCTGAGCCTCTTATGCAAGGACATTGTTGTAATAAAAAGCATTACCCTACCTGAAAGGATTTGCCTCTTACCTGCCTCTTCCCTTACTTTATTCAACATCCAGCTTTTACCCTCAAGTGATGGGTGTCCACCCCATCTACACCTGGGCAATCCCTTCTAATACAAACTACTCTGTATTTCTGAGTACTGACTCCTTGCACGTGGTGGATGCTCTGCTGAAGTTGGTGGTTGATCAAATCCTTAGTGATGCATACAGACCAAGATCTGGTATTTGCTGAAAACCACTTTTTGGAGCTGTGTGTGCATCATATGTGAATTTGTTTCTACCTGAAGAGCTAAACATGATGCATTACAATATATTAATATATCAAATGTGTGAAATGGTCTCACTCTGTAAAAACCTGACACCCTCTTGACTGGAAGAAGAAGATGCTGAGAATTTCCAGAGCTATCAAGAAGATATGCTTTGAAACATATGCTGTAACTAAACCAGTATAGGGCAACCTCCCTTACACAGTGTGTTGCTGTACCTCACCTTCTTCTGCAGGATTCATCGTCTCTGTGTAATGGATGAATGTTTAAATGAGTCCATGATGAAGAACTGCTGACATGAATGAAGCTGCAGAAGATTCACTGTTCAGTTGCAAATAGACTTTTAATCTGACTTCCTAAGTGCCTGGGTGGTCTTGACTATCAACATGCTTTAAAAAAAAGAAAAGCTTATGTCTACAGACAGAATGAATTTACATTCCTGTTTTTCCTAGCTGATTTTAGATATATGGCATTGAGCATCATAAGGCAAGCGTGTATTTCTGATGTCTCTGTAGCGTAATTCATAGCATTGAAGCCAGACTAATTTCAATGTGGAAACTGTTTGCTGCATTTCCCACATCAATTATTTATATTTCAGAGACTCGAACTGGTTTCCAAATTGCAATTTTGTTTTTCAAACAACTGGGAAGACCAAAACAAATTTTGAGATTCACCATTTGATATGGTGTCCCTCTACCACTTTTAAAGCAGCTACTATCCCCAGGACAAGGTACTTAATTTCTAGGGAGGACATCCAAGCAATGGTGAGTCTGGACAGATCTGTGGGACTCATATCTAGAAATTCAGAAAAAAATGTTTCCAATAGCTTGTTCTAAAATTGTTATAACACTGATTATATTTAGGCTGATATGCCTTGAACAGTTAGTAAGGGATTAATGCTAATACATGCTGAACTCTGCAGTTATAATTGGCCCACTTCCAGCTACATTTTTCTTTTCCGAAAGCTTTATTTATGAGAGAATAGCAAAGCTGGAAACAATACTGAATTTCTTTGCATGCTTTCAGAAACATGAATATTCAGGTGTGATGTGTGTGAGTTCTGGCATCAGAAATTGTGCCCAGATGTGTGCTTATCTTCCCTGGGAGCCTGCAGGAGCTGTGGAACAAGTGCCAGGGATGTTTGCCTGGGCACCTGCAATGGCTTCATTTTCAGCTATTTTGAAGAAAGTCCCAAATGTCCCTGGTAATTTGGAGAGGTGACAATTAATGCTGCTTTATATGGCTTCATCCCAAAAAGAACTTCAAAAGTGACTTACAAATACTGTCTTTATGAGAAGCAATTTTTGAAAAGTCTGGATAAGTGCCTTGGTGAATTAGATTTGTGTAATATATAAAGGAACAAACACTGTAACACTTTTTGTGGCAGTAGGCAAATAGGGAATTTCAACTGCCTAAACCTTGAAAAGACATAATCATCTCCTAAAGAAAAAGACAAATAAGGAGGATAAAATAGTTATTTTACCTGTAATTGGCTTAAATATAAAGGATTTATTGAACTATTATCTCTTTTTGTCCCAAAAGAAGTTTCTTCATGTGTTACAGTTTTATTTTCTTTCCTGTGGCTTAAGTTATCTAGCTATTGAACTTGCAATTTGATTTTCAGTAATGAACTGAGTCTCATTTAAAGTGATGTCTTTAAAAAGTTGGACATGTGTGGTCTCAATTGAGAAAACTTCCTCTAAGAGGTGTCTCAAATGTTCATTATACTTTATTGTCATTCTTCCAGGCTACTTGTAATGCAACTGTAAGAGATGAAAGTTTTCTCAAAGATGTAAAGTTTCAGTTCTTTTTTGTTTTCTCAATCATATTACTAGGTTTTTGATGGAGTTACAATTAAAAAACACCACATTCCTTTGCCGCAGGAGGGATTTTACTGGTGATTGCTTAGGTTGATGTTAATGCGTTGGGTGTTAGCTGCTCTCTTCAAAAATTCACAGTGCTGTTTAGCAAATATGAAAGAATTCAAGGTCTTCTGGAAGAAGATGGGACACTTATTTCCTGTAGCAGTGCAGTTGAATGTCACCTTTAATTTCTACGGGAAAGTGAGAAAGAAAAAAGCGTGAAGGAAAGAAAAGAGACAGACTTGGGAGTGTTTGCATTAAACGTTCAGTAAAATGAGCAACAATAACAACAAAAGAAAAAATACAAGAAAATGAATATTTATAGTCTCAATGCTGAGTAGTGTTTTTGCCTGTCAGCAATTTTACAGGAACCCACAACTGCAAATGCACTAGCACTACATACTTTGAAATAATTAGCTCTGTCCTTCTTGCCATTCCCATTCCCTTGGAGGAAATTTCTTGCGTATTTGTTATTCTTCTGATGAGGGGTGAATGTTCTTGCTTCCTCAAAATCGTGGTTGGAAGAAGGGAGCTTGCAAACAGAATGTTTTTAATCATCAAAGAGAATCACTCTGGTCATGCATAACAACTCTGTTTCAATGTAAGCAATTTATTTTCACCAAAAACTTAGCTTTTATCAGACACGATTTTTCACTGTAGTTAAGTGACAGCAGCTGCCACTACTCAGTATGTGCAGTTTATCCAGGGAAAAAGCAAAAAAATTTCCTTCTGCTGTCATCTGGACAGTAGGAAAAAATGAACATGGCACTAAACTACACTACAGCTCCTCTTTGGTATTATGAATGCTTCGAGATAAGAGATTCCCTATAAGATACTACTATACAAGAAGGCAGTCCTAGACCAAACCAGAGCAGAACCTCACTAATCGAAGGAAGAGAGACCACAAGAAAACTTCCAGAGGGTCAGAGACAGGAATTTCTGTTTAGTGGTCTGGCTGGAGATAGTCTATTTAAAGATAGTATCTGGTACTTAAATACCAAGGGAGATTTCCAATTTCCTCTATGCAGAAACATTGACAAAGTATCCATGAGGGATTGTGTTAAGATACAGTTCCCTTAGGGGAAAAATTGCCTTACTTCCAGCAAAAATGAGAATGATTTATCGACTTGGTGTAAGAAATCAGATTTTCCCTCTGTCTAGCACATTTCAGAGCAAGTAAAGGAGAAATATTTTCTTCGTGGGTAATAGTTCTAGTTGCATTTTCAGTGTATGTACATTACTAAAAGCTCACACAAAAATATATAGCCAGAAGCTGCCAGTTTGAAGGGACCTGGGGGGGAAACTGGAGGGTGCTCCGTCTTCACAAAAGGCCGAAGAAGCTTAGTCTTTAGCACTTGTATGCCTGCATGTCAAAGGCGTACTTCATTGTCTACTTCCCACCCTAGGCAATGTATGGTAATGAAGATGTCTAGGTCGTTTATTACTAATAGCAAGGAATGTGCAAGTGGATAAATTAATTTTGCTGTGACTAACCTCTGCTTCCGCGGAGATGCCCAAACTAGCTCTGAAGGAGGGTGGTCACACTCCTGAGCTCAGGACTCAACCGTGGCCCAGGGCCTTCCCTGCCCTTCAGGACTTCTCTGCAGCACGAGTGACACGTGCAGAGGATCTGCACCAGGATCCACGCAGGAATGCCTGGATCTGCGCTGGGACTCCAGCCAGCAGCAGCATCCCGCTTGGAGCACCCTTTGGAATGTCAAAGTGCAGCATCTAGTCCTGTTGCTGTCTGTCAGACAGATAATCTGTCTCTGATTGCTTCTGGCACTTAAACTTTAAACTTTAAACTTAAACTTTAGCTTAATTGCAATTAGGAGCAGCTCCAGCATGGCATCTGGTGGGCAGAAAGATATCAAGTGAAAGGTGATGAGATTCAGATGCTTTGTTATGTCCCCAAGCTGAGATAAAAATTTACTTTCTCTGGTTCTCTGCTCATGAAAGAAAATATTTATTTGTAAAAGTGGTATTGAAATGGCTACCTTTGACTTTACTATTTGCATCTATTACACAATATATTGCAGAAAAATGGAATCTGTTATGCTGGCATTGGCATAAAATTTTCTGGCTTCTTCAAACCAAAACTTGTCTGTAGTCCCCTGAGACTCTGCGTAATCATGCATTCTTGTGGAATATCTCAGTGAAGTGATGCTTCAATAGCATTTACAGATAAAAAAAACACTCTGAGAAAATTTTCAGCCATGGCTAATCATACATATCTCCTGTTGATTAAGGGCACTGGCTTCAAGGCTTTTTTTGGGTTTAATACCATTTCAGAATCATACCCAAAAGAGGTCAAGCCCATGATTTGTTGTCTGGAGGCATTTCATACAAGCAGGCCATCCTATGTCTCTTCTCTCTCAAGACTACAATTTTTTTCTCTTCTTAACGTCCAAGTCTCAGAGCAATTTTGAGGTGGGATGTTTCTAATATAGACCAAGATTTTCAGGAAAGACCAAAGGTTATTTTGACTGAACTTCATGACAGATGCTTTCAAATGATAGAACTTTCCGTGCATGTTCTCACTTCAAGACAAGCAAGGTGGTTACTCTGAGTCCATTGAAAAGATTATACAGAATTCAGCTTTTTCAGTCTTGGGTGATCACCAATCTCTTGCAAATCCAAAGCAAATCCACAGGAATCATTTGGGCTATGCAGAAATAACTGATGGTGGGGGGGAAGGAAGGCAATTACACTGTTTATTTAAACTGACACCTGATGCAAATTAAACTTTTTAATTAAAGGAAAATGCTGCAGGAACTTTATCCTGAGGATCTCATCACATCTTATTGTTTGACACAAAGCCCTGGAAACCCAGTCAAAAGTGTCGAAACCATTTAGGCTAAAGAAGTGGGAAAAATAAATGCCAGATTTGCAATAATTTCAACCCATGATCTGTCACTATTCTGCTGACATGGAGGAAAGCTGCTGCTCCAAGAGGAAGTGATGCCTCTTGCAGTCAGAAGAGGTGGTTGACAACAACCCTGGCAAGAGCAGAAATCTACTTTTTGCTGCATCTAGCTCGTTTTAGGAGATGGCGGCATTTTGGAGGCCAATTCCTATGCTATGAAAAAAAGTGATCCTGTTTGCAGTATGTAGCAATTCTGTGCTGTTTCTTAAGGGGAGCTGGGCACATCTGAACTTCTGGCAGCAGCTCAGGTTCCCCGAGAAGGTCTATTCTGAGCTCCCTGTGCAATGAAGTAAGAGCTGTGCATATGTCAGTGTATTAAAGGTTCTGCATGCTGTGAAACACAGTTAAGTAAGTTTCTCACAGGCATCCCATGTTTTTATATTTGGAGATCCAGCAATCTTGCAACGGCACAAAAATCTGGTAAGAAGCATGGATTTGATTTCAATGGACAAGCAGTAGTGGTTTAAGCCAAATTTAACTCTGTTTAAAGCATAACTTAACAGATTGCTGTTCACTCTTGTTACTTCAGTGATGCAGCATTGAAGAGTGCCAATTCAAATATCAGGAGATACCTAATCATGAACACTTACTGAAATTTAAAACACTTCCAAGCAGTTTAAGGATGACTGCTCAGATCTTGTAATAGAGATCACAAATAATGGAGTAGAGGGAATTCTCTCACACAGGGGTATTATTGATAGCATGGATATTTTCTGCACACTGAACTGATAATAATTCAATACAAGCTCACACATCTCAAGACTGTCTCTTTGTATCTCAATATTGATTAAGAAGTGTTCACCCAAACATCAAAAACAGATTTTCCAAATTAACTTTTTCACTGAATAGCAGCTTGGCTGATAAACATATTTTAGAAGATGTTTACTCCTTATCAAGAAACCTACAGCTTCAAATGAGAAAAAAACTTTGTGTGAATTCATTGATAAACTATAATAAAGATTTCTGGACACTTCTGTTTTATTTACTCCCTTCAGCCCACCTTGAACTGAAAAACTGAATAACAGCACTGGGCACTGAAGGACATCATGCAGCAAGAGAAATGCCTGAATAGAAAAATTCATCATGATTTTACTTGTCTTAAAACAACTTCAAGTAGGTAAAATCTCACAATTCAGGATCCATCTTTATCTGAAGAGCTCTCTTGCTCCTGTCAACAGGGATGTCACTTGGCACCATAAGTTCAGGAGACAGATTCTTATCTACCAGAAAACACACATTTGACCTAACCAGCAAAGACCTAACTTTATCACAGTAATGCTGAATGTTTTTATTTATTTATTTTTAGAGACATCTAAGGTCCTTGAGAAGTATGATTAAGGCAATTATTTGCTTAGGGAAAAAAAACTAAGAAGACAGAATTCTAAATACAAGGAAACACTTATGTTCGCTTTCCAGTGAAGGTCTTCCTCAATATTACTTGTTTGTCATTTGAGAATGGGAATAATAGGGTCTACTGGTCTATATGATAGTGAACCTGCAGAACAGCTCAAGATTTCAACTATGCCCTTTAATGATCCTTGAGGACCAGAATGAACCAGCCAATACTTAATTTTCTTGTAATTAAATGGCATTTTTGTTTAGTCTATATCAACCAATAATACACAGTTTTTAATGGTCAGTGCCACCTGTCTCCAGCTTCTTACACATCAAAAAACTCAAATGTTATAGCCATTCTTACAATGGAGCAAACTGAATTAATTACTTGCATTAAGGAGCAATCCATGTTATTAATCTCTGTTGCAGTGTGCAGTTAAGTGCTATGGGGACTGAATCCTGAAGACATTACCCATGTAAACTACAGTAATTTAAAATTTATTTATTCCTGAAACTTTACTAATTTCTTAAACAGTTCAGATCAGCATCTTTTATCAGAGAGAGAACCTGATTTAAAAGCCATTAGCAGCATGCTAGATGTAATATCTCACTACACCTTGCACAAACACCATTTTCCCTAACGATGTAATAACCAGGGTACATTTAGAATTAAAAACATAGCCTCCACAACACAAAATACCAAGAAAGGCCATTTAGTATTTTAAATATATGTTATTAGTGAAGAAAGTGAAGCTTTTATAAAAATGAAATTTTATAAAATTACTGTACTAATTCACAGCAGAATCACATCCAAAAACAGCCCCTTGTTTCAGCCTAGTGATCAGGTAAGCGGGTTTAAATTTCTTGCAAACAGTATATATCTTTCTCACCTGCAGTCTTCCAGAAATATTCAATTACAGTATCAGAGAAAGCAAAGTAGGATGTGCTCACTTCTGTTTGGATTCCAGCTGGTGCTTTGAGCAGGGACCATCTTTAAGTTCCCGCCCAGCACTGCGCAAGCAGAGTAGCTGTACCGCACACCTCTTCCACGGGGGTAACACAAAAGGATATTCACACAGAGCTCTCCATTAACAATGAGATGTCAGTCCATCTGGAAAGTTGTTTACAGGCTATGTAAAAGGGGGACAGAGAAGAGGATTGACTCATAGCAGCCAGAGTCATAAACAATGACCCAAAGATCATTGTTTCAGAAGGAACGGTGCAAGAGCTAAGCTCTCTCCCATGAATTTGGTTAGCCAGTATTTATGCAGCAGATAACCCCAGCTGACCTTTCTAACATTCAAACAATAATAGCTTTGCTGAGATGAACCAGTATTGAACAACTTTTCCAGTGTGTCAGGCAAAAAAACTCTTGGTTCACACCATCTCTGCTGTCTTTCTTGACCTTACATAACTGTAATGTATAAAAAGGAATCTATTGCAAGGAAATGCCATGCTGCTCTTGTTCAAATTATACTACTTTCCTCTTTCACTATATCTGAACAATATCTTGTGTTAACCCTCCGGGTGGGGGATGAGATAACCAATTATCTTTATAACTTTGGTGCTGTAACATAATTGGTGCCCCCTTCTCTCACTTCACGATAATTTCAAATGCATGAAGAATGAATATTTAACTACCTTCTAAACCTTATGATGCCTAGGTTATTACTTTTGTCAGATGCTGGATAATGCATATTACATTACAACACAATTGTGTGAACTCTTGCTTGGAAAAATAAATCACTAGGCTTCTTAAAGACTTAAAGAAAAAATGTATTTCACTCTGGGAGAAAAATTAAATATGTGCATATTGCTTAGCCTCAGCAGCACCCACAGACACAAGCCCACCATATGCCTTCTACATTTTCATTGCTACTAGTTTTGTATTTTGGGAAATGCCCAAAATAAGCACTTCCATTCCTCCCTTGGTATGGTTTTGAAGTGATGAAAGCTGACTCGGCTGACTTCTGTGCATAGGGCAAATTAACAGGACCCTACCACAGAAATATTTGAACTAATACAAATTTAATCACTGCTATTTGTTATGAAGGTAAATACAAGCATCCTGACTCTGAGAGTCTCTCCAGAGAGCAGGGAATACTCAATCAAAGGGATACTAAGTTTCTTGACATTGCAATATTTCAATATATACAAGCATATCTTCCCTTGAAGCAGGTGGCTTGGTACACTCTTCCCCCTGCAGGTGTGGGGTTTGCAGGCACCACTAGTGAGACTAAAGCTGGGAAAAAGTGGGTGGCTTCTTGTGTTGAAGGTCATCTTGGAAATACAAGTTCAATGAAGCAACTGTTCAGCTCAGGCCAGAGAGAGAGGGGGGATACACATATCCTGCTGTGACATGTGGCAAGGGTCACAAATGCCATGAGGGCATGTCATTGTCCATACACAAACATCATCATTGCGCCTTATAACAAACACAATGATAAAAGGGCTTTTTTAGCAGGTCTCAAGAATGTAGCAGGATTACATGTAAAAAGAGCTGGTGGCAGGATTGGAAGAGCCAGAAACAGAGTCTGGCGAGTCTGTGTTTCTCATAAGCCTTGCTTTCATGCTGGCCAATCAGCCACACCACCTCCTTCACTTGGGAGTCAGCTATTGGTGGCAGAAGTCTGAAGAGCTTCCTTATGTGCTTACAGTTATCATGTGCATCCTGCACATCTCATTTGAACTTCTAAAATGTGCCTAGTATTGATCACGTCAGCATTTTCAAGGTGTTCGTCAGTCTTAACAGCTTCTTGTCCCCAGTTTATTGCTCTCTACCTTCATTTATTATGTGGAATGATGTTAGCAGTTTCCATAAAAAACCCTGGCTACTTCCTCCCACTCCAATCTAGGTGCACCTTAACCTCAAGGTTGCAATGTGCCTAAGGCAACCTGCACCATAGTTCTCATTTTGAGGGGTCAGAGGCAGTTCCCAGGTCCTCACCCTGCCTTCCTTCCTCTGCTGATACACGGGAGCTAGGCCCAGGTGGGACAGGCCAGCTTAGATGACATGGACCATAGGATAGGAAATCTAAAATCACTCTTGTCTCAGCATGCAGCTGATCAGGAAACTGAAATGGGGTCAGAGTGGTGGGGCTCTGACATAAAAACCATTTCCTTGACATGCCCTTTTGGTGTGGAAGATCCTGGGTCACAGTGCCTGCTGCCTGGCTGTCTTTTCAGACTGTGCCTTCCCCTGCTTTGCTAGGACTCTCCTCGACTTCGCCTTCTCCTCTGTATTGCATTTCTTTTAATGACCCTCATGCAACTTGCTCTTCTCCATGTGAGGACAAGCCACACATCTGAATAGAAAAGTTTTCCCTACAGATTTGCTTGCAGAGACAGAAAAACAGCCCTTTGCAGAAGGGATTTTTCAACACTCAGTGTGGCTATGCCCAAATGCAGCTTCTATTGGCTTCATTTCTCCACTGAATCAATTGCTCTGCTGGAGTCTGTTTCTGTTTTTCTCAGGGAGGTAATGAAATCAACTGGGTAATGGAAGCCATAGAAGCAGCAAATGTCCTGTGTTTTATTCACCTGCCCCTCCTGCCCTAGGAAGTATGTGGGTTGATCTTGAGAGGAAAGACATCAGATCAGTCCTGCCTCTTTCTTTTTCTAAAATCGACTACTAAGTGAAATAAAAAATTGTGCACAGCAATATTAACAGGTCTTGTTTTCCCTTCTCACTAAAAGCCAGCAGCTGCCTAGGGCTTCACAGAGAAAGATAAGCAACCTGAGGATTGTGGCCACTCACATGCATTGATTTGTTTTGTTGTATTGTTCTCAACCAAATTTCTTAGTGCTTTGATACTGGAAAAAATCACAAAAATTATCAAAATTATGAAACTGTTAGGAAGAAAAAATATTCAAGTAAACAAATTGTGAGTTATAATTTTACCATAAAGTGGGTTTATCAAGATGATCTTAGCAAGCAGGATTCTGCATTAACTGTGCAAACTTTTTCTATGCTCATATATACCACTTAATATTAATGTGGGATCTTTTTTACCCAAATTTCATGATGAAACTGATTTACAGGTTGAAAAAAAGATAAGTTCTTTTAAATTGTACAATATTTAAACAAAATCTTTTGGTATTGTACCATCAGGTTTTCTGTTTACATAGAACTATCTCCAACTCTTCTTTATCTTCCAGAGATATTCTATTTCACCCATTTCCTTCATTACTTCCTTCTTCAAAGCAGACATTTTCTCCCCAGCTCTCCAGATTGTTTAGAAAAAGAAATAATAAAAGATGGAGAGAAGGTAGTGAGAGGTTTTGATGTCACATATTCAGTTGTGCTTTGGTTTCTCTGGCTTACAATTTTCTTGATACTCCTTGTACTGTAGCTAGCATCTCTTGAGCAGCAATTTGTCAAACCTTGTTACAGCTTCACCTCCACAACATTCTACAGATATTCAAATAAAATCTCTTCCAGAATCAAATGATTAGTGCCCTGAATTGTCATATAGCAAATGCACAGTGTCTAACTCATTTTAGAATGTATGTAGATTCAATGGGAAATCAAAAGATGTCTCATCCTTGTTTTTTTCCTTTTGCTCCATTTTTGTGCTCCATCCTGGTCATATAAGTCAGTATAAAAGTGCATCCTCTCTGCTCCCATGCCAGCCTACTCATGTTGTGTCTGTATTCAATCAGCACTCAAGAAATAGGTGCCTAAGTAGTTTGGATTCAAGGTGTATCACACACACTAGACTCACATCTGCTTTTATCTTTGAATTGGTAAGACTGAAGTTTTTGTCTGTCACATAACTATTTTCCCCACACTCTGAGTTGCTGGAACTAGCATGGTCTGGAGAACAAATATAAAAAGGAAGTTTGGCTGCAGTGTTCACAAACTAAAGAAAGGCTGATATTAGTGTAAATTCTGAACTTGCAGGAGATTAGGCAATTGCTGATTTTCTTGGAAATTCTTCTGTGGTTCCTGTTTCATAAAAGTCCCACAGAAAATGAAATGCACTTATATTGGCCAAAGAGCCAGGGAGCAAAATGTGGCTCCTGGTTGGTTTATGCTAAGCATGGAAAGCTGTTTACTAGGATATAAACTGAAGAAGTTTCCAGTAATTCTGCCCTCTCAGCTATGAAAGAATTGCAGAGCCCCAGACCTCACTGGAGCTCTCTTGCAGCATCCTACTTAATGCGCTGGCCTAGCCACTTTGTAGGGTCTCTTTGTCAGTTCTCTGTTACAAGGGAGGGGTGCACAGTGGCAATATATTTTGAGAGGAATATTGTTCTACGAGCAAGACCGTATCATTGCTCCTGGGCTCATGTTTTACAGTATTAGCTGAAGGATGTCAGAATAGGGCAATACTGCCTATCATTTCGTATTATGCCAAAAACAAACTGATTGATATGAAAAAGGCCTGTAAACTCTGTGAACTACTTTTTTACAGATGTACCATACACAGATCTCCACAAGGTCAAGAGAGAGAAGCAGAGGAGGCTGTTTACTTTGACCCTGTCTGAATGGTATTTTTTCTTAGTAAATGTCTTATCCAACAACATTTTCTGTGACCACTAAGGATATTGTAAGTACTGTATGCTTGTATTAAGGTAATGAATAGAGTTGCCCCAGTATCTGTGTAACATGGACATCACTGATTCTCTCTACTCTAAAATGCTCCTGTGTAATTGCAGACAAGATGCAGAAATGATTGATCCACTGCTAGGCAAAGGTTGACTAAACAAGAAAAAAAAGCCAAGCATACACAGACATAAAATGCTCAGGGAGATGGCTTTGTTCATATTATATTAAATCCATATTTTACTATAATTCTGGAGACTGTGACCTATGAACAAATGTGGGGTAGTTCCTTCTCTTGGTAAAAATAATAACAGAAATTAAATTACCTTCTTCTTCCTACTTCCTTGAAAAAAATGGTCATTTTTCCTGTGACACATTTCAGACAAGCAAACATTTCTATGCAGTTATGTCTATCAATAACCTTTCACCATGGTGTCCTTCTAAATTTCCGTCTAAATTATCATCTTTCAAGGAGAAATTCTGGTGTGTTCTGGTGTATTCTGATATCAACATGTGGGATAAGGAGGTATTACCTGAAACCAACAGATGAATACACCTTTTCTACCTTTACCTATCAAGTTCTTTGCTCACCTAAATGTTTCTGTGACCTTCGATTGTGGGCTTTGTCAGTCTTGGACTGTTTTGTGCTACTTGCTTGGCTATTTGCATTATGGCTGAGTCCTGATGGGAGCTCCTAACAAAGAGAAATAGAGATGGAAACAAAAGGAGTAGCTGCCTCTGCTGGCTGAACTTCGACATCAGATAAGGACAATTCCAAGAGAAAGAATAAAGTGCTGGTGTGCTTCTGCAAAGGTCCAAGCCCATAGACCAGATAACCATGAGTCCTCTACCAGGAGGACTTTCTTCACCTGTTGTGCCTGAGACTCTAATATCCCATCACTGGGGAAGGTAGGTTCTTTGGAAATACAGAGAATGTAAATGCTTGGAGAATAATATATTTTGGGACATAGTTGTTTTATCTGGAATTTTGAACACACATGTCATGTCTAATGCCTTTGACCTCTTTATTTGATCCTAATCTGATGTAGTTATATCCTTTCCTGGCAGGGAAACTGTTTACCACCCCAAAGCACAAGCTAGATTGTTGTTGTATAGGGTCAAGAGGATAATTTGGTGCTTCTCTTCATTCACAGTCTGAGGACTTTTCCTTTCTCCTTTCTATGTGTTTTAGTGTCCATGTACAGTTATTCCTGTTAAAGTGCAGTTTTTTACTTTATAGGATTTTCTAACATGGATTGTAAAATGTAGTTTCTACAACAAAATTTAGGTCCATAATGGAATGGTTAGGGTTTATACATAGAAAAATACAAAACCTGAATCCCTAATGATTCATCCACTGTTGTGCACACTTCCAAATCAGAAGTGGAAACATGAAATACAGGGAGTAATTAGGTGACAACTTATCCAGACCAACGATTTTGCTGCTACAAGATGAGAGGACATTTTTGATATCGTCTTATTTTCAGATTGACTTTACACACTTGCACCTTGTCAGCTGAAGTTTGCCACAGAATGAAGTACACATTGAAAATCAGTTGAGAGGCCTACTTGAGGTACTGAGGTGCGTATTTCTAAGGGAATTTGAGGTGAGCAGAGACATAACCATCAATAAATCAAATTCCAAAGAATGTCTTCAAACACTAAGGTTAAAATAACAGAAAGCTCTATTTATATGAACTTGTAAGTAAGCAGAAGCAACAGTGTAGAGAGGAGTTAACCCCTTTTATTCACCTCAAAAGGTTTAAAGTTAGATCCTAACAACCATTATTTAAATGCCAGTGCTTTTTAATAATTTGATTAAAACTTATATGAGAAGCGATTTTGTAAATATGTTCACATTCCTCCGTGGCTGACATTACACAAGGGGACTTGGAACATGCAATGGTTTGGGGGAATGTAATTTCTTTCCTATTGTTTAAAGGAGTAAAATTTGCAGGGCTAGTTGAGACTTTGAGGGGGAGCAAGCCTCAGTGCTTTCAGCAGAGCATGGGGATTGTATTTGAACTGCTATACATTCTGCTTCTAAAGGCATGCTACTGTCACGCTTCAAACAGGTGGAGGGAGCTCATGCAGCACACAAACCTTGGGATTTGCACTGCTGATTCCTCTAACTTCTCACATGAACAAGATCCACTTCTCAGTGTGGTCAGATCAGTGAAACCTCAACATCATTGTGCACTACCTGCCTAACAAGTAATGCATTTTAAGGAGGTGCTACCCATAGGACATGCAAAACAGAAGTTTTAGGAGCTCAGGCACAGTGGCTGCAGTACCTTCTGAATGTTCACTGCAGAAAGTGAAGCCATGGAAAGAGTTAGGGAAAGTCCAGGAAAACTGCACAAAAATTACCTTTCTGGAGATAAGAAATGAAGCAACAGAAAGCACAAAAAGGACTTCCAAGTAGTGAGTACTGTAAAAATACACAGGAAATACAGGCTCAATGACAGAGCAAACCGGTTACCTCACTCACCTGTTATGCTTCTAGTATTTTTGCTTCACATGCTAGCTAAGATAAAGAAAATCACTTTGTGCCTAGAATGGAATAAGCTATCTGAAGGCCAATTTGAGCCTTTAATCCATGAGATCTTGGCTTCCTCAGAAAGCAGAATGAAACATTAACTAAAACAACTTTGAAATCTTTGAGGAAATTGAGTAATTTTCTAGCCAGCCCTGCTGCCCCTAATCCTTGTGACAGGAGCAGGCAAAATGTTTATGAATGCTACAAGAGATTTTGTCTAGGTGATCAGAGAGCCAGGAACATTTAATGAATACCTTGTCTGAGCCAAATGTAAAACAAGGGAGAGTTTTAATGAAAGGTCACCTGCATGTGCTCCTCTCCTCTTGCCTTTGATGTCTGGATGATATGTTGCTGTTTCTGAGGCGCCCACCAAGCCAGGCTGTTTTTGAAAGGCTTCAGCAGAAGATGTATCCCATAGTGAAAAGAGCAACAGATAAGGTAGCCTGGTGTTTCTGGGACTCTATCACATTGAAGGTCTTTGTGTGGAATGGATAGTTGGGAGAAGCTCTGTAAACAGACCTAGGAGTTATATAGAGCCCCTGAGCATATGAGGATGATGTTGGGAAGCTGAAGCCTATGTGGATTTCAAATTGGTGAAAGAGGTGAGGGGTAACATGAAAGGTTTCTGTAGGTATTTCAGCAGTAAATGATCTAGAGAAAGCGTGGGCCCAGGGCCCACTGCTGAACATGGCAAGAAACCTGGAGAGAATAAACACAGAAGAAGCCAAGGTGCTAATGGTTTTTTCCACTTGATCTTTGTTGGAAAAACCTATATTCAGCAATTTGTGAAAACAGTGGGACATCCCAGAGCACAGAAGATGTATCCTTGTTGGAGGGTCAGGTTAGAGAGCACTTACAGACACTGGAAGTATATAAGTCATGGGAGAGCATGGGATGCTCTTAAAACTGCTGAGGTAGCTGCTCAATGTGACTGCCAGGCCTTTCTTGCTCATCTTGGAAAGATCATGATGATGGGAGTCATTCTTGTGGGGTGACAGAAAGCAATCACCACTTCTCAGGAATGACAAGAAAGAAAATCTGAGGAAATATGGGACAGTTAGACTCACCTCAATCACTAAAGAAGTGATGGAGTGGATAACCCTGGAAACTATTTCCAGTTGCATGGAAGACCAGAAAGTGATTGTGTGTAGTCAGCTTGGATTTACAAAGAGGAACTCTCGTCTAAGTAAACTGATATCCTTCTAAAATGAGGCTAGTTTGGTGTATGAAGGGAGAACAGTGAGTGTTGTTTACCTTGACTTTAGTAAAGCCCTTGACAATTTCTTCTGTGACAGCCTCATAGAGAAGCTGAGAAAGCACAGGCTGAGTTAACTGAGGAATGGGCAGAAAGCTGACTGAATATCCAGCTTCAAATGATTGCCCTCAGCAATACAAACGTAACCAAGGGCCAGTCATTAGAGGGGTGCTCAGCAGTTAGTACTTCACTAATATTGTTTAACATTTTCATTGGTGACATGGGAGACTGGGGAGTGTGCATCCTCCATGAGCTGGCACAAGGCGAAAAAGGGAAGAGTGGTTGATATACACCACATGGTTGTGCAGACATTCAGTGGATCTCCACAGACCAGAGAAATTGACAGAGGACAACCTCATGAAATACAATGAGGAATATGCAAAGTCCTGCACCTGGTGTGGACAAACCCTATGCACCAATACAGACTGGAGGACAGTCACCTGGATAGTAACTGGCAGAAAAAGACCTGGGTATCCCGGTGAATAAGAAGCTGAATATGATCCAGCAATGAGCCTTTGTGGCAAAGGCAGACAACAGCATGCTTGAGTGCATCAGAAGGAGCCTTGCCAGCACTACTGGGCACTGGTGAGACACATCGGGAGCGCTGTGTCCAGTCCAGTGCAAAGAGACCTGTGGACATACTGGAATGTGTCCAGTAAAGGCTGTGAATGACTGTAATAGGAATATCTGATACAGTAAAAGTGGCTGAGACAGCAGGCACTGGTCAGCTGGGGGAAGAGAAGCCTCAGGGAAACTTATCAAGGTGTATAAATACTTCAAAAAGTATAAATACCTCTCTAGTAAAGAACGAAGAGCCAGGTTCTTATCACAGATATCCAGTGAAAGGATTAGAGGCAATGGACAAAAACTGAAATATAAGACATTTCAATGGAATATAAGAAAAAAGTATTTTTACTCTCAGGTTAATCAAGCTTTGGAAGAGGTTGCCCAAAGAGCTTGTGGAGTCCTTATGCCTGAAGGTGTTAAAACCTGACTCGACACAGTCCTGAATTCACTCTGCTTTGAACAGGAGGTTGCACTAAATGACCTCCAAATGCACCTTCAGCCATTCTATGACTTCATAAAATAAGCTGAAAACTGAACAAATAACCCTTGACTGATTCCTCTTCCCATTACGACTGCTTATCACCTTTGCATCTTCTACTGTTTTAAGAATGAGATTAAAATATTATTTCTTGAACCAGATGCAAGTGATCTTGATCCTGGGGGCAGCTGGGGGTGAGAAGTGTAGGGAGGCATCAGGAACTTTCAGGTTTGTTAATCTAGACTTTTTTGTCTGCCTACTCTACTTTCAATTAAATGGCCTCTACTCTTTCAAAGAACACATCATTTCTGTAAGATAGAATGGTATTTTAAATATTTCAGCTCTTATAATCTGGTGACATCCATAATGGAAGTACTTGGATTCTATTATTAAGGTGGTTGCAAAAAAGAATACTAAGTATATTATTTCAGTTTTAAAAGGAGTGTTAATTTGGTGCTTCAGAGCAGGGGAGTACTTGCAAAGCAGATGGTTAGGACTTCTTACTATGACCCCTTGCTTAGAGCTGTGAACCGCTTTCAGCTTTAGAAGTGTTAGAACTTATGAACACTATAAAAACTATCATTTCAGAGGTAGAATGAAGTCTAGATGTACTGTTTCTTACAGTCCTTCTTTTTGGAAAATAAGCCTTGCTACACATAACAAAGTCATACTCAATGAATACCAATACAAGAAAATACAGAGGATTTTTCATTTCATTAAGTAGTGTCCCAGCTGCCTAGTCTCCAGTAGATGATTTCTCTTAGGTTGATGAATATCAGAATAATTCCAGAACTTTAAAATACTGAGAAGGCACACCTGGCGACCAAACTTTGTAAATTTAAAAGGGTCAAAATTATGAGCTGTTATTTTAAAACCTGCCTACTCCCACTCCAGCAATGCAGATCTAGTGCCAAAAGATAGGGATTAAAATATTAGATGTCTAGAAAATACATGATTTAACAATCACAGTTAGAAGAAATAATGGACAAACATATTCCTTTAACCTTACCCAGACTCAGAATCCCACTTTAGGAACTGCTTTGACAAATACAATCAACACATACTTAACGCAGCAATGTCTTTCTAACTCTTTTTGCTGACTAACTCTGCCTAACTATATTCAAAGTGCAAAATTTTTCCCTTGATAAATGCAGAAATTTTCAGTATTTCATGAGGTTGGAGTTGATTAGCTTCCCCTGAGGCCAGCTGCCATTTTATACTGCTATATTACTTTAGAGAAACAGGAAAATAGGTCCAGTTGAAATAACAATTGACAGAAAACACAGGAATTTAAATTTCAATAGCGTTCATCTTCCATGCAGTGACGTTTCAAAGGTAAAGATCTGTGCAGAGAATATCTTCAGGATGGTCTAATAATTCACAGAAACATATCGTTACCTAAACCCTTTTTTCATGAGAGATTAAAAGTGTTTCCTTAGGAAAAAAGAGAGTATCTCTACAATTCTCATTAAACAGTTCACCAAGACATAAAAAGAGAGACTTCAAAGGTGAAAAATATTTGCAAAATATTGTGTTAAGAGTGGAAGAAGAAATCAGGTGGATCACACTCACTAGGGCATTTGCAGGAAAGAAAAAAATGCAATCCAAACACAGATATTCTCTGCTTTGTTAGGACTGACTTGCCATTATGGAACCAGCTTGGAGGCAGCATTTTTCTCTGAGATCTGTTTTTGTGGGGTCAGGATGGTCTCCCAGGTGAGACCCCCACTCATGAGGCCACCAGGCAGCAGAAAAGGACTGGTAAGAGGCTTGTGTGGGCAATCTTTTAGAAACTGAAATGGTCATCCTGACTTCATGAATGTCTCATCCCCCAGAGAGCTGGGTGAGGAACTGATAGAAAATGACAGGGGGAAGAATGCAGAACAACTGAATATAGTCAGAGCTTTGCTTTTAACGACAGAAAGAAAGAGAGTGAGAAAGGTGCTGTGTCAGATGTCCAGCTTGTAGTCCTACCAGGCTTCATGTTGAACATTCAAACCCTTAAATAAAAACATAGAATAAGGTAAGCCACCACCTTTTCTTCTTGCTGCTGCACAACCAGCTGATGACATAATAAGTTTTCTTCTCCCAGATATGTCTGAAAGTCATACAAATTGCAGATTTAGTTAATCTCATTCTTGCTTCCAAATATTCCTGTAACAGCAGATCAGCACATCTGACTCTCAAAAAGAACCCACTTGAAGAGATATTTTCCCATCATGCTTCTGAGGTTAGCACTAGCACTCCATCATAACTACAGCATCATGGAGGTGGCTCTGTTTTCTTCGTTTTCTTCTTCTACTGCAGAGCAGGAGGATGTGGCCACCTTTGTGGCTTCAGAATTTTGTACTGCTTCAATTTATAGCTGCCCTGGGGCTGCTCAGCATGGCAGGGTCATCAAGACCTCGCACAGCAGCAGCTGATGCAATCTTCTTTCAAAGTGAAGGACTTGAAATAGCTGTATATGAGGAAAAGGTACACTTCAAAAGGCCCCCATATAAGGCAGAAGTGCTGGATCGGTTTAATGAAGGGAGTAACACTGTCTTCCCAAGGAGGATCTATCCCTCAAGACACTGACTGCTCATGCACAAGTAGTTCTGGGTACTTGGTGAGCAGGGGTTCCCATCTTTCTTGGCATGGCACACTACAGGCGCAGTCTGTCATCTTCCCTCATCCCTCTGTGGAGAGCTGCCTGTCACAGCTTCCAGCTGCTTCCAGCCCTGGCAGCATTCTTTACCACTGAAGTCAATGGAATGGCAGGCTTTCATCACCTCTGGGGGGACTGCCAGGTACACTAGGCAGTTGAGAATGTGGCACATTTCACACACATCCCTTGTACTGGTCAGCACTGAGTAGTGGATTGGCAACACCTGATAACCATAACACTGCAAACAGAGAGACAGATGCAATTTGCAAATGGTACAGAAGGGTTTTACAGGTACCTACATTTTAAACATGTCTATGCTGGTTTTAGTGGAATCTGTCAGCTAAGTAGGAAAAGGTGTGTAAAAATACCCTGAACCCTAGAGCAGAAAGATTTCAACTTAAATTTTTCTAAAAGTTACCTCTTTCTGAATGCTGTCAATAATAAATAATAAAGATTTCCAAACTACATGTATCTATTTGCAAAGGAGGAAAAAAAAAAAAAATTGCTGCAAAATCTTTTTTGCAACTACTGAAAATTCCAGACTAAATTGTTTGGCAAGAGGTTAGGCCATCAATGCACTCAAAGAAATGGGCTCTGCAATTATCACTCATCAACCACCACCTACCAGTTGGGAACCAGTTGGAAAGGGTTTAACACGACTATAAATGAGGAGGGAGGGATATGTGGGAATGAGATTGTGTGGCATATTTGGGGGAATTTTTTTGACTTCTTTCCAGACATATTTCAGTTTACATAAATATTTGAGGGTTGGATCAGACAGGATTTGCAGCACAATAGCATCAGGAATGCCTTTGCAAAAACTGTGATATGCTTTAAATAAGTCTCTGAGAAGGGGCAGGGTGAATGAAGCTTTCTCAATGTACACATTCAAGCACCATTTAATTATTACAGACAGGGTGATGGGCTTCCCTGCCAGTTTCTCCTCTTTTTCTTGGTCTCCCCTCCCTCTCTGTGATTTGATTAGAAAGTGAACTGCATTTTTAAGATGACTGACACTAGCTGATATTGCTTGCAGAAAGAAAGATGCTTTCTGAAGGACAGGGCTGGGCAGTGTGCGTGGGATGTCAGATTACAAGCAGCCTCTTGCTGACTTCCTGACTTGGCCTCAGAGGGTTAAAGCTGCCTTTTGGTGTGCTTGCTGGGTGTGCTTGCCTCATCTGGCAAGTGTCCCTAGGAGGGCGGGAGAACACACCCTCAGCTCAGGCTGCTTCCCAGAGGAACTGGAGGCTCTTCCAGGCGGTGCCTGGTGGAGAGAGAGGCCTGGAAGTCTGCCTGGCAATGAGAAGGCTTTTCTGCACTTTCAAGTACCTAAATTTCCAAGTGGGCAAGAAGGTATTTGAGGAAAAGCACTTGGGGGTAGCAGGAGGTAGAGCAAGTTACTTGGAACAGAGCACTGCAGGGGTGAGACCTGTAAAGATAGTCTTGAAAAAGCAAACTATCCATTTTTATCTTACTTTTCTTACGTAACTCTGCACCAGCTCTTCAGAAATTAGTAGATATATTCCAGATTTAGGTGGGAGTGAGGGAGATAACAATCTGACTATGACTCTTAAAAAACTTTTTCTGAGAGGTGCTCAGGTTAGATTTCCTCTAGCTCTACAGTGCCAGGATAAAACAGATTTTCAGATATCTCCTGTTGAATATGAAACACTTTTATTTAAACTAAGAGCATTTTCACTAAATAAAAGAGGTGAAATGCAAGAGCCTGTTGCTGAGTAAAGCAGGAAAGGGCTTCACAGTGAGATTTGATTGTTTACATTCAATGAAAGGAAAAGTCTGATTTAGAGTGCTCAGATTTAATCTCAGTGCAGATTAAAATGATTCTATTGTGTTCTGCCAGGCTGTTTGGAAAGGTGAACTGAGGCTTTCGCAGGACTGTACCACTGCAGCATATACATGAGATTTACACACAATCACGTCAGACAGTCACACAAAAGTGCCAAGCTGAGTCTTTCTGGCTTAAGCCATGCTAACGTGGTCTTTCACATTTTGAATTTCTACCTGGTGCTGTAAATAACCTCTAAAATCCTGGTGGGTCTGTCTGGTCATTTCCTGAGTTTCCTGTTTCTCCTGCCTGCCTGCAGAAGCCGGCTGCACTGCAGCTCGGCTGCAGTCACGCTTTGGGGGCAATCTGCAGCAGGTTATTGCGAGCACACTCGACACGCCTCCTCTGCAGAGCAATTAGGCAGCGCTCCCAGCCTCCAGCAGAAATAGACTTCACAGTGAGAGCGGAGGTGCCTCGCCCTTAACTTCAACCATAAACACATGCTGAGCTAGTGCAACAGATTTAACTCAAAAACAGAGGGACTCAGGGTCTGACTCCTAACGAAACTGAAATAAGCTTGGTTACTGCTCTGTCATCGCAATTTTGTTCATATATATGACAAAAGGGGCAGCCTTAGAGCATGAGAGTGAGAGTACTGTGTCATTTAGGAACCCAGTAAATCCAGCAGATTCTTGGAGGAGAGGCGATTTGTTAACACACACGTGCTAGATACCAGATCTCTGTTTAGGGTGAATTGTCTACACTGTCAAGCTTGTTACGGGCAGGACACGTTAACCCAGGGCAGTACATCACGATTCTTTGCACTATTGGAAACAATGTCTGCTTTCTGAGATTCAAAGTGACGAGCTAGGAGTTTTTAAGTTCTAATGGCCCTCATTCAGATAGCCCTTCTCTGCCTCCCAGGGCAAGAATAGTAGGCCTCTTTTAACTTAAACAAGGAGTTTTTCTCTTCACACCACAAAGGTATCAGCACCCTGGGAGGATAGAAATATTACAAAAATGCTTTGAAAATGAAAGCAAAATAATGTGGTGTGCATCACCTGTGGACAAATTGATAGATAAAAGGCAGTCAGATACTATGACAGAGGGGACAACCCCTGTGGAGACAGACAGACACACAAAACATTAAGAAGTGATCTTCTTTCACACTTGTGATCAGCCAGCCCTCCGATGACCAGAAATTGTTTAATATACTGTGAAACAATGATCCTATACACCCAAGGCTTGTATTTACTCAGATAAAGCATGTAACCCTTCTGTGGCTGCATCCTCCTTCGCTGTCTCTCATGCCAGACAGGTGAACCCTCTATGATGCAGACAGCCAAAGTTCAGTTTGTTTCACACCAGTGGGTGCAGATCAGACCAGGACTCTTCTTTGAACATATTTTGGGTCTTAAGGCTTTTTAATGCCTAGAATTCCTTATGTAGATATGTATGTATTTACTTACTTGTCTATTTTCATCACGGAACACAGCACTGTGAATTCTTTCAGTGCCATTATGGTTTTGTATAGAGCACACAAGCAAAATCAGCTGCTTCAGAGGGGACTAGGGCTGTCCTTAGAGCCTAGAACATAATGCTCCTTAGTGACCAACCAATCTTTTCTCAATGGTGAAAAAGAAAAGAGAAAGAAAACTTTTTCCTGAAATTTCAGGTATACCTTTTTTCCTCAAAATAACCTTTAAAGAAGGAACAAGGACAGGAAACAGTGCAATTCAAAATTATCAGATTTTACACTGGTGGAAATGCATTCAGCAGTTGATAGAGCCGTGAGTGGCAGTCACAGGGAATGCCAAGCCCAAAGTGAACCTGCGTGGTGAAATCTCAAAAAAATCTGAAAAACACATCGACACTTTGAACCACTATTAGCTGTATGGGGAAGGTCTACACCTGCAATCACGGGGTGATCCAATTTAAGCATCTGAAACTTGCAGTTCTAGTCAATGTTCATCTAGCACTCTGGGAGCATTTGTTGTTGATTTTGTTTAAGCTCAGCTGTGATTTCCAGGATGGTGCACAGGTCAGGTCTGCACAGCACCCTGCTTTCCCCTGCCTTTGCATCCCATCAGAAGATGTCACATCAAGCAAGACCTCACAAAGACAACAGAAACACCAAGTTGCCCAGGCCTGATTGCATCCAGCAGAGGGGCTGATGCAGGGCCAAGAGGATTTCTCCTGACTCCCTGCCAGTGGCGAACAATAAAATCATTGAATTGGGGAGGGAGGAGCCTCACAGCTGCTGGGCTGACTCAGTCCATAATGAACATTCCCTGCCCTTTTTATAAGCATGTCTGATCTTCAGCCCAGCATTAAGAAGTTCCTCACACGTTTTACTTCAGCTATACACTTCTGCCCTGTTTCAGTTCTCTTTTCATGTGTGCTGTGAATAAAGAAATGCATCTCTCAGGCAGTTTCACATCAAGTGAAAGCTGGGAGAAAATATTAAACTTAATTATTTGTCAAAAGACTTTAAGACAGACTCCATTTGAAACCCACCACATGTTGATTAGGAGGGAGGCTCCTATAGATGAAATTGGCAGCTGATGGTCCAAGTGACCCAAAATGCAGTGGCAAAAGTGTGGCCTCAGCCAAGAAAGCTAGAAGGAAGTCAGAAGTTCTTTTAGTTACTCCTAGATGGAAAAATTTTTAATTCTTTTTGTTGATCAGGACTGATTCTCACAATATCTCTGTGACATCTATGAATCCTTGTTTGTCCTTGACATTTCCAGCTGTGTCAATGTGGGAAGTTCCTAGGGAAAGTCCCTTTTGTACTTGTGCTTTGAACAGTCCTAGGTTGTGGAAAACAGCCATGCAAAAATAAAAACATGACAAGTTTTTCCTTTCATGCAGATTTAATTTTTTTATACTCTCTCCCATATTTGTTTTTTTTTTTCCTTTATCTTGCCTTCCTTATTTTATTTTGTTCTTAAAGACAAAATACAGATATATTTACTCACATTTTAGTATATTTGCTGCTAGCCACATTCCTGCATTCCCATTGAGAGATAACACCCACTTCCATGCTCTTCCTGCATCTGGAAAGCCCCACAGATGTTTGCTTTCCAAAACCACACTTTGTTCCAGCAGCAGAATGCCTGTATCTGCTTTGACAGTCATTTATTAAAATAACCTGGAAAGGCCAACACACGTTGAGAGCACTGCAGAAGCAGGGAAATTAACCTCTGCAGAGATGTAAATGCTTTCATTACGATGAAACAGATTCTGTGGAAATTCTACCTGAACACTGTTGTGCTTTTGCATACTCAACGAACAATACTTTTCAGTTCACAGTGACTTAAAAAAAAGTGAGTAACAAACAGCAAATGAAAATACTCCAGATTGCTCAAAATTGCACTTAAAATCTCAGCCAGAGCCCTGGTTTCTCAGTATTCAAAGTCAAACTAAAAAGTGTCAAATGCAAGTACAGAAATCGAAGAGCGGGCAAGAGAAAATGTACAACATTTATTGGGCCTGTGTAGTCATGAGGAATAGCTGTTTGACACAAGTCTAAGCCAGAAGCCCCTGTCAGGCCTCCCACCCTTCCTTTCACCCTTGAGGGCCTCCATCCCCTTCCTTCCCAGGGCTGTGTTGTGTTGAGGCTGGAGTGGATCTTCCTTCCAAAATCGGGTTTGGTGTGATCAAGAAAGCAGCAAGCTCAGAAGAGGAGGACAAACCACCTACTTCTCACTTCTTGGGCTGAGCCCTCACAAGGATTTCTCTGAGATTTCGGTACCATCTAAACTGAACCTAAGCCTAGAAATTATTCTGAGTTCAGAGTCCTGAGTCAGATGTAAGACCCTAACAGACCACAGTCAACTGGAAATGAAAAACAGCTCAAAATGCTTGGTTAAAATACGTATTCCAGAAAAGCTGCAAATATGGTCACAGGATTGCTTAATCAGACAGGCCAGAGAGGGTCATTTTGCTTTGGAGATAAACACAAGGTGGCATGGGCTCTGGTGAGTTCAGACATATCCGCGCCCAACAAAAAAAGGTCACAGACATCAGAGCCGTGTAATCTGCTTTCTTAAAATTCTTTATTTCTATACTGTGTTCAATTTTTTACGAATTTTGTAAAATGGTGTTAATATTTATCTCAACATTATGATTATAATGTTATAGCTGAAGTCCCTTAAATCATTAGGCAAGAAGGTTAGCTAACAAGAAAAAATGCTTTGCACATCTAAACTCTGACAGGCTATGCAAGAAAACAGCAAAACCATGAGGAACTTGCATGGTTTAGAATCTCTACCTGACAGAGAAAGATGGTGAGCACAGAAGTATTTGTCCACAACTCTAATTAATATGCAACATACAAAATTAACTGTAGGAATGCAAAGCTCTGTTCTTTTGGTGAGTCACGTCTGAGTATTTTTACCTGGGGTAAAAAATCATACCTGGGGTATGATTACTGTTACAAAACCCAGTCATAATAAACCTTCAGTACTGCCAAGTACCACCTGGGAAACAGAGACTCAACAGAGGAACACAAAGAAAGCAGATTTATCTATTCTGTGTGTCCTTTCATCCTTTTCTTTTATAAAATGAAGCATTTCTGTTAACAAAAGAGCAAGACAGTCCTACAATTCACACTATAATGGAATCAGCTTGCTTTAAAATAAAGCACGTGACACTGCACAAAAACATAGGGTTTATTTATCTCAGTGATACCTCAGGCATGTGTAGAGTCCCAGAAGTTCAAGTAATGAACTTCTGTAGTATCCTGGCACTCACTTGGGCCAAAAATATAAAATATAAAATACACCATAATTTCACTGTTAACATATCTGCTTTGGAATCAGTCCCTGCTCTGGAAAGCAATTTAAAATAAAGTGGGAGAGAGGAGAAAATATTTTATCTTCCATTTTGCTGATGGAGGTGAGTTGATTTGGCTCTTAATCCAGAACTCAGGGGCTCAAGGACAGCCCTTCCCAGTGACTCGTTGAAGGTCATCCAAGGAAATTGTCACAGTATTCATGAAAATCCATGTGTGCTGTGGGGAAAAGAGTTTAAAAGGAGAGGAGGAGGAAGACACATTTCTGCAAACTTCAGAGCATCTCACACTCACAAATACTAGGAATAAGTTTTATATTACACTAAGTTTGTAAAAAGCTGTCAGGGTTCAAGTCAAGACTTGTATGTAAAAACTCTCTTTTCCCTTGATGTTGCAGCCTCTCCCATTATCAGATGAACAAACAGATTATGATGTTTGAGGTAGGATTCACACAAAAAGTTTTCAGATTTAACGGCTTCTCTTCTGGTCGTGTCTGATCATGAATTTCAAGTACATGCATTGCAGTGCCACATCTCAGGCAGACACAAGCACAAGATGTAATTCAGACTTTCTCACGTGGAAGGACCCTAAGCCAAGAAAATGCAGCAAAGTTTGTTGTCTGTATTCTTATTTTTCTTTCTCTGCAAGAATATATCCTTTGTTTTCAGGATAATTTACCCTACTTGGTAGATCACCAAAACTGTTTTGCAGAATATTAGCAAATCGCATAACCTGATTTAGCCTGAATCCAACGCTCAAGGAAAGAATTACCCTGAAGTGAGAAACAGGGGGAAAAAATCCAAGTCTTTAATATCAGACAGCTGAGACTTTGTGGCCCTCTTATGAAAAACCAGTAATCTCAAAAATTTAAACAGATTTCTTGTTTTGCTCCCATATTGTTACTAAATGGTGAAGTTCTAGATTAGAGAATATCTATAAATGTACTGTTATTAAAATAGCTGATAACTTTTCCATTGCACTCTGAGTGCATGGCCTTCTTTTACTGTGTGATATGCTTTGCAACTCTAAGTAACACACAGCAGTTTGTTTGGGAAGTAGCTGTATCTCTAAGACAGTATTGACCAAAATATAAGTAAATTTCACAACACCTACAAGGCATCAATTCAAAACTAGAATTGAGAAATTACACTTCAGAGTAGTATGAAAATTAGATTTTAAAAAGTTCATATCAATCCTTGGAGAATTAAAAATCTTTAATCCTTGACTGGTAGAATTCTTATTTCTCCTACACTTCCATCTCAGGTTTAAAGACTGAGAGTTACTGTAAAACCTTATAGGCACTGTTATAAGAGTAGGTGTAACAACTTAGAATCTCATTGAAAACCAGATGCTTAAGACCAACTAGTAGTCTCTCAATTATACTGAAGGGGTATAGGAATAAATTGATTGGCTGCTAAAAAAAAAGGTAATTTTAGTCAGAATTAACACATGTAAGGATTTTAAAACCTTATACCCTAGCAATGAGCTAGTTTGATCCTTGAAAAGCACTAAGTAAAGATTTTAGTGAGATGTTTTCTCTATCACATTGGTACCTCTTGAGTGAAAGAGTGCATCTATTCAGAATTCAGTAGTCAGCATCTCGATGTCTTTTACATAACATACTAGCAATTAGACAAAAAAACCCCTCCAAATTGCTGCTATACTGGTCCTTCCATCACAATAAAGAAAAGGCATACAAAATACTGTAATAAAGAAAAGTGATGCTGGAAAAAATGAAAAACTTAGTTCAAGTGAAGAATAAAACAATGTATTTGTTTATACAACAGAAGTTGTCTCAATGTAACATCCCAAAGTCAAAAGCTCAAAGGATTCAAAAACATCAAAAGCACTCTCCTGGCTGGTGGCAATGTCCTCAATTCCATTATAGATCATAAAACTTAGTGAGTAAATGCACTAGTATTGCAAGCATTTATACTTGCAACTAAAAGGGAGTGAGAAGACACTTGGAACAGAAGTGTAAGTGTGCAAAATTGCTAGATAATTTTTCTCTCTTTATTGTACCTTCATCGTATTTCTCTGCTAGATCTGGATCAAAGACATAGCTGGGCTCCAAGGCAATAATTTGTACATTCCAAAAATGAGAAATAAGTCTTACACAGATATTGAATTTGAGGATCTAATTGGGAAATATGATGCAGAAATTTATAAATGCAAAATATTTATGATGCGTATTAAGAGCTTCATGATTTCATTTCTGCCTCCATGATACTCTCAGGTTTGGATCCTGAGCTGAAATCTCTCTGGAATTTGCAGTCTCAGATGAGTCTTGGTCTATTTATCCCTCATTTAATCACACTGCTTTTTGCCACTTGATATAGAGTCCTAGAGAAATCAGCTACTTATTTTTCAACAAAAGTAGTGGGGTTAGTTTTGATCTAAACCTCATACTGTGAACTGGTATTTCTTCATGCCATAAGCCCCCAGAACTGACTACAACAGTTATTTTCAACTAGAAGCCTGTCCGTAATAAGGTGTCTGCTAAGTACATGAAAGTGTGTGTGAGAAATGAGATAGGCAAGGCAAATTCACCTACTTGTGAGACCATCTACATGACATTTGCAATGGGGTTCAGCCCTATATTAGAGTAAACTTGAGGTTCCCCACCCTGTGGATGTGATATCCACTGCTCTAGAAACGTCAGAATGGCAAAACAAAAACTAATCTCACTGCAGCACGAAGTCAATAAATAAATGTATAGAGGTGGAAATGTGTTTTAGTGCAATCTGTGCTGTCTCAGAAAACTCTGACTTGAGGTAATATCACTTTTACAAGTCAGCATCGTGTACTCAAAATTAGTGTGTTATTGATGTGCCTTAGCCTTAATTACACTGGAAAAGAGTGAACTAATAGCTGCTTTACTTCAGAGGCTCCACACCCAAAAGACTCTCAGGCTCCATAGTCATCATAAATACTTCTAATGAGGAACGTTTTCAGTAACTTTTGTTTACACAAGCTTACTACTTCTGTGTCAGAGCCTGCCCCACTTCCATTGAAATCAATGGGAATTTTGCCGTTCCCTCTAATGAAAGTAGCCCCTAGCATCCTGTTACACTTGATGATGATGGATCACTACTCCGTCCTTGCAAGAACAATAGTGTAGCAACCATGCCAACAAATATGCATATCCTCAGATGTAAGCACCTGAATAGTCTCACTGATTCCAGTGGAAAGGTATAAATTCCTGAACTTAAATGCTCTTTCTGTTTGTTTCAATCTAGTCAACTGCTGGAATTCTCCTCTGTCAATTAACACATCTTTCATTAGGACATATACAAACTTGGTATAATCTAGATGTTATCAGCAAGCGTATGGTTGATCTGGCTTACTGTTCCAGGTTTTGCAACCCATTATGCAAAAAATAAAAATCCAAACACAATAAATTTTTAGGACAACAAAGTTTATATTATGGAGCATTTATAGTAGAAAAGGAAGGCTAGTGGTGTTTAAATAGAGTGCCATTGTGGATGGAAGTGCAATGTATTGGGTCATCCCACCAAATACAGGAAATATGTTATTCAACACAGTGACTCACACAATGACTAATGTAGTCTAAAGGGTATATTCTACCCTGTGAATATACACAACTTTCAATAACTAATAATCCTGTAAATTCCAAAGGGCCTTATCTAGCTGAAAGTGTCTGCAGCCTTGTGAGTTTTGCAGACTGCACAGGGCCACAGATGTCAGCTCCTCATCACCACACTACTCCTGCTTGTCCTAGGAAAACAGTGGTTCATTGACAAGCAGTTGCAGAGCCCAAGGAAGAGCTTCACTTGGATGATGTGACAGGAGGCCTGATGCCACTGGTTCCTGTACTCCAGCTTCACAATTCTCCTTGAGTTGTGACAATAACTGGAATCGTGACTATAAAGCCAAACTGAAAATCATCTGTTTGCTTAAGAAATCTGGTCTGATTGGTGTGGAAGGCTTTGAGCTCCTTGCCGTATTTGGAGAGGAGTCATGTATTTGTCATTGCCAAGGCAGGTGGTGCTGGATAATAAGGATAGATATTCTGAGACTACATTGGCCTCTTCAGACTTTGTTGGTGCTATACTTTCGACTGAAACTTCTTGCTCAGGAAAGCAGAATTATAAATACATACTAAGGAGCACCAAACTACCACAGGTTACTGAAGGAGCTACCTGGAACTTGGCTGGGTGCTTGGGAGGGGGACAACTTATGGCACACCTCACAAGGCAGGTAATGAAAGGGACTACTTTCTCTTTTGAAATATGGAATAACTATAGTCCCAATTCTGGGCTAGTAGAATACTAAAAGTTAGTGTACAGCCTCAGTTGACAGACAGGAATGAAGAAAATCTACAATTGTAAAGTTCTGTACTCTCCCTGAGCTATAGAATACATTGATGCAATTTTCTTCTGGGCCAGAAGTGCTCAGAAATTAGAGTGCTCCTGTAAAAAACAGTGGAGTTGATGTAATCTAATTTAAGCCACATTTTTCAGCAAAGCCAGGCATATGTGTTCATACCATCCCTAAATACACACTTCTCTGGAGCTGCCTCCCAGTCCTATCTCAGTAACCTTTGAACCAATCTTGACAAAACTGTGAATGTATCCAGAAAGTCCTCGAGTTCTCTGAAATTATGTCTTTGGGTAGAGAGGGGAAAAGAGGCTTATTACTACCATAACTGTAAGTTCTTATGAGACATGTGGAAAGATTCGTAAGAGAGACACACTCATCCATACTCCTAAAAGAGGTTCGTGGGGGAGCTTAACCTCTGGATAGCCACTGGTCTGCAGAGCTCATTTCTTTTTCACCCTTTAGCTTTACTTTACAAGACCACACTTAACTTTCTCCAACACCCAGTCTTGATTTGGGAAATAGTTTGATCAGGGGCTATTCCCAGGAAGCACCACGAATAAGTTCTTCTCATTAGACTTAGTTCCTCATTCCTTCAACACTTTCCCAAAGATACTGTCCACATGCTCTACCCAAGGTCATGCAATGCATATACTAAGTTTTATACTATAAACCCACTGCTTATGTGAACTGTAGAAAAGTCTGCAGTCTTTATTTTCAAGCACCTTTATAAAAACCCCTACAATACACTAAAAATAACAATTGTTAGTTAGGGACCACATCCAGAAGTAGATAATAGTATAGATTGACTCACTTTGCTTTACCTGTCCTCAGGACCAGGAATCAATTACCAGCTCCTTTTATTCAGCAATATAGAACTATATACCAAAACCTAACCCATGTTTAATCTGTTTTGGTTTTACAGAAGCAATGTCACACTAGTTGTGAAGAAACCTCTTGCCGATCTTGGACTCTCAGCACTGCTATCAGCATCCGTCCATTTTATTTTGTCCAAGGTTTATTGTCCATGGAAAGAGCTAGAAAATTCCAAATACCAAAATTAAGTCAATGCTGAAGGAGCCTCTCTGAACTCAAGATGTGCCAGGACCTGGTGAGTGCCTTTCAGCTCAACCCCTCAGTCAGAGTTAACATCAAGTATTCTCAGGAGTCTCTGCTTTGCACATAGTACAAGCAATTTGATCAAATAACTGCAATGTTGGGCAATAATTGGACAGTTAATTGAAACCCTTTCCTGCCTGTGATCTCCCCAATACGTAGAGTGTGTTGAGAGGCATCTTGATTCTGTGACCTGCTGCTGCTTGGGACACTCAACTGGTGATGCCTCTGCAGTGCCCTGGTAGGTATAACTGGCCAGCTTTTGTTCTGGGTGTTTGGGGGAGCAACAATGCCTGGGAAGGTGGGTTCTGATGTTTATTTTAAATTCCCAAGGAGTTAAAAGCTTCTTTCCAGCATTAGCCAGACTGTTGATTATAAACCCACAATTTTCTGTAATTGGGCCTCATTAATAAATTCCTCAAGTGTTCCCAAAGGCAGGAGAGGTAAAACAAGAGCCACAGGGATCAGAGAAACAGGGAACTGCGAGGATTCCTGAGTGTGTTGTTAATTCCACTTAATCAGCTCAGAGAAGCTCAGTATTCAAAAGAAAATAACCATGACTCACAAAATACTCCTGCCAGCAGGGAATAGGATTCTCTCCATTTATAGTAATATTTTCCCTAATTTTTTGTCCTTTCTTCCACTCCATTTTTAAGTAAAGAAAAAGACTTTCCCTCAGAAACCCTGAACACCTTCCATGTTCTTGAGCCTCAGTGAAGACTGGACAAGCTGTGCTCACAGGAAAAGTCCAGTGTGGGTCTCTGAGTGCTTCTGTGAGACTTGCTCTGCAATCCAAATGTGCCAGAGGGCTTTTGCATTAGATCCAGACTGAACAGAGTGTGAAGGAGAGGCATAATGAGGCAGATACAAGATTTATTGCTGTTTGAAGAGGACTCAGATAGTAGCAAACTTCGAGAGAGAGCAAGCCCCATTCCCCACTCTATACTGCCTGCCACAGAAGGTAGACAAGTCAAACAAAGACAAGACAAATTACAGGGATAATAATTCAGGTCATGAGAAAAACAGGGATTATAAAGGATGAGAAGGCAGGGGGTTTTGCCAGGAGAATGGAGCTTTCTGAAGGTGGCATGAAGGAGCACCTGAAGGGGTAGATTCTCCAACACTTTATGGAGACCCTAAAGTGCTGGATTTTAAAAACAAGAAAGGCAGAATGGAAGTCAAGAAAGGAAGTGGAAAACTTCCAAGAAAAAAAGATAGGGAAGACTTGGTTAAAGAAAGTTTGCACTGGATTTGCAAGGTGCATATAAATTTAGGAGCATAGGACTGTGCAACAGATGAAAAGCAAGAGAGTTTGTGGAGCCATCAGAGCCACTGCTCAGGCTACTCAGAAACCTGGTCTCTGCACTCCTCCTTACCCTTCTTTCTCACAACAGAATGTGAGGGTACTGGGTACTGCTGTGTCCTCTGTGGCCTGAAGGGATGCCTGAATATCACAGCATCACAGAATCATTTAAGCTGGGAGAGGAATCTAAGGTCATAGGGCCCAAACTCTCACTGATCACCACCATGTCAGTTAGGCCTTAGCACCAAGTGCCACGGTCATCTGCTGAATACCTCCAGGGACACTCACTCCACCACCTCCCTGGGAAGCTTGTTCCAATGTTTGGCTACATTCTTTATGAAGAAATTCTTCCTGATGTACAACCTGGCCCTCCCTTAGCACAGCTTGAGGCTTTGTGCTCTTGTTCTGTCACTTGTAACCTGTGAGAAAAGGCCAACCCTCACCTGGCCACAATCTCCTTTCAGGCAGTTGTGGCAGTGATAAGGTCACCCCTGAGCCTCCTTTTCTCCAGGATAAACACCCCCAGCCCC
>JAODKT010001744.1:17064474-17081932 GCA_027576195.1 Cossypha heuglini
ACTCAGGGCCCAGAGCTGGACACAGCACTCGAGGTGTGGCCTCAGCAGTGCCCAGCCTTCCTGCCCCCCAGCAGATCAACACCACACCTGACGTGGTGTTATATTCAAACTTACTGAGGCTGCGCTCTATGCCTTCATCCAGGTCATTGATAAAGAGATGGAATAGTCCTGGGCCCAGTACTGAGCACTGGGGAACATCATTTGACCAGCTGCCAACTGGATGTGGCACCACTCACCACCGTTCTCTGTTCCACCCATCCAAGCAGCTTTTACCCAACAAAAAGTGCACCTGTCCAAACCATAGCCTACCACACTTTCCAGGCAAATCCCACTGGAGACAGTATTAAAGGCTTTGCTGAAGTCCAGCAGACTATATCCACAGCCTTTCCTTCATCCACTAGGAGCATCGTCTGATATTAAGAAATCAAGTTGGTCAGGTAGGATCTATCTTTCCTAAACCTGCACTACCTGAGTCTGATCTCTTGGCTGTCCTGTGTGTGCTGCGTGATCACATTTAGGATGATGTGTTCCATTATCTTGCCAAGCAGAGAGGCCTGTAGTTCCAGGGATACTCCTTCTGGCCCCTTGGGGGGCGGGTGTCACACTGGCCACCTTCCAGCTGTATATTTATATTCATATATTTATACAGGATGCCCGTGTAATGCCCAATACCTGGGCATTTTTACCTAATTAAGGATTATATGCAGAGGTGGCTGCATGTCTGCAAGCAAAACTCCATGGTCCCCTTAGCACTTTTGTGTGTGATTCATCCAGGAAATACATTGCAAGAAGTCAATAGAGCACCTTGCAAGAGGGAAAATCTATCACCAGCATAAGACCCATCTCTTTTGCAGCCAGCATGACTAAGGAAAATGTGTGCTGGACAACTGGTCTTTTCTTTAGACATACCACTTGAGGTTTCCCAGAATAAAAATATTCCTTGAAACATGTGGTTTGGATGTCCTGACCAACAGCAGTAGGGGAAATATAATAAATGAAAACAGCTTCGGTAACTGACCCTTACTTCTTTCTTTTTCCCACTTCAGACTTTCTCCCTGCTTGATTTTTGGGAATTCTCTGGTCTCAGTATCTATTTACTTTATTTTATTTTTATTAGTGTCCTTGAATGTAATGGAAGAATAAACATTTCAGTTTTCACAGCCTTGTGGCTTTTCATGGGAGCTTAGCTTCAGCCAATGTGTTTACAAAACAAAACTGCATCATAGTGTTTGTTAATTTAATGATTCTTGGATCATCCATATTTTTGGCTGCAAAACTCCCATTTAAATGTAGACTTCGCTATGTTTTCATGGACCCCAAGAGGAATTTCTAGATCAATGTTTCAGAGTCAAACAAGACCAGCCAGTTTTATAGCTCACAGAATTACCAAGTTGTCAACATCTATAGACCACTGGTGGAAACTCTGTCACAGCAGGAAGCCAGCCACGCATGTTCCTCCCGAACCCACACCAGGCTTCTGACTCAAGCGGGGGAAATGCTAGCAGGCTGAAACCTTTACCCTTGTGCAGGTCTCTCTGTGTGGAGATCAGAAGAGCCATGACTGGTTGGTGTTGAAGTCCCTCTTCCTTCTCTTAATGATGAGAGGCAGAGTGTTGGAGGAAGGATATTAGGCATACAGACCTAAATCTTAAAAGCACTGGAATTACATGATGAATTTCAGTAATACAAATTTCAAGTCTGGATAAGCAGGAAATATGAAAGCAGGATAGGCAGCATCTCCAGGTAGTGGGGAACCAGGGAATGGCAGCACTGGCACAGAGAGGAAAACATGCTGTCCTGCAGTGAACGGGAAGTTGATGGACCATGGATGTCGCTGGGAAAACTTGGCTGGAGATGCAGAAGAAGAGTATTTGGCTCAGTGTACAGCTTAGCCAAAGAAAACAAAGGACTGTTTCTCTCCAGTTGCCATTTATACACATATAAACAAATGCAAGCAAGCATACTGTGGTCTTTAGAGAGTTAATGTCTTACAGAGGAGTTAAGATGAAAATTATGACATGGTTATGTGTTGCAAGATGTGGGAAGAACTAAAGAGAGGGAGCTGTGTCTTACTCTTATCATATGAGAGATACTGTGACCATCAGTTCTGATGGGGTTTTGTTTATAACCCTATGCATGGCTTACTCAGTTCTGTCAGCAGCTGTGCCCTGTAAAAATAATTTGTTTCAGTCCTGTAAAGTACAAGGCAAAACTGGAAGAATTCCACAGAATTTCAGCAGGTCCTTTACCCACATCTAGGCACAAAATCATGCCACCTGTACAACCAGGGAGTAATGACAGATTCTTAAATGCTGGTTCAGGAGAAAATTGCTTATTTTAAATGCTATGGAATTTGCTGGCAGAGAGCTGCATTAATGCGATGCCAAGATTATGCACTTCAGAACACCCACCTCAGCAAAACCTAAAACTTCTGAAAACCAGGACACATGCTAAGCATACTAGCTCTGTCCCCTTTGAGCAATGCCCCAGCTTGCCCACTGTACATACTCTGCCTTTGCACCATTGCTGAGCTCGTGGCCCATGACCATGGCAAGCAAAGAGAGGAGAGCTGCTTCTGAGTGGTACCCTCTCCTGTCCTAGCCTCTTTTACTGACCCAGCTTCCCTGAAACATCATCAAATCTGTTGCATTTTATAACCCATCTTTCCATATGGAAACAAACCAAAAATCCTGTCCAAGACTGTACTGTGAGTTAAATGTCTTTAACTGGCAAATTTCTGTTAAATCCCATCTTGTTCCTGGTTGTCTCCATGGCAAGAAGACCTTTGAAGATCACGATGTCATAAAATGTTGTCATTACACGTTAATCTTTTCCACCTGATCACACTTTTGTTAACAGCCTAGAGGAAGATTCTGCCCAGCTGATCTGCCCATTCAGATCTGCCCAGCTACTCTGCAACTGTGGCTGCTGCTCAAGACACCCTCAACACACATCACCAAGCACTGCAAGCCTTTTGTGTCCTCTCTTCTCTGTTTCTAAATAAACCTTTAAGACATCTGAGAACAGAGAAACAAAAGAGAGACAAGCTTTAGACTAAGAATTGAACACTATGTGTATCTGTGCCAGAGGTAGAAAAGGGAAAGAGCAGGATGCGGGTGTATCTCCTGCACCTTGACTCATGTGAATAGTTCCCCTGCTGTGAGGTGAAGTCAATATTTGAGTTAAGGCATATCCAAATTAAATAGAGGTTCAGCAGATTCTGAGGGTTGAGTGTTTAGACTTGAACTGATCATCAGGTAGTACATGGTCTAGAAAGAGTGTGTGAAGGCATGGTGGGGAAGGGATACTGCCTGATGTCATTCCCTGTGTGGAATGGAATACCTGAGCGTGGAAAGCCTTGCAAAGTACCTATGACCAGACCTGAATTAGTTGCATCAAATGGGAGGGGAAAAAGTGAATACAAGAAATGAAGCTGAATGAAAGTATGCAGTTTACCTTGAGAAAGGGTGACTAAAGGAGTCCTGCTCTGCACAAGCTCCAGCAAGTCCATGAGCTATTCCTGATGCATAAGACTTGTTTCCTTGCACTATTCCCTGGGCAGCACAGCTGCAGGCTGTTTGCCATCTGGGCCTCTTCCTTAAGCCACAGAGGAGGTTATTTAAGTAAGGGGCATGAGGAAAAGGCAGGAAAAAATATTATTTCCTTCATTTTAAGCAAATTCGACAGCCTGGGCTGAGCCTGCCTTGAGATTGGAACAAAACCTGCCAGCCCTATGGGTGTATCCTCACAGGCAGCATGCAACCCTCTGCACATGCACATGCACAGCCCCTGTCTGTGAGCAGAGACAGTGGTGCCATTGAGCAGCCTGAGAGCACTGCTAACAGTGACTGACTCTGCCATCCTGTCCTCTGCTGTGAATGCATTATTGATGGTGATCACAGAGCTGAGGAACTTGCAGCTTGCCTTGCACATGGAGGCACCAGCTGCGGCTTTAGTGGAATGTTACTGCTGTCACCGGACATCCTCTCATCCTAGCAGGAGGGAGAGGTGGGTAGGATAAGCTCTTTGAGACCAGGCTTCCCACTGGGTTGCACTTACAGCCAAATTTCCCCTTGAGACTACAAACTACAGCCCCACGTTTTCCAGGACTCCAGCACCCAGCCTTCAGTGTTCCCTCTTGTCCACTCCTCAGCAGAGCTCCCACCTGCAGAGTGCAATGTAATTCCGTGAGAATGGGCAGTCTCCCTTGTTCACTGTGCCTGCAAGGAAGGAGGGTCTGATAATGAGTGTCATATGAGGTGCTGACATCCTGCCCCACTGCTGGGCATGTGTACAGCCTTGGGAGACACAACGGGATAAGACTAACTCTGAACAGCCGTCAGTAAAAGGCATAGAGAGCAGAGGCCTCACTTCAGTGGATCCACACCTGAACCTTTAATATGATGGAGAAAACCTGGCTCTCATAGGGATCAGAAGAGGACAGTGTGAACTTTGCTGCAACCCAGCAAGCCACTGGAAAAAAGGAGGGCAGCAAGGCTTGTGAAGAGCCTGGAACACCAGCCCTATTAAGAATGGCTGAGGGAGTTGGGGGTGTTTAGCCTGGGAAAAAAGGAGGCTTGGAGGAGGCAACTCTCTGCAACTGCCTGTAAGGAGGCTGTAGCCAAGTGGAGGTCAGTCACTTCTCCAAGGCAACCAGCGGCAGGATGAGAGGACATAGTGTTAAGATGCACCAGGGTTAGATAGACATTAGGTTAGACATTAAGAAAAAATTTCTCACAGAAGAGTGGTTGGGCACTAGAACCA
The DNA here is from genome assembly GCA_027576195.1 of Cossypha heuglini. Taxonomy (NCBI): domain Eukaryota; kingdom Metazoa; phylum Chordata; class Aves; order Passeriformes; family Muscicapidae; genus Cossypha; species Cossypha heuglini. Next base: position 17,069,239 of record JAODKT010001744.1, read on the forward strand.
TTGCCTAGGGAGGCAGTGGAGTCACCCTCCCTAGAGGTGTTTAAAAAAAGACTGGGAGTGGCACTCAGTTTAGTTGATGAGGTGCTGTTAAGTCATAGGTTGGATGTGATGATCTCAAACGTCTTTTCCAACCTAGTCAATTCTGTGATTCTGTAATTCTGTGAAAATTGCTGCATCTGAAGTGGGGCTTGTCTCTCAGCAAAGTGTGGAGTTGTGTTTTATTCTATATCACATATCAAGTCTGTGTTTTCCTATTTAAAGACCATATTTCTGCGGTTTAAAGTTTTAAAGTTAACCCAAGAGACTGGAAACCTGTGGTAGCTTTAGGATGCTTAGCAGTGTGACTGGTGTACTATGAGACTCTGGCCACTGCAATGTCACATTGCATCTTCTGCTCTTCCACCTTTAGCACTGTCCAGACCTAAATGTTGCTGAGATCTTTAATCTCAGAAATAGCCAGCAACACAGGAACCAGCCCCTGGCTATTTCCAGCATGGAGCAGTGTGCTCTTACTCCGCATTGTAAAGAGCTGGCATGATAGTGCACCACTAGGCATTGCAGAAAATGCCATTCCTCCCATATCCCAATGAGCAGCTTATAGAATAAGAATAAGGAAAGTTCATCTTTGTGATCATTTTGCCACAAACAAAAGTAGGTCTAGGTAACAGTCTCTCTCCTTTGCCTATTTCTTTGCTATTATAAGAAAAATCTACTGGTACTTAACTAGGAATTGCAGAAACTACTGGGTAGAAATTTGTTTGTCTCATTCAAGCCAAGATGACCAATGTACTATCTAGGAAAAGACACAAAATACGTAGCAAGTTATGTAAGGAGTCATTTAAGATCCAGAGCTCAAGAATTAAAAAAGTCTTCCCAAAGTACAAGATTAGTACCTAACAAGTTTAGTGCTCGCTTTAATCTTCAAGCTCTTAGTATATGTCTGCCTTCTAAAAATGCTCAGGGCTGCTGTATCTTAAATTGAGAGATCACAGTGAAAAGTGATGGGAAACTGGTGGAACTGTTGTCCAGGTCACAAGAAGAACAATTTCTAAATCAAGTTCCTGCCTTATATACAGGGATTATGACTCTTCTTAAGAGTTAAAATTATTTTCTGCCTTCTGGCTTTACAGGGAGGAGAATGTATTGGCTGGATATGCAGAGATGCAGTTCTCAGGCTCAGTTCTTTCCCACCAGAGGCAGGTATGTGCTACACCCATCTCATTAATTAGTGCCTACTCTGGGCCTCTTGTGGAGGAGGATTGCAGTTTAAAACAGCTCTCCATGTCATTGTGAGTGTTCCCATGAAAGTACTCTGGCTTGTTAAGACATTCAAAATCAAATATGTGCCTGCCAGATAGAGGATCACAGCTATAAATGAAAAATGCCTTAGATCAGGGAGTCCATCCATATGCTTAGGTGTGCTATAACTCTCAACAGAATCACATATTTCTGTTATCCTTCTTGATTTCTCTGCGGGATGCATGCCAAAAGCTTTTATTGTCAATCCAGAAGAGGATCTACAGAAGAGAAATTCCAAAACAGCAACGGGGAACAGTATGCTTTTTTCTTCCTCCTCTTGTTATTTCCTCACATTAAACAATTCATTGACTTTATTGTTCTTGCCTGAGGCAAAGAAGCCTGGCAAATTTGAAGAGTATTTTTATTATTAGTTAGGTGAGTTTACTTGCCAAGCATACTTTCCCAAGTTCTCTGAACATCCTACTCATCAGTTGCTAACAAAGGCCCCATTCACACAAGGGCTACCAAACAGGTTTGCAGCATGGTTTACAACTGGCCAAGAGAGAGAGCTCTCAGGGCCCCCCCCCTGCTGCTTTGGCATCCGAGGTCATTGACCATTAAACAGGACACTTAAGCCTCAGGAAAGGACTTGTCTAAAGGAAGGTTTAAGTGGAATTGTGATGCTTCACACCAAAACTGCAGTTCCAAAAGTTCCTCTTCATAAATATAGTTGTCTCTGGGTTTTGGCAGAGCACTCCCAAGTTACATCAAATTCTGCCCATTATGCGCCCAGATCTGATCCACATTGGACAGTCCCTTCTGTATGCAGCCAGTAATTGTTTCTTCTCTAATTTAAGAGTTCCTCAAATAGAAGATATGGGCTCACCCCCATCTTCAGTCCAAGGAGGTTTATTGTATGTTTCCTGTTTTCCCAGGGAGTGGCACAAGCACCAAAGCATGGTGGGCAGTAAGACTTTGTCCTACCTTCCGGCTGCAGCTGGACCCAAAAGCTGAAATTAAGACTAAATCCAAGAATTTTAGAAAAGAGTGAGGGTGAGTCTGTAGAGTTTAGGACATGACTCTCAAACAAGACTTCTCACAATGAAAGAGGAAATCAGAAGTCCAAGTCCTGCTACCTCGGCTGTGGAGGTGAGCCCTTTACCAATAGGAGTACTTAATTTGTCCTGTAAGGCTCTGAATTTAATCTGGGGACCCAGCTGCACTGCAGAGGAAGATTGACTGCCATGCAGCTGCAAGGCTGTGCTGAAAATTACCCTGGGGCAAGGAGCGGGTGTGCAGAGAAGTGTGAGGGAAGGATCTGCTCAGAAATGCTGTTTGAAGGTGAATGCAAGTTAACTTATTGGTAATCTCTGCCTTGCTTTTTGATCCTTTTGGTTCAAGCAGGAATTAGGTCTGAAGCACACAGATATGTGTTTGTGTGTAGCTGGCACAGTCCTGCACAGGCCAAGTGGTAAGAGCTGCTGCTGGAGCAGTGTAGCAGGGGTGATGTGGCTGCCAGGCAATGCCCCAGTAGGACCTGGGAGTGGAAACAGAGGAGTGAAGAGAAGACAGCTGAGCCCTTGCAAGGTGGTGAAGACACTCTTCCACTTTGCACAACCGTGGAAGTGAAGCTGCCTGAGGGTTGACATGAGTCTGCTTTTGTGCATGTGCTTTCTGCTACCTGGGGATAAAAGATCTGTGTCACACTTCGGGAATGGTGAGGGCATGTGGGACTGCTCCTGGAGCACTGTGCTGGTGAGGAGTCAAAGCTAAAAACCTTCCTGGAAAGCAGTGCAGCAGGGAGTGAACAGCCTGACTTGAAGGTCTTCACTGACTCTGTGCTGTCACATTAATTTCTCCAACACACCACTCTGGAATCCTGTACAGCCCATATAATACTGTGTTGCCATGAATAGGACAGTCCCACTCTTCATGGCAAGAGAGAGTCCTTTTAATCGAACGTAGCTGGAAGCAACTTTGCTGAGATTTCCTTTGAAAACCAGTTAGAGTTTTTTGTACTGTCTGCCCAGGGGAAATCCAGTTTGACTGTTCAGAAAGCACAGCCTGTGCAGTCTGCCCCTTCTGTGCCCTCCTCCCTGTAACACAGACTGAGCCTTAAATGCCACAATATATCCTTTTATCTGAATATGATGCATGGAGCAATGCAAGATGGAGCTGCTGGTAGAAGAGGTCATGAAGTTCCATTGCACTAGCATTTTGAAAGGGAATCCTACAAAAAACAGCCTGACATGGCTGCTGAGAAAGATCCTGCACTCTGTCAATGTCTTGGCATGGAGTTAGCAGGGAGTATGAGAATGGACACAAGCAGAGAGTGGGCTTTTTTTGGCATTGGCCACAATGAGTGTGGTTGTCCAAGGAAAGTCTGAGGGGGAGGCTGAGGGGATAGAAGAAGACAGACATGTTAAAGGAAAGTGTGTTCCAACATAATGAGACATTGTACCACATGTTTAAGCAAAAAAAAAAAAAAAAAAAAAAAAAAAAAAAAAAAATCCAGAGTGGTGAAAGGGTTTCCCCAGCAATGGGGTTGAGCTGAACATAGTTTTGGCTTACCATTTTGGTCTATTGTGTCTTTGTAAGCACGGAGATCTTACACTGGACCAGTCTTTGTGTCAAATCTAGCTGCAATGCCTAAGTCCCCCCAAGCTGCCTCTCATCTGTGATTCAGCTTTCATTCAATTCTACCCATGCAGCTGCTATTTTTTATTTAGTCTAATTTTAGCATATCTACCAGCAGCTGCAAATGTAAATGGTCGCCTTTGGGATCCAGCATGCCCAATTAGAGCAGTGGCCCACATGAGGTATGTTGGTTTCCCCTGCTCCATATAACTTTAAAAATAGACAAGTAATAAACAGTTTCTGAAAAGTATGATATTACAAACTGCATTGCACAATTGCATGGGGTTTAATTTTTTTCTGATAAGTTGTGAGCACAAATTGTAAAGTTCACACAAAATTATTTCCTTTCAGGATTGGGAGACTAAGGACTTTGTCCCTGAGCTGCCACACTGGACCTGGAAGCTCACTGGGAGCACAGAAACACGGCAGAAAAGCAGACTTCTGGCAGTGAGTGATATTTTCATGTAATGGTGTGTTTACTTCTTAGGAGAGGAAATGAACCATGTAAGAGGAAAAAGGGATGATCAAAGAAAATTTCAGGTAGCCACCGTAATAAAAGCAATATTGATAAATAAAATATATTATTAAATTAATAAATAACTATTAATGCTTAATATTAAATTTTTATCAGTGAGTGCCTGTCTTCCAGGTTCAAGACAACTATTAGGAAATCCCCTAAACTGTCTGGGGGAATTGATATGTCACTAGGATTTCAATTTATTTTTGACACATTTTGAGATATTATGGTTTGTTTTCCCTGCTGACTCTTCTGCTGCTCTACCTGTGGCTGCACCCAGGACCTGCCTCCCCACCCAGCCCTGGCACTGACCTCACATATGAGGACTAGTGTGTGTTCAGCTCCTGCCAGTACATGGCTTGTGGTTTGACACTGGTGCAGTGCTTCACCAAAACCAAGCCAAGAACATTAAGACAAGAAGCTGTGTCCATTCTTCAGTCACTGTACTTCCAGTGCAAAGATAAAAAACCCTTTTATTCCCTTTGCTGACACAGCAGTCTACTCTTTCCCTCCTTTGCTCTTCTGTGCACAGTTAGGGTACTTCAGAGGTGGATATCTTTTATGCTTAGCCAAACTCAGATGTTTTAGTTGTTGAGCAAGGTCTCTGACTTGAGTTATTCTTTCCTATTCTTTCAACAGAGAAAAAAAGAGCAATGTAGGTCCTAATCTTAAGACTATGTCTAATGATTAATTATTTGGGGACACGCTTTGATGTCTTGTCTTCTTCTAAATATATTCCCATTTTCTAGCCAGGGACTAGGCAGTGTGGGATGGCTATAAAGACCCTCAGATCAGCCCTATGCCACCATGCTGGTGTTCTACTAATTCTATTATGGCTCCATGTATGAAAAGAGAGACCAAACTAGTTTCTGTTTATTTTTATCTATGTGGCATGAGGCAGACTTGTTGGGTGGGAGTTTGAGAATAACAATTACCAGAACATCAGTACAATAAAATTATCTTCTACCTTTTCTATTTAGTCATCTTTGAAGTTTTGTGTTGTGTGCTTGAAACCAGCAACGTGATCTCACAGACCACTGGCAGTCTTTGCTCGTTAATTTTGTTGAATGGGAAGCAAAGACCTGTCACAGACAGAATAAGGCTTATCATTGATCCTTGTGAGAATTAACACTGCACCTGGAAGAGACTGTGTCAGCTGAGGGAAGCAATGCCTAAAATATTTGTGGAGTGAGTAGATGGAGAATTCAGTACTTTTGCATGAGCACTGGGTTAGCCTATGTTGTGTTTGGCCATACCTTTTGGTAGTCTTTACTGACCACCTTTCTATTTTCAGTCATGAGCATGCCACACATTAAAACTACTCCTAAATGTACCCAGTGTCAGAAGGAAACTACATCAGCTTCGGTTATCCTCACATACTTTTGAGGGTGTGACTTTTGCATGTAGCAGTTTTACTCTTTGATTCAAGTTTCAACATCATTACAGGATTGTCAATACCAGCTCCACTATACCGAAAAGGGAGTATAACTGAAAATCAGCAGAACCAGGCCTTCAGATGTAAATTCTTCACACTATTTGTGCAATGGAAATGTCTCAGTCAAGCAGAAACACACAAACTACACTGCATGGTTTATAAGAATGATAACAAAAGGTTAATAAAAACAGTTTGTTATTCAGCCATACATCAATACTGCTTCCACAGGCTACCAGGCAAATACAATTTTTTTACCCATCAAAATCAGATCACTAACAAATAAAGTACTCAAAATGTTATTGCAAAATATTCACAAAAAGTAGTTTTACTAATTTGTGCTGACATGAGACAAACCTGTTATTTATATAATTCACTGATGGAAAATTTAATGCAGCTGAAAAGAGACACTGGAGAAAAAACACTGAAATTCTCAAAGATGAATATAGTACTCTGTATCCCTCTATCACCTTACTGAAAACAAGGACAGGGTTATTGGAAATGTGAAAAAAAAATCAAGATAAATAATTAGTTATGGTTTATATCCCCTTGTTTAGTCAAGTGGTTCTATTTGCTAAATTGCTAGTGACTCCTGCTTAGCCTTTGCTAAGGGAACCAGTTCCTTGCTGAGGCTCTTGCATCACCAGCCATCAGTCTCACTCTGCCAAGGAGTGGTGCAGATTCATGAGAAGAGAGTCATCAAGTCTAAAATCACCTCAGAGGGAAAAGTCAGCTTTTGCTTAGGCTGACATTTTTTTCCCTTTAGTATTCTCACATTTGGAGGTTAGCTGCTGCCACCTCTCCCAGCTCTCTCTGTGCTGCAGGGACCAGCTTGCACGTGCCCTGATCTCCCAACCCAGGCTGTGACCCATCTAGGCTGCACTCTATTTTTGTGCATCACCAGAAGCCCAGATTTCACACAAGTCAGGCTTAGGTGGCTGGTAAGCTCATGGCTCTGCAACTCTCATAGCTGGACTGAAAGGCCTTAGAAGCTGCTAAAGAAGAGTGATGGACCTCGACAAAGCTCTTGTCTTCTCTGATTCCTCAACTGCTTCATCTTTGCTCATGGTCCTCCCATATTGGATCTGCCTTGCCAGCACAAGAGGATTGTCTGGGGGCAGTAGGGATGGGGCTCAGTGCCTCATTATCCCTACAGGACACATCCTTCCTTTTTGTTCCTCCCAGAAACTCAGTATCCTCATGGGTGCTGAGCTGGTTGGAGCCCTGTGGCTCACTCTGTATTGTCGTGCATCTGCACCACACTATCTGCACAAACCCACAGCAACTGAACTCTCCCTGCCTGTTTTCCCCCCATTTCAGATGGTGTTACTACCTCTTACAATGAACCATTATGATTCATGAGTGCACATCTCTGACATGCTTTGCAGAGAAAAGGTGCTGCGTGCTCTCAGTGCTGTTCATTTCTCAGAACAAAGCTGCCTAAGAACACAGGACTCGTGCCATGTACAATAGACATTTCTGGCATAGCTTTTATTGAGGTTAATATAATATTCATAACACTGCTAAGGGACTGCTTGTTGGACAAAAGGATTTTGCTACTGGCATTTATCTATAGAAAAGTTTTTCTGTTTTATGCCCACATACTAGCATATAATGATAGTAATAAAGTCTAGTCCCTCGCTTGAAGTGACTGCTGCCAGTATTATGAAATCATGGCAATGGTTGTAAAAATAAAAGAGGTCATAACCTCTCCACACACACACCCCCACTCTGTAGCTGATACGAAATAGCTTTGGTGGGAAAATGCAGACCTTTAAACTTTCTCTACCAAACTCAATGCATTCTGTATTTAACTTATCCTCTAAAACAGTTTGTGTTATAGGAATTTGAAAACTGCATATAACCATGGAAAAAGTCTGTGCTTAATTAGCTACTGAGTCGAGCTCAGTTTAAGCAAAATAACAACTATTTCTTTGTGCTAACTTTTTAAAATTATATGCATTATATGCATCAGACTGTCCTTATGCCAAGGCTATTTGAGCATTGACTTCTGCTTCATTGTTCTAGCTTTGGCAAAGAGAAGCATCAGGAAATGTCCGTATGAAGATCCTTTTTCATGTCTACCAGGGAAGGAGGTTACTTTCTCAGGAAAAAAGGCAGCTATCTTAGAATTGCCATGACTTCAAGCACAATATGTTACAAACTCCCAGGTGCCTCATGGTAAAGCAGTGCAGAGAGTGGGAGGAAAGGCAAGGAGAGGTAGGAAAGCCTGCTGCCCGTATTCCTTTCAGGCACTTTTCCAGGGACTTCTGCAGTGAATAAGCCTTTTCCCCCATTATAAATACAAGCATTAGAGAAAAGTGTTAGGTGACTAATGCACTAGGCATGCAATAAGGAAAAGCAGAGCAAGCACAACCTGAACCTCTGTATGTCACAGCAAAACACAGGAGGCAACACCCACGTGCAGCACCCGGGAGGGAGCTGGGCTGTCTCTTGCTGCTGAGCATCTTAGCATGCAAAGCTGTACCTGTGCCTCTTTTGGTATTTTCCTTTTTAGAATACTTTCACAGAGACCCTGGCTTTACAAAGTGTTTGAGCTACTCTGCTGAAAGAAGTTGAAGTTCCTCAGGTGTCAAGAGCAAATCTCCAAAGATCATGCCGTGCTTGTTGGTGTTACTCCTGAGATTCCTTTTCAACTCAAAAAATTGCAGCTTCAAACTTGGCACTGTCCAAAAGATGATGGAATCGAAGGGTTAGTTAGAGAGTAAGAAGAGGAATTAAGATGAATTAGAGATAAATCAAACAAGCACAAGACTGCTGCATTTGACAGCCTCTTCCTGTTCCCTCAGCTCTTCATGGTTTGTGGAGTGTCAGAGGCATACAGTGGAGACAGTTGAAAAGTACAATTCCCAGCATGGCCCTGAGCAAGCTGTCTTGTTTTGTTTTCTTAGCTGAGGTCCTTGGAGCCAGTGGGAAAATAAAAACAACAACAAAACTCTCCGTTGTTAATTCTTGTTTACTGGGAGTGAAGAATAAAGAAGAGTAAGCAATGTAGAGGAGAAGGAAGGTAGCAATAATAATTTACAGGTAGTTAAGGGGAGAAAAGAAGTTTGGAAAGGGTGATATAGGATATAAGTTTTTGGAGAATGCTAAGAATTTTGAAAAACTCAACTGAATGAAAAACTGGGACATCTTAGATTTTCCCACCTGCTCCTATGTCTCATTTAAGAAAAGGACAATTCAGAAAATGAGAGCACACAGGGCATAAACAGGTTAAGCTTAGAGAATAAAGTCAAAAATATGGTGACAGATCCTGTGCTTGTTTATCCTGGGGTAAATCTTGAATTGTCCCATTGGGACAGCTCTGGGTTTGCCTCAACATGACTGAAAGCAGATTGTGGCCCTTGCACAATATGTCCAGATGTTCCTTTTTTCTATGATGAAAATGTGAGAGTTTCAAAGAGATCTCTCAGACTGATGAAATTCACAGCCTCCACCCTCTCCCCATGTAGCTCTACTTAATTCAGCTGGTTACACCAGAGACATCTAGACTTTTGGCAAACTGAATATTTTTTCAATGTTTTACATTGCAAACCTACTATTCAAGTTTGTTGGTGCCTGAAATTTAGCGAACCAAAGCTATCCTGGTGCTTTTACAAAGACAACTGGCCCGAGGGAAACCTTTCTGTTGTCTAGGACAGCAACAATTTTTTTGCTTCTTGCCTTTTCTGCTGACTGCAGGGGCTACCAGCAACCTGCAGAAGGGAATACTCCTGTTTTTCGCCTGGGCATTACACCAGCCACAGATAATCAGCGAGCAGAGAGGTAGTTATTAATCATTTGCTGCTGAATTGCCTAGTGCAGGTGTACATTCTTCATTTCAGCTGTCTCTGACACTCTCTTTGGCTGGATGATCTCATTTTGCAGATTTCTTTCACTTTGTAAAGAATCCAGAGATATAGAAAGGATCCATCATTTTACACTCCCATTCCAAATTCTGGCAATGTCTAAGCAGGTGCTCAGATATGCTGGCTATCCAGAAAATCAAGATACTTGCAAAAGAAGATGGATATTTCTTTTGACTCACTGCGTTTTGTGAATGTGTTCATGTACATTTCAGGAGCCAAATACTGTCCTAATGAAAGAGTGCAGAGGATTTGCTGAGAACAAAGGGCAAGGGAGTGGGCAGGGGTGGTAAATGTGTATAATCCTGCCATTTTCTTTCTCTAGAAAACCCTCCACATTTTGAGGCTGAGGGGGTCATGGCTGGGAAACAAAGGTGCCTTGTCCTGCTTGGCAGTGCAGACAGATGCCTTCTCTACTTTCCAGTTAAATGCCAGGGTCTGGCAGGCTCTGCCTGGGGCCAGCTGGACTTGTCCATGACTCAGAGCTTGCCCACTGTGATGTGGCTGTCCAGGGAGATGGCACAGCTGGAATGGCTGTATGATAGTCACAAATATGCTTTTCCACCTTACTCTGACAGTATTCCATTGACCTTCTCCAACAGTTAAGCCCTGGTCTGACACACTTGGAGTTTTAGCTGGGCAGCCAAAAAACTTCTGCTGTTCTTCTGTTGTCTTCAAAGGAAAATTAACTCCAGGTGCCTTGTTCCCCATGAATCCAGCTACAGAAAGAGAGGAGTTAGTCACCATAGCCAAAGAGCCAACTTCCCTACCTTCACTCAAACTATAAGACTGCTGCCATCATTCTGGTTCCCTTTGCTCTCTCACCAACTTTAGCCATGCAAACTTTTTCATACTTGTTCATCTATTACAATTGCATCTGTATGGTCTGATCCTATAGTATCTAGGGCCCTTTATGGCCCTCAAGATGTCTTTGCATTGTACAGGCAGTCCCAGGACTGGTTACACTACTCCTGGGTTTGATCAAGTGAAGATAAAATGCATGGATGTGCTGTGGCTGTGAGGTTCAACCCTGATCCCACAGAAGTTAATGCTAATTTCAGTTTTCACAACAGAAGATATCTTCCAAAAAACCTGTGACTTCAGCAAGCCAGAGCATTGTTAAAATCAGTAACAACAGATAAAAAAATAAAGCATGGTGGTCCATCAGTAAAATTATTTACCTTTCTTCTGTTGCTGAAAGAAGATCCTCTCAGTTTCTCTGGTTGCATCTTTCCTGGAGCACCAGAGTGTCCTCTTCTGCTGTGCAGGGTGTTCTTTTGGTTTACCATGGTGGGCCTGGGCTGTAGCACAGTTGCTTTGCACAGCTTTGCAAGTTGTGCTGTTGGAAGGAATGGGATAGGCAGTGGGTTCCCTAGAAGATTGCCCCTTCTGCCAGGAAAGAGACGGGTCGCAGGGCCAGTAGGAGCAAGGAGAGGGGCTTGTGGTCTTGCCACGAGTCACATCTCATACATGTTCTCACTTGTTCAGTGAGAAACTCCTCGCAGCTGCTGAGCTTGGCCACAGTAAGCTGGACACCAGACTGGCTCCTGGTATTTGGTGTTACTGTATTTTGTGTCTCTCTGAGTTAATCCCACACCCTACCAGAGCAGTGGCCTTGCAGCAGTGCAACATGGCCCAGAACATTTGACATGTTCTGGGACTGTGGCACTGATACTCACCCTTTTGGGATAAATTTTACTTATATCAGCAGCTATCTGATTCAGTCTGTTCGTCCTCTGCAGAACCAAAGACCTGCAGGACAAGCACACTTTCTGGTTGTGTGCTTGCATGGTGTCCACCAAAACGAGACTGAGTCTACAGATGTTTCCCGAATACACTTGACCACACTGAACAAGAGAGCACACAGCACCTGAAATAAATCCTCCATGCCATTGTTAACCCAATTTTTAGCTGTCTAATCAGGTCATAGCAGCAGCAAAGCAGAATTGTTTAATACCTTTGCCCAGAGAAATATCCAGATACTCAGGGAGAAAAAAGTCGCCCTTGGGCACAGACTTTAGATACACAACAATAAGACACAGGAGGGGGGACAACACATGACATTGCCTTTGGCCAAAATCTATTTCACAGGGAGATGTTTAGCAAAACAAAAATCATCACCACCACAGAGCTCTCTGGGTTGTCACAGAAAATGATTACACTGATTAGCCTTGAAGTTAAAATCAGGAAAAGAATTGTTTGGATCAATTCTTGCTAGCAACTGAAAAGAGACACATGCTTCCCTATATGGTAAAAATGCAGCTCACATTCAGTGGGAAAATGTGGATTTTATTTTCTTCAATTTTAGCAGTTAATCCTGTCAGTTCATTTTAATAATGTTTTTTATAAACCCATTCTGATCCAGATGTGCTATGTTATTGTGCTCTTTTCAGGGACACTGGACATTTATTCAACGTTTACAACACATTAATGATGCCTCACAGAAAAAGGAAAAAAATAATAAAAAAAAAAAGGGATTAAAAAGCTGTGGTCCAATGATTATTTTTAACATTTTCCAGTATCTTTTTCAAAATGCCTAAATTCACTTTATCTCTACAGGATAAGGCTTGTCTCCACACCAGGTTTGGAAAAAAAAAAAAAAAAAAGATAAAAGATCCTGGCTTGACCCGACGATGACCTTGCTGTACACAAGCTCCGTTATTGTAGAGGAACTGAAAGCAGCAGTGCTTAGCAAAACCAAACCAAATAAGCCCGAGAAACAGGCGAAGGGGCTGGGTCTGTCGCTTAGCAGAGAGGTGAAGCTCGGAGCGCCAGCCCCTCCTCTGTGCCCTGCCTTGTGCCGGGGCACCCGGGAGCCAAAGCCCAGCGCAGCCTCTGACCTGCGCCAGCAGCGAGCCCCGGAGCCAGGCTCCTTCCCACCCCCAAAGACTCCTGTCTAAAAGCACATCCCAACAGCTGTGGTGTCCTCTCACATCTGCTGCTGTGAAGAAACGTTCGGGGGGTTCTTAGGTTTAGATTTTGGGGTTTTGTTTGTTTATTTGG
>JAODKT010001744.1:17081945-17104981 GCA_027576195.1 Cossypha heuglini
GTTGCTGTAAACCTCCTTGATTTCATCATCCTGAGCAGGGCATGTTCAAAGCAGGCTGCAACTGCTCAGAGATTGCTGAGGAATTTGGACTTGCAGTTACTTGCAGGAATTTAGATAATTACTCGTCCTTTAAATGTGAGACGTTTTTATACCCATGCAGCTCCTAATTACATAAGGAACATCGAATTTGTGATACCCGAGAGATGCTTTTTAATTAGTGCTGTTGTTTGATATGAGGATTTTTCACACAGACATGGGAATATACTTCTGGCTTCCTGGCATTCTTCCCACATATGAACTATTGGTGCTTTGACTTTGCTGGGAGAAGCTGCTGACCATGCTCCTGATCTGCAGTTCTCTGCTTTGCTCTGCACATCCCTGCTGCTTAGCAGAACAAATTGGGAAGTGATATTTCTCTCAAGATAATTTTTTCCTTCAGCTGAAAAACAAACCACTTTTTAAAGAGCTGCTTTGCCATAAACTGGTCAAGTTTTTTTCTGAAAAAAGGAAAAAAGCAAGTATCTGCGTAGGAGCTTAGAGGTGAGGGAGTCACAGTGTATGATAGGTGCTCTGTGGTAAGGGCAGCTTCAGCGCTTCTCAGTTTTCTGGTGCTATGAGCCTGCTGAATGAACCGGTTTCTCTAGGACACAAGGGTTTGGAAAACATTTCACAGGGCAGTCCCACCCTGAACTACTGACCCCGGGGCTGGCTTGCCCAGAGGAGCTGAGAGACCCCTGTACTCCAGTGAGAGGACCAAGAAGGCATTCTGCTCCAGGGCATCCCAGGGCCACCCTTGCCCCTGGGCATATAAGTAGTCAGGCAGTATCCCTGATTTCTTTGCAGTTGCTCATGAGTGGTGTGGTCAGGATCAGGCCAGAGAGCTCTCATTCTTACAGATTGCTGCATAAAGGTCCCCACGTCAAAAACAGTTTTCTTTACAATATTCAGTGCTTCCTTTCCCAGGGCTGGCTGATCCTTGACCTCCCAAGGTACAGGCAGATTACAGATGAAGAAGCCAAGAGGAACAACATGACTCTCTGCCAAGAGGGATCTTACAAAAGCAGCAACTCAGCTTGTGCTCTGTAGGAGTGGGGTGGTCTTGCTGTGTTAGAAACAGTGCAGCCACTGGGTTATTAACATGCTGCATCAATTTATGTGCTTCCTGAATGAACTGTATTTTACTTTTATCAGCCATCTGTTTTTCAGACTTGACATTGATGGTTTCAGTTTTGCTGCTAAAAGGCACCTTGCACTCTAGAAAATATTTCCTGTTCAAGTTCCTGCCCGAGTGACTTACAGAAACTGCGAGATGGAAACTTGTGACCACGTCCTCCTGCAGCTGCTCAGCAGCAGAAAAGCAGACACAGCTGTCTACTGAGAGGCGGCACACAGGGTGAAAACATTGCATGCCCAGCCCCTCTGCTGAGAGCAAGCTTGACAAGACCCTCCATGGAGGAGGGAGTGAGACCAGTCTCTGTGAGACTGAGAGTAATCTCTCCTGTCCTCAGACCTGCACCCCACGGGCAGCAGCAGGGCCAGCAAAGCATCTGCCAGGATATGTGTGCCATGTCCTGCAGCGCCTTGGGCCTGGAATGTCCCCTCGCTGTGCCCTGACCCAGCAGCACCCTCCCTGGGGCCATCCTGACCCAAGACACAGCACCCAGCCCTGGCCCCGCACCCTCCTCTGTTTCCCGGCTTTCCCTAAACCCAGCTCCTCCCAAGGCAGGGGCTGCACGAAGCAATGGGGTGTCCTGCAGGAGGAAAGCTCTGGCTGCACGCAGACAGAAGACTGTTGAAAGCACTGGGACATTTTGCTTCACCTAAATAAATAAAATGAGATGATTTAGCAGTAGCAGGCAGTTTCACACTTTAAATTGTGGTGTGATGAGGCTGTCCCATCATGTTCAGGCTCTGTGTAAACTGTGGGTGATTTCACACTTATATCACTTATATTTATTTCTTGTTAATATTTATATCAGGAGTAAATCTTCATAAATTAGTACAGAACCAACAGGGTTGCTCCTAAGCCAGTAGTTGCGAACCAGGGAAGAGGAAGTCAAAGAAGTCAGTGCTCTTGGCAGCAGGGCCACCAGTGAACATGCTGTGAACCAAAAACCATCAGGAGGGTGAATCATGGGACTGAGGCATATATATGGACACTACTACAATACCAGTGGGAGCAAACTTAGACCAACACTTCAGTGGTTTATTAAGGCTGAGTGAATAAAGTGGAAATAACAATCAATAATTTAGCCAGCTATTTCCTGACACGCTAGGGGATTTAAATAATTGAACAAATGTTGTTTGACTAATTTATAGCTAGATCTATAATGTGAAAAAATAATATTCAAACAACTTGAATGTCTAATTATGGGTATTATTTGGCCAAGTTAAACAGAACACAGATGTATTGCTTCTTTCTTAGATGTATTTAGACCCAGTGCCAAAGCTCTTCTGTTGTGGGCATGTTCATGAGTGTCAAGCACACACAGTACCCCCCACAACACCCCAGTACATGTACGTGCCATCACTGCATGTGTCACCATCTCCTGCTGCCATAAATACTCTGAAATTTGTTGAATCAGGATAAATGGTGATGTTTCTGCTCTTTCCCTCCATATTATATTGATAAAAGTTTATGCTAATCTTGCTGTTAGCTAGCTGACACCAGTAAGAGGTGTAAACACAACTGTACAGTCATTCAAATCTGTTTATCCTAAACAAAGCATTTGGGTTTAGTTGTCACTGCCTGCTCTGACACTTCTGAGAAGGCCAGATTCTGGGTGCAGGCAGGTACTACCAGGTTGCTCAATAGCACACTAGATAACCATCTTCACTTACAGACTTTTCCTGGAGCATTGGGCACCTAATTGCAGCTAGAAGACTGAAGAAATCTTCTTTGAAGTCACTTTTTGTCACTTTGAAGTCGCAGTTACTTTGTCTGGGCTACATTGCATGGCTATTTTTTGGTCTTGTCAAACACAGGCTGCTCGCAATCAAAACAGAAAGAAGAGAAGAAGGGGAATAATAGAAAAGGAATGAAAAATGCCATGCTAAGGTCACTGAAACAAAGTTTTTGGATATGTGAAGAATATCCAGCAGGATGAAGCATTCATCTCTTCATAAGATTTTCAGAAGTTTTTCCAAAGCAAACAGTGAATGTCACAACAATAATTAATCAACAGGGTCAAGCTATTTCCTCCTTACTCATATGTAAAGTGTGATATAGCTGTACACACAGAAGTCTGTAAAAAACAGAAAGCAACAACATTCAAAAAGCAGCTCTTTCATGGCATTCATTGGTTTTGTTCTTGAACAGGCAGCATTTTTTTAAAAGCAGCAAACTGAGCAACAGGAATCTGCAAATTGTAACAGACTCTTGCAAAAGAGCTCACACTTTATCTTAATGTACATCTGCAATTATAAAAGTTGTGAGAAAGTTGCAAAATAAACCGCAACCCTGGAGGACCTGGTTCTGCACATCTAGCTATGGGAAACTGACAAAAAACTCTTTATATGAATCTCAGACAGCACTGAAAATTGAAAAACAGGCCTGCATTTTCTTTGTGTATCCAAGAAATTTCCCAGAGAGATTTCAAGTTTTACAGTTAGCTTTTGTACTGGAATAAAAAGAAAGATAGTAACCTTTATGGTGAATGGCAGCTCTGTGAAAGCACAATACTCTGAGAAAACATATTATATTACATATTGCATCATGAGGTAAATTAATTAATCAGACAATATTAGTTTCTGTTGACATCAAGTATTCTTACTTTTCCAAATCAAATCATGGACAGTTTCACAATCAGAACAATGTGTTTTTCATCATAGAAAAAAGAAGGTAATTATACTTTAACATCATGGCCTCAATTCTCAAGTTGTATTAACCTGCATTCTGTGAGAGATTTGTGGAATGGATTTCACCTTGGACTGTCACCAGCTAGGTCTTCCTCTACATTCAGAGAATTATGGTTTCTCTGTGCTACTAGAAAAAACAATCTGTGTCTGAGCTGTGAATTAGGTACTCCATCCTCACCAGAATAATTTATTGGATAAATAATGTGGTCTGGCAGACAGAGTAAGGCCTGGGACACATGTCTCCCAGGTTATGTGCCTTGTTTTACCACCAGGGTACTTTACAAACACTCAGCAATCCCATAACCTTCCTGTGTTTCTGCTTTGTGAATAAGGACCATAAAAACTCCAATTTTAAAGGAGTATTTAGAGCAATGGGTAAAAAAAAATCCTAAAATCCTAAATCCTAAAAAATTATCATTGTTAGTACCAAAATTTTATTTTAAAATTGGTTGCAATATATGCAGGAAGGAAACTTCCTAATTAAAAGATGAAGTAGTATTCAAATCTCAACAGCAGGGGAGGATTTGCACAATAATATTTAGAAAAGTACAGCTGGAAAGCTCTACATTCCTCTACATTCCCATATAATTATAGGCACATAGAGCCATACCAAGCATAACCACAGAGTCCCAGACAGCATTTGTACATCAACAGGGACATAGCCATAGGGGAGACATGGTTGCCACAATGATCCTAAGCAACTGTAGCAACTACCTCTGGAGTTAGAAGACTTTTCCTTCTATCTAACCATGCAGACCTTTAGTTAACTTAATTACATCTTGTCCCGCTCACACTGAATTTGGCAAGCAGTTTATTCTTGGATTTTGTTCCAGCTACAGCTAGTGTGTCCCTTTCCCAGTACTCTCCTTTTCAGTCAGAAAAAAATCCAGCTCCTCACAAGCTGCATTTTCTCTTTTTGCTCTGAACTTCTCTGGACTTTTCTGTATTTGTTTATAGCTTTAAGTGCTGCGCCTAAGTGTAGAGAATTCCCTTTGAAAAAGTTGAAAAGCCTTACCCAAGCAAATATGTAAGAATTGCCTCCCACGATTTTCACATGGTAGCCCTGATAATACCTAACAGTATAACTGTTGCCATTTTTATCACAGCCTTTTGCTCTTGCCTCCACCACAAGCCTGATGTCCTATAGCAGGACCACTGCCTATTCACTTTGCATCACTACACTGATCTCTACTTCATAATATATCACAGTTGTCTTTATTCAATTCCATTTGTTCAATTTTAGTCCCATTTTCAGTCTAGAAAGATCTTCCTTCTTTTTTTAAATTATTTTTTATCCTGTCCTCCAAAAGCCAGGCAATCTTTTTCAGCAAGTTTTGTAGGTGCACCCTTTATTTCCTTATCAAAATCACGATTGAAAATACCGTATATAGAGAGCATTCATTCACTGTAGGAATCAACAGAATATCTAATTGTTGATGGCACTTCTCCACATACAACTTTTTGGCTGATTATGGATCAAATGCTATGCACTTCATATGTCCTTAATTTGCTCATCTGAATGAAAGTTCTTTCAATGGAAGCCTATTGTCATGTTGAAAATAAGGACTATTTTCATTCTATTTTCATTCTATTTTCGTTCTATTTTCATCATATTTTAATCTCAAAGAAACACAGAAGTAAACAGAGTTAAAGTAATCCATTACTATTTGTACACTTAATCACAAATCTCTCCTACCATAAGTGGCTGGTACTTCCACAGCTACTGGATGTTTAAACTAATTTTCATGAATGTAACTGTGTTGAAATAAATTTTAAGTGTAATATGTCCATGGATTTAGGCTGGCTCCCATTTAGAGCTACTTATGTCTTTAACCTTTATCAATCTCTCCGGGGGCATTTGGGTGACTGGGCTTCCATCTGTATCCCCTGACAGCAAAACCTTGTAGCTCATCCCTTATTCTCACAACAGCAGCCCCTCCTCTGCTCATACATTTGCCTCATAAACTCAGCCTGGTGTTTCTGCCTTGCAAAAATTCCATTTTGGAGCTATGACAGCATTCATCCCTAAACAGTCTTTTCATAGCAGCATCATCCATTTCTACAGGGGTTACTGCAGCAAGCAGCCCACATTCCTGAAGGGAGAAAGGCTCCTCCAGCTCTGTATCCCAGTGGGGCTGATAGGGGATTGTCAGGTACCCCATTTGCCCCAAGGCTGGATGTCAGGTCTGGGCAGGGAGCAAAACTCCTTTCACTTTTGGCCTGCCTTCAGCAGGACTCATGCTTATGTGGCCCTGTGTGAGTGCAAAGAGTGTGGAACCCCTGCATCTTCAGCAGCGCCGGGTGACACTTGACATTGTGAAAAACGAGAGCCCAAGACAAAGTCCTGGTCCTGTTTCATTCTCATAAGCTTATGGGTGCCTTATTGCTCTCAGTGGGTGCACCTTGCTCCAGACAGCCATGGAGATACTGCACGTAGGGCAGTGTTGGAGCTGGAGGCAACAGAGGCAGAGTTTTTAGTACAGTCCTTTCTCCCTTGTAGCGTTACTGTGGCTTCTGCCTGCACGCAGAGGCCCTAAAATACATCTAAAATCATCTGCTCACCTTTCTCCTTTAGACATTGTGTAAAACATCTAAACAGCACTATCTGACTCCTGTTTTGCATTGATTTAACAATTGGTGAGGCACTGGAGAATCAGGGTCTTTTGCAAAATTGTACAGTTTGACAGCTGTGCTGACATTGCAACCTTAATGTGGTAGGTACAGAGCAGCTTGTAACATCCAAAGTGAAACCATCACATTTCCATGCTGAGCAGCTAGTGCTAGAAAAGTGTCTATTCATCTACCCCAACCCTTCCCTGGTAGCAAAGAAGAAAGACACACCTAAAGATAACAATGGAGTAAGCTGGTTTTGGATGCCATACTAAGACTAAATGCCGCCCTGCCTCTGCTGAAGACCTTCTGAATGTTGCGGCTGAGTTAATAATATCTTTTCAAATCAGCTTATTCTTTTGCAGGCCGTTGCCCAAGCCAAGGTCTGGAGCAACCAATCCCAGCCTGTGGAACTCATTTTCTGCA
The DNA here is from genome assembly GCA_027576195.1 of Cossypha heuglini. NCBI lineage: Eukaryota > Metazoa > Chordata > Aves > Passeriformes > Muscicapidae > Cossypha > Cossypha heuglini. The sequence continues at coordinate 17,088,840 of JAODKT010001744.1, forward strand.
GGCTGCTCACTCTTAGCCACGAGATAAACTGTGAATGCAAAGAAAGTGAGCACCCTGCAGAGGACATGCTAGAGACTGCCCTCTGGGACGGAGGAGCCAGTGCTTTCCACCACTGTCGTGTAGAACTGCTGAAATCCATGGGGGCTGGAGCCTGAGCCTCTCCATATTGCAGGGGTGTTCTGCACTGAAGCAGCATGTGAATGCAAAGGCTGCTCTCAAGGACCACCTCGGCTCTGTGAGCGCTTTACCTCGGATGCTGCTGAGGATCAAAGACCTCAGAAGGATTGAGGGAACAGCAAAACAGTGATTTCAAGTGGCTTGCTAGTTGTGGCTGTGCAAAATTTAGTACAAGCACATCCCACATGTGAGCAAGACAGCAGACCAGGGAAGTGCCAGGCAGTAGGTTCAAATATTTTGCAGTAAGCAAAACTAACCATTAGACTGCTCCAAAACCTTTCTCTTCGATGTGCTGTCTCCTCTAGCCCTATTGCTGCCACAAGCACAAGGCGCATTTCCCTAGAGGCATGCAAAAGAGCTGGCAGCTCAGTATGCCCTGGGCACAGTATATGGTAAGTGTAATGAGTTTTTGGGTTTGCTACTTGTGCTTCCTGCAAACTTGTTCTCCTTTTCAGATGTTTTAGTTAGAGCTGTCTAATCAATGAAAATAAAACCACTTTGCAGTCAATCACAGATGGTGTAGCACAGCCATTTTAAGCCAATCTTTCTGCTGTTTCTGAAGATGCTTTAAAGTTTGATGGTGTTGAGAGGTCTCTGACACGCAGAGAGAGGAGATGATTTCCCAGGCTCCTTCCAGCCTCATGTTTCTTGGATTCTGTGAATAACAAGATAACTTCCTAAGGGCAGTTGAGCTGTGTGCACTCATAGAGGTGGTTAATTCATGAGACTGCCCATTAATAACGAAGCAGAACATTGCTATGGAGAGAATATTGTACTTATTACCATCAACTCTCTAGAGATCTGTGGGGTGCAGGATTCTGCTTCCTTTAATAAATAATACATAACTGTTATTTCTGTAATATTATTGGACTAAATAAGATATCATTTAACTATTTCTGCTCATTATCTTACACCTGCTATGTTATTGTTGCAGTTTGTTTAGAGAGGATTACTCATCTCCCCTTACCTGCTACATAAAACAATATCTTTTATCTTGACTGCTATAACACTTCTTTTTCTGAAGGAATAACATTTATATTGCACCTGATGTATTATCCAAAATCTAAATGAAAGGCTGAACTTGGGGAACACATATCCACAGATCATTCATCACAGTCCTGATTGCTTGTACATGTCCTAACTGAAATGCTTATCCTGCTTTGCATTAACTCATTGTAGTTTCCTCTATTCCACAAGAGAATTAGCAGTGTTTAAGGATGCAGAACAGGTTTTAATCCTGCATAGACTTTTTCAGTTTGAGGTAAGGCAGAAGTATATGAAATATATTCAGTGAATAATTTGGCCCATGCTGTGCAATCACAATTGGATATGGATGTCTGGGAATGCAAGTCTGCTATGTCGTATGTAAAGCTCAGTGGCAACTCTAACCTTACAACACTTCTCTGACATGAATAGGATAGACACGTGTCTGGAGTAGGAACTCAATTATTTGCTTCTCTGAAAATGGAGCTTTCTCTAAACCTCTAATATACTCTGACATGGTGTCAGATTATATCAAAGCATTTTCCATAAACCAATATTGCATATGAGAGAAATGCTGTCCATGACAGGCTCAAGGCTGAAATACTTAAATTATTTAAATATTTAATTTATGAGTTGTTTACAAATATAAACTTCATTTCTTTTGGCTTTCCCTGGATAATCCAGTGTATCTCCTCCTTTTCCCCATGGCTAATTGGCTGCCGCCTGAATATAGAGAAGGTCTGTGTTCTCTGCAGTAACACACAAGACCATTATCAACAAAGAAAATTCTCCTGTTTGGTTTTGCCAGTGTGGGCTCAACATGAAGACAGAGAATGTTTTAAATTCATATATTCATATTCATGCTGTTATTTGAAAAGTGATATTGGAAAATGTAAAACTAAAAATTGTATTATCTCTCATCTAGTAGCTGATCCCAATCCCCATTCGGGAAGTTGAAGAACTTCTGTTAGCATAAGTGTGGGCTTTTCTCCATCTCTGTTTCTGTCTGTAAGACAGGACTCCCCTTTTCTGCTGATTTCTGCTTAGGATAATGAGGGATTTCTCTGAGTTTCTCTCAGTGAGCTTTTAAACATCCCTCCTAACTGAAACATGACTACTAGTTTCAAGTTTCTTGAAGAAAACTGTGGGGAAAAAATACTTAAAATAATTCATGGCATATAATAGTGTATTTAAAATAACTACACATCATGAAGCTAGACATAGATGTTGAAAATGCTCAACCCCATGAGGCAGTTTTCAATAGATTCCAGGAATCATAATAATCATACAGGTCAAAAGCCAGCTGCAGTGAAGAAGTCTGCTTATAGATAAAACAGTAAGCCATTATAACAGCTCACAAGTTTTCTGAGATTTATTTAGGTCACCCCTTGTGAATGTGATGAGGCCAATCCAGGCATAGCAGCAGAACAGAGTGGTGTAAACCATAACAGCAGCAATTGCTTTATGAATGTGCTGGTAGCGATGCCTGGTGAGCTCTGTCCTATAAACAGTCACACTGATGCAGAGAGGTGATGGACCAGGCCCAGGGGCCCACAGCTGCTGCAAAACCTGCCGCAAACATTTTGGGAAATCCCACTCACTGCCTGTTTCTGCAGCATGCAGACCCACTCTGCTGATTCCTTCATGCCTTGCAAAACAAAACAGGTACCAGGATAATGCCACCACATGAGACAAACTGCCCACATGCCAGCCCAGCTCTGCATGGGCAACATGCTGCAAGCAGAAGTTCTGGTTACATCTAAAAGAATTGATCAATTCATTAAACAAAGACCTCAAACTAGACTTAGAATAGTGCTGAGGAGCTTCAGTGCTGCATATACTGGTTTCAGGTGACTATTTTGCAAGAAAACAGTTTAAAAAAAAAACCTGTCTAACTTGTTGGGGCACTTGAAATACCAAAAGCACTTACAGTTTCTGGCAAAAATAACCTTAGGCAACAGTAGCTGTGCTATCTTGCATGCCCAACAGCACCTCTCTCTTGGCTGGTGTCACTATCTAGGTACCCATCTCCTTGCCTGTGGCACTTTAGGATGCAGAAATTAATGCCCCATGCCTAAATCCCCTGGAGAGCATTATTTTTCATGCATACCAGGACACACCTAAGACAAACTGTGAGGCCACATCTACTCTGGTGAAGAAAATGGTTTCTCTGTCCCTCAAGGCAGCTAGCATGGCATGTCGTGCATGCATTCATGGCTTCACCCTGCTTTCCTCTAGCTGTTCCCTGGGAAAGTGGCTGGCAGTGGGCTAACTCTGAGTGCTCCTCCACCCCACCTGCTGTAGTCTGAGCTCTCAGGGGCCAACACTTTGCCAGGGTTCTGCTAACTGATAAGCATCATGCAAGCTATTGCTCCTATTTGTGTCTGGCTCTGCTTATTCTATTAGTGCACACCCTCGGTCCTGAGCAACTCAAATGCTGGGACGTTTCTGGCTTCACTCCAGACTGTGGGTTAGGGCATTTGCCTCAAAGTACCCTGTAGCAGTGTGGAGAGGTATAATTTCATTTCATATCCTGTTTCATTGCTCTCAAATATAAGCAGAACAAATAAATGGTCAGATTTCAGAGAGAAACTGGAGATTCACATTTTTATTTTTGCAGTGCATATGCAAGTGCACAGAGAACAACATTTATGACAGATGAACTGTCCCTACAATTCTCTCCCCCGTTTCCCTAAGGCTGCCACTACTTCTTGGAGATAATTTGATCTGTAAATATTGTTTTGAAATATTGCTTTTTTTCCTCTGTTCACAGAGAGATTAGAACCACAATATGCTGAAATGATCCGTGCTCATTCCCCACATGGTAGAGCAAGGGTTCTTCTCAAAGAAAATGCAAACTTCCAGAATGAATCTCTGTTTCCTAAACTCAGGAAAGAGAAGTGTGAAGTAGGATTCTATCTAGAAAGGATTTTGATTTACTGATCTGAGGATGAAGGACCTCTGTGGAAATCTCTGCCCTTCACATTGTGGCTGTGAAGATCCATGAGCACTGTGAATCCTGCAGGGATTAGCTTCTCCCTTACTACTTGAAAAGCAAACTGCACAAGGGTCCAACCTGAGGGACTGGGAGCTATTCATAGTAATGGCTTTTGTGCTGCTGTGTTTCACACTTCTCAAAAGTAGTTATGACAAAGAAAATTTACCAGACCTCCAACAACAGCTTGGATTAATGAATATGTTCATTCTGGGCAGATACATAGAAATATGCTCTTGTGACCTTTGCTCTCAGCCATCCGAGCTGAGATGCAACAACAGCAATAGACATGATGCAAAGCTTACACGTCAGTGTCTTAGGATTCTGGATAGGAAATCAGTTTAAAAGGCAGAGGGAGAGAAAAGGTGTTTGAGGATGGTTTATGTGGGAAAAGATTTAATGCAGAAGAGGCAGAAGTGGAGAAAGGATGCAGGAGATGGAACAAGCATGAGTGACACAGCTGAGAAATTCATAGTACTCCTGCCAGGCTCTTAGCAGAACAAGATCATCAGCAAGACAGGATGGGGCTGAAAATGCAGGGGGAAAATCAGTGAGGGGTGAGCACATCAAAATGGCTGAACCTGGAGGTCTGGGGGACAGAGCAGAGGCCGGTGCTGTCATACCCAGCAGAATGCTGCACCAATGGGTGCAGAGACAAAACACGCTCCTGCGTGCGTGCCTGGGTGTGAGGCTCGAGCTCCAGCAGCCACCTCTCCGTGCCAGCACCGTTTATTCCTCGTTTCAAGAAAAAGCGAGTTGCGCAAGGTCGGTGTGTGCTATCTCCATATAAGGCCTGGGAAGCAGCCCACGCTGGCAGCTGGGGCTGTAGGGCTGGATGGCACAGGTGCTGCCGGCGGTGGGCACAGCACAGGGCTGCCTGCCCCTTCTCCCTGGGCTTAGCTGCTGAGGGGGGAAAGACTGATGGGTCTGAGGCCAGGACTGAGAGAAGGGTTGGTTGCTAAACCAAGTTCCGAAGTTGTTAGAGAAAAAAATTGTCAGCAGTTCTTAAACAAATATCTTTCATAAACACAATGCTGCCTGGACTACACTGCTGTGAGCATGAGTGTGTTTTGCTGACATTAGCTCATATATTTGACTTTCAGAGGTTCAGGGAGATGTATGCTACATGGGTCTGAACTTGAAGGATGGAAATCTTCTCATTCTGTGCTTGATACCTCTGGTAGGTACCTAGTCGTCTGCAGAAAGAGATTGCTGCTAGGAACCTTCCTCACCAGGACTACAACCACATGTTTCAAGGGATGAACCATGCTCTCCCAAGAGCTGAGGTTATATGGTCAGTCAGTGAAGTGGAGCCATTAAGAGTATTCACAAGTCACTTCTTAACTCTTCAAAGAGCCCAAAAATGTTAGATGAATTAGGCCATGAAGTGCTCTGGCATTTCTGGAATGGAATGTCTCAGTTTGTTGCCTACAGAGAACCTTACTTTCTGAGGACTTATATACCCTCAGATGAATACTCCTAGACACACAGACAGCAATATAACTTCACCTCTGAGGTGACTCTTGAAGCATATTGTCACCAGACATACAACTGGAGCTACTCTAGAAATGATCCCCCTTTGTCAGCTAGCTCTACGCTTTATTGATGTGCCGCATTATGTGTTAAAATGAAATGTAGTTAGGAAGGTTAATGGGGGTGATATTTCTTTATCTGGAGGTTTTACCAACACTGTTTGCCAGTCACCAAGTTCTCTGCTCTGTGTGCTGCTGACCCTCATTTCCCCTGCCTTGGGCACAGCTGCACCCTCTGTTTGCTCCCATGGCACCAGTGTGAGTGCAGGTCAGACGAGGTGCCAGTGGCTCTGCACAGCACAGCTGCCCAGGTGCATTTTGGGGGGCACGCTGGCAGCACAGCTACCCAGATGCATTTTGGGGGGCACGCTGGCAGCACAGCTCCCCAGGTGCATTTTGGGGGGCATGCCCAGAGCTCTGCCAAGCGTGGAGATCTGACAGCATTGCCTAAGAGCTGTGGGTCCTTCTGGCGAAATAAGGCTTTTCCTGGAGGTCTTTGTTGCGCAACCCACAGTGATTAAGGCTTCCATGTTCTCAAAAGGAAATGAATATTTTGCAGGCTACGTAAGGAAGAATTCAGGAACTTAGGAGGCTAGGAGGGAAAGAATATATAAGGGTGTAATTGGGTGAAAGATGAAAGGCTTCAAAAATTGCTTCAAATGTTGGAGAATGAGAGAGTGAAATGGCTTCTCTTACAGCAAATTCACTGAAAATTGTTAGTAGCAGGAAGAAACAATGTGCAAATTTTGACTGGGTTCAGCAATCGCATTTGTTTAGAAAACAGAAAGAAATTATACAAGAAGTCAAAGGGTTCCAAAGATTTTGAATTCCTATAGTTCACTCTGAAAAAGTTAAGTGCTAATTTTTCAAATCATAGGAGCTTGCTTTTCCACTTTTATTTAGTAAAGGCTTTTAAAATAGACCTAAACACTAAAGCAAAGGTCAGTAAATAAATATACATCTTGAAGCAAAATGAAACATATCAGATAAAAAGAAACAAAGCAATTTTTTGTGATCATTTTTTTCAGGAAAACTGAAAATTTCCATTTCAGTTTGACCTGCTTTACATCTATTCCTCTCCATTCATCACTGTGGTCATCAAGGCAGAAAGTCCTAATACAGGACTAATTGCTCTAATGAGTGAGTTTGAAATCTTTAGGAGCAGCCTGTATAAGAGATGGATCTGTTGTGTGAAATCCTGTTACTACTGTGAAGTATCCTCTGTATTGAGGTATTTAGCAAACCTTTTTATCTTTGGCATCTCTGGTGCACATTGTTGTGCCAATAACATTGCTGAAAACAAAGAGAAGGCAACTTGGCCCATTATTCGATAACCAAAACTAATTGCTAAGATTTGAGTCCAGTAGTGGAGTATGGGAAAGCTTCTCATTCCAACATTTCTCATGTGTCACATTAAAAACACAGACTGAAAGTCTTAGTCATCCTTTTGCACCGTTTGTGAAAGATATCCTGGTATACTCCCGATGAAGTATTGGAACACAACTTGTTTGATTCAGACTGTGCCATTGCTGACCATGATGCAGAGGTAGCTAAGCTGCAGTAGCAGCTCATTACTAAAAACAGTGCAGAACACATTGTCTGAAAAGTCCAAGGAGGAGGAGCTCAAACATTTACTTTATTTTCTGGAGCAACCTGGTCTAGTGGAAAATATCCCTGCCCATGGCAGGGGATGGAACTATACTATCTTTTAAGGTTCCTTCCAACGCAAACCCTCTCCATGATTCTATGTTTCTTCATAATAAGTACCATTGTGCTGTTCAAAGTTTAATGAGCTTTCATAGTACCACTTGAAGAAAGGGTGTTGTCTCCCTCCACAGAAATTGCTTGTGAATCCATCCAGAAATGTCCTATTCTTCATTCAGTGAACCAAGGCCTTGGTTAAGATCAGTTCCAGTGATGAATTTCAGGAATGGAGGGGAAGATAAAGCACATTTTTTTGTTGCTATACACACTGGAAAAATTTACTGAAATATTTCCTGTGATGATGCTTCCATGTCTGCACATGGAAATTTCATTAAAATTATTTTATTTATTAGCTACTATTTTGAAACAGATACTTAGAATCAACAAATTATTTTAATAAATGTTAGCAGCAGACAACATTTGGATCTTGCATAGTCTCATATTGCCTTAAATTTTGGTTGTATGATAGATAGTGTGACCATGAAGACAATATGCATAATATGATAATGGATATATTAAAATAGCATTTAAATTAATATAGAATTCATCAGAAATATTGGTTAGTGAGAAGAGACACTATATTGAAATGAAATCTTCAAAGAGAAGTGGGAGCTTAAGTCATGTGAGATGTGTCTGAAAGACTAAATAGAGTTTATTTAAATCTGTAAATATATATAAATAACTGCCAGCTGACACCTTTTACAATAGAACCTAAGAAATGGAAGAACAACCAATTTCACATGTAGGAAATTGTCCTTTTCCTTAGTGCTATCCTGTGAAACACACAGTATTATTGCTCTCCAGAGTTAGCAGAATTTCATATTTCTTACTTATCTGGGAACAAACACGGAAAGAAGAGCTTCATGGTGCAAATCACCAGCTAAGAACACAAGTATAAAGAGAGGTGCATGTGCTTTACATTTGCAAGGTTTTTACATCTGCAAGGTTTCTTACTTCCTGCTTTGCAGCACTTACCCCTAGCCTCTCTCAGAGGCAGGATGCTTGACATAAAAGGACATCCGACTGACTTCATGTCAGTTCCGATTTTCCTCCCCCTGGAAAGAATCAGTGGATACAGAGCACTTTTGAGTGTGAAGAAGAGCCAAGATAGAAAATGTTGGCCTGCTGTTCATGTGAGATATAAATATTTCCTTGTCATGGCTGGAGGTTTGGGAGATCTCAGACTAACTGGAGACACCGTGTTGTCACATGACAGCCCCTTGGGAAACAGCTGGGAAATCACCACAGAACAAATTACTATTCATGAGGCAAAACCCTAAAACAAAGCATGCCCTTCATGTTCTGGTGGCCCAGTAGGAAACAGCATGGTTTAGGATGCTGGGGTATCATCTGCACAGCCACAGGACCTCGGTGGCGTATTGCCAAGAGCCTAATGGCCATGTCCCATTTGCATGTGCACTCCTGGATTTTCAGCAAATTCAGTGGACACGGCTTGAGTACTGCCAGTGAGCATACTACTTCTTCAACCCATAGAGAGAAAGGGTGTGGGTGCTGGTTTGACAAGTAGGGGGACAAGATGTGCCAAATGCGCATCAGGCACAGCATTACTTCTGACATAACGCATGGGAGTTTCAAACTCTTAGGTGGTTGTGTTCCCTGGACTTGTTCAGACCTATGATAGGAGATACCTGTTCACAAATATATCACTTCCAAAGAGCATTGTGCAAGCAACAGTCCATGCATTTAATTATCACCAACCATGTAGCTGTACAAATTCACCTTGGTAAAGTCTGGGCTACAGAATTATTATGTGATCAATTTTTCTGCAACTTTCACCTCAGCTTCTTCCAGGGTCTTTCCAAGACGTGGATCCATGTTTCCTTCCCAGTGTAGGAATACCCCAATGGAGACATTCTCTGAGTTGTCCCATCCACAGCAGGGTTTGGGTGTGCTCAAGCATCTGCTAAACCAAGAAACACTATGGCTCCAAGATGTTGATTCAGAGCCATGCAGGCTTTCTTTCTGCACCAGCTTCACTGCTTCAGCATCACTTGGTCTATATGGGGTACCCAAACACTGCAAAAAGAGATGCATGTGTTCCAAACACAGACAGAGGCAGCCTGCCTAGTGATAGCAGAGGACAGTGTGGTGGCTCTTCCTGTGACTGTTTCAAACCCTTGTGAGTGGCTGTAGACAGGGTCTTCCTCTCCACACAGCACCATGTGCTGGGTGAGGACAGGGAGGCCTCACTTCCCAGGGAGGAGGCAGGTTTTGCTGTAGCCCCAAGGCCTTTAGGCTTTACTAAAGCACTCACGTCTCCTCTTGTGTTGTACCTGATTACCTACCACACCTTTTAGCTCTTTTTTCCTAGTGTTTGCTTTCCTGTCCATAAGCCTAATTTGAGTTTGAGCCCAGAGCATAATCTTAGGGTTGACATTTCTGCAGTGCACATTGCTTCTCCACTGCCAATCCCACAGAGACCTCCAGAGCATGTGTGTATCTACAGCCCATCCATCTTTCACTTCTAAGTCTTTACGTAAATTGCAAATTGTGTTTATAATAACATTAAATTTTTACAAGCCACTGACCAAACCATAAAATGGCACAGACTGAAGTGTAAGTAAATTCAGTTAAAAAATTCACATGGACTTACATTTGTAGCATATTAAGTGGTTTAACTGGTTTCTCCTTAGAAGTATTAGTTCTGAAATAGATGCCTCCCAGTTTTCTGGAAGTTTTCTACAGTTCTAGAGAGTTTTAAATATAAGCTGTGTAACTTACAAGCTTTTTTGAAATGTTCAGATACATGTTATCTTGATTTACTGATTTATTAATGACTTTGTAACAGCCTCAGCTTTCTTTTATCCTTTAATATTTTTGCAATTAATAGTTTTATTGTTATGAATAATTAAAATATATATATACTGACCAGCTGACTATTCCATAATTGTTGTCTGTTTCAATCCACAATCTTATAAGTTAATTTTTCTGTTGAGTATCTGCTGGTATGTGCATTAGGTTATCTGTTGTTTTATTTTCTTTACTTCATTGGTCTTTTCCTTCATCTGGCTTCCTCTTTATAGTAATGTTTATCAAGTTTCCACATTTCTTTTCATTTTGCTTTTTTTTTTTTATGTCTTGCACTTTACTTTGGTAAAGCTGATTTTTAATCAGTGTAAACATTGGTTCTGATTATGGATTGCTGTTTTAAAGCTACACTTATTTATGAATAAATAAGTATTTTTAATCTCAGTTCTCCACTTACTTCTTTTTTTGAAGTGTTTTGACTTACAATTATTTACATGTTTGATAAATAGTTCCTTGAAAATGTCCCACATCTATTTGTATTTATTTTATATGCAAAACATACAAAATACATACATAGCTCTTTACATACAAAATGACAAAATTATATGTCCTGATCACTTTTTTCCTAAACAATACTTAAATTTTAATTTTAAAGATCTTTTTTCTTTATCTGATAATATGAGATGCATAACTCCACTGGTCAGATAAAAACTGTATTGAGGCCTTCTTAAAATTCCAGGGACACTGAAACACAGACAGCATCAGGCCACGAAAACGTCAACAAAAGCTCACCAATCTCTATGACATAGGGTGGCATTTTGCTTGTTTAGTGAAACCTGTCAGTTTTGGAAAACACCCTACCTGGAAAAACTATTTGGCATATATTTAAGCCATGCTGAAAAGCTCTACAGAATGAGGCTGAAATTAAGCACATTTTTAAATGATCTCCTGGTACATCTAGCAGCTATTAAAAGAAAAAAAAATCACAAAAATACAGAAAGAGCAATTGCTTGTTGGCAAATGTTACCCAAATGCTGTAAATTAGGCATATGCTTAATATTACCTATTAGCAAATGTTATCCAAATGTTTAAAATTGAGCAAATGCTTAACATCACTGCTACACTGCTGCAGGTGTATTCAGACTATAACTTGTTATACAATACAGTGTAACATCCATGGATGATTAGGAGGACAGATGTCTCTGTGTCTTACAGTGCTCAGATTTGTGGGCTTGCAGATGAACTGCTTGTTCCCCACAGCCTTGGTCTGCCAAAGTGCTTGGAGATACTCAGAAACGGAAGCCAGTAAATAATCCGACCCAGTCATAGCCATAGGCTATGTTTAGAGGCCTTTCTGGTTTAGGGCTATAAATAGCAGTAACAATGCTAGTACTAGCCATCCAGATTTCTGTGATTAAAACTTGCCATCACTCTTTTTGAAACAGCGCCTGCCAGAGCTCATCAGTGTGCTGGCTAGCATGTCTCTGACTGCTTAGCAGCCTTGTACACAGTACTTGCTGCAAATGTGCCTTTGCTGAAATCAAAAATAGCAGCAGATCTGATGCAGCACAAGCTGCTTCAATCAATGTTTCTTGGTTCCTGGGATGAGTTTCTAGAGAAGAATGGCAGAGAAAGCACAGATACAAGCCCTGCCACGGAATCATGGATAGGCTAATGCTGAGAGCTTCACTTCACCTGGAGAGAAAAAACCTCCTGCTTTGAGTGATTTACTGCCCAGAGCAAAACACATCTTTCTAGGCCAGTGAACATTTAATTACTTATACAGTGTGAATCAATGGTAGTAGGAGAAAGTGTCCCCTGAATGAATTTCCAGTAGAAATTAAATGGAGCAAGCATTCAAACCTGTCTCCAATGCCCTGAAAGAATGCCTTGCTGAGTGAGTTACTATACTGGTATAGGGATCAGAAATAGGTTTGCCTCCCATTTCTGGCTAAGAATGTAAAAGTAATATTATAAGTGTTAAGATCAACAGATGCAGCCCCTTTGTTGCAGAATGATAGTCCAGGAGTGTGAAAAAAAAAATAAATTAAAAATTAAAAATTAATATATCTGTGTATCTGACCTCTCGAAGAATGTGGAAGTAAAGGGAAGAATGGAGAAGAACTACTTGCAATGCAGAAGCAGATGTTTTCCTGGGCAGAATAATGAAACTGTGAGTTTGCAACCACACCAATTGCAAACTGCTAGAGCACATGCAGTGCTACCTATGCTTTGAAGGAAGGAGCTGAAACGCCAGAGCTCCTTCTCCAGAGAGATTGGATGCTCACTCAAAATAAGTAGGAGAAGAGTTAGGGGTATTTTCCCTTTTCTCTTCTGTTCTTTGGCTTGTTTTTGCTTGGCAGAAGCAGATAAAAACTGTGAAGGAGTCTCAAGACAGTTCTGTTCCTACTGGATCTGGCTGACCTAAGAAAACATGATAGAGGATTGGATCATCCGGTCCATGAGGTGTGAAGCTTAGAGGAATGGGGGGCAAGGGTCAGGCTCCCAGCTGGTTGTTGTGCAGCACCAGTGCCTCCCTTACAACCAGACCTGCTATAATAAACCCTGCAACCCCTGTCTCTTCAGAGGATGCTCTACATTTCTAAATCACTCAAGACTTCAGTCTGACTTGAAAAATGTTCAGTGAAGGCAAACAATAAGCTCCAAAAACATGTGAATGCAAACGTATGGTGAGCCAAGCTGCTTATGCAGAAAAGAGCAAAACCTTAAATAATATTTAAAAGCAAGCCTGAGTGAAACCTCATTGGCATTTTTCTCTTTACAAAATGCAGACAGTAATGGCCATTTAACCAAGAATTAACCAACATGTACTATTGCTTAAGGAAGGACGAAGGAGCCAGAACTGATTTGCAGGGTCCATGGAGCTACCTAGCAGTACTGTGACACACCCTGACGTAGCAGTGTGCTGGGGAGCACCCGGTAGGCAAGGCACCACCAGCTCAGGAATGCTGTGCTCCTGATGCTCTGTTTTCCCAGTTGTCAGCTCTGTTTATAAATTGCCCACTTATAGCCAATCCAGCACCTGCTATGGACACCTCAAGCTGCCAAGTGTTTGAGCGTATCTCAAAAGAAGCCATTCCATGCTTTAGTCTGTTATGCTCAACTCTTTGGTTAAAGCAGCTTCCCAGAATTTCTGAGGGCAAGTTGTTTTGAATAAGCCTCTGCAACTGCTTTTGGGTAGACCTAAGATGTACACTCTTCCCTTTCAGAACAAAATAGCAGATCCACTGGGCTTTGAACACACTACCCTCTATAAGCACAATATGTTTATCCTTTACAGCACCTGAAGATTAATTTAGACTGATAATTCAGAAAAATCCCAGAATATTAGTAATTCAAAAATTGAATTTTTTACTGTTCTGTTCAACTGATTTGCAATTTTGATATTACTGGAATATGGAAGTTATTCATTAATGACTTCTAGGTGAAAAATATCAGATGCTTGGATTTGTTCAAACTTGATCACCACTTCCTGTAACCAGTCTCCCTCAGCCTAAAGGTGTTCAAACAGCAGAAAGTTAGCACCTGGTTACATATACCAGAAAGGTCCTGTGCCAGACTCATTTCCAGGCTGGCCCAACCACAGCCCAAGATACAGCTGGGTCTGATAACAACCCAACTACTGTGCAAAAGCAAAGCAACCCCAAGGAAAACCTCAGTCTTTGGAGACAGAGATTGTGGAGTTGCTAATCACTAGCTAAGAGAAAAGGAGAAGGGCTGGAAATTACATATCTTCAGCTGAAGGACAACTTTCGGAAGTCTGCACAATGCAAGGTGTTCTGGGTTTCGGAATTTTTTCCTCCTCCCACGTGGTCAGAAATAGCTCCAAATTCGTGAGCTTCAGGCATGGTACAATCAGCCCATTTATCAGTCCAGTCTTTTGGGGAGGCTTCAGACATGCAAGGAAGGGGTCATTAGGCTCAGAGATTTAGGATTATTGGGAGGTGAATGTTTTCCACTGGGGTTAGTGATTTGCTTCTGCATTTCTTGCATTTTATGGGGTATAAAAGGAGTAACTTGAGGCTGCCACTGTATGACATGGGCTTTCCTTATGTAGCCAAGTCAGAATTCACATAGAAGTGAGTTAAATGTGGCTTTGAATTCCTTGAATGTACAGATTTCTGATTCTCTCTGGACTGTTAACTTCATTTGTTTCAGTGCAAAATTGGCCCAAAATGCTGTTGAATAAAAATTCTTGAACAATAGTAGCCTTTTACCCAGGTCAGGGTGATTCCACAGCTCACAGTGACCTTGGCCTACAAGCCCTGTGGTGCTGCCTTGCAGCTGGACCACGCTCACTCAGGAGGGGTCTTTGCACCATGAACAAGGTGGTCTTGGTGATCTGTATTCAGGAAAGCTGACACCCAGTGATGCTGAAGACCAACAGTCTAGAAACACTTCATTAATCTGTGAAGCTCACTGCCCCAAGATAAAAGGAGGTCAAGTGCTCAAGAGGACTCCAAATGGATTAGCTTTTGTACTGCTTCTGCAAGCTTCTAATTGTACTTGACATTCACAGATGACAGAAGAGAAACCTTCACATTACAAGGCATTATCCAGTCCTTCCCGTTGTTAAAGAGAAAAAAGACAGAAAAATTTGTCCAAACAATTTCTCAGGCACATCTGACAAGGTCCAGCAAAAGAGGAGCTGTTTACCAGAGAGACACCACTGTTGTATGACCCCTCCCAAATGCCTCCCAAGTGCCTCCTGACTTGCCAAGGGCTGAGCACAGGGACAGGGAGCACCACTGCAGAGTCCTCAGCAGCTTGGCTGGCCCAGGGGGTGATGACTGTGCGAGCCATGAGCAAAGTGTGCAAGCAGAGGGGTAGTGGGACGAGGATTAGTGCAGTGTCAATGAAAAGGCTGGCACCCCAGCCACAGCAACCAGGAGCACTTGCAGCTCGTGGGGCTGTTGGCAGTGTCCTGGGCCCATGGCAAGGGAAGGCAGGGAGCCAAGAGCTGCCTGCTGACTCAGGGCAGGTCCTGCTGCAGCCCCAGGCTCAGGTACATACCTCAGGGGAAGCTTTGCACTTATTTCAAAACCCTGGTAAAATTATTTTAAATACATTCCAGAGGACTGTGTTAATTGTTCTTTCCCTCTAAAACCAAATGGAGTAGTATATATTACATATATTATATATTATATCTATTATTATATTGTTATATTATATTATATATATGTATTATTATATATATTATTATTATATATATTACATATGTTATTACATTATTTTATGCATAAAAAACAATATATATCAGGTTTCCTGGTAGTACTTAAAACACTGAAATAATATTGTTTTAAGCATATGATCCAGACCTTAATGTACAGTTTGGAAGTATGCTTCTTTCCTCTATTTATTATGCAGAAGAAATCTAAAAATAAATTCAGATATCTGAAATACACTTTAGATTCTTTGATGCTCTATATTGATGGATGTCTAATTTTATTTCAGTCAGTCTGACAAAAAGCTTTACACTGAGCACTTTGTATCCAGTTTTAATGTTACTAATTTTTGTGGTTATGTTTTCATGGTTTTTAAAAATACCATAAAAGTATGAACTTACTGGCAGACAACTCTTTCACACCACAAATCTGCTTTTCAGACTTTTTTTTCAGAAAAATCATTTCTAAGCACTTAAAGAAGTCTGAAATTGTATTACTTTCTCTGAACATAGATTGGTAGTACAAAGAGATCATGCAGACCTAAATTCACCTTTTGCTACCAAATACAGGAAAAGAGAGCATCTGAAGCCCAAGAATAGGTAAGAATAATTGTCTGTAAAGAGATGGAGTAACACAGATAGGAAGCAATACTCACATTGCAGCTTTAGGCAGCTACCAAACTGAAATAGGAAGCCATAAACTTCCTACTGAACTTTTTACTTCATCAGCAATGCTTAGGTTCATTACTCTACTTACACTACTATGCCAGTGGATCATTTCAGAAGAACTTTCCCC
>JAODKT010001744.1:17106093-17130769 GCA_027576195.1 Cossypha heuglini
CTGAAATACTCAATATAAACACAGAATACTGTTAAATTCCAGATGAATCCCATCAGTGAAATAGTTTGGAAAACACTCACCGAGGTGTACTCGTACAGGTAAAAACCTTTACCAGAGCTTAGAAAACAGGGTGTTGGTGAATTGTGTCCAGCAGGCACCCAGCGAAGGGACAAATTACTCTTGCAGACTTGCACATTTTTAAGATCAAGCTCTCACAGTGTGTTCAGATATTTGAGAGGACACAGTGTTAATTGTCACATTTTACTGATGTGAGAGATACCTGCACTCATGCCACATAGCTTGTGCAGGCATTCCTCCAAAGAAGCTGCAGCTTTTGGCTCTGATCATCGGTACGTGCATCTTAACACATTACTTTTGTTTGGGATCTTGGCTGAGAGCCCAGCCTTTGGGTCACCGAGTGGATATTGCATAGAGGATATTTTCCTGTATTTGGTAACACCAGTTTTTCTCATAAATATATCAGAGTGCTAAGTGCACATTTCATATTTTGTATTCCATATTTTCATATGTGCACCTCAGTGGATGGCATTATGCATACAATAGCAGATCACCTATGAATGCTGACTTGTGGTGGCTTGATGGATGATCTAATCTCTACTATATCTTCAGTTCCAGTTGCAAGGAATTTGCTGATCAATATGCCCCTAAAATGCACCTCCACGCGGTAGAGAAGATTCTGTTCCATTTAATGTCATTCTGTGTCATCACTGTAATCCTTTCCAGTCTTACCCATTCTGTGATTCTCTGATTGGTCACACTCTGTTGCTGAGTGTGTTTCAGACTGTGCTTTGTAGTAGGTACCCTGCTCCTCAAACTTCCCCTGGAGTTTGTCTGACATTTTTCTGCAGTAACTAATACACTGACATTCTTTCCTTTCCTACAATCCAGTTCCATGTTGTGTGATATTTCCTCCTCCTGTCTACACAGGAATGCAGCACCTAATAATAAACTTGAACACAGCTTCCCTTGAAAGCAACAAGGAAAGAATTAGGCCTGAGTTGCTGGTACAGAACAGATACCATGAGTGATATACAACACATCTCAAAGAGCTGTACAAATGTTTCCCACGCAACTAAATGCCCCCTTTTTAACAAATTAGGAGAATTAGCATTGCAGCACTTGTAAAGACAGAAGTCTGCAGCAGCGGTCAGCTGGAAGACTGAAAGAAACATCACAAGGAAATTACCAGACTCAGCTGTGTTCCTACTGCCTGAGACAGGGCATAGCATGTGAGATCAAGTACTTTATTACAGGCTAAATCCTACTATATTAATTCACCTTTTATAGAGTTTAGTCATGGGATTCAGCTCAAGAAACCTAAGCTTTCTTCAGAGCTAACTTGCCTAGAAGCTGGTGGGGTCACCTCACACCCTTTAGCTCCCCAGACTTTAGTTTCACCATCGCTGAGATAGGGCAATGTTTTCTTGTGGTGCTTTAAGATCAGATGCTGACAGAAGGTACTTTGCTATTATTTAGGTAAAAATCTGTACGACTTGTGAGAGCTACGCCAAAATTAAGAGAAGATGAGTACTTTTCCTGAAGTGCCTAACAAAGCACATGAATGTCTCTGAAGCAGGGAAATACTATTGTCACCCTGCAGCAGGCAGGTCACCGACCACAGGCTACCACTGCTTTCTGTTCTCAACCACCTCACACGACTTTCACACTGACACACCAACCTAAAACTGTCTGGACACCTGCCCTCCCACCAGCACCCTGCTACGAAGTCACATTGCTTCACAGCTGACCCTGATCGAGATCCAGACTGTTACAGCCATGGAATAAGATGGCAAACACTGACACTAGGGCTCCACTCCAAAGAGCATTTGGCTGTGCAAAATGACAGGTTCAGAGGGAATCATCAGCCATAGCAAGTGTGCTGCAGAAGCACATGGAAAATGGGAGGCAGGTAATCCATCAGAATCAGCCAGTGAGAGGAGAAGTGAAAGCTTCCATGTAAGCAGCCTACAGCAGAGTGAAATTTGAAAAACAGAGAAAGACAAAGTTAAAAAGTAGCTAATTTAGATGCCTTCAGACCAGGATTTCAGATGGAAGGCATTGTTTCCCAGCAGACAACATATTCTAGAAACAATGCTCCTCAGCTCCTTCCCCTCAGGCTCACAAGTATGCAGCACGCTGACCTTCCTGGGTTTTGTGTTGAGTGACTGATTGTCCCTAGGGAAGAGCCTGGGCCAACTCTGCACTAGTAAGTGCACTAAAACTATCTATACACTGAAAGTACTTCCTGCAATATCCAAGAGCTTATTGCAAATCTAGCTTCCTGTTAGCTTGGGTACACTTGACCACAATCTTGTGTAGCACTTCCACAAATTTCCTGGTGCACCAAAGCACCACATGGTGGTCTGTGGTGGTCTGTGAATAGCGAAGAGTTAAATAAAACTTCTTTTTCCCCCTCTTTTTTTTTTTTTTTTCTCCCTCTTCAGCTTTCTGGCTACTCAGAAATGATCAGGAGGTCTTCTTCTAGAAGTGAGGTAATGAAATAAATCTTCCACAGAGCTTCACAGAGAAAATGCTATCACTATTACATTGCTTTTAGTGAGAGCTAGCTACTGACTTGTGGGAAAAGGAAAATAGTGCTATGTCCCACAGCATGGTAAGCAAAACATTTCATTTTGGAGTAGACTACTATAAAAGCAAATACTAAAAATTGCTATATGAAAACCTCAAGATATTCACCAAAACATTTTTAATATTTTTTTTTTCAAATTAAAATGGTGGTGATTTTTTCCTTTTATATATTTAGAGGATACTTGTTTCCCAGGATAACTTCCTGGGAGTAAGTCTTTGTGATGTGTATGGAATTTGAAATTGGGCATATTTATTTATTTATTTATTATGGCTAGATACATGACTGGCGCTTGGTTGCATTGTTTCTTCTTACAGTAAGTAATCAACATTTTTCTTTCTCATACAGCATTTCATTCCTCATTTGGCAATAGTTTAAACATATTGGTGTTAGCAATTGTAACTATGTGGTGAACTAAACCCACTGATGTGCAAGATACCTCCTAGTCTTCTTTTAATTTCAATTAAAAATCTAGTAGAAACTCTTCCAGAAGGAAACATAACCACAAGCAAACTATTTTAATGTTGTAAGGACTAACACTCAGGCAAAGCTAAACACAGCTCACTGTAAATTACAGGGCAGACTTTCCAAGTGTATGAAGGGATATAAGCAGACTAAATTTACTTTTTTCACTAGAAGAAATGACAAAAAAACGCATAACAGAAAAAGAAGTCATCTGTCTAATGATGAAATGAAGACCCAAGGTAATGTTACTATGACTACAGTTGTGAATATTCTCCATATTGCTGTTCTGGTTTGTGCCCATCCTTGCAGACAGATTTCCAACGTGCAAGCACAGAGGATAACAAGCTCTTTTATAGAAAAATCTACCATAAAATACCAGAAGAAATGGAGGAGCGAAAAGAAGTCCACTTGCAAGTTGTCTAACAGTAATCAGGGCTGTGATAGACATGTGGAATTACTGAGGACAAACTGGAGAGAAAGCAGACCCTGTAGGGCCACTACTCTGTGTTTTATATAAACAGATATTCCCGTGTCCCGACCTCTGGGGCCAAGAAGATATTCTTGTTCAAAGTCACAAGGAAAACAGAAGATGTAAATAGAGCCTGGCAGTTTTTGAAGGAGAAAGGCCCTAATTACATGGAGACAGACTGGCAGCCTGCCTGTGGACAGCTAGCTCTGCTAGCTAAGCATGGTGTAAACTGGGCACCTCCTGGAGAGCTTTCCCATTTAGCACTCACATACAAGATAACTAACCAAAGTGAAATCCTCTGTATTTCATTAACAGATACCATTACTAAAATGAAACTGATTTCCTGGATTCTTGTCAAAAAAGCTACCAAAAATAGTCTCATTCCTCTGCCAAAAAATCAACACAGCCCAAATTCCCATGGAGAAAATCAGTGTGTGCTTTTTACTTTGTATAATTACTCACCAAATTAATGCCATGTACCTCACTTGGAGTCCAGTAGCCACTACCATCACCATAAAAAGAGGGCTGTGTAGTACACTATTTCTCTCTTTTTGTGTGTGCTGAAAGAAGAATGCATATAAATACAAGGTATTTGAGACAACATGATACTATTAGGGTCATTAGATGGATCAGATAGAAAACACACTGCTCTAAAAAAAAAGAAGTATTTGTCAATGTCTTTATATTAAGACTAAATAAGGTTATCAGAAGTATATATAGATGTCTGGGGGTCTGAGGGCCAAATCTCTTGAGATGTCTCATCTTGCTCAGAGAATTAGGCATTTTTTAGTCTCTGTAACTAATTTTCGTGGCTTGAATAGAATAATAATTGAAAAATTGGGTAACTCACAATATCAGATAAAAAAATTCTCTTTAACATTTCACCTGAAAGAAAAAAATGCCATTAAATAAATCACAGTTTCTTTGGTGTTTTTAACTAATCCAGTCTACAGTTATGGGACACTACTCTTTCACTGAGAAAGAACTTTTTCCAGTTGAATTTCAGTAAAAGTAACCTTTGGGGTACTCTGGATGAACCCAGATGGCTCTTAAGAACTGCTTTAAAACCAAGTACTTGTGGTTAACCTTGTATGCTCATCTCTGTCAACTGTAGAAGTTTGTTAGTGTGACAAGCTGTGCTATTAACATTTGATTTCTGTATCTTTATGAGTTTTGTGTGAGGTGCTGATCCGTGCCTGCCTCTGAAATAGGACAGAATCAATATTGTTTTAATTGTGATTTGGTTCATTTTTTGTGCAAGATACACAAGAAACTCTCATCCTTAAAAGTATTTCCCTGCAACACAACATTGTCATTGTGAAAGGGAACAGGAAATGCTGTGAAAATTGGAGATGGTTAAAGTCAGAAGAATGTTAATTATGTTGGGGAAATTTGCTGAAACAGTGATTTTCAACCTTGTTCTGTTTGGAAGGCCCCAAAAATCTGCAAGTGCATGTAGACTACTTTTCAGAAAAATAAATTTACCTACTAATGAATTTGCGTTTGGGTTTTCTTTGACATTTTAGAGGAGTAGCTTCTGAGCTACAGCACTGGCATAGAGACTCCTTCTTCAGAAAGTGGGGTCTACCACAGGTTCTTTATGATGTCCTGTGGTGACAACCTCAGCTACTAGGACTTTACCCACAGAAAATGTATTTCATTCAGCAACGGCATGCTCAAATAACCTCTCTGAGCTGTTGCAAAGAAAAGCCATACTAGTGTCTTCTGACAATTGCTTGGATTTTTCTTGACTAATTGCTATACAGCTTTAATAATACTTAATTTGATACTTCATGTCATCATAGATGACCTATTTCCAATACAATCATTCTTAATTCTCAGTATTAGCTAGCATGGGATCTGACGTTCAATGGTTACAAAGCTATGACCTTGCTGAACAGTACTGTATAATTTGACCATACTTACTGATTCATTTATATCTCAGAACACTTGTTTGTCCATTTTTAAAATATATGGGGAAGTAATGTCAGTTTCTATCTTCTTCCTTTGCTCCAACTTTGTCCAGTAAAAGTATATTTACATTTCATCCTTCTGCACGTCTGAAAACAAAGCTATAAATTCTCTCAGAAATATGCAACAGACATGATAATCAAAGCATCACCTATGTATAATCATTCCATAATCAAAGAGCATTGATCTGTTCATATCTTTGTTTCTCTGTCTTTAGAGGAATAGAATTCCAAGATAATTTTCTCATATTTTGGAAGATTTTAGACTCCAATATTATTTCTTATTGAATTACAAGAAGCATCTACATTGTAGGCATTCTTTCTTTCATAAATACTCAGGAAAAATCTATTTCTTTCATACAGATGTCCTGCTCCTCTGAGCTTTGGGAAATTGTGATGAAACATAAAACATAAAAAAAGTTCTTGCTAGTCTGGATTTCAAGAGCAAGAGCCTATAGCCTTCAGCTTAAGTAATCAACTTGGTTACAGAAATACTTGGTTATTTTTGGTTAATGAAAACTTTTGAATTTACACTTCAACACAATTTTTTCTCTTTTCTTATATCTTCATGTTCATCCCATATTTCATTATTGGTTGTATCAACAAGGCTTAGAGAAACTGAAAGGAAACAAGTAGGAAGGCTTATAATTTACAGGTACTTTGTTGTATAGAAATACTTACATGAATCATAAAAAAATGTTTAAACACCTGGTATGTATGAGAAATGAATGCATATTTCCTGATTGTCAGAAATCTGCATCTACTAAAGCAGTCATTAGACATGGTTTGGAAATAAAATTTGTTTGTTTATTGACATTTTCAATAGAAAATGGTATTTCCTATTTAACTTCTTACTAACAGGATTAAACTTGTGATTTGATTCTTTTTGTGTGCAAGATACAGAAAAAACTCTCAACCTTTGAAGTATCTCCTCAAAGTGTGGGCAAAAACACCCTGAATTCTGTAAACCTATGTTTGTAATTATAGCACAAGGGTTCCAACCATGTAAAAATAATATGTGTACATTCATAAAAGATAAGGCACTGACCTTTTGTCTGCCTGCTTTCTGTATCCAAT
The DNA here is from genome assembly GCA_027576195.1 of Cossypha heuglini. NCBI lineage: Eukaryota > Metazoa > Chordata > Aves > Passeriformes > Muscicapidae > Cossypha > Cossypha heuglini. Next base: position 17,112,683 of record JAODKT010001744.1, read on the forward strand.
CATGTATTTTTGCTTTTCTGTCATGGCATTTCGTTTCCTCAAAGTGACCTTTATCTGTGCTGTGATTCCTACTTCTGTTCTTTTTCCCTTAATTATTGACAATACCCTGGGTGGCTGAGGGCATTGAAGGCCCTGAGGTGACTGCTTGTCTAAGGAGAGAATAAGATGAGCTGCAGAGCTCAGGCACGCAATCCTACAGCTCAGCACCAGCCTCTGCTCTGTAAGGCTGCCCCATCTTCTCTGTGGTCAGGGCACAGCATTGTGTGTCCCAGTAAGTGTGCACTGTGCCCTGGCTGCAGCTCTGCCTCTAGACCAACACATGGATGTACAGCCATGCACATTTTGAACTAAATTTTCCAGTGTTCACATCCACAAGCCTGCAAGAATAGAATCTGAAGTGCGGCTCTGTAACAGATATGCTCAAATAAGCTTCCAGATATTTTTTTCGTTGTGCATATTGAAATGCAAATGGCAAGGTTTTACTGCCACTGAAAGATTAATGATACTTAACCATGCATGCACATGAGGTAAGTTAAAATCCAGGAAAGTGCCTCTGTTCCTTTGAAAGTGATTCTGCCCCTTGGCTCCCAGCTATGGAGTGTGCTATGCATGGGTGCACAGTCCTCAGCGCTGCTTTCAGCAGAGCAGCTTCAACCTGGTAAGAGTAGTGAGTTTCCTAAAAGGTAAAATGGTCTGTTGCACTGAAATTCCAGCTAACCAGAGAGCCCTCAAATCTCATGAAAGAAATACTTATATAACAAGTTCTTTCATCCCTCAGAACCTGATGTCCTGGAACAGATCCCTAGTCAACTGTACAAACTTTTCAGGGTCATGTTAAACTCTGCATGCTCATGTAGTAAGCACTTCACAAGTATCTGCAACATGACAAGTTACATGCCCAGTTGGGTCACCCATCCATGGGACATGAAGAGACATTCCAGCAGATAATGGGACATGAAGACATTTCATACCATTGTGAGTACCAGTGTATTTAGTTTATTTCATCACCATAAGGCATGGATAAAACTTTTTATAAGCTGCATTTTGGAAAATACATCTTGGCCAAGAGAAAGATCCTGAATTTTATTTCTCTTTTTGAGTCCAGGAAATTACATTTAACCTTGAAAGATCACTTTACTATAAAAAAATCAACTATTTATGTAAGACACCACTGCCTTCTCCCATGTCTATATCCAGGTGTTACTTTATGTTTTCTAAAGGAAAATTGATCTTCCTTTGCCTTTGATATAAGTGCTATAGAAATATGTTTTCCCATTAATCCCAATGCAAATTTTATTCCAAGCTCCGTAGTGAAGACCAATATTCCCTAATCTGTCTCTCTGCCCCTGTTAAGCATCTAGTAAATTACAGAGGAGCAGAGCCAAAGCTCTAACAATAGAGTTCAGACAAGGCACCCCATGCTGTATAGCAGTAAGAACAGTCTGATCTTTTATAAACTGTAAATTACTCTTCCTGGACATAGGCCTTTCTTGTGTATCAAGCTGCCTAAAAAAGCAAAAAAAAAAAAAGACTTTTCATGAGGGAAGGAAAGGGACAAACCTTTCTTTGACCACTTTGTTTTCTTCTAGGCATGAAGATAAATATTCTCCCAATTTGTTCAATGAGAAATAAATTGAGAATATATGCATTAAGCCTGAAATTTTCCCTGTTATGCCAAAAGGCCATACATAGTTTTGCAGAAAATAAACTACTTAATTGAGGCCATAAATCACTTTTTGATAAAGTCATTTCAAGTTTCATGAAAGTACTATATTATTGTGGTGGAAGCAACTATGAGGTTCCCTCATCCAAGCATATACAACAGGTTTTATATGACAACAGTACTAATTTCCTACAGTGTTACTGCTGCAATCCTTTCCTGCCCTGGAAGTCTCTTGACCTCCCATTTAAAAACATGAACTTTTCTCATGGTCATTCCTTAGACCGTCAGCTGTATGAGATGAGAATATGTAATCCTTAAGAAGTGTGACAGTATTAGCATTTAGAAATCACTCTGTAGTCTTTTTAAATTACTACTGCAATCTACCCAAGAACTAAACGAGAAATTATTCTTACTGATCTAATTATTCTAACCCAATCCAGCCTGCAAAATGACCAATATCTTTTATTTTCAGACATGGTCAGCCATAACTGACTTTTGTAAACAGTTTACTTTACTGATTAACTCTGTATGAAGAAAACTAATAATTAGTAAAATTGTTCCACAAAATGTTTTTAATTATTTTTTCCTTCTTCTTCAAATTACAAGCATTAGAGGGCATATTTCCATGGACTCTAAAAATTAGAAAGTTTTAAATTATAAAAATATGTGTTATCAAAAGTAAACTTACTCCTCTACTGTCAATAACATTCCATTTTCTTTTAGAGTGGTGCTACATACGTATTTTGAACTAAGTTCTTCTAAGTAAGTAGTACTGAGTGATTCATGTGAGCAAAGGATACAACACAAATGCATTTGATCACCTCTTTACAGAGAAGAAAGTATACATAGACAACTTCATTCTCGGGTGTTCTTAAAAGAATGTTTTCACTCCATTTTACACTCAGCACCCAGCTGATGAGTGTTTGTACAGGTCACACAGATTTCAGGAGTCCTTAAAACTGTCCTCAGTTTACATAGTGTAGACTGAGGGTGTGCATAATTTTTAACAATTTTTTTTCTTGTTGAAATCAGTTCAGTTTTTCTAAACACAAGATGCTTCTTACATTATTTGCAAGATAAAGATTGCTCTAAGGGATGTTATTATGCTTATTTGCCTTCAGATCTTGGAGTTTTGATATCCAAAATGGCTCTGGTAGAACTTTTCCTATGTTGCAGGTTGTTAAAATGTGTGAATGCATTGCATCTGAAATAATACTGAAATTTTGCATGGCTGTTCTACATTTACAAAATATACAGTTTTCTGTGCCGTGTGGGTGCAGCACTGTGTCTGTATTATCATAATTCACCTCATCTGTCTTTCTCAGCTGCTAATTCCTTGCCAAGTTTCACTGCTGGGTGCTTTGTAGTGTATAAAGATTTTAAATCAGTATGAAGTTGGCAACAATTTGAGAAATAAGTTAAAAGAGCCCAACGCATTATTTATTTTTAAAGTCCTGGACAGTCTTCTTTCTCAAGTTAGTAGCATAAATCACCCCTTTTGGGTCTTGGGCTAGGCCTCTTTCTGTTGATGTTTCACAACATCTGTTTCACAATGCTGAGGCAGCAGGCAAACTAATCTGCCTTGGCAACAGGCATTGCTATCCATTTATATTTCTTCTTAAATATCACTGTAAAATTAGGCAGGAGGAGTTTCTGCAAAAAGAAATTTTAGTGTCATTGCCTTAAATTAGAGATTAGATTAATGCTTATCTCTGCTCATAATTGCAAGAACTTTATATGAGGTGTAATTGATAAATCTTGATGAAACTTCAAAAGTCTCAGGCTTCTTCTCAGCAGGTACATGGGATTGCTGGTGGGAGGTAGATGGGATAGCTGAGGTGATGAACCTGGGTCCCTGGGACCATGTCATTAAGACAAAGCCTCAGTGAAGGGGAGGTGCTGGTGGAAAGCACATTCTCTGGCTGCTGTTACTGGCTTGCCAAGTTGCTGCCTTTGTCTCTTGGCTTCCCAGTGCAAAAGAAATCTTTGCTGCTGTGCAGGTGCCATAGGCCTGCAGTGGGACACTGTTGTGATTTATCCTTACATTTAGAGAAATGTCATATAACAAGGACCTGTCCATCCTCTGCAGTGAGCTGTTCTGACCCTTAGAATCCTTCTGCTGCTGTAGGCAGACAAATTGCTGTTACTCCAAAGCACACAGATACAGTGATTCCTTTGTCTGAAGATAACAAAATGGATCATTTTCTCATTCTTTCTATTTGCAGAAGGAAATACTAGAAGTCACAAATATGGATGGGCTGACAGTCATTTGTATTGCCTTCTTCAAGGTCTTTGATGTTGCTGTCTCAGAAAATTTAGTTGTTTTGTGCATTGTGTCTTGAAATGAGAAACACTTTGATCTACATGTAAATGAATGTACTCATGGCCTTTATTTACGTAGTTCAGATATTAGGGAATAACACTTCTGATCATGAAGGCTGTACCACCGGTCTTTTAGAATTCTGCACATATGGTTATATATCTGCCTTATAAAATGCAAGCAGACCCTCTGTTTCCTGCCCTTATTAACTGGTTATTGTGGTTGGGGAGAAGGAGGCTAAGGAGTGGTTGGACAGAAATAGGGCAGACTGAGCTGTGTCCAGCCCTCTTGTCAGTCTATGTTGGCTCAGTTTTTTTCAGAGGGAAGGGACCTGTTTTATTAACATGCTCTGTGCCAGCACATCCTGCTCTCAGCTGTTTTCAAAACTTGCCCATCAGAATTTCCCTACTGTGACAGCTACACACAGCAGTGGAAGACAGTCCCTCCCTAGAAAACATATCACAGCGGGGTGAGTAAAAATATGCAGAGCTGTAGGAAAATCTCAGTCCTCCAAGCCTCATCCCACCAGCTTTTCTGCTGAGCTCTGATGGGGCTTGGCCACGCCAGGACCTCCCACAGTTGCCATCCTTCATGTACATGTGCCATGGGCACTGGTGAGGTTTGCATTGGAATGAGTCACTGCAGAGGATGATGATGGCTGTAGGCCCTGGCAGTGTCCTGGCAGGAGGTGACATTACCAGGGCAGGGACAACAGAGCATTCTGAGACTGAGCTGCTGGGCTCAGAAGATTGGTAATGCCTTGAACAGATCTGCTTCCAACAGAGGGTCATGTTTAATGTAACGCAGTATGGCCAAAAGACAGCCCAGGTCACAGTGCAGGGTTTGAGTGTGACACCTCTTGTGATCCAGAAGGCTGTAAACAGACAATATATGTATTCTCCAGCTCCAGTGTTCGGAGGTCTATGCTCCCAAAACGTTCTAATTTTCAGGTGGTGAAAAAAAAATCCATATTTATAGAAACCCACAAACTAAAGTAAAAGAAATAAATTAGAAACATGTTAATTTAATTTTAAATGAGGCAAGGAAAGAAATTTTCCTTCATACAGCAACACTGTAAGAAATGTTAAATGTGAACAAGTAGAAAATCCACGGCCTATTCCTGCACAGTTCTATTTGCAGCAAGTTTATCCACATATGTATCCTAATTTCCTGTACTGTATTCTTCTTTAAATATGCATTGTCACAAAACCTGCATGTCCTCTTACCCTTCTGAAAGTATTTTAAAATATATTCTAGAATTTCCAACAAAAATTAAGATTATTGAACTTGGAACTTCATTTAACTAATTTAATATAATTTTCCTTCTTTATCAAGTCATGTCAGATGCATGAGCTGACAATTTGACAACTGTTCTGCATTTGATGGTACTGGAAGCAGCTACATAAAAGGATAACATATGATTTTTATGACAAAAAAAATCAGCAGGAGTCCTGACTTAGGGTCTCAGCATATGCCTAATATGTATCTGTTGCTCTGTATATAATTTTATTTCTCAGCACAAGTAAAAAACTAGTGAAAAATCCTCCAGAAATTCAAATATTACTTCTTATCATTTTGTTACTTTTCTGTATCTGAAGTGATGATTTCTAGAGTTGTAAAATTTCCACAGTGAATTTGTACTCTAAGGTATTCATGTTTATATAGTCTGCTTCTAATTTTGTCTTGATGTACACATGTTTCTCATAGCATGATACTATTCTGTGAATGAGCTTAGAAGAAGACACGGAATAAATACCATTAACTTCCACTCTAAACAAAATAACTTTGATAGCTTCAATAAATTCCCACCCTAATTCTGCTTTAGTGTTACTTCAGCAACTATTCATCATTGACTGTTCTGGGAAAACCCAGCAGTATAAAAGATTATTCATAGTTATATAGTGATATATAGAGATGTGTGAAACAATATATTTTAGATATCCCCAAAGAAAGGTCTTAAATGTAAGCACTTCATTTTAAAAATATGATACTTCTACTCAAAGAGCAAAAACTGTATGTCAAACACTGTTTGAGATGTGATTGCCTTTTTAGGCAGCAAATTGTTCCCTTAACTTCTTCTGCCTTGTTCTAATTAGTAGTAATGCTAATTAAACTATTTAATATATGACAATGGTAGCTTCAGGTTACTCACTACATAGCATACAATATGGAGGTTTGTACTTCTCTCAGTTTGTCCTTTTCCCCCCGAACAAAATATGTAACTGTCTTCTTAGTGCTAATTAGGCATTGGTTATGAAATGAAACTGTGGCACCTTTCCCATGATCACATCCTTCTTGCAAGTTAGTAGCCTTTAGAAATCCTGCCCAAAAAAGTTAGACAAAGAAAAAGGTTACAGATTACAATGACCATGCTGATCTGCAATTTTCTCTCTTTTATTGAAAAGGGAAAGAAGAATACCAAGATCTAAAAAAGGCCTAGGTATCATTTGTAGCAGGAACTCAGTTTCTTGTTCATCTGGGAAACTGGGTTAATGATAGCAAACAATTAATAAAATCCTTCTGCACACAAGACCTGGCTAACATAAAAACCCAATTAATCCCTCTTCTACCATAACAGACAGACTGTACCATACAAAATCAAGTACTTCCATTTTTCTGAAATGAAGAACTTTCTCAATTCTGCAAGACCTTATCCATTCTCATGATGGTGGGTTGGTGGATTGGGGCTTTTTTTCAGGTACTACAGGCCAATTTAAACACAAGATCTGTTGCATCCACATCAGGACTATTGAAGCGTTTTTTGGAAGGGCTCTCCTGAAAATATGCAGTTCAACTCCTGCTCAGGGCAAGCCTTTTGCCAGCACTAAATCAGGTGGGTTGTGGGGTTGTTTGACCCCGCCTTGGAAACCTTCAAAGATGGAGGCATGACTACATCCCACAGATCCAGTGACAGAAGAAGAACATTTAATAGAAAAATATGCCCTAGCAGACCAGATCTAGTGTTAGATCTGCCCAGTGTTAGGACAGCCTTACTGAGAATGTAAGCTCTGCTTATCTCTGCACTCTGAAGATAGATGGAAAGCGAGGTGGTGTTTCAATACAAACATGTTTATTTCTTCTTGCTTCTTGTTAAAGCAGTTGTATGCTCACACTTTGGCTGATTTATATCCTGCTATAGCACTGTATTTTGACTCTTAGATGGTTTACTTGCATCTGAATACAACTTAGGAATAAATTATTCATGGCCCAACTTTGATGGAGAAAGAGAGGCTCTAGAAGTTTTACAGGTTCTTCCAACATTTTTTTACATGGCAAACCCTAAAAGATGAGCTGATATTTTATTTTAAAACTAAAACAAGACCCCATCACTTTATAGTACTTCCAATAAGACCTATTATTTTGTTGGGGGTTTTTTAAAGTCCAATGTGATTACCATGAAATCACTGTATATGGTTACAATGTTAGCAGAAATTGGATCCACGTTCATGTCAGAAAAACTTGGAAACCCCATGTGGTTTTGTGGCTGAAACACTGAATTGGGCAGACACAGGTTTTTATTCCTAGCTTTCTACTTGCACATAGTAAACGAATAATTTCATATGTTCTTCATCAGCAAAACAAAGCAAATGGCAGCAACCTACTTTATAAAGTGCTTTGAGATCTATTGATGAAAAAAACTAATCGAAAGATTTGTTGATACTAAATAAAAGGTCTTATCTCTGGAAATTACTCAAGGGTCTTCGAATCTTCATACAAGCAGATTACTCTGATTTAAATATGTTCCTTGAGAAACTGATTCAGTTAAATCATTACAACTTCTGTGGTACAAACAAGACCAAAGGAAAAGCCCAAAGCAATGAGTATGGGGGAAAGGGAATGTATTTGTAGGTCAAGCAGTGTAGGGCAAAATTTTCTGAAGCGAGCATTTCAGTCTCAATCAGCTCTCATTAGCTTTCACCGCTTCCTGTTTGAGCTTCTGATCACACTGTACAAATGAGAGTAGCAAATAACAGCAAACAAGGTCCAGCCTTTTCACCTGAAGGTAAACCACACATTACTGTGTGCTGCAATATAAACCATATTTGAAACTTTTAGTAGGTTGTGCAGGCATGGAAGACAATTAAAAAGAACTAAGGAACGACCTGTGTCAGACATGAACTTCCTACTGTATTTTGAAGTAAAGATGATTCATTTTGGCAGCAGTTCAAAACCTGGCAGTGGGTGGAGGGGGAGACTTAGCCTGAAGGATAGATGGTGTTGTCACTGTCATCCTTCCTCATAGTTTTGTCTGGAACAGCTTAAGAGCCTTTTCAGCAAAGCATGCTGAATCAACTTATTCTTGGCCAGCTCAGTTTGCTTTTTGCTGAGCCCAGTGCAGGCAAAGAGGAGGGTGTGACCAGAGCAGCCTCTTTTTTCTGCAGACTTCCTAGCCCCTTGTCATAGTTTCTGCTACCCAGAACTAGTTAAAATTGAACTAGTTTGAATTAAAATTTTATTCATTGCCCAGGGTGTCTTATGATAGGATTTGTAGATTTTGTGCATGTTCTTTAAGTGCAGAGGAGCTGTGTTATTTGCTATAATGCCACCACAACCCCCTGTGTCTGACTCATATGATCAAAAAAATTATTAGACCTTAAAAATAATCATGTGGGGTTTTTTTGCTGTAACTAGAAGACAAAATAAGTACCATGGAATGTAATGACCTAGATGAATTAGTTCAATCCTAGATTACTTTCTATTAATTTGTGGGTTAAGTACATGTGTTCGCAGCAAAGAGAATTAAACATTCTGCTTTAGATGAGTTGATAAACATTCCTTTAAGAGCATTTTAATGTTTGAATCTAAGAGAAACAGTATTTTAACTGTAGTCAATGACAATTAGACTAAGAAACACTGAACACGAGATCTTTCTCTTCAAAACATTACTCGCTGGGGCAAAGAGAAAAGCTAAGATACAACATAGAAGCCCTTTTATCATCTCACAAGGACATGGGCCTATGCCTAATATAATTTCCAGCTTAGGCCATGATTTTTCTGGATGATAGTAAGTTGTTTCACTTGTCTGTGCTTTAGCAGTTGTTGTTGTACGAATAGAGCAAGGATATTCAGAGAATTACATTGTTAGAAGTGTGGAGCAATCTGAACAGTTCACCCAACAATGAAAGATGTGTTTAAGGAGATCTTCATATCACTATTAACACACCACACACCTTTCAGAGACAATGACACATAAAATTTTGATTTATCAGAAGCACCTTTCATTCTTTGAGAGGTTATTTTGAAACTTAAATTCTCGTAGGGACAACATCCAGAATCATTAAAGCTGGGCTTTGGGAAAGAGAGGACACAGATATTGCCTTCACTGGGCTAAGGGACCAGGAGTGCAGGGGGCACTAATGGCAGCAGAATCCTTCCCCCATCCCTGGAGTTTGACCATCAGGACCATGACACCATGCCTGGTGTTCTGAAAAAGCTTAGCTGAGATTGCAAAGGAGAAGTAGACAGATTTTCCCTCTCTAATTCTTGAGCCTCTGTATATGCTCTTCAAGGCAAATGAATGCCAAAATACTCACAAAATTGTATGGTAAGCTTAGGCTTACTAGCAACATTTTCATTCATACTTTCCCGTCTTCTGCAACAAGACTAGAATGCGAGACATCAGTGGAATTCAGACCTCTGACCTTCTGAATATTCACAATGAACATGCTTTGAAAGCATCATACACTTCAATCTCAGGACAGCTTTTGTTGTCTTTGGTGTGGTACAATTACTAAAATAAAATGGTTGGAATGCCTTTCCGTATACCAAAACAAATATCTTCACATGGTTCTGTAACACGCATCTGCACCAAATATACTATGGTTGTGGTTTTAAACAAACTGTTTGACATGTTTATAAAGCTAGTCTAAGTTTCAGATATGAATCATTATTATTCCAAAAAGTAACAGTTTATCTCGTGCTTTGTTGAGAGCAGGGGAGATAGAAACATTTTCTCATTATAGCTATGACTTTGGCTTTCTTGACACCTTCAAAATTAATTGGAATTTAACTTCTCTACTTTCAACACTTCAAAACAGAGAGAAGGATGGAGAAGTCAGGAGTTTATGATACATACCTCTTTAACATGCTGCCATTAGTGATAGTTTTAGAATGAAAAATAAGAACCAAAGACAATACTAAGGAAAAAAAAGGTTGCATATAAAGAATTTTTATTTATTGACAGATTTAAATACATGTTCATATGAGTTTTAGAAATAGTCCTGTTTAATTTTAGATGCAAAGAAGTTGTTTTACACTATTTATATTCTGCATTTTAAAAATAGGTTTTTTTAAACTTTCTGCAGGCTTTTCCAATTGGCCATATTCTTCTTTCATCACTTTCTCCAATGATACTTCTCAGATGCTCTTCAGCTTTCTTCAAACACTGGATTACTTAATATGGTGAAAAGATGAGCTGAGCTGTTCTTTGATACCTAGACACTCATGGAGTAGTGTATATCCCCAAATCCTACAAATCTGAAACAGAAGCTTCTGGTGGACACATATAGTGTTCTACAGAACTGTATACCATTGTGTTGAAACTGAAGATTCCCACCATTCAAATTTGAGTCTTAAGAATCTGGGGGGATTTTTAGAAATTCGGAAAAGTATGGATTCTAGTCAGGGGGAAAAAAAAAAAGATAGCTATCTACTTCTCAAAGATACAGCAAATGACAATCTCCTCTACTAAAATTTAGTTGTCAGGATAAGAGAATAGAGGATTGACCTGAACTAGAAGGATGCTTTAATGTATTAAGAGAAAGGTACCTTTCCTTAAGGTTTAATGAGTTTACACTTGGAGAGTAACGGATATGGAAAGCTAGGCTTTCCTCATATTTGAAATAAAATATTGCTGAAATAATGCACAAGTGCTTCTACTGAACTAAATCCAAATAAATCTGAGTCCTCTGTGAAAAAGAAGGAATATATATTGCCACAATCCATAGTAAACATGGGAAGTTAGAATATTCAAAGGAATTTGAGAAAAACTCAGAAAGTTACAAGTTTAGGAACTTAAAAATAAGAGGGAGTATTATTTTCTTTATTTAGTATCATCAGTCTACATTTTATTTTTACAGTTGGTAAAATATAAAAATACTCTCTATACTTCATATATACATTAGTGTATTTCAGTAGAGGCTGAAAGAAGTTATTAGAAAGCAGCTGCAATTGTTCTTACTACAGACTGAAAGGTATGTTACGACCCCATGAAGGATCCTTTGTTCTAGTTAAACAGAGCAAATAGTTATAATCACAAGACTTCCATGACTAATATGTAAAAGTGTTAATACACACTCTTATCTTAGAGAGAAATTAAAGGAGAGACTGTTCTCTTCAAGACAAAGCTTATGCTTTCCATGCAGCTTATAATTATGATGTTAGAAACCAGCTAAAGAAATCAATACAATGAAACTGGTGAATATTTGTCAACAAAGTCGCTTTCCAAATCTCATGTCTAGAGGGATGAAACTAAATGCAGCATCTCAGAACCATTTCTTTGTTAACGAAGTTTAAGAGAAAATTGTGACATTGGTTATTTAACTGATCTGACTTGCACTGTTAGTGTCATGCACAGAAAACTTGACTAAGGCACCGTCCTTGAAAAGCAGTTACACAACTAACTGGAAGTGGTTTGCATGGATAATACCTTCAACTGTAAGTCGTCAGTTATGCACTGGAGACTTGCAAACCTTTACTCAAGCTCTGAAAAGTTTTGGCTTAAACCACAAAGAACAAGGAAGATAGGCAATCAGTCAAAATAAATTGTGTATCCTACCTTGGCAAGCATAAGAGTAATGTCCTCTCCCAAATCCACACAACGTATTCTGTCAAGGTCATTCCTTGCTTCTCCAAAGCCTTTCATAGTGCAAACATGTAGAGCATTTGAAGTCAGCACAGCTTTGTACCCTGATAATATTTTTAGGTTACATCAGTGAGATGAAATGATCAAAATGAAAATTGCAAAACCACAAAATCTAATCCAAATCCATTAAAGAAGCAGCATATATATATAACACAAATATGCATGGTATTTACATGTATTTATATTACATGAAAAATAACTCTGCAAATGTCAAAGACCACCAACTAATGCAACAGCAATTTTCTGTGATTTCAGTACCTAACAAAAGGGTGACAAGCATGCAAAAACAAAGGATTTTTCTATTCATTCTATTTATTGATAGGATTAGTATCTACACATCATAAAAATTACAAATTAATTTGGTATAGCAAAGGAAGCTGTGATGTAGAACAGCTAGAGCTCTATAAATGACAAACCTCAGGAACAGCAATCAGATTCAACAGGTATGCTTATATCATGGAATAGATAGAACATCTTAAAAAATATCACTAAAGTAGAACTCAAGAAAGGACAAAAATTTGTTTTGCAAAAATATATTTTATTTCTTTGTATTTCTTTTGGAGCCAGCTTTTCATGACTTACAAAGGTAAGATGATTGATTTTAATACCAATCAAATACTAGAACTGAAATGTCATTTCCTCAGAACTCTCCAGTGCAATTTTCTCTTTCCAGAAACCACATGGAAAACTTTTTTATGACTCCTGGACTCTTACCTATGTACGCACAGAAAACATTGAGGCAAACAGTGTTCAAAATAGTTTGTCATTAGATAGGCAAATGCCTACTACTGATGTCCAGATCATATGGTTTTTAAAGATGTTTAGTTTAGATGATAGCTTCAGACACTATGACTAAATGGCTTTGGAAACACTGTTCTCAGGGACTGTGACTGACACACAAGCAGTAAAATAGTGTTGTACCACCTACATTGCTGGAGGGAATAACAGAGATTTAAAAACCTAAGAGAAAAGCCATGTAGCTTTTTCTAAAGAGGTGGAGATGACAAAGATCTGACTGTTTGGACATAGAGGATCCCAGAAATATTTTTAAGATCTATGGATTCCCTGCCATTGTTACAGCTAATAGCTGCTTGATTCACTCCTACCATGGTGCCAGAAAATTGGCAGACTTGGCATAAAGGGGTCACATGATGAACTAGGCACGGATGTTGCTGCTGTGAGGTCCTTGGAAAGTCTACCTGCTGGATTTAGGAAGAGGAACAGCACTGCCATTACTGCTAGTCACCATGAATGGAAGCATACAGACATTATGAGTGGAGGGCCAGGGTGGTATGAACAGAAATTAAAAGGAGGGAGAGAAGGTGTCAGGCTGGATGTCATTACTGCACCCAGAAATGGCTATTCAGATATGCACTGGCTCTGGAGAAAGCAAGCAGGGTACTCTGTGGAGAGTGCTCCTGCCAGTTCCTTGTCTGTCTGGCAATTATTCAGGGAGGCAGCTATCCAGAGGTCTCTGTCAAATTGTGTCATTCTTGTCTGCATTTCTGTTAAGGATGCTCAGAAGGATTGTCTGGTATGTGCTGGATATATCAATCACACAAGACTATTGTTTTACAGCCCATAGCCATGCTGAAATATACCAACAAGGTTTTAATGTTTGCAGGTGGTTGAATGTTTATGCTGTTTTCAAGTTACTGTCCTCTAGTAACTGCAGTTGGCACGGGGTGATTCTGCTGCTGGCAGAGCAAGGGTGATGAGCACCAGACAGAGGAAAATAATAACTGCAGGGTCTCTTCAGTAGGAGTGACGAAGTGATCCCTCTTCCATCTTGTTGAGACAAAAATAAAAGTGAAATTCTTGCATCTGTTTCTTTGTAATTTGGAAATCTGTAGCTTCCAGTGGAAAAAAAACTGCCATAATTTATTAAAAGCTGTGCTTCTGTTTGTGTCTTTGACTCATAGAACAGAAAGAATAATGAATACCTAGGCTGAAAGAGATGTAACAGGTAGCAGCAGGGTGAAGGAAAACTGAGCTATCACTGTTTTTCTGAAATTGTGGAGTTGCTTTCCCCCAGAGAGAGAACAGATAGTGGTGCTTACAATAGATGGAATTGCTGATCCAGGTGAGAATTATGCTTTCAACCTACTAGTCTGGAAGAATATAAGAAAAAGAGCTGATGGTGCAATAGTTTTGATAGATCTTTGTAAGTGATGTATGAGAAGAGGTTCAACAGGTTTGCTCAGTTCATTAATATATTTCTTTTAAGCAAGGGGTTCATCTTGAAACTCAATATTATTATATCCCTCAGCCTTGTGTAATGCTTTGGGTTGATAAATGTATTTGTTACACAGTTGCAGTTGGAAAAAATTGAACCATGAAAGGGACATGACTTATTCATGGCCAGAAAATCCTCTGTAGTACAGCCAAGAAGAATACCCAAGTCAGACATCAAGCTATCAACATTTGACAGACTATCCAAGGTCAAAAATGGAACTGATTTCAGTAGTTAATGCAAGATGCACAAACTAGTGATAAAAAATCAAGGCGGCAAATATACTGTACAAGGACTACACTCTAGCTTGCTGATTGCTCTGTTATTTGTTTGTTTTTCATACTTAAATTGCAAACCCTTTGGAAAGAGATCACCTTTTTTGCTTTGGATCGTATGGTGGATAGACCAAAAGGTTCACCAGTTCATGAGTAGATGCTACAGTGAAAAAAAATGTTAAGTGTAAGGAATGCAACTAGACAATGCAGGAGTGTTTTAAGTAGCATCAGCATCATTAGTTTTTAGAAAGAATCAGGGAACTGCTATTACACCTTTGGCAGAACAAGGACGTTTAAGTACAGCTCTTTCCTTATATCATGTGTCTGAAGCCTAGGTCAAAACATCACCTCAATTTCATGGATTGCAAAAACATTTTAAAGAAAAGTTCAGTTCCATGTGGACTGAAATGTGAGGGGAAAAAAATCTTAAAAGAGGTTTTCCATTGAAATAGTGAAGAAAAGCATAAGTAAAACATTAAGAAAAACATAAATAACAGTAGACTAGACATTTCCCTGTGTGTGAGCAAAACTCCTACAATTTTCTGTAACAGATTCCAGTTTTCCCTGACATTCTCTCTCCTGAGAAGTGAAATGGGACCCTGCTTTTCTGAAGAAAACTTCTTCTGAAAGGTACACCTGTTATGCTAGAAAGTAAAAATGGTGCATCAGCAAGATGGCAAAGCATTTCTACAGAAAACAGTGACGCCAGCAGATTTTCAGTAGGACCTCGGAAACCAGCATGGAAAGGTCCTCAGATTGGTCCTCATTTAGTTGCTTGACTTTTCCATTACACGGAGGAGTAAACAGGAAAGGATTCTGGCTTAGGAGCAGGTTTGTTTTCCCTTTCTCACAACAGAAAGAATGAATAGAAATCAAGGTGGGGATAAGTCTTTCCACACAGACTAACAAGACAGGGAAAATCCAGTTTGTATACAGTATTAAAGCACTTTTTGCATGTTTAGTCAAGACCAGAAACTATGGACTGTGTTATCTCTCATATTTATTCTGTTTGTGCATGATGATGCCTAGGTTATGTATTCAGGGGCACAGCAGATTCCTATCTCTAGCATGTTGAAAGTTGTTGATTATTCATTACACTGTTACAAGTTTTGTGCAACAAGGAAACTCCTTGGCTTGCAAAATCTTAGAGCGTTCCCAAACAGAAGTTCCTTTGTGTACAACGGTAGATGTTCCAAATATTGCACGATGCTAATTTGAGGCCAAAGGCCTCTGTTTCATAACAAACCCTGGGCGCCGTTACTTGTGACTGAAAACTGCTAGAAGTTAGTCTCTCGTTACCTTCTGCAGCTGTGTTTTAGCAGACTGAGAAATAATCTGTGCAAGAGGTAACTGAGTATCTTCCAGAGCTCCTCAGTAAGTTTTGTACTTTTTTTCTCCGATCAGCTCAACTCATTTAAATGCAAAATAAAATGTCAATCAGCATGTTCAGTTTCTGATTTCAAAGTGGTAGAGCCTTTATATTGTGCATAAATGTGTTGCATGCCAGCAATGCACTACATAGTGTCCTGTAGTGAGGAATGGAACGTGGGTTTTATTAGCCCCTGTGCTTCCTTCTCTGGTCAAGGCACTCTGGAGAAACACACATTTGAAAAAATAAGGTGAATATAAGGATTAAAGGCAGAATGTTATTTATTAGAATTGAAATTCAGCAAGTAATCAAGAGATAAACAACCATTATAAGGCATGCCATGCATTTTTAAATGACAGAATAGTAAGGGGTTCCCACTTTGCACATTATCCAAAAGTACAGGCCTTACTCAAATGGCAAAGTAATGCCTTAACAGGAGCGGTGACAGCACCTGTCTCCTTTCAGCTATTTTGTACACTGGTGTCTCCCACTGTCCCTGAATTTTATGTTTTGCCTTGTTCTTAGCTGCTTTCCAGAAAATGTTTCACCTCAGCATACATGCACGTTCCTCAGTATCCCACTGCCACTCTGACACTTTCTTTGAATTTCCTGTTTCCTTCTCCCTTGTTGTAGTCTTGGCACTCTGGGAGAGCTGTCCCCTAGAACTGTCATACACACTGTATGCACCCTCACCTCCTAGATTAATTTTTATTGAAGCTTTTTCTTCTCTGTATTCTATTCTGACCAATTGCTATTCAATGGGATATTCCTCTTCATTGTGATGAGTATTTATAAAACACCTGAAGTCATCTTGTTCTGTTTAGATATCTTTAAAAGCATAGGGGTTTGTGTGGTTATTTTCTTTCCTTTTTCTGTAAATGTGATTTTATGGAAGAGAGAACATTTGAAAAGATATAATAGTACACTAATTTTCATGCAAATGATTTCTTGCTGTGTCTACAAAGTGGATACTTTGTTATCTTATTCCCATGAGTAACAATTCTCACTTTCTCAATGTGTCTTGGTCTAGGAATCTTCCAGAAAAATGTCTCTAATTTACAGCAGAGGCTTTAAGTAAGCATCAAATGCTACCTTTATGAAATTCAGAACTAATTTACATCTCTGAGTTGAACCTTATAAGAGAATATTAGATGATCTGATGAGATGATCTGTTTATCCCAAAGAAACTTGCAAGATGACAATGAATGCAACTGACTTTCTCACATCGTCCTTCACTGAAAAACCTGCACAAGGATGGTTGTAGTGTGGCATCTTGACAGACTTCCTAAATAATTCACTCAGTGTGACCTCAAGACCTCACCTACTTATATTATTCTGCAAGTATATAGAGGACAAAGAGTGTCCTCAGGCTTTTGTCTAGAGGGAAAAACCTTCTCCTGTCTGCTCATCACTCCTCCAGCAAAGACCCTACATTTAGGTCAGCCTCTGATCATACACGTAAGGCAAGAAATAATCTGCTTCTGTTAGAAGGTAATTCTCACTCAGCTAGTGCTTCAGATCAAATCACCGATCCCAGCAAGTTGACTATACTAACAATCATTGTTGAGACTTTGAGTTATTGTTACACTTAGATACCTACCAAATTCTGAGAAATAAGCCTGAAATACTCAGCCTAAGTGCTTTGAACTGTGTGACTTCTACTGTATCTGAAAATCACACCATCCTGAAAACAACCTTGTATGCATAGCAATATTCATTTTCCCTCTTCTCATCTCGGATCAGAAAGCAAAACCACACCAATATGATTGAGTGAAAATCCCGGCAAGTAGAAAATTTACTTGAACCTCCCCAAGGCTCGGGTCATGTGATGTCTCCTGCATTTCTTCTCTCTCGCAGTCCCTCAGGAAACAGCCGCAGCGGTAGGTGTGCGCGGCAGGCTATAACCTCACCTACACGTGCATTCCTGCGCACGCATGGAGGCGGGAGTGCTCCGGCGGGACATTAACGCTTCTCCGTCGTTTACAGACATGGACAAACACCTGAGGGCGGGGGGAGAGGCGCCAGCCAACTGAGGGCAGCCCGCAGAAGAACGCGCGGAGGCTACGAGCGAGGATGTGCGTGTGATTTCCTACTGAGTCCAGAGAGGGACGACCAGGTGAGCTGGGGCACTTTGGAGAGGCGATTCCCTGGCTGCACGCCGCGAGGCAGCGCGGTCGCCCCGCTCCTGCCGGCCCCTCGCCGGCAGCCAGGGAAATGTTGGGGAGAGGCGCGGCTCAGGTCACGGGGCAGAGAGCCGGGAGCGCTCCGAGACTCGAGAAAGGCTTCTCCGCGCCTCGCCCGGGGGAGCCCAGCCCGGCCCTGCCGGCCGTACCCCGCGCGGGGCCACCGGAGCCTCCGCCGCG
>JAODKT010001744.1:17140666-17204991 GCA_027576195.1 Cossypha heuglini
CACAAAAGGAGAGAAGTCAGGATTTGCGGACTCCCAGACCATCCTGCTAATCCTGTCTCTTTTCTGCAGCAGAAGATGGACTTCCCTTTCTGAAGAAGAAAAAAAATATTGGAAAGATTTGATCTGAACATTGCCCGTTGACATGTCCATGAAAAAGGTCTCGATGACATCTCATTCGAATGTTTACTGTCTGTTCCAAATAAAACAGTGACAGTAACTTTCCTTGGCTGTTGCTCTTTGGGATACAGTTTACTAATAACTTCATAAACCTTTGTGAAAACTGGCATTTCTCAGAAAAACAGTGTCTTTAACCAAGCCTTAATTCATGATAGTAAACTAATGAAACTGCTTACTGTTTGTCTTTCTAAACTCATTTGAAGTACAGTTCTACTTGATCTTGAGATAGTGATTTATATTGAAAATCTTGAAATACAGATTAGCTCTTTATGAAAAGTTAAGTGTATGTATGGTAAGCAGAACAGTGCTACTGTATTGTCAGATTTGTCTTTTAAGCATATGGTTAAGTTCCAGCATGTTCAGGTACAATGGTAAACTGTCTTGTCCCAGTAAATTTGCTGAAGTATTTAATTCTCCCTGGTGTCTCAGCAGTAAATTAGTATGCTCTACTGTTTGCTTGTTCTGACCTGCTCTGAGTTGCTTGTTTGTGGCAGTGTTTTACAGTTCTGCTGCTGCTAGTGAGGATGCCCAGCAAAGCCAAGTGGAGAAGAATTGCTTTGACATTTTGAAATCAGCTACATATGAATTGCATTCCTTTATTTTAAAATTGACTGCAAATGAGAATATAGGTCCAGTGCCAGGGCAAGCCACTTGTAGACCCTGGGAATCAAGACCGCAGGGGAGAGCACAGCCAGAGCTTTTAGATCTTTGGCTTCCTTTCAACCTACGGGGTGGACTGTTGAGGAACTAGCAAGGGGAACTAGTAGGAAATCTGCCAATTTCTATCATGTAGACAGAGTTCCATAGAAGATTCATCAAAATAGGTCTTTCACTTTTTCTTATTTGACAAATAATTTTTTGAAAGTATTTCTTCCCAGGAAGCAGCTTAGCTGTGTGCATTAGTATTTCAACTGGGTTTAATGTTCTTGCATGTGCATAAGTAGTTGAGACCTAAATAGCTAGGACTTAGACAAAAACTCAGATTTTAATCTTGTGAGTGAGCCTCTAGCAAAAACCTTAAACAGTGGTGGAGCCTTATAGGCTTTACTGGTATTCTTTTGAGCAAGTGTTCACTTCATGTGTATCTTCATATTTTGGTACCTTAGTGTGAAGTAAAGCACGGCATTTATCCCTGAGTATGTGACTAACTAGTGTGGGTTTTGTTTGAAACATAATTTCCATTTCAGAGGGAAATCAGCGCCCAAATTTATCACTGTGCCCACCTTGGAGTTACATGTGACTCTATGAGGGTTCTGAGCTAGTTTTCTCTGCTCATCAGCTCTTTGTAGCAGCTGGCAGCAGATACCATACCTGTTGTATTCACAGTGGCTAGGTAAGTTCTTTACACCTTGTGGCACTCAGCTACATAAAACTTCTTTTCCAGGACTTATAAAGTTAGCAGGCTGGACTGCTTTTGGTGCTTCAGGCACTATGTACCTCTATAGAACTTCAGGGGGAAAAAGAAGGATGCAACATCTGCTAGTGTAGTATGTGCTACAAGCTGCAAGACCTCCTTGCTGTAACAGAATCTCTACATAGGAATATGTGGTTCAACTATCACACTTAAGTTGCTTTTGCCTAGGCTAAGCTGATAGTGTTTTGATGCATACTGATCTGTTAAATATCTAAAAAACTCATGGGTTGTCATGATTAAAACCTCGATTCAAAGGATATAATGGTGAAAGTTGTCTAAAGTAAACCTATTTCTTTTATGTGCCTAGGACCTTTAGCTATTAATAGCTGTATTTACGGAGCTGTAAGATTTTGAAAAAAAACCCCAGTTTGTTTCATCCAGCTTATTGGGAAGTAATTCAGGTCTGTTCTGTTAATGTTTGTGAGGGGAAAGACTACTGAATAAATATGCCTTCTCTGGTTAGCCTTGGTACAATAGCTACATTAAGTTTCTCTGCTCATAAAGCCAAAAGTGCTAAGGCTTGGATTTGCACAGCTAGTAAGTAAGCAAAGTGGATTGGAACAAAGCCAAAAACAGATGGAGGACTGATTTATACTATAGCACCATTTTCAGAGATGTGACGTCATCTGTGAGAAAGAGCTCAACTGGTTATGCTCCTTAGGACCAGCTCTGTTCTGTCTCCCCTCTGTGGGGAGAGCACAGCTCATGTTATGGGAGCTGGTGCCTTAGGAAGGATAGGCTCTGTTTTTCATTAAGTATTGTCAGTTAATCTCTGGTTGAGAAGACACCATTGCCTCTAGATGTCAAAATATTTGTGCATCAGACATGATGACAAATTTCTGATTTGGTGGAGGTACAGAGTAGGCATATGGATTTCGTGCTATTAACATTTTTTAAACCACTGGTCTTTGCTTGAAACCACAAATAATTATGCAGTCAAACTTTTCAGTGTAGTTATTATCGGGCAAGATTTTGGCATTTTTCTTAACTGTCAGTCTGCCCAATCTTTCCTCATGTTTCTTTATAATCACTTTGGAGGAGGAAAAAAGCTCTGTAGAACTTGCTCTTTTTCCCCCCTTAAGTTCATTTTAGAGAACTAGCATTTCACTTTATCTCCTGAAGGCCCAATGTATGCTTCGTTGCATTTTTGAATCTCATTGTGAAAAGGCCTGCATTTTGATACTTAAAAGGAAATAGGAAATGAGACAATATGGGTCTAGCATACTCCCTTTCTATGTTCAAATAAATGGCATGTTTTTATAACTGGGAGGGGATGAAGCTGGCTCTCACAAGGGAAGTGGTTAGTTCTTACCATGGTGACTTTTGATAAGGATTTGTTGGGCTACTGTATACTTATTTGCACTTGCTAAAATAATATATAATTACAGGATTTAAAATTGTTAACCCTTTCTGTGTAACTGCATGAGTTCTTCAGTAGTTGTGAGCGGGCAGCCAAGGAAGGAGAATTGAGAACGCTGCTATTCCATATTCATACAGCAGCTTGTTTCTGATTTTGTGTAGGTGCATGACTGGCTGGCTAATACTTAACCCTAAGCAGGTATGGGAAGTGTGTCTTCTGGAAGTGGTCACCTTCCCTGTGGAGAGTATTCAAAATGATAGAGTTTGTGTTACATATCTGAGTGTTTCTGAGGCTGGCTATGCAAATGCCATTTGGTTTTCCAGGACAGGATTACGTGACAGTGTGTTCTTCGCTGGTGCTGGGTTGCAATCAGCCTTGTTCCAATGTTTCAAAGGCATGTTTTGTTTCTGATGTCTGCATGGACTTGGGGCTCTGTCACCCTTTGCTTGTCCCAGGTCGCCTGACATTTTAATGTAGCAATTAATTCAGTGGGTCACAATGAAGACATGAGTCTTCAGCTTCTAGTTCACAGTCAGGTCACTCCAGTACCTAGTAAAATATTAACTTGTTGAGAAAAGTATTTCCATAAACAGTCCATTAGTAAGTCACAAGGTTACGACTCATTTCACATGCAGACTTTCCCCCAGCTATAGTTATACCAGTGTGTCCTGGAAACTAGTTTTTTATTTCTGGACTTTTATATGTTATTGTGGTTTCATAGTGATTTGAAAAGCACTTGCGCACCTCCTTAAAGAAGTGATGCTGCTTTCCCAGTTACTGTCCTCTATTTGAGACGCTGCTACTGTCATACAGGTTCTCATGGTAAGAAATAAAAGTAGTGCGACATCTTTAGTGATCACAAATTTTTGCCTAATCTTTGAATATTTTATTAAAAATTAATAAGTTATCTGTGCGTTATAGAAAATGCTTTTTTGTTATCTTTTTCTTCGGCATTTGTCTTGTAAAGGTCTTTCAGAATAGTATTCTTTTGTCTGTAAAATGAGCTTATTGCAACTGTGTTTCAGCAATGGTTAAACTTTTAAGATGTATGATCCTGTGTTAATTTTACGTGAGTCCTTTTGTAATCTCTAGATATGTGCAAATGCCATTAAACTGGAGCATCTTCTGGAGTTGCAAGAGGTATGGACATCTTTCCGCCACTTTTTTTTCATTTAAAGTAAAACTTACATGGTGCAGAAAAGTAAATAAAATTGGGTTATGAAATTGTAATAATCAGACAAATTCTGGGACAGAGTTATTACTATGTCAAGTTGTTTCAATTGAGGTTGAAGGTCCTTTTAGAGGAGTCATAGCACAGTGGGGTAATCACAAGTGGAACTCAACTTGTACAGCTGCCATGATGCTCAGAGTTCTTGATAATTACCTGTTTAATTATTGCTGGTTTACCATTTCATATGCTGAATGAGTGGTGATGAGTTTCTTGGTAGCACCTCAGGGAATTCAGATTCAGTTGTTGTTACTGATTTCCTTTGAGTAAAAAATAATTCCTCTGTAACAAGTGGCATAATTTACCCTTTCTTAAGTTGGGTCAGTGAAATCATGAGCTTTTATTTCCCTTATTTTTATGATTTCCATTACTATCACTTCAAGTCCTAGTTTGTGTTTCTTATGTTTAAATGTGTTGCTTAAAAAATCAACACCGTGGCTTAGGCTATACTGATTTTTCTTTTTTTTTAATGGATTCTGATATTAAATCTTCCAAAATATCGTGGAAGTATGGACAACACAAAATTACTGAGATTTCACTTATGATTGTGCAAAAAATACCCATGAAACTTGAACAAAAGCTTTATTAAGGCAGATAGGACAATCTCATCTTTCCAAATAAGAATTAATTTTCTTGAATATAATAAGCTCTCCATTTTCTGTTCACTTAATTTTGAGTAAAGGCTGCTGGCAAATACATGAAGTCACTTTAAAATCTGTAGATTGGTCCAGTGAGTCTAATACAAAGAGTGAGGAATTTGCTTCAGAAGGAATTAAACAATAAAGCACAAGGATAAATACTCTTTTGAGCTGTGCAATTTAGTTTTTTACTTTCTGAAGATACTTTAACATGATTTTGTATAGAGAATTACAGAAATCAGTTCTGGATGAGTTTGGCTTCATAAAATCAAAAAAGGCTTAAGTGAGCTGGGCCTCACCTGTGCCTTAAGTACTTGCTGCTGCTTGAAAAAGGCACAGAAACCATACCAAAACTTCGAACTAGCAAATTCTTCTTGGCTTTTTTTTTTTTTTTTTTTTTAAATTCTTATTCATTGTAGTCTCATTTTTACTGGGAACCATTTTTCCAAAGTAACTGTCATATCCCTTATTCAGTGACTTGATTTTGGTGTTTTGTTTTTTTCTAATATTGGACACATTCTTGTCTCGTATTGCTGCTTTCTAGGCTGATACAGTTCTATCTGAATGTTCATATAGAAGAGAAACCTCACATTAGTTACTAATTAAAAAAATTAATTTTTTAAATTATATTTTAATAGTTCTGAATTTTTCATGTTGTTGTTTGATTTATGTGTTCTCTGAAAAGGAATGCCTGTTCTGTTCTTTTTTCTTTATTGTGCCATTTTTAACTAGAATTGCTTGTGCTGAAAGTGAAGGTTGGTTTTGAATACAGCTGAAATACAGATTTAATGTGAAGCCTACATTTGGAAATGGCTTTGGGAGGCTTGACATTTTTTAGAAAATGAAACTGCCCCTTGGATATTTTCACATGAATTGGGAAGCTATTTTAATGTGAAGGCAGGGAAGAGAACAATACAGAGAAAATAGTCACTAGTAGTCTTACAGCTTTTTCAGAAATGTAATGCCCTTTTCTCCCAAAGCTGACAGTGAAATCAAAGCACCAGAAGAGTGCATTTATCAGCCAGTTTGCTCCATGTAATGTGGTTTATTCTGACTTGTTAAGAAATGAGTACATAGTATTAAATGTTATTTACTTTATTACTTTGAAGTTGGAAATAGTTAAGAATCTTCCAAGAATAATGCAGAAAATTTGCTTTTCTCAAAACACATATCATGCTTGAGGTGCTTTTGGTAAAAGTCTGTAAGTCTGTGATGAGAACTGGCTTTCATGCACAATTTGAGCCAGTAAGTTTTGGTGGTTTGCGTTGTTTTGTTGTTGTTTTGTTTTTGGTTTTTTTTTGGTTGGTTGGTTGGTTGGTTTTGTTTGGTTTTTTTTGTTTTTTGTTTTTTGTTTGTTTGTTTGTTTGTTTTGGGGTTTTTTTGAAAATTGTCATTTTAATGGACCAAGATTTGTTGTTGCATGAAGAAATTATGAGATGATTTTTAAACAGAAATAAAAAATTCAGTCAATGTTAGTTTAACCTTCCCTTAGAGCCCTGAAATAAAATGAAGCAGAAGAGCTCAGGAAACCAGATTAAGACACACTTGGAAACGCAGAATTCACTTACTGCCTTTCTAATTTTAGACCATTTTGGTGGTCAAAGCTATATGAGATTCATGAAAAACTAGTAATAAATTGAAGTAAAAACTCACTGATACACATTAGATTCAGAAATTCGCATTGAAACTGCAATGCAGAAGGAGTATCTCAGTGAATTAAGTGCTATGAAGTTACTAGACTTGGAACTTTTAGGTTAGTTCTGAAGTGAAATGACAACACTTGCAAACTATCAATCTGCCTGACCTTTTGTAAGACAAGATGGTTTCTCAGACAGCCTTGAAACTTCTAGTCTATGTTGGTAAGGATTTGTGTCTGCCAGTGGGATGTGAATAGGGAAAGAGTTGAAGCTTGGCTTTACTGAAACTCTGTACCTCTTCAGCCTCATAATTTATGGCTGCCTCTTCTGTGTTTGCCTTTGTTGGTGTTTCAGGTGTTTTCCTTTGTTGTTCTTTGCTGCACGAAACAATATGGAGAAAAGGAGGGACAAAATATTCCTGTAGTTAAGTTCTGTACTAGATTTTGGAAGGTGGGCTTGTGATTCTGGCTTCTTACCAGAAAGCTTCTTACCAGTGTCTGGCTTCTTAAGCTCAAACACTCATTCTACGCTAGTTTAAATAAAGTTGTTATTGTAGGGGCACAATTGTATAGATTGCTTTAGAACATAAGATATAAAATTAAGTGCATATTCTTTATTACCCTATATTTCAGTCTAAAACTTAATTAAATTTATTGAATTGTCTTTAATAGTGTCTGTTACCAAGGAGGTCCTGAAAAGTACATACATGCCTAGATCCCAACATTAATACCAGAATAGCTCTAATATATTTTGATCTTAGGAAAATTTAACAATGTTTTGCACTAGAAACTGGGCTTTTAATGATCAAATGAAGCAGTCAGGGGGTATACATTAGTATATCACAATTTGTGTAAAATTGTACTAACTGATGAATATATGAAATGAGAAAGATTCAGACAAAGATAACGTTTTCTTTCCCGCCCGCCGGCCTTACACCCCCAGACACTAGTGGCACTTGTCCATTTGTATTTTAAATTAGACATAGACATTTTCCCTTATTTTTCTCATACATATGTATTTTGCTGCCCTTCATAAGGGAAGCAAATGATAGATATGTTGATTGAATAAAAGAAAATTTAAAAGTTCAGATAACTTGCTTCCCACATTGATCATAATTTTTTGACAACACTTTCATTCTTGGGCTAGATTTTGTGATCTTTTTTCTTAGTAAGGACATTGCTTTTGAATTAATGCTGTTACATAAATATGAACTGTTTGCTTGCTGGGTCCTGGACTGAGAAGAGAGTATGATGTGCTGTGCTATCGATGAGAGATATCCATAGGTTATGATAAGTAGCACCATGAAACTGGAAATAAGTTGTAAATCAAGCATCCAGCTGCTAGTTATGCAGTAATATCTCCTAAATTAGATGATGTTTTCTTTACTGTAGCATTTCAACTAAATGTGTTGCATATTATTCTGTGATTCTGTGATGTGGATGACACAAGTTTTCTTTTGCTGTAAAGGTAATAACTTTATAGGATAAATATTTGCATTTTATTAACTGGAAACAACTTTCCCTAAAAAAAGAAAAAAGGCAGATCTAAGGGGCTTTTTTTCTCCTAGACAAATCTTTAAAATTAATGCTGTAAAAGTCTGCCGAGATAAATTATAGGTAACAAGTACCTTGCACTATTTTTAGCTTACCTCATGCAACTGAATCTTTAGCAGATAGTTTGCTGTGAACTTGATGCAAAGTCAAGCAGTAACACAGAACAGTCCCAGTGAGTGTGTTCTGCAGTGCGAGAAGAAAACAAAGTCCTCATCTCCAGAGAAACACTTCCTGTTGTGTTCTTAACAGCTCAGTTGTAGTAAATTGTTTATTACTTAAACAAGCCATCTAAGGAGAAGCTGAACTATGACATGGTATAGTAAGATTCAGTTCTGTGCCGATCATACCTTTCAAGCTTATTTAATTATGATGTGCTTCAGGTCAGATGGTGTACTGTGCTATTTGGAGCAATTCAGTGCAAAAGTCACATAAGACTAAGTCGCACGCACATTTCCCTCTTCTAGTTTCTGAAACAAACTGCTCTATTTTGACTTTGTCTGGCCATTTTAGTTTTTTTAATGTAATAATCAAATCACCTTGTAAAACATGCTCAGATATTTTGACGGTGCTTGAAAGTAGTTCTGCTTTTCTGACATCTGCCTCTCAAGAACTGTTTTTCATAGAAATTTTTGCAAGCTGCAATGCAAGAAAAGAGAAGGGCTTTTTCTTAGTCAGATAAGAGAAACCGAAAGTGTGCAGCTGACTTCGGCAAAATGGTTTTTCGTTCCCTGGCTTTGCAAGAGAAGGGAGTCCTTATGAAGCTTTCTTAAACTTTCATTAGTAATCTTTTTTGTCTTTATGCTGTCTCTGTTATGACAAATATCGCTTTAATGTGTGTACTGAATTTCCTGTTTGAGAGATTATGAGAATGCATCTTTCTTGATCAGTGTCTGGTCATGATCTCTCTAGGCTTGGGGAAGAGACTGCCTTTTTCTTGTAGAGTCCCTCAGAAATCTGAGGTGGTTTTCTTGGTTTTGTTTATCTTAAATTCTGCTGCCAGCTTCCCCTCGTAGCTGAGGTTCCATTTCCAGTGTGATAATAAAACACTAGCACTATCTGAGTACCGTAATCTGTTCCTGTCTGTTTGTTAAAAGTTGAAAATGTGACAGTTATTTTGATAGTTTTGCAAAGCAGGAAATTACAGACTACTTGAGCTTTGTCAGAAACTTCAATGCCTACAGCAGGAAGAGCTACTGAGATCCCAAGGAACGTGTTCCAGGATACAAAGTGTTTCTGTTTTAACTTTACTGTTTGGAAGGAAGCTAACTGGACACTTATTTTATTTTTTGGTGGGGTTTTTTGTTTGAGTTGTTTTTTTTGTTTTTGGTTGGTGGTGGCTTTTTTGTTGAGTTTTAGTTTTGGATTATTGTGTTTGTTTTGTGGGTTTTTTGTTTGGTTTGGGTTTTTTTGTTGCTGTTTTTATAGTTTTTAGTAGTTATGATAATCTTCTGATTTCTTTTTGTATAACTTAGATATCACTTTTTTGAACATGCCATGGTGCAAACAGATCTTATTTTTAAGAATTTGCTGCTAGTATAGTTGTCTAAGGGAAAAACCTTCATAAAGTGGAACTTGCCTTTCTTCCCCTCCTCTGGGTTGTATATACGTGGTAGCACTGACAGATGTGTGTGTGTTGAATGTCTGCTGGCGCAGACAACTTCCTTGAGAGGCTGAACATAAACTGTAGTTCTACAGTTTCTCCTTCTCCTTCTCCTTCTGCCGTTGTCCCCAAAAGGTCGAGTAGGTCACTCAGGTTTTTCTCTCTGCCAGTTTGATTTCACTGGAACTTACTCACTGAATAATTCATTGGATAATTCTTAGTGTAGTTTAAATTCAGTTGCATATAATGGCATTTCTGGTGTAACATTTTCTGAACATTGACACAGTAGAATTTCTTGCATCATTCTTTTGTAATAATGCTGATAGTCTGGTATGAAGTCAAAGACATGCAATGTCTTCTGCCTAGAGAAGTCAAAGACCTTTTCAAGATAAACTTAGCCAAAGCAAAAATAAGGAAGCAAAGCCTGTACCTGTGGATGAGTGCATTTTCTCAATACCTCAGGAGGATACCTAAGCACTCTCCTCTCTTTTAGCTTGCCTGCAGGAGCAGATTTGATGGTTACAACTCTTTCAATACTTGCATGAGGGTTTTAGAAGCAGCAGGAAGCTCAAGGTGTGTGTCTTTATAGTAACTTTTTAAAGTTACTGTATTCCTCAGCCTACAGTCTTTCTGATTTATAAAACTGGGGTTTGTTCCCTGACCTACATTTGTACACAAGAGTGTCATATATATTCAAATAAACAACAGGCATTTACCTCTAGTGTGTATCTTAACAATTTTCTGTACTGCAGTTATTTTCAACATAAGGGTTTTTTTTAATTTTGTGGTGTGGTGAGTGAACACAATTTTTAATTTTTCCCTGAGGTCAGCTCAGCATCTTTTAAACCTCTTGGGTTATCTCACATGGCATGCCTTCAGTTTTGAGAGTGCACTCTACGTATAAACGAACAGATGAAAGATACAGCAGATAAAAAACCAGACAAATTCATGTGGAGGTATCCTCCTCTCATTCATCCCTGTAGTATTGGCTGCTGAAAGTGGGGAAGAATCTAGTGGGAGGAGTTGCTCAGAGATTTTCTGTGGTTTTATCACAGCACACACAAATAGTTGCAGTTTGACATAGGATGGTGGGCTGGAAGGACTCATGGCTTGGACTTACAAAGATGCTTCTATGGGGAGATCCTGTGGAGTGACAGACTGTGCAGCTGGTAGCCTTGTGAATGCACAGGGTCTGCAGTTCTCTGTAAACTCTATTCTTATGCTTAGTCATACTGACATGTTTCCTTTCTGTCTTGGAAATGCAGCATTTTCTTCCTACAATAAATAAGAAACAAAGGAAGTTATTACTTTTGGGGGTAACTTCTTGAACAGAAAACAGGAAGAAAAGGTAGTTTGACTTGCTTTCAGTGTTAAGCTTTCTAATACATTTAATCTCATGGCTGAAGGTCATAACTCCTTGCTGGATTGAAGGAGAACAAATTTCAGCTTTTAAGGACTGTTGTTTCTGCTCTGGCGGTTTTATTTTAGTAATAAGATATTCTTCATCCTACAGGACTATAATCTTTAGTATGGTAAATTCCATTTTTGTATATGGGGGATGTTTTCCACTGGAATAAATGTGTAATACAATGCATGTGTACTGTAAAAGAAGCTTGTTTGTCAGAAGTGTCATCCTCTTTTGTTTTCCTGGGAAACTGTTGGAGCTCCACAGGAATTAGCTTGGACATAAATCCAGACCAACCATTTTCCATTTTCTCCTCTCCAGCTTAAAGTTCAAAATATGTGGTAGTGATTTGGGGTTTGGTTCTGAATATCAGTAGCTGAATATCTGAAGATCAATATCAGTAGGGATAAATAGCAATTAATATCTTAGGTAGGGAGTAGGAACTCCTTAAACTGACCTTGTGTCTGCAGAGATGCTTTATGGAACTGATCCAACAGGTTACCTACTTACGTTAGGAGAGCTTCTGGCCTTGTCTTCCTTTGGATTGGCAGAAACAGCTGTTTTTCAGAGCCTGGATATTAACTTTAAGTGTTTCTAGGCTTGTCACCACTCTAGTTCTAATGCTACTTAATGTAAGAGTACTCTACCAGCAAATTTAAGATTCTACTTGCATATAAATATTTTAAATGTTACATGTTTGTCTGAAGTTGAGATCCATTATCAAATTGACAAAGCACCTTGGCTTTTTTTTAATTGATACAGAATGGCAGACAGCAAAGTAAGAAGAAATGAAGTTTGGTGTGTTCCTTAAGTTGGTTTGCTTTCAGATTAATACTCCTAAAAACTGTTTTAACTTTTTTGCTTTCCTTTCACAAACTTTTGAAAGCTGCTTGGTAAAGAAATAATAAACTTTGATTTTTTACTTTTTCTGATTTTAAAAGGTTAATTACACAGGTTTTTTTCTTAATAGCAATATTTCATAAGATATTAAATTTTAGGAAGATGAATTTAAAAAATTGGCCTCAGGAAGTAGTTATTTCAAATTGAATTGCATAGAAAATGGATTTCAATTGCAGCTTCATTTTGAAATCTTATGTTAACTTTATATGTCAAGTCTAAGTGTACCCTGTGCTGGGAAGTGGAGCACATCAGTCTTCAGGAGTCTAGAGGCACATCACACTGCTGCAACTACATTTTCTCACAAATATCTGAACTACACTTGAGTGTGGCACTTGGCAGTGGCATGGCCTCCAGTCTGTGGTTAGCATGTTCCATCCAATGATGAATTTTGTGTCACACTGGTTGCCCTGACAGTGTTAGGTGGTAAGTTAAAAACCAGTGCTTTAGGAGATGAGGGCTGCAATTGTGCTGTATCCCTCTAGAGCAGGTAGATGTGTCCATAAACAAAGTCACATTTTCTTAACTTCTGTTGTTAAGTGTTAATTGTATCTGAAATCCAATATTGCTGGGGGCAGCATAAAGCTTACTACATAGGAGGATCCAGGTAATGGGTAAACATATCTGTACGTTAAAGCAGTACTCATGTTAAAGTTTTCTTGTAGGAAGGAACATATATAGTTGGCTTGCAGCAGCATAAAATGTTGTTTCATCTTGATTGAAAACTTAAAAGAACTATGAAAATACTGTCCTGTACATAGAGCTTTGTGTAACAGGCTTTCTGCTTAACATGTACATTTTTAGAATGCTTTATGTGTTGGTGGCAACAAAGTGGAAAATGAAATACTTTTGTTTCATGATCCCTTCATAAACTTAGACACTTATACCGGGGATTGACAAGGTACACATACTTTTCCCATACAACTTTAACTTGCCCTGAAAGTTATTTTTCTACTTAGCAGTCACCACCATCACCCTCAATAAAAAACAAACCACAAAACCCCAAAAATATTCCAAGTACAGTACATATGACACTGAAAATCAAAGTTCTGATACTTCTTTACAAAAACATTCTGGGACAATCTGAATAAAGCATCTATCAGCATTGGTGCTTAGCAGCTCTGGATGGTGGTCTCAAACTGACTGACACCATCAGTTTATTATCCTATACTACAAACCTGCATACCTTTTCTCTGTAGACTTCCCAGGCTGCTGGGTACGCTTTTACAGAGGACACGTGACTGATGCCAAAGACAGTGGCAAGCATTAGCACTTTATTATTTCCTGGTACAACCTTTTATACCCTTTTCCCTCACAGGCACAACACCTGCATGCCCTTCTACTCTTTTGTGGTTGGTCAATACACATCAGCATTCCACACTTCTTCTCCTTCAATGCTGGTCACCTGCCTTACACAGCTGCACCCCATTAGGGATGAGGCTCCGCCACAGTTCCATTCCTATTCCCCCACAATCTGTTCTCCTACCAGCATCTGCTATTCAGGACTGGAGTTTCATTTCCACTGCTGCCTGAATCATACTCTCTAATTCCTAATAATGATTGTTGTTCATCAGTTGGTGGAATAAAACCAAAATATTTGTAATTTGACTTTTCCTTATTTTAGATTGCTTATTTCAAATGGATGGTAGACCTGTTAATTGGTTGTTTAGAGAGGCATGCTGAGAATTGTGGGAAAATCATAGTTGGGATAATGAAGTACTTTCAGTTGAGGATGTTTTTGAGAGTTGACTTCTGAGCTAAAGGTATCAAGGGCCAATATAAATGAATAAAATGCAGCCACATGAATTATACTAGTAGTATAATTGTATAAGATTGAGATCTGCGCAGTGAGGGAAGACATCTTAAAAAAGGAAAACAGGTGGATGTTGACATTTGACTTGATTAGTTTCTGTTGTAGAATAAGTGCTTCTGAACCATTGACCTGCGTATTTCTCTGGGATTAACATCTTAGTTAACAAACAGAACAAAAATAAGAAAGGCTGGACTTATCTATACAAAGGTTTAATTTTGAAATAAAGTCTGCAAATAAAGACGTTTGA
This sequence comes from Cossypha heuglini, assembly GCA_027576195.1. Taxonomy (NCBI): domain Eukaryota; kingdom Metazoa; phylum Chordata; class Aves; order Passeriformes; family Muscicapidae; genus Cossypha; species Cossypha heuglini. The sequence continues at coordinate 17,154,636 of JAODKT010001744.1, forward strand.
AAACCATGCTGTAAAATTTCTTTAAAAGGCTTTCTTAACAAGCCCAAATTTACTTATTTGAAATTCTAATTTCAATATGGCTTTTCTTCTTAAGTGTAATAGTGAAATACATAAACAAACATCTGTCTGGAAGATGACAAGTTTCTCAAATGTGTTTCATGAGAAGTTTGAGAAAACTCTGGAGCTTCTTTGCTTATGTGTGGGGTTAAGTGATGTTTCAGCCTATCAAAAATGTTTGTAATTATTTTAATTTTGGCACATTGAATAAAGTTTACTTTTATGTATACCTTAATTTTTTATTAGCAGAGTTAATGTTATAAAAACTTTGGTAGATTCAGCTTTTCTGGTCTCGCTGCAGTATAGAAACTCTACACTGCTTTCATGTCACTAAAGTTCAGATAAGCCTTAGTGTTTCATGAGAGCCTAACCACATGTTTTATATCAAAATTTTAAGTTAGCTCCTTTGGGTTTGGAGGCACTAGTGAATCAAGGAAATGTTGTCATTGCAGTGCATGAATATTTAGACTTTGTGAGCCTCACGTGGGAGCATCCCATTCTTCCATATATTCAGAATATTGATGAAAGGATTTTGCTATTATTATTTTAGTTTTCAAAATGGAAGCTTAATAATAATGTATAAATTTCAGAGAACTGCTCTATCAGAATTAATTTGTTGGGGTCAAACACAACTGTGGACAGGAGATGGATGTTTGAGGATTGCATTGATGAGCTTACATGAGTAGCCCACAAAAGCCTAGTGTATAGTATTGCAGAACAAACAATGTTTGTCTTTCGGGCTATGTGGGAGAGCAGTTTAAAAATCTGAAATTACACTTGTGTGTTTTTTTTCCTTAAAGCCATGGACTTCACTGAGTGCTGCTATCTCAGCTGAAGCAGTGCTTGAGGGTACTGCAAAAATGGTTAGTAACTGCTTCCTATCTGTAACCTTTCAGGGTCCTTTAGTATGGATGAATTTCATGGCAATTCTTAATCAAATTTGTCTTGGGTGCTGGTTCATGGCTTGAAGTCTTTTCTTGCAGTTCTGCTTTGACTTTATTGTTGAAAAGTTTAGATAGGCACAGACTTGCTGCCAGCTACCTGAAAGATGTTCTGAGTAGTTGTTGGTTTAAGTGACTAAAGAAAAAGGCATCTTAAGTGGTAACTGATATCTTAACTAGTCAGTTACATAAAGAATATCATAATCTTTTGTCTTGAATGCTGACAGTCAGTTTCTGATGAAGCAAGAAGTTTAATGGGCAGGTAGTTATAAAGAAGGATCTGTCATCGTGCACTTTTTGAAGTACTAATTTCTGTATTTTTGGTGACTGCCTGTGTTAAATATTTAAATCAAATCCAAGATAAAGCTAAACTTAAATCTTAAGTGCATCATTTTAATTCTGTCCCTTAAGTTCCTTTTTAAAGCTTAAGTAAGTGAGAGAAAGATATTTATAATTGAAAATGTTTTCTCTGCCTAAAGTATACATATATCTATATTCCTGTGCTACAAATAATTATGTTGTCATGAAATCCACTGGAAATACCTTTGGTGCTTGTGCTATAAACAGTGCAGTGGTTTTCTCAATGAGAAAATAAATGAGCTCTTTTGTAGCTTCAGCAATGTGAGGCTGCTTCTTCAAAGACAAGGATTACTTCTTTTGTGCTTGTGGGTTAAGATAAATGAAGAAGTTTTTGTAAAGTTGCTTTAATGTAATACCTATCCATAGTTATAAAGCAAGCAGTGAGTGCTGCTGTTAGTATTTTTGAAATAAGTATTTTAGAGACTCTTTCAGTTCTGTTGTTTAACTTTGTATAGTTGTTTGAACTCCTTTATATGCCCACAGGACATGTGTTCCATGATTGCCTGAAGTTATTCCTAAGTTTCACATTTTTCAAAACTTTTTTCCACCTTCCCTGATTCTTCTGGATGAATAATTAAAAAAAAAAAACCAAAAAAACTAGATTTAGGTGCTTTGATTTTATTTAGCAATAATGTATGAAAGTTTAAGTTGTTATTGTAAGTCCTTCCCAGCCAAACCCCATGCAGTTACCTTTGGGAGATCTCAGAGTGTGGTAATGAACTGTAATTACTCTTATTCAGTTGTGGTGCTGATTAGAGAGGACAGTAAAATACTAACTATGCAGTTATGGAAAGCCTTCCTCCATTCCTCTTCAAAAGTGTTTGTAACAGCAGTAGGAAATTGTTCAGCATTCTGCCAACTGTACATAAAGGTGACATGATCATAATTCATGTTACTTAGTGTTACTTGTTTTAAAATGTTACTATTTATGTTCAATATATATTTTGTGGTCTTAAAGTCCTGTATAAGGTTAGAGACAGATTTGTTCCAACTACCTTGCAAGTTCATATGACCAGAATGTTTGAATAATCCAGTAGTGGGAGATGAATAAATGTCAGTATAGATTTGGGGTTGTTCCACTGTGTGGTTTATTTTTTCTGATAGGTCATATCTTTTAATCTTTTGTAGTGCCTTATGCATAGAGTGGCTTTCAGTGTGCATAGTCATGGTGTAATCAGTAAAGTGATGGCATTTTAAGAATTTTTGCTAAACAATCACTCGACACAATCCTGGAGGAAAGATAGTATTTCTTAAAGCTGACAAGCATGGAAATACTAAAAAGTGCTTGAATCAAAAATTGCCAAAATAAATGCATGAAATTACAAGTTACCAAAGCATTTTCTGGTGGAGTGTGGAAAGGCAAAAGTGAAGGTGCCACCTGCAGCTTCACCCACATTTCGAGTTCACATTAAGTGAATGCTATCCGACGACATTTTGCATGAAATGCAGTTTACTTTCCCCTCCTCCCCTCACCCCCCATCTCCACTTACTTTTTCTCCCCTTGACTTTTTCTGTAATTAATGAAGCCATAGGTTTAGAGAGCTCAGGATGGTGGTCAGAGTGGGATGCAGGGAGTTGGTGTGTGAAGCTGTACATTCTGAGCACTGAATTTTATAAGCAGAGAGATCACAGTTCTTAGTTGCCCACAAAACCTTCAGCAGGTTGGGAATAGTCTGCTGGCAGGCAGTGTGCTCATTGAAGTCTGAACATAATTAAGGCATCTTTATTCACCACTAGGGTCTCTTTAAGGCTTAGCACTTCATGTCAAATACTTATACTCTTTCATGAACCTGGTCTTGGCAGGACCACATACATGTCACTAGATAAAAATTAATTAGTTTTGCTAGTTTCATTTTTAAGAGTATTTCACAGATAGGAAAAGTGATACCAGCTAACCTAATAGCTCTTACTCTTGCATCATCCTTCAACTACTGTATAAAACTTCATACTACTTCTAGTTCTTCTTGCATAGTATGTCTTGATGAAATCAGACTATTCCTTTTCATATACTAGCATGTTTTGCATAAGTGCAGTATCTGTCTATATAGTTTGATTCTGATGCATCTTTCTAGATCTATGTAATGTTATTTTTCTCTTTTCATGGAGGGGTCTCATGTTTTAGGATAGTGTTATTCACAGTCTGTTGTGCACAGTAGAATGTGTTGTGCCTAGGAACCTGGGATGAAATGGTTAATCTGAAAACTTGAATGCAAAGGCTTTCTGATCAAATGTGGTTTGCATGGAACAGTGTCTTTCCTTAGGTCAGTGGTTACAAGCTGGAATTCTCATAAAGTAATACTTCTCTTGTGTTATGCATTCACACTGCTATGTGAATGAATCTTTGATCTGTAAGTCAATTTTTAAGCAAATACTGAAGATACCGATTTTCCTTTACCCAGACCCATACCATACTGAAATAAGCTCATTGCATCTGACAGCATGTAATTTCTAATTAGTACCAAGAATTGCATTTTGCAATTTCGTAAGGAGTATGCATTACTTTAAATTAAAAACTTAAATACATTGTTATAAGTGAGATGTGGAAGCAGCAAAGTTTTAAAATAAAATCTCAGGAATCTACTGAAGATTATATGAAAAAATGGTATATGTTTAAGGAGTATATTTGCTGTCCTTTTTTGGCTTTCTTGTTTCGTTATATTTGTTTGGTTGGTTGTTGTGGAAAAATCTTGTTACGGCTTGCTAACTGCACAGACTTTTTTTTTTTTTTTTTTTTTTAATTTTAAAAAATTGTCTCACTAAACACTCTCTTCCTTATCTGGTAAGATTCCTGCACTTATTTTCTCTTTATTATTTTTTATTATTTTTACTATTTCTTTAATTTTTATTATTCTGTAGATTTTAAAGAAGATAAAACAGGAGTTACTGAGGCTGTATCATTTTTAGCCATATGCTCACAGAAGGTTTGAATGCCTTTCCCTTAAATTTTTTTGTCATGGCAGCTTGTTGTTAAAAAGAAAAAAAACATTTGTCATAGTAGCTGCCATCATTTAAGTGGGTGTAGTTACTGTATGGTTGACCTGTGGTAAGATTAGCTGGCAGATACCATGAAAAGGTCTCGTTGTTCTGAAGGAGACAACCCTGTTCAGCACAGAGCATTCTATATGTGCAAAGCCACTGCACGTACAAACATTAAGGATCTGCAGAACCTAAATCTGGATATTCATGGTGAGATCCAGTTCCCCTGTGGCTTCTCTGCTGATAGAAAATAGCGCTCTTCAATATGTATCCACCCTAAATGGTTCGGGGTTGCTATGGTTGTAGCAACTGCTACAGCAACTGCTGGTTTTTCACCCAGCAGTTACTCAGAATAGGCTTGCAAGGAATTTTTTATGTTATTTCTGCATCTTAGGAAAACTTTTTGTGACAGTCAGAAATCTCAGTGGAAACATTTAGCCCACTTTGGCCTTTGGGCAAAATTCAATGTATGCATGAATCTTCAGAGCACAGGGCCTTTTCAAATGAGTCTCTGACTGTCAGTGGGCAAGACATCTCTCTCTATAGCAAGTCAGTGCCTGTTTAGTATAGCTTACTGTTTCTATATCATGATATCATACTAATGATATAAATTCCCGGTGTGACTTGGATTGATAAATATATAGACAAGAAGTAATAAAAAGAGGAAAAGAAATAAAGCTTAAACTTTAAAAAATGAGTATCAAATAACAAAACATAAATAAAAGAAACTAATTGGGGTGCTTAGAATACTAGGGGCCTGCTTCATGACTTCTGATTGCTACTTTGGTACACCTAATTGATAACAATAATAATTGGTTGTAATTGTCAGCAGTGAGGAAACTTGCTAAGAAACAAGTATAACCATGGTGAGAAATAATGATTATCATGAAAGCATGTCAGTCAGATCATTCTTCAGAAAAGAGCAAGGGGAGTCTTTTAAAATTAAACTTCTTTCTGCATCCCTAGTCTCCTTTTGTGAGGCCAGACTAACCAGTCATTAAGACTAAAATTTGTAGAGGATGTTATGTTTCTTTTCTAGAAATAACAGATAAATAAGCCTCAGGTTCTTTTCATTTGCCATCTTTCATTGTTTATTTTATGATCATATTTTCCTGAGAGAACTTTACAGCAGTAATCTCTGAACATTTGATATTTGCTGATAATTCTGCCATTTTGAACAGGGCTAAGATATTCTAAATTTTTTTCTCATTTATAACTATTACAGAAATCTTTTAGTAGGTTGTAGCTTTTAAATTCTATGTCGCTTATCCTGTCCAAGTTACTTGCTTGTATCCTGTCTTATTTCCACCATTCTCACTGAAGGTGGAGAATGTAGTGTGTGTGTTTATCTGCTCAACCCTAGTATCTTAAGCTGATTTGAAGCATAATTTTTTGTATGAAATATCTGATGTTCTCCACTGTCAACAGGGGAGTAAAATTGGCTAAGAAACTCTTAATTCTGTGCATTATGTGTGGAGATGTTTTACTCTTCTCTGACAGTCACCTAATATACAATAAGAAATTTTCTCTTTAAAAATAGGACAGACACTTGAAACAGCAGGATATGTACCTGTCATATAAAAATAATTTCCAGTGAGAGCTTTGTTTAAGGTCTTGTATTTTGGGTTTTACCCTACCTTTAATTCTCATCTTTCTGTTAATGGGTTCAGACTTCTGCATCAGCAAGGGCCATATCTGCTCTGACGTAATCCTTTCTATGTGTTGGCCAATCACATTTCAATTAGTACTCCTAATGTGAGCTAGGACAGCCTTAATGGATCTGAGGCGGAAGATCAGTTCTGTACCTAAGAGATCAAATTTCATTCTGGAACTGAAGAATTTGATTCTGTTAAAAAACTAGTTGATTTACATGGTATGTAACAAGTGAAAACTTGGTCTTACACTTCGGTAAGAGCTAGAGGACGGCTCTGGTGGGCTAACCTGGGGGAAAGAATCCTCAACACCTATGCTTGAGATTCGATAACCTGGTGCAGATGAGCTAATTGTATAGCTGCCAGTGAACACTTCTGTTCAGTCTTTGTAATGGCATTACTGCTGTTCTTGAAGTAAGGCCCAGTGCTACATTGCACCACTCTGGGGACAGGACTTGGGTATTCTCTTCAGCTGGCATAACATGAACTGGGCATAGTGGGTTCTGCTCCCTGCTGAGATGCTGAAGTTTGACATACATTAATAAATATATGAACCTTTATCATCTCATTTTGGGTGTATTAAGCAAAACTCAAAATCATTAAGCTACACAATTATTATTACCTTTGGGTCTCCTGTATCAATATAAATTATTTACCTCCTAGATGGTTAACTGGAGCAAGAAATAAAACAAGTGTTTTACATAGGAGAATTTGACTTCATAGGAGTTAGAAAAATCTGCGCAGGAAGTCTATCTGTTTTGACATCCATCTTTGGAGTTTTGAGCTTTCATCACTGAGGCTTACAGGAGGGATGATCCTTCTGACCAGGGCCTGTGAGGTTGCACTGAAGAGGATGGCTCAGTTTGTGTACTTAAAGCTTTGGTTATGAATATTGATTGTCCCGTTAGCAGTTAAATACTGTCTTTGACAGTTGCACCTTTTGACATACCAGCCTTCAAGGGAGTACTCTTAACAGAATAATACAAGTAAATTTCACACTCCTATGACATTCAGTTAAAGTTTGTAGCTGTTTAGGAAGCCAGGTACCTTTATCTCTAAGTTGAAGTAGCACATTCAATTCTATTGTTAAGTGGCAGTTGCTGCCATTTATTACCAGGTTGAAAAAGTTCAAAAAAGTATGAATTTTTTCATAGCATGTGCCATACTTGATTTTTTGCTTTGTTAGAATGGACACATATGGTTAGATGATAGATGTCAGCAGTAGTGAATCAGCAGAAGGAATAAGGGTCTGGACAGGAGGACAGACCATGGCTTGTCCATCTTGCTCTGTTTTTTATTTACTGATTTTGATTTCATTAGAAGTACTGAATGGCAAAAGAGAAACTGGGAGCACCACTGGAACTGTTAATGGCAAGAAGTAACCTAGCATAATAGTAGCTGACCTCAGTTCAGGGAATGGCTAACTCTTTTGTCCCTGTTCCGCACACTGAGCACTGCTCCTATGTGCCAGCCTCCTGGCTGGCCGACTAACCTGTTGTTCTTGGTGATGCCTGGAAAGGCTGACCTGGACCAGAGACTAGACAGGATAAAAGGAATAAAATAGGTATTTATTGGAAGGATACACCTTGGGCAGTGCAAGAGCCTGGTTGGGGCTACATCCAGATCAAATCCAAGATGGATCCCGGTCATGAGTTTTTACACTTTTTAAAGTTTTGGTTCATCTACGTGTTGGGGTCAATTGTCCAACCACAGCCCCAGGCCATGAAGTCTCAGCCCCCTTGCTTGCCCCCTTTCCTTCACTGTTGTTTATGCTTTTTGGGTACTGATTGTTCTTGATTCTCCAGCTAGGAAGGGATTGTTTTGTCTAACTACCCTGTGAAGAGAACCTACTAACACTTAATATGAAGTTTCAGAGTTGCACTCCAAGCAGCAGAGAATCTGAAAAATATATAAGCTAAAACCCAAGGCATCATTGAGACCTGTTGAGGCTTGGGTTGCATTGGGTGACCATATTCTTAGTTCTTGCTTAAGATCCTCAGAGTGAGATCTTTATATCCCATCTAAGGTCACTTCCAGTTTTGATTGTTACAATAGATGGCATCTGTATTGAACAGATTATATAATGTCTGCTTTATTTGTTCTTTCTCATCCAGCGCTCTTCCATCAAACCTGTTACTAACTGCATCTAGCTGCTTCGTGACCACTTTCGTTCATAATGTTTCTTGTGGTTCCCCATGGTTTGACCACTGCTTATATGCAAGTTACTTTTTCTGAATTGCTTCAGATGAATGTTTAAAAGGAAAAAAAAAAAACAGACAAACCCAAACAACTCAGCAGCTAATAACTTTTCTCCTTGCTATGACTGGGTACTTGTGGATGTAGCAAATATAACTTGCTTTTCTTAGTGAATTGACTCCTATTTCAGAGCTTCCCTTTTTCCTGTCTTCCAGCTGCTAATAAAATGTGGTCCAGTTTGGCTATTGGATAAAGCGTTTTTACCTTTTAAGATAGCAGAGAACCAAGACATCTAACTGTTGAGAAGTACCATGAAATGTACAATTGGCAAATGTACTGGAGCTAAAGTTGAGCTTTCATATACCATTATATACCTTTGTAAGAAAAATACTTGGCGGAGAATTGGTACTGAATTCACTAAGCTATTAAAAGTACAGTTCACTTTTGTACTTTGCCATAGTTCACTAAAATAGCATGTGTACTGCATACCTCAATATAAAATACTGAGTCATTGATCCATAGAAAACAAGTTGTTAATGATCTAGCTATTCAATTGCTATTTGCAAGTCTTCAAAATTAAGACACACAAATGAAGGACATTTTGCCTTCTGTGTTGCATAAGATGTTGAAGTAGATTGTTTCCATGCAGTATGTTAATCTTACTGTATTGAGTTTTGTAGTTCATGAAACAAATAATCCAAAGTGAATAATGGAATTATTAAAGTGCAGATAGTGATCTTATGCATTAAACTCCAGTATTCATCACACTTGCTCAGTACTCCAAAACTCAGTTGAGACTGATTTCTTTGGAACTTCTTGACATTTAATACAGGAGCTGTCTGTTGGTTTGAAAATACCAATACAAAGAATTCAGAAGATACTTGGGAGTTGCCTTAAGGGGGAGGGAGGCAGAGATAAAAAGTTAAAATTTATCCCAAAAAAAGTGTCTTTTATCTTTTTTGTTTGACTCACAAGAAGCTGAAACATTTAAGAAAAATCCTTGCTTCCTAATGAAGCAGAGGGATGGGCTGTTGAGAAATGTGAGGCTCCCCCTGGCATGTTCTCTGAGGCTTGTTTTTAGCTTGCTCATTAACTTTGTACTGCGATTCAAATAAAACACCACCTGAGAGTCACTTAAGTACATTTCTATCATGAATGTACTGCTCTGTGAAGATGAAAGTGCTCTGTACACTGCAGGATGAAATCCTTGATGGAATATGCTCTGGATTTCTTGTTTTTATTTTGTGCTGAGGTACAGTGATACAGAGACTGGCAATCTAGACATTGCTGTGTAGAAAAGTATCAGCTTGCCTGGAATAGATGAGAGAATTTGCTTAAGATGCTAAATAAAAAAAAAAAGAAAAACAACAAGAACAACAAAAATCCTACAGGTTCGGGGTCACAAGGTGAGGGTATCTTGCAGTATATAGGAGTCACAGGAAAAATGTTTTTTCCACAGACCCAGCAGATACAAATATCTCATGTATTTTAGCCAAGGCTTGAGTTAAAATATGAAGTTGTTTTGATCACTTATGAAATTGTGTTCTATAAATAAAATAAATATGTATAGATCTACATACAATTTAAATTCTGCATAACATAACTGATTTACTAAGCAAAAGCTTTCAGACATAGTTGATCTTTCCCACCTGCGTGTAGAGAAAGCACAAGAGTTCTTTGTGCAGACAAGAGTAGATCGGTTTAGCCGTCACATGAGAGGAAGATAGCTGCTTCTGCTTTTTAGAGAACAAGCAGAGATTGTGAAGCCTCTACTGTTGTATTACATTGTTCATGAATTCAAGTCGAAGGGCCTCTAAAAGACTTTTTTTGTATCAATTGGGAAGTTAATCATGGTTATATGAACAAATGAAATACTGTGTCATTCTTTCACTGCTGATGTGGTGTTCTCTGTCTAGTATATGAAGTATTCATGCAACTTGAGATGGTTTGTGCCATGAAATAACTGATATAAAAAATAGAGCAAAGATATTTTAACTTGCACCTGTATTACTTCAGAGCTGTGCTGTTCTTATAAAATATTTTTTGTCTTTAAACAGATTTTTTTGATTGAGGAAAAAAATCTAAAGCTGACTCCTTTTGCACAGTGATTTCTTCTGCATTTGAAGCTTCCAGGCACATTTTTTATTTGGACTCTACCTACTGCTATAATATCTTTGTTTTTCATTAATTATCACTACTTTTGTCTCTGTATCTAGAAGGCAATGTTATGGAATTCACTTGCATTACTTTTAGAATATTAGAATTGAGCAAACATGAATGCTTAACCTCTGAAAAAAATATTAATTCTTAGGTGGATTGTGTTTCTACTTATAAACATTTTTAAGTTCTTAATTACTAGAATCACACAGTTCTGCTTATCTAAAATCAGTTATTAACAGTAGGTTTAGAAGTTAGCTTGAAAGAAAATGTATTTTCTTTACAGTGTCCATCTGCTTATTACGTTTCAGCACTGAACAGGAAGAATTATTTCCTGCCTTCATCTTTTGTTTCCTTTGTCTCTACAATGAGAGAAGAACAAAAAAATACCAGAACTCTCCTTCTGACCTGCAAAAACTTTTCGTTTTCTTTAAAGTACAGATTTGTGATAAATTACTGTATTAGTACAATGCTGCTGAAGAAAGGAATTGTAATTTTAATGTCATTTTATTGCAATGAGTGTTACAGGGAATATATTACTCAGTCATCATACAGTACATAAATGCAGTTGTGACTGCATGGATAAATGTTTTAAAAGCTGGGATTGCATGGAAGAAAGCAGTGGTTGTAGCTAAATTATTATATACTCTTCCTCTTCAAGTTGTGATTTTATTTTTGGAATAAAATCTCATTTTGACAGTTGGCTTGATCAAGCTTGCTTATTTTTAAAAAGCACTAGCTTCAAGAAGGTGGGTGGGGATCATGTGCTGCTGCTTAAGAATGTGGTTTTCTTGGTGATTTAGCAGATAGCTCAACAGAATCAGGAAATCTTCCAGACTGTTCATATTTGTTTTTCAGTGTCTGCTTTATTGTTGTTGCCAGCAATTACAAGGAACTACTTTGCTGTAGGTAAAAATGTACTAGCCCAGATGGATTAAATTTTCATTTTCTGGATGTGAGCTTGCTGCGAATTTTGCTGTTATTATAGCTGATTTTAAGAGCACTTGAGTCATTAGTCATTTGGAAAGAACTCACAAGGCTACTAGCCTTAATTTTGTGACTTCTGTGTCTGGTTTAAATATACTTTAGGCCAGGTTGGATGGGCAGCCTGGTCTAGTAGAAGCTGTCCCTGCCCACAGTGAGACGGTCAGAACAAGATGGCCTTTAAGTGTTCTTCCAACCCAGGCCATTTTATTATTCTCTGATACTTACTGTATATTAGTTTAGAAGTTTTTTGGGTTTTTTTTTTTGAGCAGAGTTAATATATGAAGAGGCACTAGATACATACTTTCGTGCTTGTGCATCCTATGACTATGGGAAATTTTCATCTTTAAATTAATTTCATAAATTATTTTAAAAATGGAAATTGCAAGCTTTGAATTGCCAAGGAATGCATAAACCATTGCAACACTTGTGAAACGTTTGATGAATGGCATGACATTACATAGAGGGTAATTTTTGTATTGGTTTTGTATTTGCCAAGATCTTTATTTTTACTGGGTGTTCAGTATTACAAGCAGTACATGCGTTTTAAAGAAATATCCCTCTAAACAGGTATTCTGCTTCAAATGGCAGAATAACAGATTCATTGTAACTCTTAAAAGGCTTCTTGCAGTCTGGTGGAAATAGTGTTGTAGCAGCTGCTTTGTAAGGAGAGAGAGAACAGGATGGCACGAAGTTTAAGAATGCTGTGGCATTATACTTTTACTGAAATTAATTGTTTATGACTTTTTTTTTTTTCTTTGCTGTAGTCGTGACATGGAGAATAAAGAAACCCTTAGGGGGTTGCAGAAGATGGATGACCGCCCAGAAGAGCGCATGATCAGGGAGAAACTCAAGGCAACGTGTATGCCAGCCTGGAAGCATGAATGGCTGGAAAGAAGAAGCAGGAGAGGCCCTGTGGTAAGTGGCACTGATGGAAGGGCAGTATCTGTAACAGCTATTACAAATAAAAATCTCTTCAATTTCTTTCTATTAGAAACCTCCTTTTCGTAGCAATTTCCCTGCTCCTGGTGGTGGTGCTGCTGTCGGTTTCCTAGGCGGTGTTTAGCAGGACAGCGTGGCTCTCTTTCCGGGATGCCCCGTGATTGTCGCTGTTTATTTTCACGCCAAGGCGCTGTCGGTGCGCTCTGAGCCGCCCCGCGCGGCCGCGGCACCGCTGCCCTCCAGCGGCACGGCCGAGCCAGCGCTGCTCACCCGGTGGAACCTGTCAAACCGGGAGCACCCGGAACCCGGCTCTTCTCAGCCAGCTCTCAGCTCCCCTGGGGCTTGCGTGACAGGACTCCGTCAGCCTTTTGGCTACTGCTTTGGCATAAATGGCTTGGGAGTGCTTTTAAGAAACATAGGTAGATCAAACCTGAAATATTTTAAGAGTAGTTCAATTCTGTTCGGCATAATGCTGGTTAATTAATTGCTATTACTTACCTATGAACGCATTGGTTGATGTGGCTCCCATGTACCACTAATGTAGTTAAGATCATCTGATTCAGTAGGCAAGTGTTTGGAGACAGCTTTTGTGGAACAGAAATAAGAAGGTTCTGTTGTGAGAAATAATGTTGAAAATACTTACAAGTGCACCAAACCCCATTACCTCAAAGGGTCAAATAACACAATTTTAACTTACAAAATCTAAATGCTTTTGGGTTACTGAATAGCTTGAAATTATTTCCTTGCTCAGCTCACTTCCCTTGAGGTTTCTGGGTGTCTTAATACCACATTTGGTGCTCTAGATTCTCAATTACTATAATTTGAATTTTTTTATGTTTTCAGGCACAAGTAGTTTGTCCATAGGTACATGAATTTGCATTTTGGTCTTCCTGGCAAGGAGAAATATTACTGTAATTGGTAGGAAGGGAAAAAAAAAAGTTATGACTGCTCTTTATATTTCTCTTTTATCCTGTTCACTTTCATAACTGGACACTGAGTCTAGACGTCTCTTCCTATCCTGAGGAGAGAAAGCTTCTTGCAGTTTTTGTCTTAAAGAGACCTCTTGAACTTTCTAGGAGAGATCTGCTCTGTTTATCTGAGGTGATGCTTGGAGCTTTCTTCCAGTGTTGAGTCAAGCCTCTGAGACATTGAAAAATGTAGAACTAAAACTGAATCTTCCCAATGTAACTATTTTTAATTCGATTCCCAGGGATGTTACTCTTCTTATGCATTATGTGGGTCTGACTGGCAGAAAGCTGAAAGTTGTCTTGAGATATTCCAATCCTTCTTTTCAAGATTAAGTATTCATGCAACAAAGCATTGTTGTGTATGTACACCCTTTGCTTGAGCACCCCCCTCTATCCAGATTGTGCAGCACCATGCACAATGGTTAGCTCAGATACCAGATGTGGTATAGCTGTTTTGCTTTTATGGCAGACAAAATTTGTGAATGCGGTTTTTACAAAGAACAGCACACGTAATTTTGCTGGATTACCTCCATGGTTGAAGTCTTTTTTTTTTTTTCAAAAGTGTTGTACTAAAGAAATAGTAGCCCTAGTATTTTTCAGCTGATGCTATGTAGAATGGATGGGTCTAGTATTATTGCTCTTAATAAACACAGTACCTGTAAAGAAGATAATTCTTTTGCCTTCAACTATCCAGGTGGGGAAACTGCTAATTTTCAGGTTTCGTGAATGATAATTATATAAGTACTTTAAGAATCAAATCAGTTGCTGCCATGACTAACATAAGCTGCACAAATGGACAGGACGAAAGGTTCTTGCTTTTGTGTTCCATATAGATTAGTAAGCTGATCCCTCTTAGATGTTAGTAATATGGCCTAAGGAATATTTGTTTATCTGTATAATGGTTTAATTACAACAAAAAAGTTACTGATTAATTTGTTTGCTTTAATGTAAAATTGCCAATTAATAATTTTAACATGTGGTTTAATTCCTGCAAGGTGGTGAAACCTATACCTGGAAAAGTAGATGGATCAGAAATGAACAAACTTTGTCTAGATCCTCAAGCTGAAGGGCAAAATATTGCTTCGTCACCTACACAGAAAGGAAGACGTAGTCCTTCTCCTAGCAGTTCCTCTTCATCATCTGCTAGGACAGTTAAATCTGAGTCACCAGGTGTTAGAAGAAAAAGGGTATCTCCAGTGCCTGTAAGTTGCAAATTGTGATATAATTTTCAATTTGGCTATATTCTACAATCTTTTGCTTATGGGGCAGTTAGTCTTCCAACTGTAGATCAAGATGCTGATAATAAAGAGGTTATTACAGGGTATCACTTGAATGATGTATGTAGGTCATATGGTATTTCTCATATGTGTTTTCTTTTTCTTCAGTCCTGCATTCATTTGTAATTGCTAGGAAAAAAATGAAGAAATATAGGTACTCAATCATGAATACATGTATGTTCTCTTAGCTTGATTAACATGAAGAAGTGCTGATTTTTTTTTTTGCTGCTTTTGTTTTTGTTGGGGGGGTTTTGTTAGTTTTTTCGTTGCTGGTTTTTTTTTTGGTTGGTTGGGTTTTTTCTTTTTTTCTTTTTTTTTTAACTGTCGTCAGTTTCTAGTGCCTGTCAGTTCTGTGGGCAGGTATATTCCATTAAGGATAGGACTGTGGATGAGATTAAAATTCCTGTAGAAAAGTCTTACTGATATGCTGTTGTGATTCTCTATTTCAGAACTTGTCTTTATGTACAGATTAGTGAAGACTTATATATGTACATTGTTAGAAGTCTAAAATCACTATCACTGCATCTAGAATAGAATGTTTTGAGCAAGAGTAGCTGTCTTAATTAAAGAAGATCAAGAGTATATTTTGAGCAATAAAATATTGTTGTAAAAATGCTCATCAACAGTTAAATTTACAATGCAATTCACAGTGCAGTTAGAGGATAAATCTAATTGGTTTTATTTCCTCATTGTTCTAAACAAGTTTTCCAGTATCAGTTAAAATATGGACTGCCATTATTCTGAACTAGAGACAAGTTATAGCACAGCAGCACTGGTCCTTTCCTTTCAACAAGATAGATTGAAAGGTTAAAAAAAGAAAACAACCATTTTTAATTGGTTGGGTTTTTTTATTTTATATTAACTTTTCACATTAAAAACATTAAAAATCCTATTCACATTTTACTTACATGATGGACAGTGAATTCATTATTACTTTCATCCTAACATGAAATTCAATGCATACAAATAAAAGCAGAAGATCTGAAATGCAATAGACCTATTAATGCATCTCATAATGTTAGAAATGTGAAGAATTTAAATGAAGACAATCTTCCTAAAAAGTTTGGGCCATTGATTTTTTTTTTATTATGGGGAAACAATATTAAAAAAAACCCAAAAGCATCCTCATCTAAAAGTTGTTTTCATGGTGGAAAAGGGAGAAAGCCGAGTCTTTTTTTTTCTTTTCTTCAGAATTTTCTTAAACTTTTGATCTTTGTTGAATTTGTTAACTGTAGTCATAGCATTTTTTCATTTATTAAATATATTAGCATTATAGCCTTATAGAATTATCTCCTTTATTGATAAGTAAGTCTCTGATTATCTTTGGATTGAATTGTACTTGATAATTCAGTAGTAATATGGTAAGGCAACCAATGATGACCTGAAAATAAGAAGCAATTTAAAAGACTCCTTTTGTGTCCCAATGTCAGACAAGTTTCAGCTACAGAATTTCAGTTTTCTTCTGCCCTTGAGTTCTGGACAAAAGTAATTTTTTTAAATCATGTAGTCTAAGAGATTATAGTAGTTCCAGGTTTTGGGGACTCTTACTCTGGAAACAAACAAACCATACCTATTTAAATGTTTTTCTATCCTTTGAATGCTCATGACGGAGGCCCTTCTGTAGTTTCAGAGCGGACGGATAACACCACCGCGACGAGCCCCGTCTCCAGATGGCTTCTCTCCATACAGCCCTGAGGAGACAAATCGCCGTGTCAACAAAGTGATGCGAGCCAGGCTGTACTTGCTGCAGCAGATAGGACCCAACTCTTTCTTAATTGGAGGCGACAGCCCTGATAATAAATACAGAGTGTTTATTGGGCCCCAGGTAGGGAACTTTTTTGTCTCATCAATTCATAGTTCATCTCGGAAAACTGTTCAAAGCCAGGTTAGTTCAATTGATGATCACTGTTCTATAAAGTAGAACAGTTTTAAAGTTGTAATCTGTACTCGTGTAATACTAAAATCAGTTTGTAATTTGTAAATTATGTTTGTCTACAGTTTTCTCTTTTTTAAAAGAAAAAAGACTCATTCCTAGAAGTGTCTCTGAATTATATCTCTTACATATTCTTGGCTAAAATTTGGCCACTTAATTCCTCTATTCATGGGATGTATATAAATGACAAATACATGACATAATTCTCTTAATAGTGTGATAATTTCATTAATACCCATAATGAGATCCTTTTAATAGGCTTTCTTTGTACTAATGTGATGCAGTATTGGGCCACATCCAGGTTGGGTAAACAGAAGCATCTCATTTAAGTTTGATTCATGTCATATTGTGACATCATACTTCCAATATGAAGCATAAAAATAGCTTCAGTTAATTTTTAAAAAAGGGGTGGGGGAAGAAAATAAATTGAAACTGGTATAGTAATTTTATGCTTTCGTGGATGCATTTCAGAATGATATTTTAGGAATTCTCTTTTTTTGTAAGGCTACGCAAGAGGACATTTATGCCTATATATAATTTTTTTTTGGTGGGGGGATGGATGTGTTCTATAATACACTTAAACGTGGAAAAATTACCAAGTCAGTAGAATCTAGCATGTACTTTTGTTTGCAGACTTGCAGCTGCGGCCGTGGGACATTTTGTATTCATCTGCTGTTTGTTATGTTGAGAGTCTTTCAGCTTGAACCCTCAGACCCAATGCTCTGGAGAAAGACGCTGAAGAACTTTGAGGTAATCAATTTCTAATAGATGTAATGACAATCTAGGATACACTCCATGATGTCTTTAGGACACTATATTAAAAATTTTGAAAACTTAGATTTCAAAGCAACAAGAATATATATATATAATTATATCTTTAATTCAGTCTTAGGAGTTCTGTAAGTGGAAAAAATTACTTGCAAATATAAGACATAACTGCATAAATAGTAGAGAGCTGTAGTTTAGTGAGTGATTCAACTTGTGTGATTTTCTATTAAAATTTATAGATGTCTCACTGATTTGCTAAAAGGAACAAAAAATATGGGTATTTTGAACTAATTGTGTGTGTACTTAGCCCTGTTATTTATTTTCAATAAACAGATAGGTTTTTGGTGTAAAATGTTTCTTGTGATCTTCTTAGTAGTAAGACTTCTGAAATTTCTGCTGCTACTGCTAATCCGTTATTGTGAAGGAGAATATATTTTTCCTGTTAGCAGTAGTTTATGCTTTGGTAATATGACTTTTAATTACAAGGTATTCATAGCATAAATAAGACTGTTGCTATCTTTTTTCTGATGTTAGGTTGAGAGTTTGTTCCAGAAATATCACAGTAGGCGTAGCTCGAGGATCAAAGCTCCATCTCGTAACACCATCCAGAAGTTTGTCTCACGCATGTCAAATTCTCATACATTGTCATCATCTAGTACTTCTACATCTAGTTCAGAAAACAGGTTAGTATTTTTTAAAGGAATTACAAGCTGTATTCTTTAGTTTCAGAATCACCTACATTCTTTTTGTTCAGAGCTGCTTTCATTTCAAGCCACGCTAATTCTCTGCATTTGCAAGCAGTCAAGTCAAGCATACATTAGTCACTGTGGTACCAAGTGGGCATATTTGTTTCGTAACTTCTGTTTGGGAAATGTTAAGTAGAGTTGTGAAAAAAAAAATTTTGACCCTATATGAATTTTGCGACACAAACTTTTGAAATCTTGAGTGCAAGACTGAAGCATATATCAACTTTGGAAACCTATTGTGTGCATTTTTTTAAATACAGCACTTGTGCAAATGTTAACAAAAAAATAAACATTTTTTTTTTGTCTCCTGTCCTGCTTTGGAGAAAAGCTTGTGCCTCTGACAACGCACTGAAAAATGTTTAGGTAAATGCACTCTATATAAACACATACATAAATATAAAAACAAGCAAGCATATGTTTTTAAAACTACTTCATTAAAAATGGGTGATTAAATTATTTAAAGGGAGCTATTAAAATATTTGTTACGCCTTGTCTATGAATTTCAAGTGATGTGTTATTCTTTCATATTTTTTTCCCTGACTACTTCTACTTAAGTTCTTTTGTATGTTCTTTCCCATGGTTTTGAAAGATACTGATTAATGTTTTAAACAAATAATTTCTGCTTGCATTATTTAGTGGGTAAACTGTCCATCATTTAGAGAGATCCAACCAAAGACAGAAACCCTAATCGAGGCTTTATTTTGTGTGAAGTGGAATCTAACTTAAGGAGTACCTTGATATGTTACTTTGTGATAAAGAGCATATAGTAAGATGAATATATTCAGGCAGGGTTATAATTCTGATATACAGATTGTGACCGTAATTTCACTTAATCTTTTATTTATTTTTCCAAATTGTGTCACTGTAAATAAGCTGCATTAAAAAATTGTTAAATAGATTATTATTCTGGAACTACTTATCTGGCATACCAATTCCTTTTATGTTGACACTTCATGTAGGAAATTTTTTTTTCATTAGATTGTGAGCTTTGCTGCATTAGTTGTCACTTCTTACAGAATGAAAGATTTTTCAGTTGTTTGCCAGTACACCTGATGATACTCATTCAATGAGAGAAGCTGCTGTTTTGTGCAAGTCTAAATTTGAGGATCAGATTAATTTGAGAGAGAAGTTTACTCAGTTCTGATAATTACTGTGACTTGCACTTATGTTTTGCTTAGTTCTAATTCTTAAAAAAATAAGTTTCTAATTAATATAAAATATATATACACACGTCTAGAATTATTTTTTCATTGTAAGCTTACTTTTGTGGATTTTTTCAAGGAATGAATAGCTTTGCAAGCATTTGCAGAGGAATAGAAAGGAATGCATGTGTATAGAAATAAAGCATGTACAAGTTAATTTTATTTCAAAAAGATGTTGTTGGTGAACAAATGCAGGGTGCCTGTAAAGTTTTAGATGCACACCAACTATAACTTAATTTTTTTGCAATGAGTAATTAGAGTTTTGCACATTTAAACAGTATTGCAGAAGATTAAAAATCCGTGCTTTTCATGGCATGTTGTTTAAGTTTAGAAGAATTTTTTGGTAAATCTCTGGTTATATTCATGTAAAAATTACAGTGGAGAAAAATAAAATAGAATGGAAATTAGGAGGTTGTTTAAACATCTGTGTGTGACATTTATGTTAGTGTTCATGTGAATCTTATTCCATCAGTTTCTGTTAGTGGCAGAAAATTCTTAAGTAGTTGTTTATTTTTTCAGTTTTACTATGTTCATCAAAGAGTATTTACAGTTTCTTGTAAAGGGCTAAAGACTGCCTTGTAACTCCATACTTTGAAAGGAATGTGATGAAAAAGAACCTGGGTAGCTTTCAAAATACAAAATTCCCTGGTTTTTCAAGCCCAGATGGTAAATTAAAAAGTGAAAGTTGGTTTTTTTGAAGAAGCCTTAGGAAAAAAATGTTAAGTGCCCAAAGCTGGGCCTTTCAATCTCTAATTGGTATCTGACCTAGTTTGGAAAGATGTCATGTGTTTTGTGACTTTCCCTTTCATTTTAACAAAGTCTTGTCTGTACTCAGTGCTTCTAAAAATCTGGTTGCTTACTTATTCAGACCAAGGTTTAGGAGAATGATTCATGAGTAGCCTGTAGTTATCCAGAAGTGACTGCTCCAAACTGGAAGTTAATCTTTTTTCACTGTTAAAGCCTGTTCTGAATTCTGATACGTCGCTTCTACAATCACAAATTTCTCTCTTTATAGTATGAAGGATGAAGAAGAACAGATGTGCCCTATTTGTTTGTTAGGCATGCTCGATGAAGAGAGTCTAACTGTATGTGAAGATGGCTGCAGGAACAAATTACACCACCACTGCATGTCAATATGTATGTTATATTTGTTTTGTCAAGGTCTGGTGATTCTAAATCTGCAGAAGTATTATAGCTTAGGTTGGGTTTGGGTTGTTTGTTTTATGCTCAATAAAAAAAGCCCAGAAATCTGCTCACAAATGATCACTGGTAACTCTGAAAATTTGGTATCATTCAAGTACTATTGATACCTTATTTTTACTTGAGTCTGTAATTCCATGCTCTGATAGAGAAGTTACCTGCAGGTCTAGAGGTTTAAGCCTCTCTCTCATCTGAGTGAAAAGATTATATCCTGTTAGAATAAGGAAGAGACTTTCAGCTCCCTGTGACTTGTCATTAGAATGTATAAAAGTCACGTAATGAAGTATGTTTATATAATACATAAAATTAAGTATATAAATATTTACCGTTTGCATTAGCAAATAAAATTTTCCTATATTTGAGGTGCAAAAGGACCTGAATTTCAGTTCATAACTTAAAAATATTAATGGTAGTACTGAAGTGAAGCATTTCTTCATGCAGAACAAAAAAAGTTTAGGCATCCATATTTTAATGCCTAAAATCTTCCGGTTTTGTACATTGAAAAACTTAAGTGCATATGATCCTGTTGCTGTATTCCAGGGGCAGAAGAATGCAGAAGAAACAGAGAGCCACTTATCTGTCCACTTTGTAGATCTAAATGGAGATCTCATGATTTCTATAGGTGAGGATTCTGTTGGGGTATAATAAACTGTTTCTGGATCTTTAATTGATATTTCTGAATATGCTGGATTATTTACCTCAGATGTTTAATTTGTTCATCTGTGTTGTTCTTGATCTGTAGTCATGAATTGCCAAGCCCTGTGGATTCTTCTATTCTCCGTGTGGTTCAGCAACAATCTCAGCAGCAGTCTGCAGCTGGATCACAGAGAAGAACTCAAGATAGCAATTTTAACCTTACTCATTATGGAGTCCAGCAGATCCCTTCTACATATAAAGATTCAGCTGAGCCATGGATTCAGGTAATTCTATTTCGTAGAGGACATAATAGCCTTTAGAGTGTAGAGGTGGGTTCAGCTGGACATGGGGTCGCACACTTAAAAATGAGAACACTTGTATTTCCTTTATTTCTGCCATTATTTTCATCTAGTATAGCTAGACCTTGATTTCAGGATTGTTAATATCAATGTCTGGAAACCAGCTTCATACTTAATAATTAAAATTCTCTTAATAGAGTTTTTACAGAACCAAGTAGCTTTTAATTTATGATGTTTCATTTCTATCACAGAGTCTTTTTAAGACACTGTACCTCCAGACATATTTTTGCTGTCAGCAAAATGATGATTTTTAACTGGAAATATTTTTCCTCTTTTTGATTGTTCTTGTCTGGTACTTAAGTTGCAACATTGTTCATTTTGACTCCTGTAATGTTGCCTTCTTCCTCATCAGGTGTTTGGGATGGAGCTAGTTGGCTGCTTGTTTTCTCGAAACTGGAATATACGGGAGATGGCACTTAGACGTCTTTCCCATGATGTTAGTGGTGCTCTGTTACTGGCTAACGGTGAAAGCACTGGAAACTCCGGAAGCAGCAATGGAAACAGCACAAGTGCTGGAGCTCTGGGAGCAGCTAGCGGGTCATCTCAGACCAGTATCTCAGGAGATGTGGTGGTGGAATCCTGCTGCAGTGTGCTGTCCATGGTCTGTGCTGACCCTGTCTACAAAGTGTATGTTGCTGCTTTAGTAAGTAGTTGTTTACTTGTCTCCTACTAATTTCATAGTTACTTCATTTTTGAAGGGGGAGGGAATGGGAGAAGATATGTGAAATCAGGAATACTAGTAATTGTTTTTGAGCACCACTGATGACTTCTAACTTCCCTTTGAAAGTAGGATGATAAAAATACTCATCATAAGTGAAAGGACATGATTTCACTGGCACTTGCCACAGTGCTAATTGTTGACAATATTTGTATGTCTTTTCACTCTCAAAGAGGAGTTGACTAACTCTAGCAGTGAATATGTAGTAAGCTATTTATCCTTTGAATATTTCATTGACATTTTGAATGCAGTTTAGGTAGAACTGAACTTAAAACTCTTTCATGTTTATTTACGTCTCTTTAAAAAAATTAAATTGTGTAGCTAGTTGGATTTCACATGCATTGGTTTTTTTCTTTCTCTTAGAAAACTTTAAGAGCCATGCTTGTGTACACTCCCTGTCATACTTTGGCAGAGAGGACTAAACTACAGCGACTTCTCAAGCCAGTAGTAGAGACGATATTAGTTAAGTGTGCAGATGCTAACAGGTATGATGTCTCATGAACTTCATTTTGGATTTTTACTGAAATATCTTAAAGCTTCATTTGTTGCTATTCATGTGTAAGTAGTTGATATTAAAATGTGTGGATTGTAAATATATATCATTGTTCTGCTAGCCTAACTGCTCCTGGCAAACTTCCAGCTTGAAATATGTAGGTTTTGAAGGCAAGTTATTGTATGCTTTGTTTTCATAAGGGCTTTTTCCCCTGGTAAGTAAAGGAAGATGTTGGGTGCAGTCATGAACCCATCCCTTCCGTCTCCGTTTCTATTGCTTTGGTCTAATTCTCATGACTCTCCTTAGAGCTATTAGCAAGTACTCCTCAGAATGTTTCCTACTTCAGCAGTTCTTACACATCTTTGCCATTAAGTAGTAGCAGTAACATAACACCTGTGATTTGTAATTCAGAGTGTAATGATAGGAGATGGCTGTTTAGGGTGAATTGCCCTTGGCTCGAGTCTTCCTGTCCTAGGCTACTCTGTTTGTTCTGCTAGGCCAACCATTTCTTCTCCTGTACTGTAAACTAGATGCAGAACTCCACCAACTTGAGTTTTGTCTATCACAGTTTAATTTCTAAGCAGCATTTTTTCTGAAACTGCAGCTAGAGATCCCCCAGCAACAATCTAGGAAGAGAATATCTAAAGTTGAAGTGACAAGTGAAATAGAAGTGGTTTTATGCATTTGGCCACATTTTGCAAGAAAACAAGGCAATTTGGGCTTTTGTTTGTATATTTCTGATAGACACTACATTTCTGGAAGTATCCTTGTAAAAATGTCACAACCACTGGTAGCTTACAAAGAGTGGGTTATAGAAATTTACTGGAATAAAATGATGTGAAATCATTTTGCACATAATTCCTAGATGATGATTTTTTAAGTGTAATGAATAGAATGTTTTCCCTTGAAAGCATTTGCTAAAGGAATTATTTTTTTGGTTTTACTTTCTTACAGTCGAACAAGTCAACTTTCAGTCTCAACGCTGTTGGAGATGTGTAAAGGTCAAGCTGGCGAGCTGGCAGTTGGGAGAGAAATACTTAAATCTGGTAATAATAACTCTTCATATACAATTAAATTATAATTACAAGCAAATAATACTGGAATTATCAACTACAAGCATAGCAAAGAGAACAGTATTCCTCTCAACAGTTTGGAAGGGGGCTAATTTGGGCAAACAATGAGTAATTCTGTAGGATACAGTTCTGATCTCTGTGTAGATTGTGAACATTATACCTCAACTTCATTTTATCAACTTTTTTATAGGATCCATTGGTATTGGAGGTGTTGATTATGTCTTAAATTGTATTCTTGGAAATGAAATTGAATCTAGCAACTGGCAAGCACTGCTGGGACGACTTTGTCTAATAGACAGACTTCTGTTGGAATTTCCTGGTGAATTTTACCCCCACATTGTCTGTGGAGATGTCTTGCAGGCTGATACTGTAGTTGACAGGTACTTGCTTGTACTATGAACGTTACTCTTTGTAGTTGAATTTGTTGGTGGCGATTTCATAAAAGAAGTAATTGTTCTAACTCCTGTAAACAAATAACATATATTTTTATGCAAAGCGTGCTTGCTTTACAGAGTAAATTGTTGTCTTTTTTAAACTTCTGACCTGTGAAGCATTTTTGAAGCACCAGCACAACAATAAATATCCTTCCTACTTCAGAACTGGCAACTAAATACATTATCTTGAAACATCTTTTTTGGTACTAGTCAATGAGAGCACGGCAGTGTATAAAAGACCTCTTTTCTTTTTTTAGGTATAAGAAACTTCTCTCCCTCTTAACTTTCGCCTTGCAGTCAATTGACAATTCCCACTCAATGGTTGGCAAACTGTCACGGAGAGTATTTTTAAGTGCAGCAAGAATGGTAGCAAGAGTGCCCCATATTTTTGTAAAGCTGTTAGATATGTTGAGTGTGACAAGCTCAACTCATTATGCAAGGATGCGTCGACGTCTGATGGCAATAGCAGATGAAATGGAAATTGCAGAAGCCATTCAGTTAGGCATGGAAGAAATGCACTCTGGGGAATGCCGACATGAAGACTTTTTACAGCTACCTGTGCCAGATAATTCTCCAGAAACAACAGAAAATAATACCCCTAATAATACTGTGCAGTTATCAGGGAAAAGTGGGAAAGGTTTGAGTGACAGAAAACTGAGTGCCAGTCCAGATGACATTTCTGAGATGCTAGCTGGCCTTGCTATGGGCCTTCCTGTTTCATCAGTAACCACTGAGCAACCAAAACCAGCCATTCAAACAAAAGGAAAACCCCACAGTCAGTGTGTGAACTCTCCCCCCTCATCCAGTCATTCCCAGTCACTATTCCCAACACTTCTGTCTCCATCAAACCCATCTGTACCAGCTGGCCCTGTAACAGATGTCTCCAAACTTAGACCTCAGGGATTTGTTCCCTGTAAAATCCCCTCACCTTCTCCTCAAACACAGCGGAAACTTTCCCTCCAGTTTCAGCGAAACTGTTCTGAAAATAAAGAATCTGAGAAACTTTCTCCAGTTTTTACCCAAGCCAGGCCATTGCCATCCAGTCACGTACATAGGCCAAAGCCATCGCGACCCACCCCAAATGATGTGAACAAGCAAGGAGAAACCTTAAAAAGCAGTATGACACTTGACCTGAATGATATTTCACAGTGTGATAGCAACAGCAGTGCGGTTATACCAAGTGAAGACACAGTGTTCACACCAGTAGATGAAAAGTGCCGGCTGGATGTTAATGCAGAGCTGAATTCCAGTATTGAGGACCTACTTGAGGCTTCCATGCCAATGAGTGATGGCACAGTTACATTCAAGTCTGAAGTTGCAGTTCTTTCTCCTGAGCGGGCAGAAAATGATGATACTTACAAAGATGATGTAAATCATAATCAAAAATGCAAGGAAAAGATGGAAGCTGAGGAGGAGGAAGCTTTAGCTATTGCTATGGCAATGTCAGCATCCCAAGATGCCTTGCCAGTAATTCCCCAGCTACAGGTTGAAAATGGTGAAGATATCATAATCATTCAGCAGGATGTAAGTATGCATATGAGAATTTAGGTTAAGTCTCAACCAAGGGTCACTGAAATTGTAAAGCAGTGCTGTTATATTTCAAAAGTGATAGAAAACATGAAGGTGCTCAATACCCTTTCATAGGAAACAGAATATAAACAGTTTGCCACTTGAGGGTGCTAAAATCATCCTTCTATGTTGTTAACAAATCTAGAGAAGATGTTTGTAAGAGAAACACCATATCATGTATCAACATTTAAAGTGAGAAAAAAGAAAGTGTAAAATTGGGGAAAACAGGAAATAGAAACAAAAATTTTAAGCAGAACTCTACTGAGTCCTTATGCTGATTTACTTTGAAGGCAATTGTACAAAACCAAACTGATTTTTGAAAGAAGGAATGGGAAAAGATCTTGTCTTCCTATCTTGAGAGTAGATGAGAAATACTTTATTAGCCAGACAAAAATACATCTATATTTGCAACTAGATAAAAAGCATAAGAAATAATAATAATAGAGATGGGGGTATTTTATTTATGATCCTTTGAGGTAACATGTAAAGCATAAAATGGGAGGATAAATTAAATAGAAAACAACCTGGTTTTGGTTCTGTTTAGTGTAGGTACAAGCTAAAGCCTTAAGTAGATGTGAGATGAGGAATAAAAAAAAAAGTTGTCCTCCAATTTATGTCCTTAATCTTGCCTTTCACCTTCATGTAGTAACACAGAGGAAGCTCTGTTTCATGTAGTAGTTATGTGGGTTACAGAATACCCCGGTGCCTCGTCTCAGCTGAGACCTGTATAACAAGCAGTTCAAGGAAGTGTAAGGGAGAGGAGGGGTATATAAGCTTGGATATTTTCTAACACTTTAGAATGTCTGTATTTTAGATGCATGTTAGTAAACTTGGAATTGATTTTTGAATTTAATTTGCAGACACCAGAAACCCTGCCTGGACATACCAAAGCAAAACACCATTACAGAGAAGATGCAGAATGGCTTAAAGGTCAGCAAATTGGTCTTGGAGCTTTCTCTTCCTGTTACCAAGCTCAAGATGTGGGAACAGGGACATTAATGGCTGTAAAACAGGTAAATACTTCAGGAAAGTACATCACTTTCTTGTGTTTTCTCTCTCAGACCCATTGTGTTCCTGCTTCTTCTACTCCCTGTCATGAGTTCTGATATAATACATAATTTAAAAAACCCTTATGTGCATGGTGTTAACTAAGTAAAGCCAAGTTGGAGGCAAGTATTACTATTTAAATTAATAGGTACAGAAGTATAACTGAGAAGAGGCAAATGCTTCAGTCAATATTTTTTTAAGGTTTCAGGTCTGAGTAAATTGTTCACACTAGAGCTGCTTGGGGCTGAATCAGTGGTAACAAAATAGAGGGAATTTTAGTCCAAACACCCTTATCACTTCTACAATGAACTGACACCTATGGAACAGATGAAATGTTTTTAAATTGCTCAAGCAAAGAGTATCTGCCACCAGTTATTTCTCCTTTGAAACTCTTCTGCTTGTGAAAAGGTGGGACTGTTCATGGGGTCCTGGAGACGTGAGGATGATTGTGATGCCTAAGGAAATACTCTGTAGCATACCATTATGTCATATTTAGTATGGATCAGAGCTGAGGTTGGCTCAAATCCCATTACTTCTGATCTGCCAAGTTCTCCCCTCAGTTGAATTTCTGTAAGAGCTTTAGTTATGAAACATTTAACTGGTAAAATTTTATAAGTGACACTCAGGATCCTATTTTCAGCCCTTTTCCTTCTTCCTTTTCCTCAATATCTGGAAATCAAGGGTTTTTTCCTAGTTTAAACAGAGGTGAAAAGACGGATGTTTCCCCACTCTTTACTTGGAGAAGTTTTTGTTTGTTCCCTGAAAGATTGCTCTTAATTTTCTGTGACTGTCTCACATGGAGATGTGTTCTCAGCTGATGGGGGTGGAGGTAAAAAAGTAGTTCCAGATGGTGAAAACCATCCATTTTTGTTGCTGAAAGGCGATTACAGGACTTAAATGAGGTAAATCTGAGTACCATATTTCAAAACAGGTGACATATGTCAGGAACACATCGTCTGAGCAAGAAGAGGTGGTTGAAGCACTGAGGGAAGAAATAAGGATGATGAGTCATCTGAACCATCCTAATATTATTCGAATGTTGGGTGCGACATGTGAGAAGAGCAACTATAACCTCTTTATTGAATGGATGGCAGGTAAACAACTGGTGAAAATACTGTTTGAGTCTGGAAATACGTAGTGTTGCATCGCTTGAGGTTGTGAATTCACATATTCATTGCTGTGCTGGCAACCAGTATAAAGGTCTACTTACGGAATGGCTCAAGTGGTCATAGCAATATGCTTAATGGTGCACCCTTTTGTGATTTGGCATTTTCCATACCTAATCTGTCATAGAGTTAAAGCAGTTGGAAACCCTGAAGAAAGATTCTATTACTTTTCCTTCCATTTCGAACTCTAGATGAGAAGTTATAAATTATTTTTGATTTATTTCTAGCTGAAGTGACTGCCTCTCAAACTTGCATTTTCAGTGTATCTGTGTAGCTTTAGGTTATTATTAAAAATAACCTTGCTAGAAAGTTTGGAATACCAGACTTTCATTTCTTTCATTTTTGTCCTGAGCTTTTTCATAAAAATTGTGTCAGGTGACATGCAGCGGCATTTAAAATCCAAAAATTAGTTTCAAATAATGAGCAGTAAGTAGTGCTTTTGGAAAAATTAATTCAAATCTTAAATCTCTTAACAAGTAATCTAGTAAAAAATTTTGAAATCTTTTCAGTATTGTATAGAGCAGGGACAAGAAAATCTGTCTTTATTTTGAGAAGTAGTTTTACTACTTTTATTAATTCTATTAATGTGATTTTATGTTGCTGCTGTCCAGTTACCAAGTGGTGTTTTATACATCCTTATTTGCTGTAAAAGGAAGCATTGCCCCCTAACTTATGGTCAGAGTGCTAACATGCAAAACCCCCAAGTATGTGTCATTACAAGAAGTAGTGCAAGAAATATTTTCTCAAAATTTAGAGTGTTAAACCTTTTAAGTGTGATTTTTTTTCTGAAATATTATATAGATAGTTAAATGTCAGGAATTGAGTTTGCTTCATTTGAGCCCAGGTTATATTGCAATGAGAGACAAATTGGAAATGCAAAATCTTGAGATTCTGTTACGAGTTTTGGAAAACAGAGAAAGATACTGCTTTTCCTTGATTGTCAGCGTAGTTCTATGTATTGGATGATAACAAACATAAATTAAGATATTAAGAGGGAATACTTACTGGAGGTTGCACTTACCTATTGCCTCAAAAATAGTTAATGCTCTGCTGTTTACGTGTTAATGTGAAGTGTGGAAAAGTGTTGTTTTTAAGGAAGTATAAAATTATTAGGAAGGAATTATTATTTTGTCTTTAATGTGTACATTTACATTTAGAAAGTAATTAAGGAATGAACTACATCACTTTTTGCCTATGAAATTATTTTAATTATTGAGGGTAGGGGAAGGAGGAATATTAATTAGAAATATGAATATCAAGTTCCAGTTTTAGGATGCAGTATTGAGCTCTTATTAACAGAATGTGTAAGTGTTGACAGAATGTACTTTTTTATCTTTTAGGGGGTTCAGTTGCTCATTTGTTAAGTAAATATGGAGCCTTCAAAGAATCAGTTATTATTAATTACACAGAACAACTGTTACGTGGCCTTTCTTACCTCCATGAGAATCAGATAATCCATAGAGATGTTAAAGGTGAGAATTACTGATAAATTTTTCTAAGAAGGAGTATTCAGAAGGCAGCATTTGTTTTGGCCTGAGACCTGTTTGTTCTCTCAGATACCATCAGGAATGGTATTTCTACTGGGTTTGTCTGATCATTTTTAAGAAACTATTGCTGAAATTAATCAAAACGCTACTGAAATTAATCAAAATGTTCATGGCAAGCTTGTGGATATTTGCTACCTGTCCTAACAGTTTAGAAAAATTGTCTTTCTCAGTTGGTTAAAATAAGATAGGAAGTTGCCATACAGTTTAAAACTACTTGTGCTTAAATAATGCAAATATTTACATTGAAATTATAGTAAAATCTGTGAACAAACCAAGATAAAGAAGCCAGATTTCTAGTACATGGAGATATTGAGATGAGTTTTCTTCCCTCATCCTAATTGAAGATAAATACAGTTGAACCCTGAGTAACGTGAACTTTACTGGGAAATACCAGTCTTACTGAACTTTTCCCTTTAATATCACTATAGCTGTCCACAAACTGGAGATATATAAATATAAGTAGAACGTATTGATGGCAGATCTTTGTCTTTACTAATTCTTTTTGAAATAGTAAAACTTTAAATTTCTTTTAATTATCTTTATAGCAACTCGGGGTTGCTTAATAATGAAATAACTTTAAATTTCATGAGGAGCTGTAGGCAATGAAAGCCTCTAGGGCTTTAGGGGTCACCATTTTCTTCCATTATACCATCGCCAGGCATTGTTCCAGAATCCTGTGTGTTTGCCCTACTTTGAAAATTTGATTGCCTCTCGAAATCTCTTGAACAGCCTCAAGCTGTGTGCAGTATCATTCAGGCATAACAGAAAAGTGAGGTTATTAGACTGTATCCTTGGTTTTTAGATTTTCTTCATACTGGGTTGGGAAATGTAAAACTGTTTTAGAATTTTGAAGTGGAGGGAGGAAAGGTGTCAAGTGTCTGTTCATCCTTTTGCCTTTAATAGAAAGCTAACTAACTGTATTTTACTGTGCTGTTGACAGGTGCCAATTTGCTAATTGACAGCACAGGTCATAGATTAAGAATTGCTGATTTTGGAGCTGCAGCAAGGTTGGCATCAAAAGGAACTGGTGCTGGGGAGTTTCAGGGACAGTTGTTGGGAACTATTGCATTTATGGCACCAGAGGTAAGAAACCAATTTTTAAAGTTATTTCAAAAAGTTTGTTTGAACTCTTGAAGCTAATTCAGGTAGCCAAATAACAGAAAATTGCTGTATATGCTTCAAATGTGTTTCAAATGCCTTTGTTCTAAAGATTACGAATTATTCCAACATGGTAATGATGACATTTCTTTCTTGCTGTCAAAGTTGTTTTAAGTAGTTTGCTATAAGATACAGGTATCACAAGTGTTGTTACTAATGTGACCATTTGCTCAAAAGTTAGCTATTGCAAGGTACTTTGCTTGCCACTTGCTCAAGTATTTTATTTACTAGATCTCTAGACCTGTGTAAATCATGCGGCATTTACATCACTAGTCACTCTCTTAGCCAGAAATGTTAATCAGAGTACACGTGTTTGTTGATATGTTGAGTTTTACTTCTAAATTACTCAGAGCTAAGAGACTTGGAAGCATATAATCTCATTTTTGATGTCTGTCTCTTCAGGTCCTGAGAGGTCAGCAGTATGGAAGGAGCTGTGATGTGTGGAGTGTTGGCTGTGTTGTCATAGAAATGGCTTGTGCTAAACCTCCGTGGAATGCAGAGAAGCACTCCAATCATCTTGCTCTGATATTTAAGGTGAAATATTTGGTTATTATCAGTATACTACAAAAGATGCAAAGTAATCTTTGTATACAGCAATGTGAATTTTAGAAAAGTTGCATGTAGCTTTTTTTTTATTTTTAGCTGTTAGTACAGAAGCAATACCGGTACCAATATAATCATACTTACTTCTTTAAAAAAAACCAAACTGATACCAAAAAAAAAGATACTTATACATGATATTCAAAATCATAGAACTGTAGGTTTATGTTGGAAAGGACCTTAAAGATAATCTAGTTTTACTTTCTCCGCCACTGGGAAGGTGCTGGGGCACCTTCCACTACAGCAGGTTGCTCAGAAAGGTCTGTTCTAAGATATAAAAACATAGTGCAACAGGCTAAAAAAAAATAGGGATAGAGTTGATCTTAAATTTGGCAGAAGATTTGAACTTTTCTTACAATCCTGTAAAATACAGCTTTTTTTTCCATGAACCATTTGTGTATGTATTCATATTTCAAAGTGGGGAAAGTCCTTTTGCAAAAGCCTGGTGTTCCACAATCAGATTTTGCTGAAAGGTGTTTTTCTATTATGCCATGCTATATATGAATTTTGCCCCTTCCTTTGCTAGGTCATCCACCTTGGCATTCTTGTTTCTTACTAAAATCAGTTAGTTATATTTAATTCTAAAGGTCCAGTTGAACTGTAGGCTGCAAGTAAAGGAAGTGTTCGCAGAAAACAGACATTGCATTGCAGTACTCGGATGTGTTCTAAGTAAAATCACTTATGATAAGAGATGTAATTGCCTTGGTTCTGTGTCTCTCTGAATCTGGTGGTGCCAGATTTTGATTGATTTCATCAATAACTGAATTGTAGTGTTCCCAGTCATCCTGCTTTAATCTGTCTAGATAAAATTAATTTGGTAGGGAGACATCTGTGTCTTTCTGAGAAATATTTGCCTTTGGGGTAGTAGCAGAAATACAGTAAAGGCAGTGCAAGAAAGCACATCCAGTTTAACTTCTTGTAGTGTAACATTGCTCAGTTTAGTCTCTCTCCATGGTGACTCATGCCAAGTAATAATGAAGGCAGCTAGTAGACTAAAGAATGTCCATATGTGTGCTGTAGGGGTTTTTCCTATGGCCTGCTCAGAGATATCTGCAGGATCTTGCTGTGAGAAGAACTTCTAGAGAAAAGTATCAGGAGAGAGTCAAACTAAAAAGCAATAGGTGCAAGGACAATAAACTGCAATCAGTAATGTAATCTTCCAACTGCAGTAGGAAACATATTGAATGGAGAAAAGTTCACAAATCTAACTCATCACCTGTAATTATCAGTTTGTAGAATGTTTTTGGGATAGAAGAGGAGTCTTAATCACTGACTTCTAAAAGTTATTTCCCCTTGTTCAGATTGCTAGTGCAACTACTGCTCCATCAATCCCTACACATCTGTCTCCGGGCTTGAAAGATGTGACTCTTCGATGTTTAGAACTTCAACCTCAGGACAGACCCCCTTCTAGGGAGCTGCTGAAACACCCAGTCTTCCGTACTACATGGTAGCTACTTATTTGTAAAGCTGAAAACTGAAGAAAATGCTACTGAACATACAATAACTGTCTTGCAGTGCAGTTAAGCGCAGGAAATTATATCATTCTGCTGGCCCTAATGATAGATACATCAAGAACATAAGGCCAGTGGAGGACCCTACCTAAGTATGTGATTGACAAATCAAGATCTTTACCTAAGCTCAGTATGCAACATTTGATAATTCGTGCAGAGATTTGTAAACTGTGCCTTTTCAAACATCTGGCTATATGTTAACATAAAAGTATTTTTCCTTAAATCTGCATGATTATTTAGCAGGTAAGTGATTTTTATTTTATTTAGAGCACTTTTTCAGCAGTATTAGAAGCTGAGAGGCTCAAGATCTATTTTAATATAGCAATCACTGTTCAATTTCACATGTAGATGCTCTGCAATTAGTAAGTTTTCAGTACTGGTTAAAAGGGCATTCTGTATCTGTCCCTTTTAATTGCATTATGTTCTCTGAATAACAAATCCAAATATTGGTGGAAACTTTAAAAAAAGCATTTGCCTTCCTATAAAGTAAGAGCAGGCACTCATGGTTCACTGTGCATTTACTGCTGGCCATGTAATTTCTTTTGAAATCAAAGTTTGTTTTCTTTGTATTTTTAACTTTCATGAAAAGGGGATATTTTAAAATAGTCTTTAGACAAAAAGATGCAAGCTGTGTCATGGAATATTTTCCTGACACAAGAGTTTTAAAACCAGATTTGCTGGAAATCTGGGATAAAATGCCACCTTCAACAATGATACGTTGAAGGCTCTGATAGTATAGGTTATTTAATAAACAAGATTGTTCTGTATAAAGCAACTTAGTCTGAACCATGCTAGAAGTTGTTGAGCCTTTTTTTTCATATAGCAGTTTCTTCTGGCAAATTGTGTAGGGAAGTATCATGTCAAAGGCCCCCAAATCCTTTTAAAGTTTTTATGGGAGACTTTGGCATATACTTTAGTGTGAGCAGGTGCCAAATGAGCAAATCTCATTCTTTGTGTAAAGAAACTGAGGTTACATTCTCTACTGATAACAAGTTTTACCTGCTGTTTTCCTTCTGCCGTACATCATCTATTTACTGTAGCCATTAGTGATAATTTAATTTGAAAATGTTAAAAATATTACCGTAAGAAAGGTATTTATTTTAACAAGAAACAAACTTGGACTTGAAGATCAGATAAAATAAAATGTGAAGTAAAGCTTCACCTGTAGTGCAAAACTTGTTGGTTTTTAGGAGCTGTGGGGTTTTTTTTTTAAACAGGTTTTTAAAATTATTTTAAAGGCAGGTTTTTAGATTCTGATGCATGTAATTCTGAAGGAAAATGGCAGCTCTTTCTTTTGCTTTTTTAAAAATGGGGATCTTTTTTAATCTAATAATGATTGTGTTTAATCCATTTTGAAAAAAAATACTGTTCATGTTATAACTCTTCAGAAGCCAGTTGGATTGTTGGACTCAAATAGAATTGGTTATTTTCAAAGACTCAGGACAAACTAAATAAGCTATAGTACCTTAAAAGTATATAATACAAATTGGAAACAAGACATCTTAAAGATAAGTTTACATGAATGATAGTGCTCATACTAATAAAAAAAAAAACAGACAAAACCCATGTTATTAGTTGTGAATGTGTTTCTTTTGGAAATTTTACATTCCTTTATTTTTGAAGATTGGCAGACTTTGAAGAGTTAAAAAGATAATACCGAAATGTGAAGTTTGGTAGCTCTGTTTTGTACTTGACTTTTTTTTTGACCACTTTAGAATTTCTCATTCTAATAAGATTGTTTCCAAGTCTTTCTTATGTGCAAGCTTTAAAGGATGCACTCTTGCCAATTCATGTACTGGAAGATCAGTTGTCAGATTAATACTGTTTCTGGCAGAAATGTAAACTGTATAAACTGATGAACCTCAGCTAATCAGTATTACTATGTAGATCACCATGCCTACCACATTTCAAACTCAAACTGCCTCTTAGGTGTCCAAATGCATTTGTTTGAGTTTGCATTTCGCTCGGCTTGCTGGTAATTGTGGTGTTTTTAAAATGGAGATGTGATGTAATATTCTTATTTTCTTTGGATCAAAGCTGGACTGAAAATTGTATTGTGTAATTATTTTTTGTGTTCTTAATGTTATTTGGTACTTAAGTTGTAAATAACGTCTACTGCTGTTTATTCCAGTTTCTACTACCTCAGGTGTCCTATAGAGTTTCTTCTACCAAAGTTCACTTTCACAATGAAATTATATTTGCTATGTGACTGATTCCTAAGACTTCCAGGGCTTAAGGGCTAACTTCTATTAGCACCTTACTGTGCAAGCAAATTTTACAGAAATCTCTGGGTTAAGAAATTTGGCTTCATTGTATCCTTTGTTATTTTAAATATATCAAGATATTTTAATTAAAATTTTTACCCCATTGAACCAATTTTATATAGTATAATTTGTACGTATTTTGGTGGTTTTTGTCTTTATAGTAAATAAAAGTTTTTGAACAAACTTTGTCCTTTACTTACTGTAAACCAAACACGTTCCTTTTACT
This sequence comes from Cossypha heuglini, assembly GCA_027576195.1. Lineage (NCBI taxonomy): Eukaryota > Metazoa > Chordata > Aves > Passeriformes > Muscicapidae > Cossypha > Cossypha heuglini. Next base: position 17,189,796 of record JAODKT010001744.1, read on the forward strand.
GATGGAAATATCTCTGGTACACTTCACTGTTCATACACAATTTCATACACTTGATATATCAAGTCTTAGTTTCTAATATTAAATGACACGAGTGAGTGAATACTGGCCTACATACATATTTATATATCTTGGGTGAATAAATAAAGAATGCTTAGTTAAAGGGCAGCAACAAAGACTAATTTCTGTTTTTAAAACTTCTGTTATGACAGCACTGTTATCTATGAACCTCACTTGATGATGCCTTTGAGCCAAGAATTGTCTAAATTTTGCATTACTGCAAATGTAACAATTACCTATTCAGGTGAGCCAGTTAGGTCAGTTGTAGAGCCACTGAAGTGTATGTTGGAAGTTAATCTCTTGTTTTATGTTTCTGGTGAAATGATTCTGTTACTTGAGATTTTAATAGGCACCATAAGCCTTTTCTTATTCAGGCAATCCATATATTGCAAAGCTAGGCTAATTTCAATGCTTGTCTTTCTCCAGATAATTTTGAAGTCTTAAAAATAATCTTTTTTCATGTAAACAGAGTTCAACTATAGACTTTCTTGTGACTATAAATTCTGTATTTCAAAGGACTGAACTTCTCTAATATTTTCATATTAGAATATTAAATATTCTAATAATTCATATTCTAATTAATACTCATCAAAGTATGAGACTTTCTGCAGGTAGAAATGAGTGTATCAATTCACCAGAAAATCTGGCAGCAGAAATCTTCAAATAAATCCTTTTCAAATCAGAAAAATGTACTACCTGAAATGTCAGAAAGGAAAATACATGGCGCGGATTAAGTAGGAGATAAACTGATTATAATGACTAACTAGAGAAGTTACACTACTGTGTCACACCTGTGATGTTGCAGCCTCTTTTTTTGGAACAAGGGATGGCAGACATCACTGATATCCAGCAGGTGGCAGTGAATTTCAAAGACACCTACTTAGGGTACCAAGGGCATGTTCAGTACTTCCACAGGCAAAGGGTAAGCTCAATGCCTGGTGCGACTTCTCCAGTGGGAATAAAATCACATTTCTGCATGTTGGTCATGGGTTGAAGTCTGATGGTGTTTCATCTTTGCAAGTTCTCACTCGAGGCTAAGACTGCCTCCAGAACACACTGGAGTGTCACAAGGGTCGTGTATGTTGTTTCAGCACATGAAAGTGGGCAACTGTGACTGCCCTACTTTTAAGAGCCACAATATGCATGTGTTGTGGTGAACGTGTGTTGTTTTCTGGTTATAGCACACGGCTGCTGAAACAAGAGTTCCAAGTATTAAGACCTTTCTTCCCTGTAATGACCGAGGAAGGCCAGGAGATGGCAGGGAAGCACTTTGCGGCAGTCACTGTGCCTTTTCCTGCTTTTTCCTTCAATTTCTTCAGTTTGCAGTAGCCGATCGCTCAGCTCCTGTTCTTGGAAAAGATGAGGCAGGCTAACAGTAGAAGTTAAGTGATTATGGAATAAATTAAGGCACAACTTAAAATATTTGTGAAGCTCTGAGATGAGAAGTTAATTCTGGTAGTTACATTGCTTTGGTGGGCCTGTCTCCAATTTCCAAACCTTTGTCAAAATTTCAGTTTGAGGAAGGAGTGTAATCCAAAGGAGGGTTTTGAGGTAAGATTTCTCTGTTTACTCTAAAACCAATTCTCAAATGCTCCATATTTTTTAAACTGCTTTCCAAAGAAAGTAAAATACATGCATACATGTATGTTCTTATTTTCCCAGTTCACAGCCAGTGTTAAACTAAAACTGCAGATAAGGAGCAGAATCCAAAGATAGGTATCCAAGCAGCCAAAGGACAACAGTGGCCAAAGATGATAACAGTACCCTTATCTTTACTCCAGTAGTGGTTTGTAGAGGATGATTTGGGGGCCATTGAAGCATCTTTAAATCTACCGTAAGTTATGGTGTTACAAAGTACAACTCATATCTCCTTGTTACCACAGCCACATACTAGCTAAAAGCGTGGACAGAAGTGTAACAGGTGTCCGTAACTCAGCCACTCTTTATGACATGGATCACAACTCCGGAGGACAAGCCTTACGACGAGCAGCTGAGGGACCTGGGGTGGAGGCGTGGATGGGCTCAGCGGAGAGAAAAAAAAGTTCAGATGCGAGCTGCCTGAAAGGAGGCTGGAGCCAGGTGCGGGCCGGCCTCCTCTCCCGGGCCACAGGACGTGAGGACCCGGCCTTAAGCTGCTGCGCGGGAGGTTCAGGTTGGGTACCAGAAGGAATTTCTTCACAGGGAGGGTGATTTAACACTGCAATGGGCTGTCCAAGGAGGCGGTGGAGTCACTCTCCCTGGGGATGTTTGAGGGAAGAGTGAACAATGACACTCAACAATGATTTAACATTGCAATGGGCTGTCCAAGAAGGTGGTGGAGTCACTGTCCCTGGAGATGTTTAAGGGAAGACTCAACAATGATACTCATAGTGGTGTTTGGTCATAGGTTGGACTCGATCTGAGAGGTCTTTTCCATCCTAATGCTGTGACCATCTGAGGCACTAACAGGCCTTACCATGGCTAGAAGCAGGCACTGGATAGTTCTGGAGAGGTGACGTGACGGTATTACGAGCGGTCTTTCATGGCCGCTTCTAGATACTTTTAAACCACCGTTTAATCTGATCATGTCTTTTTGGATTGCTCAGTACAACACAGAAGGTACAATGTAACATTGTTCCAAAAGAGAAGTGTGTGCATTTAGGCCTGTAAGTGTGCACCAAGGAGCTATGCGCTTCCACTCCCGGTGCCTGCCGCTCCCCCCCTTCTGGGTGTTGCGCGTCCTTACCTGCGCCACACAGCGGGACCCGGGCCCCGCCCTCGAGCCAGGGGCTCCCCTCACGGCCCGGCCGCCCCTTGGCGCCCCGCCGGCCGATCGCAGCCAATGGCAGCTCAGGACACAAACGCGCCGGCGTGTGTCCGGAGCGCGGATTGGTTGTCGCAGTTAGCGCGGGCGCGGCTCGGTAGGGGGGCGGTGCCGGGGCCGTGAGGGAGCGGCCGCCATGCTGCGGGAGCTGCGGCGGCGCTGGGGCTCCTACAAGTACCGCTTCGTGCCCTGGCTCGCCCTCAACCTCCGCCGCCAGCGCAGGTGAGGCGCGGGGAAGGGTCCCGGGCGCCAGCCCAGACTCCGCTGCCCCTCGTCGGGATGGGCTGGGGCGCCGCAGGAGTTCACTCGGGTTTGTCACACAGAAGTGCAGCATTGGTCGCCTCTTGGCTGGCATGAAATTCTTAGTCAGATAGCTTAAAAATGGTGCTTAACGGTGGAGATAGATAGATAAATAATTTCTTTTTGGCAATATGTGTATGCCCTATTGTAAAAGTAGTGTTTGAATTTAAATTATTATGACATGGTTATAAGTAACAAAATTAAAATAATTAACTAAATTGAAACCTTCCTTGCCCATGTAATACCTGTCTTGCTTCATTTAAGGTGTAATTAAATATTTGTATTTTTTTAAATGAGCAGTATGATAATTATGTTTTATTTTCGGTGCCTTTTTCACTGAGAGCTCAGTAGGGTTTAACCTACTTATGGTAAATACTTAAGAGATGATGGTTTATGGTAGAACAGGTACTGGTTTTAACTAAACAGCTAAACAGTCTCTTCTAGTGTTACAAACTGTGGTTTAGCTTGAAAAAGCATGAAAAAAAGCTTGGGTTTTTGTAAAACAAGAGTAGATCAGAGTTACTGGTGCTGCAAAATGGGTCTTCTGTGTTCAGGAAAAAAAGTAATATATATTTCTAATTTAAAAATACTTTCTTTACAGGACCCTTCGATATGTTCCTGAAAGCTCTCAAGACAAAATAATTGCTGATGAAGATGTATTTGAAACACTACTGAAAACATTTAAGGCTCTATTCATAAACAACTTCAGTAGACAAGCAGATATTCTGGCCATACTTCCAGAAGTCAAGTGTCAATATCTGGAATTACTGACTGTGGAGCAGAAGCGGGCAAAAGTAAATTCTTGTAACCATCAGGGTCAGCACGTGTCTAGTCCTGAGGAGGTTTTGTTTAACACACTTGGGTTCACTGTCAGCAGAGACCGGAGTTCCCTTGCCTCTGCTGGAACTGGAGTCTTTGTTACCAAAGGTTTTGTACCGAAAGGGACAGTTGTGTCTATGTATCCTGGTAATGGAATATTCTTATTTTTTATTAAGTTAGATGGGACTTCTAACCGTCTGACCATGGAATGGCAAAGATCTACACTAATTTTTATTTTATGAGTTTTCTTTCTGTCATTCCTTAACAAAATCACTGGTTAGGCTGCATGAGAATATTTATAAACTATCTAGAGTTATTTTGGAAATACAAAAAAATACTGGGAAGAATAATTTTGTTTATAAAAAAATTAGTGATTAAAGCCTGATTTTCCAGCAGCTGCAAAGCTTTGAAATATAAATGCATGAGAGAAATTTAAAGTAGATGAACAGTGCATTACAAACAGTGCAGTTTAACTCCTTGGGGTGTCTGTTTTGGTTCAGGATATGAAAAATGAGGTTTTGAGATCTCCACACAGGTCAGTAGACAACTGCATGAGCTTCTTCAAAGTACAGAAGTACAAGATGGAGAATGAAAATAAAACCTTCATTCAGCAGAATACTTCATTCCATGAAGTATGTGTGGAAAAATCAATAGTTCTCCCTTTCTTATTTCTTGGAATTGTATTTGCATACATTTTTTATAAAGGTTTATAATTCTATCTGTATGGCCAAGATAACAACTCTGCTGAGTTGCTTTGGGTTTGTGTCTGTCTCACCTGCCAGCAAAATCATCTCCTGTGGTCTCTGCTTGTGCCAGCAGTGCAGGATCAGGAGCAGCCCAGGCATTTGCTGGGCAGTGGAGTGTGTCATTTGGGGTACCTGGCCATGGCCAATGATTACTCGTGAGCTAATTGTCGGGTGTCAGTGAGAGAGCCTGCCACTTCTGCAGCTCACTTCAAATTTCAGGCACGTGCTAGATGTGAGCGTAGGCTCATTCAGAGTCTCCTGTAACAGTTCTGCTGGCACAGCAAGAGGATGGGCTGTTGAAATGCCTTTTCAGGGTAATGAAGAAGCCTGCTGGGCTGGGGATGGGACCCTGTGTACAGGGACTGCTGCCTGCCTGCAGCCTTTGTCTGGTTGTGAGATTGCAGTGCTGGATTTCTGCAGAGAGGTGCTGGAGATGTAGTGGGTGTGAGGGATGCAGCACAGCAACTTCATGAAAAACAGCAAGCCAGTCAGCTGTGGCTTTTCTGTGCTTGGAAGTCGTGGCAGGTTAAATCCTCTCTTCAGATTTGGGAAACAGTCTGCTGAAATAATTTGGTTTTGGTTTGTCATTTTCCGTCTCCTGGACCAAACAAAATCCCAGGGGTAGTGGAGGGAAGTGTTTCAGATTCTTTGCTGAATCTGTGTGTGTTTTTCAGAGTCCTGACAGGACAGTAGTAAAAAAACAGCTTAGTATTTTAAGCTATGTTTTCCTGAAGAAATATCCCCTGCTGCTTTCATCTCTGGAGCATGCTACTTGGCTGTGAGGCTTTATCTGCCTCTCCAAAGATATTCGGTTCAGGCCCTCTGTGATTTCCTGTAAGGCTTCTCTCTTTGGAATATATCAGCTCATTTAGGTGAGAGGGGATTTTTTACATCCCAAAAAGTTGTGTCTGATAGCTTGTAGGTTTATAGAAGTCAGTGTCACTAGGTGACAGGAGGCCTCTCTCCTACCTGCTGTCTCTCCTTTGAGTTTCTGTGTGGAGGGGACTGTAAGCCCATTCTGACAGTTAACTTATTTTCTTCTGAAATAATATCTGTCTTGCAACAGGAACAGTATACAGAAAGCATGAGCCCATCTTTTTCCAGTCGCTTGGCAATCCCTTTATTTTTAGGTGCATTGATGGTGTCCTTATTGATGGGAATGATAAAGGACTGTCAAGATCAGTGTACAGGTAAGCAAAAGAAATAGAGGATTGTTGCTCATCTGATTTAAAACGGGGGTACTCCTCACCTCAGTTCCTATTTCTTACCCTGAGTTGTACATGATTGTTGTCCACCTGAGCATTGCTCATAATGAAAGCAGCACAAGGGTAAGAGATTTTGGATGTAATCCAGTATGTACTTGTGTCTTCATCTGTAACACCAGTGAGATGCATTTTGGTGTAGAGACTTTCCTGTGCAGAAAATAGTTCTACTAGAGCAGGATGTAGTGTGAAAGTATTGAAATGTTTCTGAGCTGTTATTCAAACCTGCTTACTTCAGTTCATTAAGTCCAACTCCCTGCTCCTTGCGGTGCTACCTAAAGCTGAACCGTATGTCAAGAGCATCATGCATGCGCTCCTTGAGCTGTGACAGACTTAGTGCTGTGACCACTCTGCAGGGGAGCCCTGTGACTGGCCACCCTCTCAGTGAAGAATCTTTCCATAATGCTCAGTCTGAACTTCCTCTGACAGAGCTAGCTGGTTGATTTACCATAAAATATAATCTGTTGCAATATGTGTTTAAATATGACATGAAAACAATTAGGAGAAAGTTAGAAAATAATGCCTAGTTTGAATATTAATACCTACTAATACCAGATTTTAATTTCTGGAATGAGTTTAGTATTGTAATGAGTCTTTGTATTTTTAGAGATGAGTGAAAGGTGTTGACACTTCCGTAATGATAACATTAGATATTGATTTGTGGAAGAGTATGTAGTACTTTTGTGCATGTTCTTCCACAAGAATCTGATGGACACCACAGAATAGTGAGAGATGTTGGTCTGTGCACGTGCCCTCCACACCAAATGGGTTGGGCAGCTGTAACTTTATGCAGTGACTGTGGCCATTCCGACAGAGGAAGTAAAATAATCTATTAGGTAAATGAGCCATGATCCACGCTCACGCTGTCGGGCGTTTCAGGTCTTGCAGCAGAAGAGATCAACTTGGCCCTTTTCAAATGAGTGATGAGAGCTGGCTCACAGCCACCCCACAAAACCCACTGGCAGTGGGACAGTATGTCAACAACTGCTCACATGGTAAGTTGCCAGATAAATTTTACAAGTATGGATTTGGCTTTATGGATATAATGATCTTGGGGGGGGCAGTAGTGCTGTTTAAAACAAGCACTTAGGGACTAAAACATTTCTGATGCTTTTTGTCACAGCTGAGTGTTAGAATCCTTCCATACAGCAACGCTTCAGATACACTTTTTCTTTTCTCACTGGCGCCCCAGTTTCTCTCCTGGTATGTAGAATGAAAGGCATGCACCCCAAAAGTGAGATGGTGGGAAAGGTTATCTGTCAAAGTACCACCAGACTGAGGCAATAGAGATTTGCAGATCATGTTCCCCAGAATGGTTCCAGGACGTTTTACGAGAAAACTGCACACAGTGACATAGACTGTAAGATTCTGTCACTGCTCACTTTGAACCTAAAACCTTTTCTAGACTTCCTTACATTTATGCACAAAGTCTAGGAAACTGTTGTTGTAATCTCACTTATTGGACCTGAAGAAGGGAGCTGGTTATTCTGTGTCACTGTTGATCGTAAGTAACTCGTGGGAACAGTTGTACTGTACAGAAAGTTGAATTGATACCATACTCAGCTAAGTGGCTTTCATAGCCTGCATTACACTAAAGATTCCCTGCCTCCAAGTAGCATTCAGAAAGGTTGCCGGGGATTGGCAGAGAGATACAGGGCTGTCCCACAAAACTGTTCCAGGTCATGTCTGTGTAAGTGGTGATTTTCTCCCTCCTTGTATTTCTGACATGTTTTGTCACCACGCAAAAATATTTTTAATTTTTTTTTTTAATTGTAAAAGCAAACATTGTGTATTTGGACCATTTAGCTATGGTGTAAGCTACCCTTGAGACTAAGTAAGTTGTGCTTCTTCACAGTCATGTTGATAACTGGGCAAAATTCTTGCAGTTGATTGTGTACCTCTTGTGTAATTCAAAATAGCCTTCAGAGGAATGCTGTACCTCCTAACAGAGGAATAGTTCTCAGGCTTGATAAAGCATCTGGTTCTGTAGCAGTACATTTCATGCTTTTACACGTCTGTAAGCTTTATCTTATAACTTTTTTTTTTTTTTTTAATTCCTAGAAAAAGCAGCAAATGTGTGTTACCAAGAGTTTGACGTGCCAGGACATTTTCCAGTAGAACTGAAACAATATCTTCCAAACATTGTCTACAGCCATGACATAGAGAGGTTGGCAGCGAGTTAAAGAGCTTGTAGATTTGTATGATACAAAGCATACTGCATGTGTAAAGAAAAGACAGACATGGTTGAAAAATAACAAACCATATGAAGATGAGTTACACAGAAGTGTGCAACTGTATGGGAGATTTACCTCTCTGAATAGACTAATTTTAATTGCAAGATTCTTCATTCTTTTTTCCACATTTTCACAAATGAAATCAGCATAGCTCTGGAGAAACAGTTTTACAAGCAGTTGTTGCACTATAGTGCAATTCTTCTGAATCCCACAAAGCACTAGTTGTACTTTGTATTACAGTACTAGGTTTTTCAGTACATATCTCAAATCTGTTTCAGCCTTGACCAAAGCCTTTCTGAGATAATTCAGGTTTAGGCTTCTTGCTCTCTGTTCTCCGTGTCTTCTTCTTATGTGACAATGAGCGGATGAATTTGCAAGAAGAAACCTAAAATTGTGAAATAATGTGCAGTATAAAGACAGGGACTTAGAGTTGCAGTACACTTAGTAAAATTACAGCATCCTGGTTATGACTTGAAAGTCCACCTTTTTTCAGAAATTAGAACACTTAGAAATCTTTCTCAGATAATCCTCTTCATTTCAAGGATGTGTAAAAATTTTAGAGCAGATCATCTGAACTTTTAATGTAATTCTGATTTAAGTACTCTGCAATTTCATTGGAGAAAGCTGTGGTGCATATTGGAAAAATGGCTTTTCTGATTAAACCTAGAGTTTGTTAAGTTTGAAGATGCACTTGGAATCTGCAGATAATAAAATAAATGCTAATAAAAGAAGCAGTAGGACTGAATTCTCAGGAAGCCTAGATGCTGTACTTGAAGAGTGAAAGCACATAAACTATGGGACTGTTCTTGCTTGGGATATATCCAAGAAAATAACATTTTCTGGTCATCATTTCTCCCAGTATACAGCCACCAGATAGAAGCTCCCATCTGCTTCTAGGTCCTTGTTTCGATACTGATGTATACAATGCTGACAACATAGATTATCTGATTTCTAGATCTTCTTGTGTCTTATGAAAAGTTCTCAGTACTTATTTACCTTGTTGTTTTGTACATTTCAAAATGGCCTCATGCTAAATTTTTAATATAGAGACTTAGGTTGATGCAGTTTTCCACTTCCTGGTTCATCAGTATCCTAAAGCATGTGCTCTCCTTCCTAGAACATATATTTCAGCTTTAGGCCATGGTCATTTACTAAAAGGAAGTTTAGAGGGCTGGGTTTCTGTATTTCTTTCTCAGAAGCTGCCCGCCAGCCCCTGATTTCAGCTGACTGAGGGAGCTGGGGTTCAGCCTGGAGAAAAGGAGACACGGAGGTGACCTTATCACTCTCTACAACTCCCTGAAAGGTGCTTGTAGGCAGGTGGGGGCTGGTCCCTTTCACCAGGCAGCAACTGACAGAACGAGAGGACACAGTCTCAGGCTGCGCCAAGGGAAATTTAGGTTGGATATTAGGAAAAAGGTTTTATGGAAAGAGTGATAAAGTACAGGAATGGTCTGCTTGGGGAGGTGGTGTAGCCACCATCCCTGGAAGTGTTTAAAAAAAAGACTGGATATGGCACTCAGTGCCGTGGTTTAGTTGAGGTGTTAGGGCATGGGTTGGACACGATGGTCTTGAAGGTCTCTTCCAACTGAGTGATTCTGTGATGATTTGCCATCACTGCAGATGGCAGCAGATCTCTGTTAGCTGTTAGTAGCTGTCTTCCTGAGTGGTGGTGGACCCTAGGAGGAGAAGCTTTAGCCGGCTGACAGTTGTGGACATGCTGTCCACAGGAGTGGCTTTTGCTGCATGAACTCTGCTTAGCTTCTGCTCCTGTCTGAGTAAGTGTGTCTCTTGCAGTTTCAACTAATTCTTTGCATCTCTGAATGATTGTGTGGAACAATTGAATGGGAACTTTTTTTTGCATACCCACATAGGTATGGCAATTATATTGGTTTTGCTTATATTTGCTGTCTGTATTCCAGTGTTGTTTTTCCATGTTCCCTGCCCTGCATTACGCATATTATTCAAAACTAATATAGATGAGGCCAGTGGTTTAGCTTCTTGAAATGGAGAATTGAAAACAATTGAAAGGAAGGTATTAACTGTTCACTTAAACGTTTTGCTTTTTCTTTTGCAGCCACTTGAGGTGTGTAGTTCTTGTCACTCTCAGGGACATCAAGCAAGGAGAAGAACTTTTTTCAAATTACTACACTGTTGTCAGCTGAATTAATAGATTCAAAACTGAAGAAATCTGTGTCAATAAAATATGTGTGGTGCCTGTACTTCAAGCTTCATCATCATTTTTCTGTAAGGGGGAGCTGTAGTTTTACCATCCAGAAAGCAAAACTGTAGGCTTAAATTTCTCTGAAATTTTTTTCCCTGGAAAAAAGTCTGCATTTCATGCACAGGTGAAGATTTAACCATTACATCACTAGTTTTTCAGCTGTCTGCTGTTGTTGATACTTCTGCATATTGGTGTTCAGCTGTCCATAAGGTAGATTGTAAAATTAAAACCTGAGTTCTGTACATGTCATTTAATCTACTGGATTGCACAGTTGTCTTTAACTGGGACTGTTGTAGTATTTTCCCATTGAATTTCCTGTGCGTAAAGTGGACACAGCTAGTAAGAATGACTTTCCTCTTGAACTGTGTAATAATATATAATGCTAATTCTCATAAGGAATATAATGCTAATTCTCAAAGTAGTTACTTTGTCTTTTACTGGTTTCTTGAAGTTGACCCCTTTGGTATTAGCTTGTTTTAAAAAACACAGCAGTGCAGGCAGTTATCCAAATCTTGTATGATTTGTGTGCTCCCATTTTGGAGCTGTCAGTGATGTTGGAGACAGGAATGCAAAGACATACACCAAATTCATGCAGAAACAGCCAATTTTTATTGATGTGTGCCTCCTTTTATAGGGGCTTCAAATTTCCCATGGTTGGTCAAGGGTCTTAGCTCCACCCAGCTCACTGGGCAATGGTGTGGGTGCATTCATACTTCAAAGGGAGTGGCTGGGGTCTCCTGTTTGAGTTTGGGTCCAACCTATCCGTAACATGCCTGGAGACTTGCTGACTTCTTATTCTGGAAGGAGCTAGGCTGGTCGAGTAAGTGTCATGGTCAAATGACAGCTGTAGCTGTCACGTGGAGCCGTGCTGATGGGCCCCTCAGCTGTGCCTGCATGGTGCGCTGTCATCTTGAAGCCATCTTGAGCCTCTGGCTTTAGCTGTGCCTGTCCTGCATTAGGAAAAAAACACGTCTACCTTGAAACCTTGTCCAGTCCTTATTCCAGTGATTCACTGAAAGTTTACTGGCATGCGGCAATTTTCATTACTTCTATTCTGCAAGAGGACTTCATTAACCAGTTGCTGGTATAAACAGGACCAGCTATTCCCATGTTAATTTTTGCTGCTGTCTGCAAACTGCTTTCAGAAAGATGAAACCAGTATTTGCTGCAGAAGTCCAAGCAAGCCACCCAATGAATTTGTGGTTGGCATAAACTCATGAGAGAGGAGGAGCTGGGCAACGCTGTGCTTTTATGAATTGGTTAGTGGTTGGGGCAGCCAGGGTGCCCTTAGCTGCTGAGGCATTCTCTCCTTTTCAGAATGCAAAACTTTGTGATGTCTGCATTACATGTTCTGCTTCCAAGCCTGAACCTTGCCTGCCACATTCATTTGGAAGTCCTTCACTGCCGGAGGCAGCTGGCTATTTCAGCAGGAGTTAACCAGCAGAGCTCTGAGATAGTGGCATCAGGCTCAGCACAGATTGTGCAAGTTTCATGGTGATGCTCAAGGAGACTTCTAGTGACATTCTTTGTGTCTTCACTGCCTGTAAGGGATCAGAGCAGTGATCCCCAGTCTGCTGAGGAGGGTGGTCATCCTCCATGACTCTCAGGATCCCTTCTCTCTTGAGCTGACTCTTCCCAGCTCTCTGGGAGGTTATTGGGACCTCTTGAACCGTGGAGGAAGCTGGATGTCAACAGCACTTGCAGTGTTCCTGGTGTAGGGGCTCAGGCAGCTCCCATGGCACTCTGGAAGGAGGAGAGCAGGAAAGGTGGGTGTGTGTGTGTGGTGTGTGTGTGTGCAGTTCCTTATTTGTCCCTTCTCCCTTGCTCTTTAAGCTGCTGTTCTTTCCTGGCTGCTGCTTGTCAGACCCTCCCATAAGCTGATCTGACTTGCTAAGCACAGTAACACCACTACTACTCCAAGCTTTCTCTGCTGTTCTCCTGTATTGCAGTGAGTAGAAACAGCTCATGGAAAACAGCTCATAGAAGGGCCAGAGTGAGCCAGAGAGCAGGAAGCCCATAGGTGCTGTCAGGGCTGCTGCTTGACTCCCTGGGTCTTACAAAGCTGTTCTTTGAGACAATTCTGTTTTGCACGTAAAGGTGATGCTGTGCTTGCTCGACATCTCACTACCTTGCTGGGCTGCTCTTCTCCCCACTGCAGACTCCTCCCCATGCCAGCTCTGGAGCTCACCTGCCAACACAGGAAACGGCATCAGAAACTTCAGCAAGAGGGAGAGGTGGTGTTCTGCCACCTTAAAGAGCTGTGCATGGAAGGCCTGTTGGCACAGCTGGCAGCTGTGTGCCAGCCACGGCAAGGGAGCGGGTGGGGATAAGCAGCCATGCTGCAGGGCAGGAGTGGGCCCATGGCTCGGCACGGTGAAGGGAGCAGGACAGCATGTTTCTGCTGGGGTACTCTGGCCTCCTCCCCGTCAGAGGGACAAGACTTACTGGGAGCTTAAAATTACTTTCCCCTACAGAGAGGGGAGAGAAATCCAAGAACTAGTAGAGAAAGTATTTTATCAAACTGATAGCCAAGGTTTGTGCTTGCAATGTTTCTGCCTTGTAACTTGACAAAACAAGTCAGTTGGTGAGGCAGCAGCAGTTACTGTTGGGGTAGATTTGGGGGTGAGGGTTAGATCATGCTGTTCATGGAGTTCTTGAGCTCAGCAAGACTTGAGCAGCAGCCCCAAGCCCTGTCTGGATCCAGAAGCCCTCGGCTGCCAGTCACCCACTTTGCTGGGAACAGTGCAGCAGATTCAATTGGCTCTGACGAGCGTGAGCAACCCAGAGTGCAGTGAACATGAACATGGCACAGCAGGATGACCAGGAAGGGCTGCTTTGACCATACGGAGGGAGCCAATAGAGGCAGATAAACAGACTCAGTGTCTGGTGGAGAAGAGCCATGGAAAGATCCTTTCAGACCCAGTCTTATTAATGGAAGCTAATACTAGCATGAGCTTCAGTTGTGGTGTTGCTGCACCAGAGCTCATTCCCCTGCAGCTGCTGGAGTCACTGACCCAGCCATGAGAGAGGCTGCTGGCCAGCCACACCTGCTGATGGCAGGTGCATCTGTCCAGGTCACAGACTGCCAGAAGTGTCTGATGCCTCAGGATGCGCCAACAAACAGCTGTTTTGCAGTGCGCTGTGGTTGAAGAGATGTGTCACCCAGTGAAGGAGCAGAGGAAGAAGTGAACAAGTTACATAGTATTTGAGTGAATGAGTAAGAGATTGACCAGTTATTTTCAGAGATGCTACACTCAAGACTCTCAGGAGTCTCAAAACTCCATGGTAGTAGAGAAGGTGATGGACTCAGAATCCTGCAAGGTGATTATCCAAGGGTCTGTTGAAGATGAAGGCTGGAAGCAGGTCACTGCATGTACCACAAGGAAGGTTCCTCCTCCTGAAAAAGATTAGGACTAGTACCTGCTACAACAGGTATGAAGCCCTGGAACTAGAAGCCCAGACAACAGATAAGATGGGTAAAGATCCTTTTGGAATAGTGGGGCCTTGTAAAACAACACTCCCTGTACTCCACATCACAATCCCTTCTTTTAAGAGAAACAAGTAATTGTAATAGGAGACTCCCTTCTAAGGAGAACAGAGGGCCCAATCGGACTCAATGCATAGGGAAGTCTGCTGGCTCCCAGGGGTTCAGAAAAGGAACGTTACTGGAAAGCTTTCCAGTTAGTAAAGCTATTTGATTACTGTCTGCTACTGGTTGTTCAAATTAGCAGAGAAAAAAAACCAAAGAGATGTCTGAGAGCCATCAAAAGAGCCTTCAGGTTCTTGGGACAATTGGGAGTCTGAAGGATCAGGAGCACAGCTAGTGATTTTCTTGATTCTTCCCGTAACAAGGAGTAATACTGATAGGACAAAGGACCGAGGAAGTCTCAGTGCCTTGAGCTGGAGGACCATGACTGTGAGAGTGATCAGCTACCAGCTGACCCTGAAATTGTGTGAGACCTGCTGCTCCAGCTGAATCCCTGCAAATCTATGGGGTCTAATAGAATTCGTCAGAGAATCCTAAAAGAGCTGAGTGATGTTGTTGCAAAACTTTTCTCAATGACTTTTGAGGAGTCTTGTGAATCTGAAGAGGTTCCAGCTGACTGGAATTTGACAAATCTGATTTTCAAGACGGGCAAGAAGGAGGACCCCAGAAAACACAGGCCTGTAAGTCGCACTTCAGTGCCCAGTAAAATCATGGAAAAAGATTATTCTGGGAAGTATTGAAAAACAGCTGGACAGCAATTCAGTCACTGTTCACAGCCAGCATGGCTTCATGAGAAATGAAGTCCTGCTTATTGAGTCTTCCTTTTATGAAAAGGTAATCCACACATTTGATCAAGGAAAGCCAGCTGATGTGGTATTTTTGGATTTCAGTAAAGCTTTCATTGCTCTCTCTCACAGGATCCTTCTGGACAAACATATTATGGGATGGGTGAGAACTGGCTCATGGTTTGGGCACAAAGGGTTACAGTGAATGGGGAGGTATTAGACGGGGGACCTGTCACTAGGAAGGTTCCACAGGGCTCCATCCTCGGCCCTGTGCTCTTTGACATCTTTACACAACTTGGACAAAGGGTGAAAAGGAATACTGAGTAAGTTTGCTGATTACACTAAATTTGGAGGAGCTGTTGAGTACCTTGAGGGCAGAGAGACCTTAAGAAATTAGAGAACTAGGCAATCACGAACGATATGAAGATCAACAAGGGCTGGTGCCAGATTCTGCACCTGGGATGGGACAGCTCTGGATGTAC
>JAODKT010001744.1:17217372-17231064 GCA_027576195.1 Cossypha heuglini
ATGATCCAGCCTGTGCAGATCCCTCTGCAGAGCCTTCCTGCCCTCCAGCAGATCAGAATTCCCACCCATTTTGGTTTTGCCTGCAAATGAACCAAGAGTGCACTTGATCCAGATCACTGATGAAGATACTAAATAGAACTGTCCCCAATACTGAGCCCTGGGGAACACACCAGCTAGTGTGTTTACCACCACCCTCTGGGCTCAGCCATCCAGACAGCTTTATCCCAGAGAAGAGTGCACCTGTCCAAGCCATGGGCTGTCAGCTGTGGAAAATGGTATCAAAGGCTTTACTGAAGTCTAGGTAAGCAACATCTACAGCCTCTCCCTCATCTACTAGGCCTTCATCCTCCACCTATCCCTTACTATTTTAGTGAGGGTATAACAATTCCATTTGAATTTGGGGATGGGGTATGGGTAGAGTACTAGTCCTTACAGCGAGAAGGCCTTGAAGCCACAAACGGACAGAGGTATTTTTCAATCCTGAAACAGGAACCTAAACTCCAGAGAGGTACTGGATTTAGGATACAGCCCTGCAGCTGATACATTAAGGTCTACACAATCTCTTCTTCTACATGAGGCTTTTAAAGCATTCTCCTTACAGTCCTTATTGCCCCTTTCAGCTTGATCTTAGTGTCCTGATTTTAGCTGAAATGATTTTCCTTTTAGTAGCTGGTGTAGTGCTGTGTTTTGGTTCCCATACGAGAACAATATTGGTAACACACGGATGTTTTAGTTGATGTTAAACTGTGCAATTAAGGACATTTCAGTGTCCCCTGCTCTGCTGCGATCAGGTGCCCAAGAGGCTGGGGGAGCATGGCCAAGAAAACTGACCCAACCTGGCCATAAGGGGATCAAAGGGATATTCCATACACAGGAATGAGCTGGGGGGAGCTGGCTGGGAGGGGCCAGGCACTGCTTGGGGACAGGCTGGGCAGCAGTGAGCAGGTGCTGAGCAACTGCAGCACTGGGCAGCACTCCCCTCTTGGGGGTTTTACTCCTCTCTCTTCCCTCTCATTACAATTATTGTCAGTATCATTAATATTCTTACTATGTTCTTTTTTTAATTATTAAACTGTTCTTAGCTCAACCCGAAGTTTTACTTTTTTCTTCTAATTCTCATCTACACCAGGAAAGGAAGTGGTGGGGAGGAGGAGTGAGTGAGCAGCTGTGTGGTACTTGCCACAAGTTGCCAACCGGTGTTTAACCACTTAGACACACACCTGTCACAGCACCTAAACTGCATACACTCAACTTTCCTCTGGATCCCATTCTGAGTAGAGGGCTATGTGCCAGAATATCAACTTAGAGCACAGCTCATAACCCACTCCACTTTGCACAATACATATGCAAAAATAAAGGACAAAACCCCATCTTTGTTAAATGACAGACTCTGGTTTTCATTTAAGGGATTACTAAATAGTAACGAGAAACAAGACGGTAGCCCATTTTCCAATGCAGACTCAAGCAAAGCTCTCCATGCCCCAGGGAACTATACAATATACAATATACACACGTTTAGGGTTGGCATAGCACAAATATTAGCACAGAGTGGGGGCTTACTTATGTACCCACCTATATTCTCTTGATTTTGGTACAAATGTTATCAGATTGCAATCAATCACAATCTCAAAGAGGTACTACCTGGCGGATGAGAACTGCTTTACAGCATCACAATAACAACTCTCCCTACCCCTCTTGTCTGTTTCATTGTTACAACAGCTGTGGAGGAAAGAAGGGAAGGTCAAAAGCAAATCCTCAATTTTTCTACGAACTGCAAACTTCTGTAGCAGAACTTCCAAATGGCCGACAGGCTGATTATCCCTAATTTGTGCTAAAGTCTTCATGACAGGGATGTGCTTGATAATCTGATTCCTACTCAATAATTTTCCACACAACTTTTTTTTTTGAAACTACATTTTTCTGAAAAACAAAGTATTCTCTTACCCTGAGATGCCTTTCCATTTGAGCAGTATCTCTCAATTGCTTCTTTAACATTATGGCTACTTTTAAGAAGTTCATACAGGGCCTATAAAATAAAAAAAGTCTTTAGAAAGAATCAAAGTTTTCTAATATTCAATCTAGACCTCGTAAATCAGTCTTCCAGTGAACCTATCTAGTGTAAAAAAGAATAAATAGAGGATTTATCTTTACACATGATGAAAATTTAAAAATGAGAGCCAAAACCAAAACCACCCAAAAGCTGAGGCAAGATTTAACTAAAAAAATGCAAAACACTATATGCAATTATCAAAAAGGCTGAATTTGTCAGTAGTATGACAACAATCAGAAACATCAGAGATCCTAAGGCTGCCAACATTCAAATACTCAAGATTTTTAAGCACATGCTTAAAATTTTTAATTAAGATCTTGACCCCATAATATCCAACAAAGAATGAAGACGTTGAGTAGTGGTGCTTTTATAACACAAAGCAGAGAAGGAGACCACATGTTAATTACAAAGTGCTGTGTCACAAATGGAACAGGATATAAAACCTACTTGTTCATTGTCCCGTGTATGTAGTCCCTCAGGACTTCTGCCAATCATTTTTTCATTTCCTGTTCTTAAGGAGGTTTCAAAAAGGTATTCTTTAACTTTACTTTCTGAGATCACATCAGGTTTCCAAAGTAAATGATCTTCATTTTCATAAGCTGATAAAAGAGAAACCCATTCATGCCAGGTATAACATTTTTAAGACTGTAAAATTAAAAGCCATTTCACAAATACAAAGAACAGGAAGACAGAAGCAATCAAATCAAGCATGAACATACAACTTTTAAACCGCAGATCACTTTGGCTATTTAGTCATTTTCAACTAAAATTTGCCAAAAATTACATAACAAAATGGCAGTGTGGTGATTTGTTCTTCCATTCAGTAGCAACTGAATGCTGTCAAAAACTGTCTAGTTTCTTGAATGCTGTAAGTTACTAGGTTGTACAGTCCTCCACAGTACATTGAAATGACATCTGCAACTTTCAGACAGCTCATTTCAAGGATGATACAACATGAAAGAGCCGACCTGAACCTTTATCAGTCTGTGCATGTGTTTCAATACCAGATTAAACTATAAATCCTTTACTCTGATCAATAGATGCAATTACCATTGCACATCGTGTCTTCTCTCGGCAATAAAGAATCTGAGTTATTTAATTCAAGCTCAGAATCAAAATGGCTGTTACAGCAAAAGATGGAGATGCTCAAAGCTCTCCTAAAACTCCAGAAAACAGCATTAAGCTAAGGTGAGGAATAAGATGATGCCTCTGAAAGTTCTTTTATGGCTTAACAACATGGAAAGCTTTCAGACAGACATGTTACAAGCATAAAGTTCATAGGAGCGCAGAACTGCTTTCCAGCTCAATTCTAGTAGCTGGACTACATAGCACAAATGTAAGCCCCTATTTGCCATTACTAGCTCTTCAGGGTGTGCAGAAAGGCTTTCACAGAATACTACACCCCTACAACCAAGCCAAACCCTCCAGAGTGCTGGTGACACTCCTCTTTAGCTTTCTTTATCAACCAAGACAATGCAATGCTTCTTGCTAGAGTCCATGACTAATAACCTCAAAAGATGCATCCTGAGCTCTCTGATCTGAGAGCTACCCCTTTGCTCTTGGCCATGCTATCAGACAAGAATTTCACTGGTTCTCTCTACTACCAGCTCATTACAGAGAAAACTGTCTGATTAAGCTGTCCTTGGTCATCCTCTGGTTATAAGAACTTCCTTAGTTCTCAGCTAAGGAGAAGTCAAGATGTGGAAATAGTAAAAGCATTACCCACATAAATCCAGTCCTTTCTCCTCCATTTCTTGCAACTCATTAGCATCATGCTTGAATCTTAAAAAATTGGAGTCTTTCCTAGATCTTAAGCAAAACAAGAGATTCTCACTTCCTAACCCTTCCAGCTCCATCCCTACCAAACATTCTTCTTCTCATTGCAAAGGATTATATCTCAAAAGAGTAGGTGGTACTATTGCAAAGACTCAATACAATTCACTCAAGTAATATCCCCCTTAAATGTTAAAGAACACAAGCACTTCACAGAGTATCAAAAGTCTACAGAAAAAAACCACAGCCCTTCATTTATTATTATATTACCCTACACTTTCTTAATTTCATAACTGTTCCACCCATGAGAAAAAGTTTTTGCATTATTTGCATTTTTAATTCCACAGCTACATGAGCCAGGTTTCTAAAGAAGCAAAATATAACTCTATTAAATTAAGCTCTTTTTTCCACTCTAGCACAACTGCAGTTTTTAACCTAAATTTGCACTGGAGTAATATCGTATTTAAAACACCACATTTTTAAGAGACAGTATTACAGGACCTATACAAAGAAATTTAAAATAGCTTATTGCTTTGTTTTCCATATCAAAAAACCTGCCAAAAAACACAAGGAAAGAAAAAGACTGTTCTGAACATCTTCAATGTAAACTAAGTTAGATATTCATTGACCAGCTATGATTCTCCAACAAAGATACTCATCCTTGACCTACAATTAGCTGACACCTAGTATTACCAGACACTTCAAAATTAACCCTCTAGTTTTGTCTTAATAATATTCTCTCCAAGTTAGAGAGTCACACTTCTGAGATATAAGTATACAGTTGTGCTACTTCAATTTTCTAGTAACTCTTTTTTAATGGTGTCTGAGACTTTAGCCAGGCAATTGAATTGTCCTTACAAATTTATATGAGGTTTTTCCATCAAGTGCTATGTATAAACACAAAATTAGAAGGAGAACAATTAGAAGAACAAACCCTTTTCATCATCACTGCATCTGCCAAGGTAAGCTGGAATTTCAGCCTGGTACTGTGAACCAACCATTATTTCCTGAAAATGAAACAAAAATTAAGAGAAAAAGTTATTAACGATCTTTTGAGCATGGAAGTATTAAAAAACGTTCACCTGGCATGTGACATAGTATTCCTGAATTAAGGTATAATTTTAGATACATATTAAAAATCTTACTGGATTTTTGTTAACAGCAGAGTTCTAAATTTTAAAAAATATAATTATTACCTTTCTCAAATCTTCAGATGAATTACCATTGTCTGCCTCTACATCTTCACCATCAGATTCCTTATCTCCATCACACATGGTGTTTGCTTCAGAAACAAAGAAGTTTGTTTTCAGCTAAGAAGAATTTTCCGTTCAAGCACAGAACTATAATATATAATTTACTTTTGGAAGGGGCACCTGCTTTTATTCAGGGAGACACTTATTGTGTGTCTATTGATCCAGATTTCTATCAAAACCAAACTAAAATAAAGTCAGAACACACAGGTATTTCTATACCGCAGAACTGAAACATTTAACTTCATTGAAAATGACACAATCTACTATATTTTCAAAAGTCAAAGGAAATTAGATAATTTTTTGTTAGTTTTCTCAATAAAAGCTTATATCTAGAGAAAAAACAGGGCTATGACATAGCCTTAGATTAATCACAAAGAGAGTAAAGCTGAAGGCATGCCTTTATTACCTACTGAAACCTTTCACCAGAAGTTTTAATGGGCATTCAAAACATTCCTTTTTTAAACCAGGGTGCCTTAGCACAGAATAAGATACAGGAGAGACACACAAAACGGAGTAAGTAAAAGACAGCAAAAGACTGCTTACTACTCTTAAATCTCTTTTTTTTCTCCCTTCCCTTAGGAAGAAATACAGCAGAGCCCTCCAAACAATTCAAATACATTACTCCATAGAATAACTCAGATTTTAGAATCTGGAATGCTGTGGTACTGGGTTCTGAAGGAACTCAGTAGTTGTATAATCCCCAGCAGAAGGGAATCTACAGTTATGACATGATTACAGCTATTTTGCATTCTCCAACTTCAGAAAAAAATACTTATAGATTGGGCTGAAATTTTAGCTTCATCACAACTAAAACATCATGAACAACAGAGACAAAATCCAAGACTGTATGGTCTGAGGGTCTTCTTCTCTAGTCATTACTAAAATCACCAGTCTCTTTTTTTTTGATTTTATAAATAGCAAGCAAGGGGTTAACCTGTATGAATGGAACAATATGCTTGGACAACCACAAGCAATTATTTTGCCCAATTAATGTAAGGAAACAGTCTGTGTTATGTATTAGATAATGCGTATCTTAAAGCTTAATGTTATCCTAGAATCTGGGAAATCGACAGAGACCAGAAAAAAGATGGAACTGCCAACAGCACAGAGAACTGACATCCCCTTCCCTGAAAGGATGGATACTTGATCTTAAAACGCCCAGCTTAATGTTCTCACAAAGTAACATTTTGAAAGAAAACCACGACAGCTGATAACAAAGACGACTGTTTCTATGTCCTCAGTACAAATGAGGGCTAAAGATATTTTTCTATGAACACTTACAATGTCACACTCATTAACAATTCATAAGGGCCAGCAAGTTTTGGAGTTTGTTTAACTGAAAAAGAGGCATTACAATTTTTAAGTTTTTTGTGTCTCTCTTTCAATACAAATGTCCTGCATTTATCAGACAGCAACATGCAAAAGGCTATGACTGCTGGTGACTGAGGCAGCACAATCCCTCTATTCCCCCCCTCCTCTAAAAAAATGAAATCCCCCATGGAATACCTTCAGACATTTGCCAGATTAAAACTGTGATAAAAGTCCTCCACACTGCTCTAACTCTAGGACACCAGTGAAAAAATGAGATACAACAGGCGATGAGGAATCCCACATCCAGGTTGGGTAACTGAACCACTGGTTCTTTCCCATCACAGCTCCATGGATAGTGAAATTTTGGTGGTCATGGGTTTACAGGCCCCATCCCATATAAAACTACTTTGGCTCACCCCATGAAGTCCTATGGAAAAGTGTTGAATGTGTGAAGGGAAATAATCACAAAGACACTGCGTCCCAGTTCACATCCACAGGCTGCACGGAGGAGTCACTGGCTTAAAAGCAGCAGCAAAAGTTTTAGTATAGAAACACTAATTTAAAAGAATGGGTTACATGTTTATATAATGCACTAACATTAAAAATCATGAAGGGTGTTCCTCAATACTGTATTAAGTATTGATTAGGAAGTCATTGTATTTATAGAGCAATTAATTTTACTTATGCTTTGAGCAGAGAACCAAATATAAGTCTTTTAGGTATTCAGTAGCGCCAACCAAAGGCAATGTTCACGTACAACATCCTGCAAAGCACTGTTTCTCAACACCTGGTACAGTAAGTAGTACTCCTCAATTTTGCTATTTTAAGGTAGAAAGCTACATATAATACTACAACTTTTTGAATACTATTGTAAAATAAGGTTTCCTACATCTTAGTGGTCGAGGAAAGAAGTCAGTAGCCTCATGTGAAGTAACTGATGGTGTCAAGTCATCAGCAGAGGACTGTGTTTCTTCATCATCACCCGACAAGAGGTCTTTAGCAATTTCCTCCTGTATCATTAAAATAAAAAAAATTAAACCTCAGAGTGACTATAAAATATAGACTGGTGAGTACTTAAGATTCAGCCAATTGTAAGCCTCATTAATTAAAATGAGTTACCTTACCATAAGAACATTTAGCAGGCTATATTCCCTTAAATAAAACGCTAGTTTGCTCCTACTAGCTCTAGAATACAATCATTCATTTCAGAGTCAAACATAGTGGCTCCCCTGTGTATTCTATTAAAACAAATGTACAAGAATTAATTTTTGCAAGCATCAATCTCAGATGTTCCTCCAACTGCTTCCAGTAACAAACACCAATGGAAATTGCCTCACACACTTAGCATTCTGTCATTCTTTGCATCACAGATATATTGAAGCTCTAAAAGCCTACTGCCTCCTAAACTCTAGGGAAAAAGCCAACCAACCAACCAACCAAAAAAAAAACCTAGCCAGGTTTTTTGTAGACTTTTGCTGGGAGGATAGTTCCAGATAACAAAATACCAAAAAAACTCTTATGTTTTCGTAGGTTAAAAAAACAGTATTAAGTAAGAAAAGGCACACTTCCTTCACTAGCAGACATGTTTGAACCTCTCTGACAGAGATTTGGAAGGCAAAGAACTGTATTAGACAACAAGCTGACTACATTTTTGTAGCCTCAACACAATCGTGAATCCTAATGAGAATCAGATGTGCAGAGCCATCATTATATCCTTCTTTCTGTAGCGTTTACCATTACATCATACTCACAGGAAAAAAAAGACATATACTCACTACTCCCATACTTTCTAAGCTCAACTACAAACTGCACACACTTCGTGGCCAAAAATCAGAATAAAATCTCAGAATTTAAAGTTAACTTGAAAACCACAAAAGTCGAAGTTTCAGGGTTTTGTACTAGCAATGCAACACATATAGTCATATACATCATCTCTCACTCCCCAAAGATGACACTTTTCTAAAAGATATGCATTTGAAAATAAAATTCCAAAGCATTAAAGAGTGCATTTTCAAGTTATTTTCATACCATTTTTTGGTACTTGATGTGTGGTGGAAGTCAGAGTTATTCCTGGACATTGCATATATTATCAAAAAATCTCATTGTTACTG
Source organism: Cossypha heuglini (assembly GCA_027576195.1). NCBI lineage: Eukaryota > Metazoa > Chordata > Aves > Passeriformes > Muscicapidae > Cossypha > Cossypha heuglini. The sequence continues at coordinate 17,225,871 of JAODKT010001744.1, forward strand.
TACAGGGTTACAAAGCAGCAAGAGAACACAGTAACATGACACCCTCTTGCATGGTACAAGAAAGAACAATTTATTGAAGAAAACCATAGCTCTAAAAAAGAGACTTAGTGCAAAACAAAATAGAAAGGATTCACTGGTCAGAGAAGGAAACACCTCGTGTCCCAGGCCTTCTTACGGATCCAACAGGTGTTTATCTTTCGTTTTAATTCTTTCTCTTACGTTTACATTAGAGAAAGGTCTCTAGCTTGGGAAAAACCCTAGCTGAGCCTGAGAAAGTTAGACTGGAAAATTCTCTCAAGATTTTCCCTGGGCCTGTAACAGCCACAACTTCTTAACTAAAAAACCCCCAAACTAACAAATTCCTACTTAAAAGTTCTTAGCATGTGTTTTAGAAGAATTGTTGATATTTTTAGTTTTCTTTTGTACTAATATAGGGACACTAAAGTTGATGTGCATCATTATTAGAACTAGATTTCAAATATCCTTGAAAAGGTAGGATCCCAGAGTGACAATGTATATCAAAATTGGCAGGATACCAGAGTGACAATGTATATCAAAATTAACAAAGTATTTTGTAACATCAAGAGATTATGACATGCAATTAAAGCCACTTGAATTTCTGCTTTTAAACAACACTTCAGTTGAAAATGGTTCTGACTTACTTTATCTAGAGTCATATCTGGAAGTTCATCCGCAAGCTCACTTGGAGAGCTATTTGCACTGGAACCTGGCATGACTGGAATCGTGGGTTCATAGCCATAGAATGCTAGTAAATCTTCCAAAGGCATGTTTCCTTCCTAATACAAGAAGATTTACAACACTTCAATATATTGTCAATTACTGTAAACAGTTCAGGCCTAAGAGAAGAAGATATATTTTGAAGAACAGAAATAAAAACCAAAAACTCAGCTGAAAGTAGGAATGATTAAAGGTTTAAAACATTGTGATTCTACAATAACAATAATTCATAAACATCTTTCTTGGCATGTAGTGAAGTTCTGTCAAGCTGTTGGGGAAAACATTTTTTACTGGATGAAATGAAACTGAACAGTATGTATTAAAAATTTGCTCCTTATCTGATTGGTACTGTAGAACACGATTTGTCAATATTTATTCAAGAGAAATACAAAAACTCTTGAAGACTTACATAGCTACAGCTTTACATATGAAAACCCCCACAGAAATAAACCAATACAGCAACTTCTAAGCCCTACCTCTCATCTCCTGCACAATGTATTTTATATTAACTACTGAGAATGTAACGAGACAGCGAAGAAAAAGCAAAAATCAAGAGAAAGGCCTGATATTAACATTTATTTTCCAATAGCTTTTGATCAAGTGATTCTAATAACTATCATCATACTTGCATCCTAATACAATTAATAAAACAATAAACAGTGAAGATTTTTTTCATTACCTGGTTCAAGACATCAGAGTATGAAAAATATTTTCAACTATGTACACCTTTAAAAGTTATACCTCTAAAAAATTATTGCTGAACTCATATACTGACTAAATTCCCTTTTTTCTTTAGTCAGGCAAAGACTTTTCACAATGGGTAAATGGAAACTCATGTCCAAGTCTTTCCAGGATAAGGACCTAAAGTAATAAAACGTTTAAGATGAGTGTCTCTCAGTTCTTCTTTCTTCTATTATAGAAGCAGTGAGAATTTTGTGGAGTAAAAGCTCCATTTTAACCATCAGACCTGGTAAACTGCTTCACTACTATCACAGCAAGCTCATCATCAGCAGAAACGCAATTGTAAAGGCAGTAAGGTAAAAAAAAACATTAGTAGTATAAACAGTGTCAACTCCACATGTAGAAAATTTGTTTTTACATGGACTACACAAACACAGCCTTGCATTTGATGCTAAAAAATACATTTTTTCAGAAGTCTGTTGACCAAAACCTGCAGTTATGCTGCGTGGTGTAAGTGGGTCACCAAACAGCAATGCAAACAGCATCAATTTCTGGATGTTTAGTGTTCAGCAGGCATTTGGAATGCGTGCTACACTACCATGGATGAACAAGAGGTGTAAATAGGAAAAACTTCTTATTAAGAAGTGCAAAAAGGAATAGGAAAAGCCAAAGAGCACACTGATCATTCTGTACACCCACTGGATGCTAAACTGATGAAACTAAGACACAGAAATATAATTTATATAGCAAATTAATGTGACCCATCATGCCTAAACCAGGATTGTTTGTCAGCATATTGGAAAAGTAAAACCTGACCAACATAATGAAACACAGTTAGATATAATTTTAACAGTAAGCAGAATGTACAGTTTCAACAAAGTGATCTTAAATGACGGGCCTCTAAAACCTACATCAGTGAGTTTTCCTCTACCAAAGCAAAAAAATATGAACACCAGTATCTTTGAGAAGCTAAGTTCAGTCTTTTCTGTGATGATGCACTGCTACATCCTAACCTGACTTTCTTTTAAACAAGCTGCAAATGCATTTTTGCAGAAAACCGCACTATACAATACAAACTGGAGGACAGGTTGAATGTTCTTTCCACTAGAAAAGTTACAATACATATGGACATTCACAAGGGAGAGAGTCCTTCTTACCTTTTCTAAATCTTCAATTTCAGAGCTGAAATTTTTGCTTTCTTCCATCATTTCTTCTTCTTCAAGAGTTCGCTCATCATCATAATCGTGTACCAGCATTTCAGCAGATGGGTCAAAGTCATGATCCTCAGATGACAAAGAGCCAACTATTAAAAAAAAACTTAACTTGAGAAATTTCTTCCCCTATACAAACTTAAAATTTAAATCCTGGCAAAAAAACCCAATTGCATGAATTCTCTTACAAACAGGGTCAGAACTCTCAGTGGAGTAACAAATTTGTAACTACTTGACAAATTCAGCTGCTTTAGATGACCTTTCCATTTCATATTTGTAAGTAATAAGGTCAGCTTTCTCTTTTGCTACAGACAAAATAGCAAGGAGAAGTACCTTAACAAGCAAAACCAAGTTTCAGAAAGTACTGAAGTATTTTACTGAATAAAAGTATACACCCTTTAAATCATAAGATTTAGAAAGCATACACATCAAAATACATCAGAAGCTGCAAAACTGTGATCTATAGACTCTGATTTTATTGATGTAATTTATATGGTAACAAGCATAGTTTTTCACCAGCAAACAGGTAACAGGTTATGAATTCATATCCTACTAATAGCAAAATAAAGTGAGACTCGCTTCCAATTGCTTTAGCCTCACAAATGGATCTTCTAATTAAATTAACTTGTAGCACTTGATCTAGAAGAATAAACACAGGAGAATTTCAATAAATACTATGGAAAATACTCTAAAAATAACAAGATGCTTCTAATGGAACACATTAATTAACAACACAGTGTGATAGCTCTGTGGTCCAACAGACACTTTTTAATTACTGAAGATGATACTCAGAAGTCACCAAAAAAGTACTATTATTAGATGAAAATATTCTGCATCAGTAGTCAGTGTTCTACTGTAAAGAATCACCAAATTAGGAGTTGCTTTGCTCTTAAATGTTCACTTCTTCATGGTTTTCAGGTTAGAGAAAAAAAGACAGATTATTCTATTACTATTATTTCTATTTACTATTTATTAGTATATTTCTCTTTCACTTCTGGTTTCCCCTAATAGGCTAGTGCTCTGTTGCAATGCTTAGCTTTCAAGCATCAAAGAAGTGGTTTATTAAGAATTATTTCTACCAAGGAACTTATTCAAAAGTTTTGAAAGAAATAGCTACAAATTTTTCAACTCTCTTCAAAAAATAATACAGTATTCCTCTCTGCACTGCTTTCAGCCTTGAGCTGTATATACCAACACTTCTGAACCCTAAAGAATGCAATTTTTCATCCTTTATGCAACGTATTCATTCTGTACATGCAGGTAATTGAACTTTGTTCAGCTTGCCTAAGGCAAAGCTGTCAAAGTTTGTAATACCATACTGTAGAGAAACATACAGGCTAAAAATGCTTTTTTATTCACATGCTATTCATATTACGGTCTCACAGAACCTTCTACATAGCTGACAACACTACTACAGTTCCAAGAATGACATTAGGTTTTCAATCCTCCTGCTGTTGGCCGTCACATCGCGCTCAAGTTTTAAGAAAGTATCACCTGTCTTAATCTACCGTGTACTTATAAGGGTGTCTCAAGATTATTTCTTCTAACTGCTTTTCTAATTAATCTTCCATTTAACTCAAGGGGAAGTTCTGTTCCATAGACTTTACACTAAAAAGTCCCACTTCTGTAGTTCTGAATGTCCAAAACCCCATTTAAAATACTCCAAATTATATTGAAAAATACAAGCTCAACAAATTTCATAATAGTTAAAGACGATGACAAACACAGCAGAATGCATTTGCATAGAAGCAAATATGTTCCCCAAATATTTGAAAATAGCCCTGTTTATGTTAATGATATTTGGTTGTATAATGAGTTCCAAAGAACCTTAACAGCATTTAGTTACAGCCTTGAAAATTACTTGTTATTATGATTTTAAATATTTTCTGTTATTACCAAGAAGTCACAAATTTAGACAAGCCTGCAGTTATCAGCAACAAGAGAAGCTGTGTCTCTCCAGGCTATCTGACTTTACTGAGATGCTGACTTAAAAGCGCTACACAACTTTGTTTTCATTTTTGATTCCGAGCAGCCAATTTCTAACTGCAACTGGACTTAAGTGAAGTGATTCCATAGCGCACATCTCTTAAAAACTTGGCAGGCGGTTAACAGCGTGCACACGAAGCCTTAAGAAAACTACGAGGGATAAATTTGGGAAGGAGCAGTAAGGAGAGAACGGTGTGCGGGCGACAGGCCGGGTGCCGATGCGAGGTGGGCGAGGACGAACCTGGGCTCGAACTCCCAAAGGAAGCCTGCAGGGAAAAGAGAGAGCGAGATGAGAGCGGGCACCCGGCGGCCCGGCAGCAGGCAAGGCCCTTCATTTCTCGCAGCCGTCGGAGCTGCCCCACTTCCCCACCACCCCGCTCCCCTCCAGCCTCACCCCCAGCGTCCCGCCCTGCTGGCCGCTCCATCCCGCTCGCCCGCGCCCATCCCATCTCTGCTACCCCGGCTCCCGCCTGCCGCTCTCCGTCCCTCCTCCTCGCCTGGCACAAGGCCCCCCCCCGGGGCCGCGCAAGGCCCGGCTGGCGCTCCCGCTCCCTCCGGCCCCGGCCAGGCGGGCCGTG
>JAODKT010001744.1:17237539-17253579 GCA_027576195.1 Cossypha heuglini
CACTGACAGAGTCAGAATACAACCTGACACCCTGTCAGTCAGGGTGTTGGTAGCATACTGATTAAATGGTGGCTACAGTCCTCCTAGAATAACAGATGTGGTTCTGTTGAAGCAGTGGTCCTGCAGAAGGGTGCAGTTTTCCTCCGAAGGCCCAGTGATGATGTAGATGGGTCTGGTCTTCCTCTGGGAATCCAGCGGAAAAAGTCTGCTCTAATGTTCCCAATGTGGAGGCTGATGGGCCGACAGGAATGGAGTTAGCTGCTCTCCCGTGGAAAGAGGGCTCTTAGACACCCACCTTTCTGATAACAGAGAAGAATATTTCTCCCATAATGCCTCCCTGCTCTAGGCAAATGGTTTGTATCCTGTTGGTTCTTTCCCCCTTGTTCCCCCCCTGCACCCTCAGCAAATTGGTCTGTTGCTCTACCCCTCCCATAAGCTTTCCTATATAATCCCTTCTCCCTCGACCCTGTTCAGAGCGTCTCGTCCCTGCACCCCTTCGAGGAGAAGACAAATAAAGCTGCTCTTTGGAACCCCATATGAGGCTCTCGTCCCTTCTCTTCAGCGTCGCTGATAGGATTCGCAAGAGAGGTCAATCACTTCGTCCAGGAGCGAGGACGTTGCCTGAGGCACCAGGACGTCTTTCTAAAGAAGCTTCTCTGGAAGGTCGGGGCATGTCACCGCTGCCCCCCTGTGACAGCTGGCGGCCCGAACAGGGACCTGAAACGGTTCCTGGAGAAGCGTCTCCTGCGAGCTCCAGCTGCAGGACACAAGTTGCTTTTGGGATTTGCTGGCTCCCTAAGGAGGGCTCCTCGCGTTTTAGCGAAAGCCATCTGAGGGGCGACTGGGACATTCATGGGATCATTGCGGGACCGTCGCGGGATCACCTTTGAAGACCGCTCGTTCAGCCTACTGCCCCCACCCCCCGCAGGCTTTCGTTAATCCAGCGGGCTTCGTGCTGCCCAAAGAAAGACAGTGAGTATTTGCCAGGGTTTTATCTTTTCTGTTTTCGCCTTTTACTGCTGGGTGAGGGAATTGAAGAATCGAGGATGGGCAACCAGCTGAGCCGTCCACAGCTTAGCCCTTCTCAAAGGGGCGTTTTTTACCAAGTTCTGAGCACCCTTCTTGCAGAAAATTTTAAGTTTTCAAGGGGGCAACTTAAAGGATTTCTTAACTGGTTTTTTAAACATTTTTTGTTCACTAATCAGGATTCTATCCTTTTAAGTACCTTTTGGGATGACGTGGGGAAAAAGTTATATACTGTTCAGGCAAGCAGGGATCTTTCAGTTGCAAAGTTTTTCCCTTTATTTCATATGATTGTTAAAGCTTTTGAATTATCGGGGAACAGTTCAAGTCAGGTTTTGGGTCCCCCCTTAAAAGCCCCTTCCCCTCTTTCCTCTCCCCATGTTCCTAAACCCTCGTCTGAGAGGCGATCGGCAGGCGGTAGCTGCCAGAGCGCACAGGGCTGCTTCTGACTCCCTGACGCCTCCCGATCCCCTCTCTCCCCTTGCCGGGGTGGCACTGGCCAAGCCGCCCTGGAACTTTCCCCAAACCTTCCACCTACGCCCACCTATCTGATTCTGCCTCCCATTAACGTTGCACAAAATGGTGCCAGCAACGTGGCCAGCCTCACCATTTTGCCTCCTTCCTACTACAGTTTTCCTGCCCTTCCTCAAAATGGCCACTTTCTTGCCTCTCCTCCACCTTTTCCTGCGCTTTCCATCGCACCCAGCCCCTCTTCCCCCCACATGTCAATGGGTGTAACCGCGTCAGGACCCTCTCCCTCCACCCGTCGCGGACCCCAGCCACTCCCTCTCCGCTGTTGGCTCCTCCCCTGACCAGCCCTGTGCCGGCTCCCACACCACCGGAACCGGAAGTGACCCAGACCGGAAGAAAACCATCTTGGCTTCCACTGCCACACACCACCCGGCAACTTCGGTCCGGACAAAAAAACCCCGCCCTGCACCCAGGTGCCCTCCATCCCCCTCGGAGGATGAGAGTGAAGGTTCCTCGAACACAGACTCCATCCCTGAGTACGGGGGCCCGTGGGCAAGCATACAGAGGGAAGTCACCCGGGAGGGAGACTGGGAACTGGCAAATAAAATCATAGCCTTCCCAGTTATCTATAAGCGAGGGAGTAGGAAAAGGGCCACAGCGCCCCGACTATGGGAGTTACTCCCACATGGGGAACTTAAAGAATTATGTAAGGCAGCAAAGGAGCATGGTTGGACCTCCCATTATTTTAAAAACCTTCCAGAAGCCACTTTCTCCGCCCATGTTCTAGTGCCTCATGACATAAAAAACATTATCAATTGCCTGCTCACGCCAGCAGAAGCTATACTGTGGAACAGCCACTGGAAAAGGCATCTCAAAACTCTATCTGATGCTTATTCAAAAGGTGCCAGTAGGCCAAATTTAACACTAGAACAGTTGGCTGGAGAAGGAGATCTTCAAAAACCTGTTGATCAAGTTGACACATTGCCAGAAGCCACTCTCCTTGATATTGCTAACACAGTAAAAACAGCCTTGTTCCTAACCCCTGATGACTCTGTCCCAACTCAAAGTTTCACAAATATCAAACAAGGGGTAGATGAATATTTTATAAAGTTTATGGACAGACTAAAGCTGGCACTTGAAAAACAAATTGAGAGTTCAGAGGCTCGAAAAGAAATGCTAAGCAAAATAGCCATGGCAAATGCAAACCAAGAGTGCTGAGCCATCCTGAGATCCTTGCCTCTAGATGCTGATCCCACCATCAATTTGATGGTGGAAGCCTGCACCAAACACACATCCACTGAAAATGCTGTATCGCAGGCTGTAGGTAAGGGAATCGCTGAAGGGGTAGCAGGAGCATTTGCTGTAGTTGCTGCCAGGGCAACCCAAACGTGTTTCAATTGTGGCGAACCAGGACACTTTTTAAAGGACTGCCCAGACAGGGCAACAATACAGGACCGTCGAAAATGTCACCCATGGCCCCAATCCCAATCCCCTTACCAACTGCATTTGGGAAACTTCCAATGGAGCACAGAGAGGCCCCGCGCTACGACAACAAATCAGAAGCCGTTTCACCCCGCCTCGCCTTACATCACTGAGAAACAGGAGGCTCAACCAGCGCCTCGACACCTCCGAAAGCCCGCACCCAGATGACATCACGTATGGAGTGATTCATTAGGAACCAGACACCACCTGGTAAGCGCTTTGACCATCACCTTTGTGGAGGAGTGTATCTTTAGAATACCCACAGGGAAATATGGGCCACGGGACGGTCCTCGAGACATTCTTGTTATTGGAGACACAGTTAATGGCCCGGAAAATTTTCATGTATATCCAGAAATGCAAACTGTAGGCCCAGACGATGAGATCCTTGTGTCTCTTTGTTGCACTGATACACCCTTTGAATTGCACCAAGGAACTCCAATTGCCCAAGCCTTCCTCCTACCTACTGACTATTCGGAACAGGTTCCTCTCAATCCCACCATTGTGTGGGTTCACATTGTTGCGGCCAGCAAACCAATTGTTGAATGTAATCTGCTTTGTAAAGGGGAAAAAATTCTCAGCTCAGGAATGATGGACACCAGAGCGGATGTCACCATCATTGTCGGCTCTGAGTGGTCATCAAACTGGGAACTGGAACCTGTGGCTGGGATGATCTCAGGGATCAGAGGGGTTGCTGTCTCAATGAGGAGCAAGCATAATATCCTAGTGGAAGGTCCCGAAGGCAAAATAGCTAGCATCCGGCCATATGTAATGAGGGCACCTATCACCCTCTGGGGCAGGGACCTTTTGTCTCAATGGGGGGTTTCCATCTGTATTAACACCCGGGATTTTTAGCTGGGGCCACTGTGTGGCACACAACACCTACCACCCCTCAGCTTACCTGGAAAGAAGATCATCCCATGTGGGTGGATCAGTGATCCCTTTTGAAAGAAAAATTGCGCACCCTAGAAACTCTCATGGAGGAGCAGCTCTCCAAGGGCCACATAGTTGAGACCAATAGCCCTTGGAACTCCCCTGTCTTTGTTTTGTGAAAACCTGGCAAGGACAGGTGGATGCTCCTCCACGACCTCAGAAAAATCAATGAGGTCATTGAAGACATGGGTCCTCTGCAGCCCGGTTTGCCCTCACCTTCCATGTCACCTCGGGACTGGAAACTGGCTATCATCAACATTAAGGACTGCTTTTTTAACATCCCCCTCTGTAGCTGCCGGGGGTAGGATTCTTTCCAACCCCGGGATGCTACGAGAGTCCAGATAGCTCAGAGAAACTCTTGAGGCAGAGCCACAGCTACGTGCTAGCAGGGACAAAGGCTTGAGACTCTGCTACAGATATTCCGAAGGTAACTTTATTTCTCCGAAGGTGTCTGGTTGCAGAAGTCCGATTACATGATATAACAAAGGGCTTTTATAGCTTTTTAGAGGATTGAAATTCTAACCAATAAGAACTACAAATTACAAACTAACCAATTACCTTAAAATTCTAAGTAAGAAAAAAACAATCACTTAACAACTTTAAGAACCAATAGAAATCCTAAGAGATAACAGAAGTTTTGATAAGGAGGAGGGGGGGCATGCTTTAAGGAATTTCTTTGTCTAAGAAATCATGTCCCAGGGGCCCTGTTTGGGGGAAGTAACATTATCTACACCCCTCCAACCTCGAGATGCCCGAGGTTTGCGTTCTCAGTTCCCTCCCTCAATAACAAGCGCCCCTAAAATGTTACCACAGGCTTGTCTTGCCCCAGGGTGTGAAAAGCTCTCCAACCATATGCCAGTGGTACGTTGCCCACATTTTGTCACCAGTGAGGATCCTGTTCCCAGAACTGATCGTCCTTCACCACATGGACGACACCCTTATTTGTGCACCAGCCGAGACTTATCTAAATGTGACTCTAAACAAAACTGTTCAAGCTATTAAGTCAGCAGGTTTCAAAATCAGCAAAAACAAAATACAACATACAAGCCCCTGGACTTGGACTCTGGATTTGTGAGCGCACCATCGTTCCCCAGCAGCTGGCCATCCAGGACAACCCGAAGACCCTGTGGGACCTTCACCAGCTCTGCGGTTCCATCAGCTGGGTACGTCCCCTGCTGGGAGTCGCAACGGAAACCCTCGCGCCTCTCTTCAACTTCCTCCACGGCAGCGAGGACCTCGATTCGCCCTGTGCACTCACGTCTGAAGCCTGAGAATCCATTGCAAAGGTCCAGGAGGCCTTGTCTTCCCGTCAAGCTCACTGGTGTGAACTGAGCCTGCCTTTCCAGCTAGCCATCCTAGGTAAGGCCCCTCAGTTCCATGGGCTGATCTTCCAGTGGGATGCCTAGTCCAGAGATGCTCTATTAATCCTGGAATGGGTATTCCCACATCATCAGCCCACCCAAACCATCACCACTCCCCAGGAGCTCATAGCAAACGTAATAAAGAAAGCCAGGGCTCGCCTCCGCTCTCCTGCGGGATGTGAATTCACATGCATCCTTCTACCATTGGCAGCTATCGGAGATTTGAAGCATTTGCTCCAATTCAATGAGAGCCTTCAGTTTGCTCTCGATAGCTACCCAGGCCAAATTTCAATCCATCTACCCAGCCACAAATTATTCAAATCAAATTTTGATCTGGTCCCCAAATTTATTCAAAGTAAAACACCTCTCAAAGCCCTGACAGTTTTTACTGACGGCTCTGGGTCATCCCACAAGTCAGTAATGACATGGAGGGATCCCAAGACACAGAAGTGGGAATCTGATGTCCAGGTGGTCAAAGGATCACCACAAATTGCAGAACTAGCAGCTGTCATCAGAGCTTTTGAGAAATTTCAAAAACCTATTAATGTGGTCACTGATTCGGCTTACATTGCTGGCGTAGCTATGAGGGCAGAACATTCTCTTTTAAAAGAAGTCTCCAACCCACATTTATACAAATTGCTTTCTAAACTAATCCGTCTCATCTCCCACAGAAAGCACCCATTCCGTATTATGCATGTGAGGTCACACACCGATCTCCCAGGAGCCATCGCAGAAGGGAACAGGAGAGCTGATGCATTGGCCATGTCTGCCGAAACAACAAATGTGCCGGATATCTTTGCTCAAGCAAAGATGTCCCATGCCTTTTTCCATCAAAATGTACCTGCCCTAATAAGAATGTTCTGGCTGACAAGAGAATAGGCCAGAGCCATTGTAGCCACCTGCCTGAACTGCCAAACATACCAACTACTTTCCTTTGGATCTGGGGTCAACCCCTGAGGCTTGAATAGCTGCCAAGTATGGCAGATGGATGTGACACATTACCCCTCTTTTGGACCCTCTTTTGGTCACGTTTCCACTTTTTCAGGTGCAGTGTTTGCCTCAACCCGTGCAGGAGAAGATGCTGCTCACACCATTAAGCACTTTCTCCTGGCGTTTGCTACCCTGGGATTACCACAAGAAATTAAAACAGATAATGGGCCTGCTTACATTTCCCGCAGACTAAGAGAGTTTTTTAACCAATGGGGAGTCAAGCACACACAGGCATTCCTCATAACCCGACAGGACAATCGATTGTAGAAAGGACCCATGGTACCATCAAGCGAATCCTTGATCAGCAGCGGGGTGGGACAGAGACCATGCCCCCAGTTGAGAGACTCTGTAAGGCTCTGTATGTTATAAATTTCTTGAATTGCTCTTTCTCTGAGCCAATCCCCCACCCGGTACTCCGGCACTTCTCAAATTCAACCCAAGCTAAGCTCGATGAAAAGCCACCGGTGCTGATCAAGGACCCTGAGACCCAACAAATATCAGGGCCTTTCCCTCTGATTACCTGGGGGAGAGGATATGCCTTTGTGTCTGCACCCTCTGGCCCAAAATGGCTCCCAGTGAAATATATCAAACCATACTTAGGGCTGACAAACACTGCCCCTGCCAAGATTAATGATATCTGTTCTAACCAATTTCAAGCAGATTCTAAGGACCAAAATCAGGCTGCCTGAAGATGAAGAAGGTGTCGAACACTGAGCCCCTGAGCCAAAAGCTGTCAAGTCCTCCCGTCACCAGGTCACAGACAGCAAAGAGTACAAAACCAACTACAACACCAAAAGCTCCCCAAGCCACAAGCTAGGCATCTCCTAGCTGTTGCTGCTGCACTATTCTTATTGTGACCACCTACCTTTGTACTTATCTTCCCTTTCCCTCATCCCTTAGTTCCAGTGGTGATTCCCGGTAATTCACCTTGCTCTGCACCAGCTGCGCCTCGTCCCGTTTGGTTCTGAAGCCAGTGCTTTAGATCTGCTGCAGCACCTGGCGGGTGCAGTGCTTTGCTTACTGTTCTTACCCTTTCCCCCTTCCCTTGGTAGCCTCCAGAGCCTCGTTGATCATCCACAACATGTCGTGGTGCTGCCGGCCCCGCACCTGCCCTTTCCTCCCTTCCTACTCTAAAATCTTCCCTTTACCTTGCACCATCACCACCATGAAGCTAGGCTGGTAATTTTGGAAGGTGTGGAAAGGGGGGAATAGAGAGAAAACTAAAAGGTATAAAAGATTAACCCTCTTCCTCCAAATTAATAACTCTGTTTTGCACCCCCTAGCAAAGGTCTCCTCCCCACTCAAGATGAGAACCACTCACCTTGCTGCCCTCTTCTTAGCCCTCTGGATGCTCCTCACCGTGCCATGCACCCTTGGCTGGATAGTCCCACAGCCCTCTCAAAATGTGTGGGTCACTCTAGCCAAATCCCTGCAGCAACAAGACCTGTGCCTGTCCATGGGCTCAGTAGATAACCCGCTCTCAACATGTCTTGTTGCGATTCCTTTCAAGCATGGGGAAAACCCCTCCTTGGAGGTGTTGACTAAACTAGCAAACATCTGGGAACGGTGGCTCCACCCTTCTGAACAACGTAAAAGCTGGTCAGAAGCTCTTCCACCTGCGCATGGGGAGCCACAAGAATTACACTTACCAGGGCCAACTAAAGCCGGCTGCTGTGTAAGTTTTTACTTTTCCAATCCATCCTCCTGGCCCAATGATGTTACCCCAACGACAAAGATCTATAATTCAGCTGATTGGTGTAATTATTCGGAGAAATCACAGCCCAAAACATCTGCTTCTTTCCAACCCAGAAAACTCCCCCAAGGTGTCTTCCTCATTTGTGGAGATCAGGCTTGGGCCGGAATCCCTTCCTGCCTTTGAGGTGGCCCATGCACCCTTGGCTGGCTTACTAGCCTCACTCCCAACACAACTCTCCTCCAAGACTGGAAAAACAAAAATAAATTGGCCTGCAAAAAGAGAGCACCCACTCAATTTGATGAAAATTGTGATCCAATTGGTCTAAAGGTATGAGATTTGCAACATCTCTATTTCTCCCGTGGGTGGCAGCTGCAAAATCTCTGGGTGAACTTAATCACCTGGGGTGCTGGCTTAGTAAGCAGGTCAACATGACATCAAAAGTACTTAGTGACCTCCTCCAAGACGAGGAAACAACCAGACATGCCACCTTACAAAACCAAGCGGCTATCGACTTCCTTCTTTTAGTCCATGGACACAGCTGCCAGGACTTTGAGGGACCCTGTTGCTTCAACCTATCATTGCACACTGAATCAATTTCAAAGAGCATCCAGATGCTGAAAAAAACAAGTCCAAGTGAAGTCCAAAGAAAAATTTACTGATGGACTTAATGGTCTTCTTGGACAATGGGGATTAAGCGGGTGGGGACTTTCATTAGTTAAGAGTATTCTGTAGATTTTTGTTATTATTCTTATTATGTTAGTTATGTTTTCATGTCTATTGCATTGCCTCAAAAGAGCAGTTGGAGAAGCCTTTTTAGTAAATAAAGGGGAGTTGTGGAGGCTGATGGGCCGACAGGAATGGAGTTAGCCGCTCTCCCTTGGAGAGAAGGCTCATAGACACCCACCTTTCTGATAATAGAAAAGAATATTTCTCCCATAATGCCTCCCTGCTCTAGGCAAATGGTTTGTATCCTGTTGGTTCTTTCCCCCTTGTTCCCCCCCTGCACCCTCAGCAAATTGGTCTGTTGCTCTACCCCTCCCATAAGCTTTCCTATATAATCCCTTCTCCCTCGACCCTGTTCAGAGCGTCTCGTCCCTGCACCCCTTCGAGGAGAAGACAAATAAAGCTGCTCTTTGGAACCCCATATGAGGCTCTCGTCCCTTCTCTTCAGCGTCGCTGATAGGATTCACAAAAGAACTCAGTCACTTCGCCCGGGAGCGAGGACGTTGCCTGAGGCACCAGGATGTCTTTCTAAAGAAGCTTCTCTGGAAGGTTGCAGCATGTCACCACCGCCCTGCCGCGACATCCAAATCTCAGTTTTTATCTAGGTAGGAAATGTTTGGATCCTCCCCCTGCCTGGAGCATCCCCCAATGGGATGATGTAATTTTATCAGTCATGCAGTGGAACTCAGTGGCCCATTAACAGAAAATACTTCCCTGGAGGAAGGATGTGTGGAAAAGATAAAGATCACTGCCCCACCAGGTTTCAACAGATAGTGATATAATACATACTTTTGGTTACATCCTGCATTGCAACCCAAGACACTGGTACTTGTGTTTTGAGAGTGTTTTGCCTAATTCTTTTGAGCCAATTTGTAATAATTATAGAATCACAGAATCCTTTATGCTGGAAAAAATTTCTGAGATCATAGGTTCCAACCTTTGATCACCACCTTCCCAATTAGAGCCACGTTTCAAGTAATTTCTTGAACACCTCCCAGCTTGGTGTTGCTCAGGCAAGACCTGTGTTTCCTAGACCCGTGCTGGCTGGGCATGATCCCTTGGCTGTCCTCTGTGTGCTGTCTGATGACACTTTAGATTATCTGCTCCATGACCTTGCTGGGGACCAGGGTCAGGCTGAGAGACCTGCAGTTCCCTGGATCTTCCTTCCAGCCCTTCCTGTGGATGAGCATCGCATTTAGCAACCTCCAGTCAACTGGAACCTCCCTAGTTAGCCAGGTTTGATGACAGATGATAGATGATAGATGATAGAGAACAGCTTAGCAATCCCTTCTGCCAGCTGCCTCAGTACCCTAAATGATCACATTCCCAGCAAATATCATCACTGTCTTTCAAAGAGTTTACAAAGATACACATACTTTCAAACAACTTAGTACTCTGAACATTGATGGGCAAAACTTGCAGAAATCCTTACGAAAACAGTTTTCTTCACTTCACTTGGATATATAAAGTTTCTAAATGTCCTGGTTTGAAGGACAGGTGTCTGCCAATAAAGGCAGAAATTTCTCTTTGAAATGGAGAATGTAAACCCCCTCCCTCCAAATTATTATAATTTTTGAATCAGGGACTCTCAAGCAGAGATGTAGGGGTAGGAATAACAGCTCTTTATTAATATATCTAACTGGATGAACAGAAACAACAGCATCTATGAAAATTAACAACAAAATAGAACAAATAACTCAGTTCCAGTCCCTTTTCGGCTGCAGACACTCTGCCAGCGCTCGGTCCCGGTGGTGAAAGGTGGGGCAGGGCCCGCACAGCTGCGGAGAGCAGACGGGAGGGGGGGAGGCGGCAGTGGCCGCGCTGTGTCCCAGGTGGGAGAAGGGTGGAGGAAAGGCTCCCTGCTCACTGTTTGGGTCCTGGTGGTCAGCTGTGGTCTCAGATGTAGGAGGCTGGAGCAGAGCAGATTAGCAGGGCAGTGTCCGGCTGCAGAGAACCTCGCTTCCCGGCGTTTGGATGGCGTGGGCTGGAAACAAGAAGTCCTTGGACCCCCTCAAACCCTGCCAGTGAGCAAGAGAGAGAGAGAGAGAGACAGCACCCGCCCATCCCTTTGTCTTGAGTGATCAGGAGCTGGGAATGCTGCCCGGCAGGCTTCCTTAGCATGATAGTGGGAAAAATTCTCCAAAGAGGAGGAAAAGTAAGGGAACAAACCCCAACCCCTGACACTAAATTAATCTAGTGATTAAAAAAATGGGGGAAATAAAAAAAAAAAGGGCACAATTTGGATTTTTTAATGAAAAAAGAGCTAAAGCAAATCAAATTGGCTATGAAATGAAACAGCATTAAACTGAGATCTGCTTAAATTTAGGTATGTGCAAGATCCTGGTATCATGCCAGTTATCCGGTCTCCTTAGTTCAAATTTAATATGCTCTATGTTCACAAGTTAATAAGGCTAATTTTAGGGAAAACACAGAATTTTCACTTTATAGAGAAAAGAATAGGATAAAGACAAGTATCTTAGGAAAATTAGTCACTTGTTATTGAATGTTTAGTTCATGATTCCTTCAACATAATTCCTTTTTATCTAAACAGTTTCTTGTCATTAACAGTTACTATTTTAAGGGTTTTTTAAAATTTAGACCAGTGAATATTCACTTGCTGTTGCTTCATCAGTGGCAGAAGTTGAGTACATTTAGAATTCAGATGTGTAATATTTTGGAGGAGATGTATACCATAACTTTGTCCTTCAACAGAAGAAGTGTAATGTAGGCAGCATTCATCTGGGACATATTTGAAGAACAGTTGCACCCTTTTAACCTCTATTTATTATCTCTCATGACAAGGAAGGAACGCTACTTAATAGAGATAAACCATTCAATTGGCTTCAAATAGTCTTTAGCTTAATACTGCACAGTGTTTATGAAATGCGTTATTGGAGATGGATGCTTTTACTGTTGAAGGGGGAAAAACTACTAGTAAGACTATTTTCGGTTAAATTATGTATGAAAAACTTGAAAATGAGAAGCTGCTCATTTAAAAGCTTGGTTCCAAAAGAGTTTCTATCTCTAATTAGCATAAAGAAAAGTATGGCCTCCCAGTTCTTATCCTGGCTTTTCACTAGTGCCACCAAGATACTGATTATTTGAGATAGAAACAGACATTATCTTGAGAGAGGTAAAATGATCCGTTTATTTCAATAATATAGGTAAAATTCATATAATTCAAAATTAATACTGAGATATTAGTTCAAAATATGGACTGTTAACTACAGCTTTATTGCAGTCTTTGCCCAAAATTCTGCTCCTGTCAAAGTCAGTGGTAATTTTAATATAAAAGTTCTTCAGAAAATAATGACTCAACAAGCACTTATGTTTTAATTTCCAGACCTGTCTGGTACTTGCTTGTTATATTGAATGCATTGGATGCAGAGATGCAAATAATAACTACCAATTATTTAGTATAGTCAAATCCTATTGTCTTGTTTATCTAGACAGACCCGCTGAAATATGGAATAAATTGGTAAAGTCACCTTGCCTTTCTTTCCTGGAGGGTATAATACATAAAAATAGATAAGCCCAGATACTACATACTAGTGTTCATCACGTAATTGCAAATGGTAATGACTAGATATTGCTGTGCACTTTTATATACTGCTTCCATTCTTTTAATTTTGCTCCTTAAAATATAGTGAACATGCAGCTGAAAGATATTTAAAACTTTGCAGTAAGGTCTGTTCATTAGAACTGTGTTGGTGTTGAGGAACTCCCACTGTGTTTGGGAGCTGATTATACAACTAATCATTTGCTGAGAAGAACATTACATTAGATTTGCTGTTTTTATTATTAGCATTAGGTGGCCATTTGCTTTCTCGTTTTTAAATACTGGGCTCACTGCATCAAAAGTTTTCTGGATCAAATCTATATTAATTAGATTTAAACCTCTTACATGAAAACTTTGATTTTGGCTTTCTACCTGATCCTTTGGTTCAGACTGGTTGTATATTGGGCACACTGGGTTTTTAAAAAAAGTTGAAATGTTTTTATGTCTTCTGGAGTGACACAAAAATGTGTAGTAGTAGGAAATTAATTATGTTTCATACTCATGTAAGTATCTTGTATTCCACTACTATAAATGAAAGGACATTTCAAGTGCCTGCCAAAATACATTTTTTGTCTTATACTTCATTCCATTAGGTGAGAAAGGAGAGGTGGTGGAGTGACTTTGTACAGTAGGGAGTGTTTCAACTGTAGAAAGCTCAAGTATAGGTCAAACTCATAAGTTTGAGTCCTGATGAGTAAGAATCAAGTGGATGGCCAACAAGGCAGATATCCTGGTAGTAGGCCAGTAGGTGTTCAAGACCACCTAACCACGATGAAGAGGCAGACAAAGCATTCTACAAGCACCTGGAGGATGTCTCATGATCATTGGCCCTCGTTATTGTGGGAGACTTTGCTTTAACTTGCTGGATCTGTGTTGGAAAGAGCACAGCAGAGAGGAGGCACTCTAGGAGATTCCTGGACTGTGTGGAAGACAATTTCCTCACACAGATAGTGTGTGTGAGCCAGGGAGGGAAGAACTCTCTATTTGTGAATAGAGAAGGACTGGGTGTGGTGTGGTAATCAGAGGCTGTCTTGGGCATAGTGACCACAAAATGATAACTTTCAATTCTTGGTGAAGGAAGAGAGGGCATTAACTAAACTTCTGCCTTGGCCTAATAGGGGGCAGACTTTGGCTAGTTCAGGACAGTGGTTTGGAGAGTCTCTTGGGAAACAGTCTTTAATAACAAAGAGATCCAGGAAGGCTGGACATACTTCAAGAAGGAAATCTTAAAGGCACAAGAGCGACCCATACCTATTTGCCAAAATAAGCAAGCTGGAGAGGGCAGGGAGAAAGAAGAATGGTCTGGCTGAATAGGAGGCTTTTTCTGGAACTCAGGCTAAAATCTCTGGAAGAAGGCAACTTGGGAAGTGTACAAGGATGTTGTTAGGTCATGTAGACTGAAAATTAGAAAGGCAAAAGCTCAGCTAGAACTCAATCTGGCTGCTGCTGTAAAAGAGTTCTTACAAAAAAATTAACAACAAAAGGAGGATCAAGGAAAATCTCCAAACCTTATTGGATGTAGAGGGAAACACTGTGACTAAGGATAAGAAAAAGGCTGAGGTAGTTAATGGCTGCTTTGCCTCAGCCCTGAACAAGAAGACAGTTATTATCAAGGCAACCTGCCCTCTGAGCCAGTATACATAGACAAGGAGCAGAATCGAGCCCCTCTCCAGGAGAATTAGTGACCTACTGAGCTGCTTAGACACTCAAAAGATGGAATCCACCCAAGGATACTGAGGGAGCTGGGGGAAGAGCTCACTGAGCCACCCTCCGTCATTTACCAATGGCCCTGGCTAACCGGGGAGCTCCCAGTTGACTTGGGTGGGGATTGACCAATGTGACATATCTACAAGAAGGCTTGGAAGGAGGCTCTGGGGAGCTACAGGCCTGACGTTGGTGCCTGGCAAGGTTGTGGAGCAGATCATCTTGAGTGCTATGGTGCAATCACATGGCATGTGCAGGACATCCAAGGGATCAGGTTCATCCAGCATAGTGTCAGAAAAAGTAGGTCCTGCTTGCCAACCTGATCTCCTTCTATGACCAGGTGACTTGCTTAGTGGATGAAGAAAAGGCTGTGGATGTTGTCTACCTGGACTTTAGTAAAGCCTTTGTCTCCAATGCCATTCTCCTGGAAAAGCTGGCAACCCATGGCTTTGACAGGTGCTCTGTTTGCTGGGTAAAAATTGTTGGGATGGCTGGGCCCAGAGGGTGGTGGTGAGTGGAGTAATATCCAGCTGGTGGCTGGTCACCAGGGGGCTTCCTCAGGGCTGCGTACTGGGGGCACTTCTGTTTGATATCATTATCAATGATCTGGACCAGTGGATTGGGTGTGTATCCTCAGTGTGGTAGACAACACCAATTGAATGTGAGTGTTGGTCTGCTGGAGTGCAGGAAGGAAGGGATCTGGGCAGGCTGGATGATGGACTGAGGCCAGTGGTGTGAGGTTCAACGAGGCCAAGTGCTGGGTTGTTGCTTCATAGCTGCACCAGGTGGCAGAGCACTGCCTTGCCTTTCCTGTTCATGGTTTCAGGTTTGGCATCAGGCTGTGCAAATAACTAGGGGAATGCTGTCACACCCTTCCTGGGAATTCTTGCTTTTTCAGCACAGGCAATTTCAAAGGATGAGGAGAAAGGAGATTTCACTGCAGTCAATATCGTGATGGGAACCTAGAAAAACACTGCTGGTGTTAGAAATCAGAACTGGGGTTTAATTACTCAGAGTTGAGCTGAAGATTAATGTGACTGCAATTGTTTCAGAGCTGTTTTAGAGCTTCTGTCAGTTTAAAGATGAAACTATTATGTGCTTTTTCTGCTTTAATTTCTCAGTTGTTGGTTCTTAGTAAAGTTTCTGGTAATTGTTTCTTTCTAGTGATTTCTATCAAGTTATGAAGAATAGTTTACTTTGGCCACATATACATGTCTGTAAAATATATTTTTAAAAAAGAATCCTACAGTTTGAGACAATTTTTGTCAAAAGTCAATGCATTATCTAAGTTTCTACAATAACTTACAACTTCTGGAGGAAACTTCCAAAGAAAATCCAGAATCAAATGCAGGTGCTACAAACACTTGCCAGCATTCTTTCTAATTATAACTAAATAAAATTTTGTAAATTTACTTTTTTTACCTAATTAATTGAAAAAACCAGTTTTGGTTGCATTGGTAAAAAGATTTCAAAATTCCAAACCACTGATTTAGACATTTAGATCTCAGGCAGGAAGAATCTACCCATCACTTTTCTCCCAAAACTGCAGGCATGGAACAACTGCGCGGACTTCCAGGGTATTTCCATTCGTTCACTTGTACACTGAAGCTGCATCTGTCGATGTAGAGAAGATGATGATATTGTGATAATTGATAAAAGATTCGTGTTAATCATGCAAGTTTTGGAGTTTGTATAAATCAGAATACTTAGAAAAAAAACCAACCAAACAAATAAAGAAATAAATAACATGGACCTAGATAAATGGAAATATATGATTAAACCCACTCTGTTTAAATCCATCTGTTATGAATATTTTGTATACCAGTTTATTAAAAAAAAAAAAAAGGTTTTCCATAGTCTGAAAGGTTTTTTTTACAGAATCAGATTTTCTGCCTTTGTGTGATCAATTGCAAACTATCTGCTAAGATCAGACTTCCCACTTCTTCTGTTTTTTATTTACCAAGACCAGATGGTTACTTGACAAATTGTTCGAAGAGCAGTCCCACGGAAGTTTCTTTGACCACCACTGCTTACCTTGCAGACTTTTGACAACAAAACAATAACAATTATTGATTACTACAAGGAAAACCATACTATAAAA
>JAODKT010001744.1:17276049-17300759 GCA_027576195.1 Cossypha heuglini
CTACCGGAAGGTAGGAAATGTTCTACAGTTCATATGTGAAATTTGGCTTTTTGGCATCACATTTGTGGAGTAAAACCTCTATTTATTTCACTTGGAGCTGATGCTGCATATGGTGATATCTATAAAATAGACATGGAATAGACAAGAGAAGAAACTGTCAGAGAAAATAAAAGGTTTTTAAGACAGACATTGGCAGACTTTGTAAATAGCCTTGCAGGATCTGTAAGCGAGAAGGATGGGTAGCTGGTTTCTGTGAGGTCAAATCTATGTCAAACTGCTGCAAATGTAGTATCAACAGGAACTTGGGATACTATCTCAAGGAAGACAAACTGGAAAAATATAAATCACGCAATACTAATACCTTGTGCGGTCCTCTTGGATTAGGTAAGTGCTGTAGTGTTCATAAATCAGTTTACACTGGAAAAAAACATTTTATCAGTAGAACAGTTAAACCAGTAATTTTTACTGGTTAGAGGTTCTTTGAATTGTTTTTTTTTTTTTTTTTTTGAGAATGTTGAAGCTTGTTAATTTTTACTTGTTGGCTTTTATAATTAATGGAATAGTTCCTTAAGAATTTGAAGAATACAGGTACAAGGAGAAAGGTGTAGGTAAGAGTGTGTTTTTTATGGGAGATTACAAAGTAGCTATATCTACACTAAATCCATAAGGAATTTAGCCTTCATGTTAATATTGTAATCTCAACAGTGAATGTTGTATCCTTTTGGCCAAGCCTTTTGGATAGCTTGCATGTGTCAGTACTTCCATTTGTGCTAGATGTGTTTACAGTATCAGGGTAGTAATAATATAGAGGGTTTTTTACTCTTCTTTTTTTTTTTTTTCTTTTCTTTCCACTATTCTTTGTCCCTTACAAAAGCCATAGGTTTTTTTACCAAAAATTATTTCACTGTCTGTGCAGGCTAGCTTTTTTCTGTGTTGATATTTTAAGATTGACTTCAGTGTATTTTACTATTCTGAAATGGGAATTAATTAGTCTGACTGGTCTGCAAGTATAATACTTCAAAAAAAGCTGCTTCTCCTGGGAATGATTCAAAATTAAATCTAGTGATGAATTGGCTTATCTTCTTTGTTATTTTTAGATGTATTGTAGTTTCCTTCATCCCACAGTGAATTAAATGTTTTTTAATTTTGGCATTAATGTGTTTATAATAATTTTTGTAGGTTTGCATTCAACTGAACTGCTGCTGGCTGAAAGAAAATTAAGATGGACAGAGCAACTTAATTCAAAAGTCAGTGGTAATTTTGCTGAAGTTCTCTATTCCCTACCCCACCCTGATGATTCATGAAGCTTTAAATAATTAAAGTGTTACAGACTTTAAACTGAGCGTCTCGTAGAGGTTACACATTTGCCTCAGTTGTCACCTTCTAAAATATTTCTGAGAGCTTCTAAATAATACTAATAATACTAGTAATACTTCTGAAGTATTATTAGTAGTGAACTAATGAAAAAAAAGGTAGTTTTCTCTAAGGGCAGTGTAAAAACATTTGGAAGATTGCTTGTGTTAAAACCTTGTAGAAAAAGTGTAGTTAAGCATGTTAAACTGTATTAAAAATTACTGCAGTGTATTTAACTCCTGTACCTTATTATTTGGACCACAAATGAAGGACTTGAATCTACATGAATTTTGTAAATTCTTGGTCTCACTACACTTCTTATTTGTGTGTTGTCAGTATCTAAAAGTTGAACTAGCTTCAGTTTTCTGCTTTGGATGGTCTTGCTGTTTTGTTATTTTAACTTCTGTTTCAGTTTTGTTGTTGAGAAAATCTGGAAACTGTGGGACATGAGTAGGGGGCTGTTTCTGTGATCTCTGGCTATGACTTGTGTTGTGTAGGTGTGGTTGGGATTGACTGTGAGCTGAGCTGCTTGTTAAGGAGCCAAACCAATAGAGAAGAATGAACTTGTATACTCCTTTAGTGTGAGTATGCTTTTTTTGAAAGCGTGTGGTAGATGGAGAGTTCAGGTGTGAGTGGCCATTTAATTTGATTGTTGTCTGTTGTATCCTCATGAGGGTAATAGAAATATTCACTTTTTAACTCATAGAAAAAGTGATGTGTTGCTTGCTTTTCCAAGCTATTAATCTTCAGTGCTGTGAGGTAGTTTTATTTCTTTTCAAGATGCTCTCACTGAAACCAAGGAGCTACATCCCCCACTTACTATTCTGGGTGACATCTTTCTTTAGACTCTTCTCCTTCTGGAAGTTTTGAGGAGTTTGCTTTTTACCTTCATTAAATTAATTCTGTGGTTACACCTCTCTGTTTGCTGGTACGATGATTATTTAATTCCTTTCATAGTACTTACACTTGGGAAGGTGGAGTGTCTCACATTTAAGGGGAAGGAAGCACCAAAGTTTCATAAATGCATGTGGTTAAAAGGGACAGCAAAAGTCGGAGGGTCCACAAAAAATCACAAGGTTTTATACATAAATTACACACTTGGCATGGAAATGGGCATGTCAGTCCCTGGCCTACTATATAAGCACACAACTTACATAGTAGGGATAGTGTAGAAGGGAAGAGATGAATTAAGGAGAGGGAGAGAGAGAAAAAGAAATAAAGAGAGAAACAGAGATTACCAGCCTTGGTTCCTAGTGTTGTCTGGCTGATGGGATGTCCTGAGGTGTGCAGCCAGGGCTTGAAGGGGTACCTTTTTATAGATAGTTTCCTCATCCTGAAACTAAGGTTTTAATTTTCTATGTAAATTAGTTATCTTGCATAGTCCATTCTTTGAGGCCTTTCTGGAAATGGCTGGGGGGGCTTTGCGGGGGGTCCCTGGTGATCTCATTACCCCCCTACTGCATTGGCCTTTGGTCAACAGTTCATTCCTGCTTCTGTGCTGGTGCTGTCTTTTGTTTGTTGTGTCTCCATGGACTAGAATGAGGGTGTTTGTCCCAGAAGAGTGCTGTCCTACCTCTGCATGGCCCCTTCTCCAGCCACATCCCATTTACCACCAACCGTTGGTGGCTCTGCAGTCATCCAGCTATTGGTGTTTGAGATACACATTTTAGCCCCTTATCCTCAGGGATTCTATAGAAGTATTCTTTTTCTTATTTGTTTGCATATGTGTTTTACAAAGATTCAGGAATTTTTACAGCTGTGCCCTGGTACCCTAAACAAAATTCATGCTTACTGAGGAGAGAATGCCAAGTGTGCTGGTCCACTCTAATTTCTTCCCTAGATTTTTGTTTTTCAAGTGCTTACAGTCTGTTAAATTGTCTTTGCAGACATGTCTTCATTACCCATGAAGATAATGTCCTTGCTCCTAAGAGCTGATACTTTAAGCCTTGATGTAAACATAGCTTTTGTAGTGGGGTAACTGTCAGCAGGTTCTGTCTTTTACTGAAGTGTTTATTCTGGGTGCGTTTGTACTGGCTTATTCTTTAGAATGGTGCAGGTTGCTCTACTTGCTTTTTTGTGAAAAAACTGTTGGTGGAAACTTTTGAGAATAAGTACCTTTTAATCTTGCAGTAAAGGTGGAACAGAATTATATCAGTAAAATGGTAGAGGCAAATTGTACAGATATTTAGCATGGTAGAAGTTAATGTACTTTGTGCTCCTTTTATTTTGTCCTCCATTCTAATGAGGTTATTCTGTTTAACATGTGGACAAAACTTTTATAGTGCGAGTTCACAATAACATCTGACAAAATTGCATTTATTTCCTCTTTTTTTTTTTTTAGTAGTAGGAGTAAATTCTGTTCTGCAAAGACAATTATTTGCAGACCTCATTATAAATAGATGTGAATGAAACTTGGCACATTCTTTGTTTTGTTTTTTCTTACTCTATGCGTTTGAGTAACTGAATATGGTAACTGATGATAATGCCCTATGTGGTGCTATCAAGTCTTCCACAGTCTCCTCCTTTTATATCTTGGGTAAACACAGTCAGAGAAACAGCTGAAAGAGGGGGTTGTTTATCTGCTTTATATGCTCGGCATAGGGCAAAACTTCTACCTTTTTCAACTGCTACTTCTTCCTTGTGGCAATTCCAAAGTGCTGAAGAATTCCTGGTAATTTGCTACATAACATATAGGGCAGTGATGTAATTGAACTCACATTTCAGCTTTTGAATTTGAACCTTGTTAAAGGGCAAGAAATGAGCATCTATCAGGCTTTTGCTAAATGGTTAGTACCATTTAGTGGAATCATTGCACAGCAAAGTGTGTTAGACTCTCAAGTAGAAACCTGGCTGTAGTTTACCTTCAAATGTGAGGTTATTTTATGTTATGAGATAGTTTGCAGTTTTTTTTTTTAAATCTGCATTTTGGTACAGTGCAAAACTAAATCTTTTTATTGCTAAAAAGTCATCATTATGTTATCTGAAGTACTTAGCAGCTTCACGTATATCTAAAACACTTTTTAAAAGATGTTTTGATTGTTGTGACATTTATATTTGATTCACAGAGGTTATGTTAAAACCTGTTGCTTGTGAACCATAACTATATATAGAAAAGGGGGCCATATGATAAAGAGCAGTGCTCGCATTCTAGATCCATATACAAAACACAGTCTAGTTTAGTTGGTTCATTCTCCCATAAGGAACTTGAGTCCAAAGTGGAAAAAACTCATAAAAAACTCCATTTCAAAAACTCATAAAGCTTGTGTAAGGGCTTGAATATTATTTTCTGCATTATTAACATGCAAATTTTAGTTAGCAAAATAACTTGAAGCTTATTTTGATTTGTTGGAACTACATAAATCACAGAGTAGTAAGGAAGATACAAAATAAACTGTGCCTTCAAAAGGGGAATGAAAACTGAGATTTATAGATTTTAAATAAAAGTATTTTTTAGACCTTACGTTTAGCAACTTGATTTCAAATTAGTCCTACTCTTAACTAGAGATAGCAGAGAGGAATAACAGAGAAGGATCCGGTATCACTGGAAAGTTTTATTTTGACATATGTGTTTCATGGCAGAAGAAAAAACCTTTGGTGGCTTGGGTTATTTTGAAGGTCTGCCTAGTTTGAAAAAAGTCCTGAATGATTGTGTATATGAGGAAAGAGTGTGTAGGCTGGTGGCTGGGTCTTTTGCATGTAGTTTGTTTGCCTAATTCAGACCTACTTGATAGTTTTCCTTTGGCTCATGATAAAGAGTTGAAGCCAAAATTTGAAGCTAGCCCATGATGGGAGGACTGAAGGGCCAGTATTCTTGTTGGACCCTCTGAAATTCATACATATGCTCTTGTTTGTCTTCTGATGAAATAAGAATTTGATATGTATGCTGGAGCTCATTATCAAGGAACCAAGCAGTAGCATCAAATTGAGATGCTGCATATGACCTTTTCTTTCCCATGCTCTCATGACAGCACTATAGTGTGCTTTAATTCTCATAGCTTACAACCTTCTTGTACCCCATTTATAAATATTATGCTAAAAATTGCATTGTCAAAGGGAGAGTGGTTTGTCAGATGTGTACAGTTGAGAAGTGGAGTTAAGGTTAAGGGCCCCCTATGTAATTTGTGGTGTGCTGTACTTACTGTGATAATAATCTGTGAGGCATTAGATGAGAGCTCTTAGATATGCATACATACTAATTTTAGATTCCCTTGGAAAATATAAATGTGCTTTTGACATATGTTATGTTTAAGCTTTTCTCTGTGCAAATCAATTGACTAAACTTCTAAACTGGTCTTCAGGGAGCATCAAGAAATTTGTATCTCTTCTAATTTTGTGAATTCATGGCTTGAACCTTTTCTCCCCTCCCCCCATTGCTACTAAATTTGAAATTCCATTCATAAGCTTCAGATATCCCTAGCTGTTTGAGTTTATATTGCCTTTTATTTTAATGGTCTTCTGACAGTCTTTCAAGTTCCCAAGTGTTACAGAAACTGTTTTCTGTGAAATGATACAGACTGTGCAGAGATAAAGCTTAACTGTAGAACCTGACAATAAAGAACAGTTTTTCCTTGGTTTTCCTTGTCTTCCGCTGTCAGTGGGTTCAGTGATGGGTTCAGTGCTGACAGGGTTGCTTTACTTACCCCCCCGCCCAATTTTGGCTTTATTTTAAAACCTGTTTTTCCTAGAAAATTTTGATCAGCTCCATTTAAATAGGGTCTAGTTATACTATATACTATACACTATATATATACATATATGCATGTATATATACTATATGTATATACTATGTACTGTACTATATATATAGTCAATCCATTCCAAAATGAATCTCTTTTAGGAGATAAAATTTTTAAAATGTAGAAGTTTTGGCTGTTTTACTATATTATTGCCCTGTTTTTTTCTTATCATAGTAATGGCACTATTTTATCTGTTTCTTCATGTTAGAACATTATGAAAAAGCAAAGCTGTTTTTATTTATTCTCGCAGTATAGACGGATAGTGTAGCCAAATGTATATTATCTATAGCAATGAAACCTATTTTAAGTATTTATTGAAGACAGGTTTCTGAACTAGAGAAATACTTTTATTTTTTTCGCTGGAAGAGACTTCCCTGAGGTTGGATCTGTTCAATACCAGTGGGACTGTCTCTGCCAGCTGAATACTGGTTAGACAAGTTAAACAACGCCCTTAAAATTGGGTGGGGACCATCTCTGGTCTCATGTCCTTGTCATCTTCAAGTTCTGCTGTGCTTTTTTCTCCTCCCTCAGTGAAGAAAGAATCAGGTTATGGAACACTTAAATAACTTGTAAGTCCGTGGGGCTTGACAGGATGCTTCCATGGGTGCAGAGTGTTCCATGATGGGTGTTCCATTCTCCCATGAGTGCTGATGTTATTGCAAAGCCATTCCTTATTATCTTTGAGAGGTCTAATGGTCATTGGGAGGGGTTCTTGAGTAAGAGAAGAGAGCAAATACTAATTTTGTCATCGGTAAGAATGAGAAGGAGAATCCAGGGAACTGTAGGCCAGTCAGCCTCATTTCAGTCTGTGGAAAGGTTCTACACCAGCTGATCCTGGAAACTTGTTTCCAGACGTGAAGGACAGGAAGGTGAGTGAGAGCAGTCAGAATGGCTTTATGAAGGGGAAATCACACTTCAGCAAGCTAATAACCCTTTATAATGAGGTGACTAGCTTGGTAGATGAAGAGAGAGGAATGGATGGTGTTTTTCTTGACCTCAGTAAGGCTTTTGACATTGTCTTCTATGACATGATCATGGAAAAGATGACAAGTGTGTGTGGAGAAGTGAGCAATAACGTGTATCCAGAGCTATCTGAATGGTCAGGCACAGGTCCTCAGGGATGCAGTCAGTGGCACAAAGGCCATTTGGAGGAAGCTGTTACAGTGTGTCCTGGAGTTCAGTTGTGGAGCCCCTGCTATTGGACACCTTTGTTAAAGTCCTGGACAGTGGGGCAGAGTTCACCCTCAGCAAGTTTGCAGATCCTGTAAGATACGGAGAACTGGCTGGTATACACACTTGATATTTGGTCAGCTGTGTGGAAAAGCATGGATAGAGGACCCTCATGAAAAAAAAGGGAATTTTCTGGAATAGCAGCTTCATGTACCAGCTGCAGAGAGGTTCTGGAGGTCCTGTTGAGCAGCAAGGCAACCATGAGCCACCAATGCATCCTCATAAGGAATAAAGTGAAAATCTCTCTGGGTGACATTAGGAAGAGTGTTGCTGACAGGCCGAGGGGAGTTCTGCTTTGTCCTGCTTGCTGCCTGGTGAGGCCACATGTGTAGGACTGTGTCACCCTTCCAGGATGTGTAACAATATTACAGGCTCCCTGATACAAGAAAGGGTGAGACTTGGTGGAGAGAGTTCAGTAAAGGACCACAAAGATGGTAAAGAGTCTGCAGTATCTTTCCAATGGGCACAGGCTGATACTTGGTTTAAAGTTCTAGGGAGGTAAAAGTTGGCAGTTAGTCTTGGTTTGAAGTTTAGGAAGCACAAGTTGGCCATTAGTCTCTCAGAGTTATCTATGGGTGTTAAATTTTAATTTTTCTGAAGGTCCTTTCCAAATTTAAAATTACTAAGCCATTAAACTCACTTCTCATGTGGAGTTGTGTGAAGGTGCAAGTGATGAGGGAGACTTCAGTTTTGTTAGTACTGTTGATGGGGCTAGAGACTGTAGGTACAAGAGTACTGAAATCCCAAATGCTTTGATTACATCTGCTTTCTCTGCCCAGCCATCTTGCAATATTTCAGAAGGTAATTTCTTTTACCCTGCCATCTATAGGCTCCCATGTCCACTTACACAGAGATTGCCTCCAGCTGAATTCTCACAACAATCCCTTTTCCGGTTCCTGTAGAGTGTATTGTGCTCTTCCAGAAATGCTTTCTGGCTATTTTTAGTGTTGTGTAAATCTTAGGGAGAGATTTTTTTTTTTTTAATGCTGTAAAGGTCTGATGAATACAACTAAAAGAAATTCTGAGTCAAAGATTGTTGTTAAAAGGGACCATGAGTGATCAGGTGAATTACGTTTTTGTGTAACTAGTTTATTCCAAACCTCAGTAGCCTTTGTTTTCATGATACATTTAGGGTGAAATTTAATACCTTTGTTAAGGAGTTTGCTATTCTGCTGTGTTGTCAGAAGCAGTGCAGAAGATGTGATATGAGTTTCTACTATATGAAAGTATTCTGCTTACACTGTAAATTTTTCAGAGTTTGAGCTGGAGACTTTCTTATTTTTTGAAAAAGAAAAATTACTTTTTAAAGTTTATTTGTAATTTATTTTTAGTTTAGCTTATTTTTTAGTTTATTTTATTGGTTTTTCATTTTAGTTTTTATTTTAAAGCTTTGTGTGTGCTAACTGTTTCCAGTGTTTTATAGATGCCTGAAATGGAGGAAAAATAGTCTAGGTCTCTCTTCATGTCTTACCCTTTTTCTTCATAACGTTTGGCAGCACAACTTCCTGGTGTAGTGCTGCATTTAAGTGAGGTAGTACATGCACACGATTCTGTCTGTAGTGGTTCTACAGTTACCCTGTACTGGGTCTGTGGCTGTAGTGTATTCCCGATTTTTGGGCTATGCAGGGATACAGTCTGGAGTAACAGATGCTTGCTGGGGTTCTGCGCTCTGCTTAGCCTGTGGTGCTCTCAAACTTCATTAGTGGTTGGAAAGTACTGACAATCTGCCTGCTGGGTGGAATTGCCCCAGAGTGAGGGGCATGAAATCCGTGACTAACATGACTGTGGTGGCAGCAGTCCCAAACTGATCACAAATGGTGTGAGAATGAGGAAGCATTTTTCCCACCTGTCCCCCCCCATCCCCCAGTAATTAAACAAAGGAGGAAAAAACTAGTATTAAAATAAATTATTTTTTACTGCAAGAAGTTATATGACTTTATTAAAATGTGACAAATTGTGTTTGTTAAAGCCAAGATGTACTCTATAACACTATTTCTGTTAGTTTATCTGTATCTCCTTGATCTGTGTATTTCATACATTTGTTTTATATGCGGACTGAGTGGTGGAGGTTTTATTTTATGAACAAGCTTTGCTAATGAAACTCGAATGTTAGTAAGTTTACTTGTCCTAGTAATAGTGAATTAATGGTTATGGATAAGGTGAAAATTTTAATATTAGTTTGAGGAAGCACTTTGCTAAAGTAATCTGAAAGCCAGCTAATATGAAAGTTGTTGAATAGAAGGATGTTTTCTGCTTTTGTATGGTATTGAATTCTATTTGTGTTATTGCAGGAAAAAAACCAGAGTTTTACTTATATTTTGGTTGTAATGGGTGTTCTTATTGGTTAAAAAGTAAGTTTTTAGAGCTGTATATTGATTTCAAGTAGCAGGGGAGAGTAAAAAAATTTGCTGGGGAGACATCAGTCTTGCATAGTTGGCACTGAAAAGAGGGAACAAGTGGATTAGCTTGTACAGTGTTACCTTTGTGTAGTGCACCATCCTGCATGTAAACTCTTTAGTTACACTTATTAG
Organism: Cossypha heuglini; assembly: GCA_027576195.1. Taxonomy (NCBI): domain Eukaryota; kingdom Metazoa; phylum Chordata; class Aves; order Passeriformes; family Muscicapidae; genus Cossypha; species Cossypha heuglini. The sequence continues at coordinate 17,285,900 of JAODKT010001744.1, forward strand.
GGTCTGATTTGGAAGTGTAATATAAATGGAGAGATTCAAATATTTGTCCAAGTCTTAAAGTTATTTCAGAACATTGTTCTTCTGATCTTCAGGACCATGTGTCTGTCCACCTTCAATCTACTGTGATTGATACCTTGTGATTCTGGTAATGTTTTGGATTGACACATCACCTTTCTTGCTGAAATTTTCTCCTTCAGTTGTTCAAAACTGCTTTTTAAATACATTTTATGTCTTCATTTTGTGAGGCAAAGTAAGCCAGATAGTTTCCTTAGACTGTCCATATAGCTGATCACTGAAATAGTTCATTATTGCACCAACTAAAATCTTGAATCCTTGTGCTGTTATTCTTAAATGTGATTTCACTTGTTCTGTAGGAATTTAAAAAAGAAAAATGTAATTGTGTGAGGAAAATTGACTATAGTCTTTAATGTTTGATTTCTTCATTTAATTTGGTAAGCACAAGATAAACCAATGCTACTCGTTTTAGCTTCATTTTTGTTGGTTTTGCAGGTTTGGATGTTGATCCTTGGTGTGTTTCTTAGCCTTTTCCCTGAAGTCTTGACTCCTGATTCATGCAGTTGCTTTCTGATTCCCTTTTCATAGCATATTACAGATTTTTGTAAAGTAGAGACAATACATAAATTTTTCCCAGATGCTATGCAGATAACACAAATTTTTTTAGAATATGATGTTTCCTGCTGGTTTACAATGGGAGAGAAATAGTTTCTATCACAAAAGGACCTTGACTCAGTCATAAAAAAAAAGCCCAGCCTGGTCTTTTCTGTGTGTTGGTTGAGTGTATTTGGTGCAGTGTTCATTATTCCTTGGCAGTCACTGCCTTATTATTGAAGATCATACTTCATAAAACTGTAGAATTAAATTTTATTTAATTGAATATTGGATTGATTACTGTGTGTTACTTAAAGCAAAATTCTTTACAGACTTCTATCAGATCGCTCCCTCAAGATGTAAAACTTAAGAACAGGATTTCTTTCTTTGCTCTGAACTATTCTATTACCCACAGCACAGCAGCACATGACTTTTATCTAAATTTATGGGTTATGGAAGACTTTTTTTGCTGAGGTCACTAAGGCCACTACACATTACTTGAATTGGTCACAAGAGGCTATTGCTGAGATGAGATAATAGTTTTACCAGTCTGACTAAAGATGTTTAAATGTATTTGAGTGTTCATAGTATGAGGACGGCAGTATTTCAGTATCTTTTTCTTACTTTTCTAGAATTGTGCAGCTCTGCTTCCACAGCTGAGAGCCTGAGCCAAGTTGGGTTAAAGAATGGCAGATCTGTGCCAATGGGGAATGGTGGTTTAAAAAGTCGTGGTAAATTCTGGGCCTACTGTTTTGGTACCAAAAGAGTTTCTGAAAGCTCCGGAATTGTTTTTTAATCTGTGGTGTTTACCTCAGTAAGTTTACTTCTGATAGCTGTATTAGTGCTGGGAGTACATCAGCTGCTGTATTAATATTACTGAACAGCGTTTGTGCGGTGTGTGTGCAAGAGAAAACATGCTAGTAGATTTATGGTTTCATGTCAGTGTAGAAAAAGCAATTTTATGCTACTGATTTTCTTTCTATTAAAATACTTTAAATGTTGTTTTTTGTTATGTATCTGAATAAAGATTGCAAGTGCTTTGGTGGATGCAGAATGTACACATCTCTGACTTTTTGGGATAGCTTAGGTAGGGGACCTGAATAGCAGGGAAATAAGGTAGAAAAAGCTTTTTTAATGTTAGAATGTGTTGGAGAATAATCTGCTAGTTGTTGGTCCTGCTTAAGTTGGAAAACAAGCAAGAAACACACTAGTGTTGGCAACCAAGCTGGTCACAAAGGGTTTAAGTGTAATAAATCCTGCCTGTGGCAGCAGAGGTGCCTTGCTCTTATCCTATTCTTATGTTTTGTGGTCTGTTTTCAGTTTATCAAAAACACCTTCCTGAGAATGAAGAGTATCCTAGAGTGATCAAATACGCTGTCAGATCATCTGAACAGAGATTCTGCTTATAATAGAATTTTATTTATATATAGGGCAAACTTGTTGGCAACATCAGAAAGGTAACAGCTGTTAAGAATGTTTATGAAACCTGGTAAAATATGGAACCAGCAACTTTAAGCTGGGTAAGCTATGTCCTCTAAAACAGTTTTAAAATATCGTTTCTTGACTTGCCTTTTGTTTCCCTGTTTAATTATGGCTGGGATGTTTGTGTCTATTCAAAGTTAGAAAGACTTAATAATGAAAGTACACTCTGTTCCCATGTCTAATTGCTAGACCAGGCATATGTACAATTAGGTGAAAGAAAATGTTTTCTTGACTTTGGTGTAGAGTATCCACAGGAGTTGTTTTTCATGTTAATGCTTAACTGCAAACCTCTGAGTTTGATCAGGTAGTGTTCTAGAAATACATGTGTGCATTTTTTCTTGTTTTTTTAAAATTAAAATTATTTGGAAGAACTAGCCCTAAAAGTTTGTCTTTTGTGGGCTTATTGAAACTTACATATGTATTCTGTTGCTGATTTTGTGCTCTGAATATTGGGCAGTTCTGGCCCAGGTCTCTGCCTTTACCATTTAAGTTTATTTCTTTCTAAGAAAAGGTCTGACTCATCTGACAGAGCAGTACTATCAAATTTTTTTTAAAGCTTTTTTGGCTGAGAGCATGAGGAAGACTTGAATCTGCTTCTAGAAAAATTTTTGCATGAAGAAATAGGCAGCCAGTGTCAGTGAGCTGTGGGAAAAGGTCTTTTTACAAAATACCTTGCCAGTGCTCGGATATTTGGTTATCACCCAGTCTTTTGTGCAAAGGATAAAAGGTAAGGATGTTAATGAGTTAATAACAAACTCTTCTCATGGCAGTTGCATAAATAATGTTAGGAAGCTTGACTAGTTTTCTAAAAACAGTAAGATAAATCTATTAAGTTATAGTGTTAGTGTATTTACTGTCCTGTACTTAATAGCTGATACACCAATTACTTGGTGGTACTTTGTGGAATCATTATATTCTTGCTCTTATAAACCTACTCTTACTCACTTTTTCAGACTGTAAGTCCCTCAGTCTGAAGACTTTGTTGTTGTGTCAATCTTTCAGTACTGAAAATCTGTCTTGATAATTTCTGAAGATATCATGATTACTCTGCTTGGAGATGAGAACTGTGTCTAAGTGAAGGGGGATACATTTTTTCTTGGTGGAATCTGCTCAGATTTGTTGTTTCTCAATTTAACATCTCTTGGTTCATTTGTAAACATATGCCTTTTTGTATACTGTTGCTGAATGAGATATATCAGTATAAAGGAACGTGGTTCCTTTTGGAAAGAGAAGCCATTTCTGTGATGGTTCATTGGCTCCAGAATTTTGTTCATTCATATTTTATTAGTTTGATATAACCGGAAATACTTAGACAATCTCTCTGGATTTTTTGTTGAAGTTTGTTTAGGAGTGATTTGAATTACTTCAGCAGAGTAATTTATAGTTAAATATTTGAATGAGACATACTTTTAACTTAGTCTCTATTTAACTGTAATAAATGTATGTTCTACTTTACAGTTTAACTATGGTATTAAAAGGACCCAAAAACTTAAATATGAGCTCACTAAAAATAAACAGCAGCTCAACTTAGTACAGTTTTGCACTAAATTGAATCTAACATATCTGTTAGACTTCCTTTTAGAAGCTAGAGCAGTCTTGTCTGTCAATGAAAATCTGGCAGTAGCCTGCAACATTCTGGTTCAGGCCAGAGAACAATTATAATTATGAGTTACCAAGTTCAGATTCCACATCTCTTACTAATACATTACAGCAGCCATAGATTAAAGTGAACTATATCTGTGCTTACTAACAGATTTGTATTCTGCTGTGTGGAGATGTGAAATTCATGTTTATTTGGGCCTCCCTGGATAATGTGTGTGGGTGTTTATGGTGTTTTCACTAGCTGGATTTCTAGTAGCTTGTATATTGTATGTAAAATATTTTTGAATCGTTGACCATTTTGCAGTGACAGAGCATGATTCAGTTGCCCTAGTATAATTCTGGAAGTGTTTCATCCATTTCTTTCCTGTCTGTGCTACAGTTCAGCTTCAATAAGCAAGAACCTTGTGTTCTCTTGCTTATTGAGAAATATTTTCTTACCTATGAGAAGAGTGTAGGATAGAACAAGTATTCTTACAATTAAAATTGTTTTAATCATAAACCATTACATTCTTTGGTCCATTTTCAAACTAGAGAATTTTCTTGGATTTTGACACTCTGGACATGTAGACTGTTTCCATTGAAGCTAGAGACATTGTGAGGTTTGTGATGAGCCCAAGTATCTAGGTTTTTCGTCAGGAACTTTCATATGGCTGCTGAGACTAACTGTTAGGGATTAATTTTAAAAATCAGCTTCTAGGGAGCTAATAAAATAGCTCACAAAATCTCTTTTAGATAGTACCAGATAGTATTTCAGCAAGCTAATTTTGCCATAGTGTTCTGGATAGGACCTTACAAGGTTCTTCATCCCATTTATAAGAGGAAATAAAGAAAGAAATGTTTTCACGATTTCTGTGGTATATTTGATATATTACTTTGGTAATGAAAACATAGATTTGATGCTATAAATGAGATGAGGATAGTTAGATTCTAAACCAGATCTGTGCGGAAAATAATATGGGAAAACAGAAAGGAAATACTGAACAAAAGACAACAATTGTAATTCCCTTGTAACATAAGCATCTGAAAGGACTGATTTCTTTTCTTTTGATTACAGGGACTTGCCATGAGGTGCTAAGCCTTTTTTCATTGATTTGGAGAGACTGGACCTAAATGGCGCAACATGACTTTGCTCCAGCCTGGCTTAATTTTCCTACTCCACCATCATCAACAAAGGTATGTTTTGTATTGTTCTTTTGAAAAGGCACTTTCATTATTAGGGAAGTCTAAATGTCATAACCTCAATCACAGTAGAAAGGCAAATCTCTTCATGAGCCATATGATGACAGATGACATGGAGAGAAGCACATGCCTGGCCTTGGCTGTGGTTGGTTCACTTCACTTCATCAGGTGATTAAAATTAATTATTATGTTCCATGCTAGACAGAGCATGTACTTGATGTTCTTCCTTCTGATTTTTAATTATGTCCCGTAAATTTTAAAGGAGTATTATTCTGTCATCCGAGTGACTAAAACTCTGCTTTTTTAGACTTTCTGAAATGGCTCTGCATTTGATGGTGGAATGCTTGTTGCTACTGGTGGAGTATGGTGCTTTCATACTGTTAGGCATCTTCACTCCGGTTGTTTCATTTGGACTGCTGTTACTTTTCAGAATGGGACTACTTGCAAATGAGAACTAATAATCTCTTAATTGTTAGAATTTGTAAATATTCATGGAAGTCTTGAGTATGTCTTATCTCAGAAATGTTTTTTCCTGGCTTATCTTTCTACTCTTTCTTAATTTGTGCAAATGAAAAAGCAGAGTCAGCACTGGATATTAAAACTCCTGTCATCTGCTTCCCTATTTGTAGATCTATCTTCATTATAATAGTTTGAATTCAGTATTTATATCTGCTGCTATGAGAATTGCTTTTCTTTTCTTTAATATATAAGCTTTGTGCAGTCTTTCATGTCCATGGAAAATGCTTAGCCCTGAGAAACTTGTGGCCATAGGCTTGTGGTATTGTTAAATGCACAGATAGATGGCAGTGTTAATTGTGTTCCTAATGCTTTGATTCTGTATGTCTACACAAACATAAAACGTATTTTTTTAGTCAGGTCATTGAATGTGCTTATTTATATCACTCTGTTTATGTCTTTTCTCCCCTGACCTAGCTAGATTCTTTGCTTAGTATAATCTGTTTCAGGGAACATAAAGCCTGTCTGTTTTGGGATACATACTCTCTGAAAATCCAAATTAAGAAGCAGTCTCTTCCTTTTCATTCTCTGTGATTTCTCATGCATTCAATTCTTTTGATCTGATTTTTTAAATGTAGTATGTTTTCAATTGTAAAAGTATTTGGAGCTTAATTTGATATGATGTCACAATTGCAAAACAGTCTTCACTACATATTTAGAGTCTGCTGCAAGAGCTTTATATTGACATGCTTTATGTGCCAATATAGCAAGATAAAACTAAGTTCCAGAAGCACTCTAGTACCACTAGAATGTATCTGAGGTATGGATTGTATTTGTCACCTCATTTCTGAATTGTGTGAAATTTTGTTGCAACGTATTTTTTGGCTCCTGTTCTCTTCCATGATTCTTTGCTTCATGACGTTTAGTTAGATTTTCTTCTCTTTCAAAAGCTCCGTGTTGTGTGCTTACTTTATTGTAATATTTGTGTGTCATTGTTGGAATGCACTTTATTTCCCTATATTACATGCTCCCTCAGTGATGAGCATTCTGTGGTATACAGCACATTTGGATATTAAGTGCTTGAAAAGTCTGTTTGTAGTTCTTAGTTTACAGAATAAGACTCCAGAAGACAGGTCGCAAGTGTTGTGGCCCCTGTCCCCTCTATTTCCTATAATGGACTTACTTTCTGCTGTATATCAAAAAAGCAGAAGAGAACAGCAGATAAGAGGGATGAAGAGGAAGGGGTGAGGAAGGCAAGGTGTCTCATGTTTCATGCAGAGTGGAGCTGGGATGAGGTTATGCTATCAACAACATTTAGACTTGAGAAGTAGAAACTGAGCTCGGCTTGGTCAATTTCTATATTCCTAAAGTATAATTGCTTTCAGGGATTACCTCTACAGGACCTTGGTTTTCCCCTTGAGCCCTTGGTAGCTGAGATGTTTTTCCTTACATAGCTCAAGGCTGGCAGTATAGAAACCTGCTACCAGGAAGCTGTGATTGTGAGCGAACTTTTTAATGTGACATACAGATTACAGCTTGATTGAAATCCATCTCATCTGTTGCTGCTGATTTCCTTTTAACAGCAAGTTTTTCTCATCCCTTTGTCAATTACACAGCAAAATCTGCCTAAATAGGTGTGTATCTGTCAGTCAGTGGGTTTTGTTCAGGTCTGAACTAAGGTGTTTGTGTCAGTGCAGTACTGTAGATGGGCAGGTGGAATGGAAAGGTGTAGTGAGTAGGGAAACCGTCTTGGGATACGGACAAAACTTTTAAGTGTTGCTGTAGAACACTGCAGATAGATAAAGTCAATTTTACAAATTCACTTTTACTTCTTTTTAAGCAGTTAGGCTTCCTGTATTTCTTAAAATCTGTGCTGTTTCTCTCCCTTTTTCTTGATTGGCTGAACTGAGTCAGATAATTTCTGAACTTATGAAAGTTGCCAATAAATTTCGTTTTGATTACAAAGCTTACTGTCATCTCTGCCTTGAGAGGCTTCATAGACTGGTACCTCCATCATGTGGGGAAAATGCAAACTGCATGATCTTTGCACACTGTTTAGAAGCAACAGATTCATTATAGTATGCACAACTCAAACACATTATAGAAAATGTTGTCAGTCATACTTTGTGAAAATGTTGATTGTTTTGAAGTTAATACAAAGAAGTGAAAGTTAAATTCCAGAAGCAACATTAAGAGGTTGTTGTACGTAAATGAACACATGAAGCATCTTCTAAAATTTCACCTAAGGTTGGCAGATCTAGCACTTTCTGAAATTTTTGGCAGCTTAGTCAAAATCTTTTTAAGGATTTTCTTTCACTTAAATATTTAGATTAATTTGCTAATTTTTGAAGTACTTATAATAGTTTTTTGCAGTTTTCTGGTTTTGCTCTCTCCAAGGGGAGCTTGTCAAGTAAGTCACATCCCAGGTCTCAGATGGAGAGGATAGTCCCTGTACATTTGACTTCTGTACAATTTAAAAATACATGCTTGATTTTTAAATATATACTTATTTGAGTTTGAATTTTAAGCAGTGAATATTGAACAGCACCTTGATCTCTATAGGGGCATTTTCCATAGAGCTTGGGTATCTTTTTTTGTGTGTATGATTTCCTCTGTGGGGTAGGTAGGAAGAAGGAAGTGATTTTAAAGGTACACCCAGAGAGAAGTTATAAGGAAGATACGGGTTGTGTAAGGCAAAATGTTTTTTGGTTTAATCCCTTTAGGTGTGAATTCTAGTCAGGATGTGGTTTGATTTTTGTGCTGTTCTCAAGATAAGGTTTTAGTTTACTACTTCCTACTGATATATTAAATATTTATTTATTTAAAACTTCTTTAATGTGTGTTTGTGTGGTGAATATTTGCAGTATCTTTGTGAATCTGGACATTTCTGATTCTAGATTTTATTAGTATTTCATAACTACTTGTATTTGCCTTTTTAAGTTATAATGACAAGATTAATGAATTTAGCTTTATTTGGATATAGCTGCCTTGGGTGGAAGCGATTCCTTGCTTTCTATGGAATGCGTGTATATAGTCTCTGAAAATTCAGATTATGATCCTAGACTTCTTTTCTGCCTTCCCAGTTGTGATCTTCTGTCCTTTCTTACCTTTTTAAAAAAGTTTTTCTTCTGCTGCAACGCATGTCATTTGTGCTCTGTTTTGCTGCCACAACAAAGAAAACACTTTTTACCTTGTGTCACAGACATGTGACTTAAGGGTTGTTTCAGTGTCCTGGAGCAGAAGATGCAGCTTCCACTGTGTTAGCCTGAGATGGTGACACAGCTCTGAATGTGAGGACTGCTACATTGTCTGTCACTCTAAGCTCTTGTGAGAAGGAACTGTGTAGACAGTGAACAATGTGCGTGTTACAGTTCTGATGATTAAGTTTTGTTGTTGCTCAGACCTCAGGTCTCCACTTATGCTCCTTTACAGTCAATGCTGAATTTTGAGAAACATTCTGAAAATTTTTCATGGACAGAGAATCGTTATGAAGCGAATCGCAGAAGACACAATTCTTCAGAGGGGTTTGATTCTAACACTGGAAGGCCAAATGGAGGTATAATTTATGGAACACTGAATATGTTTCCATCATTTCTTTGTAGCACTAGCTAGAAAGGAAGTCTGATGATGATAGCTCATCTGTGCTAAATTCTTTTTCTGCAGTAAAAGAATGATAATGGAAAGACACTTCTGGGAGAGGATGTGAGCATTAAGGGTTGGTTAAAGTAGTGTGATTCCAGGTGTATTTCTCTCTTGAGTAGAATAAGAGTATTGAGTTAATACTCTAGCCAAGAGCATATAAATGAGCAGCCAGAAAAAGAGGTTGACTTGTAGCATTGACTGTCTATCTTTTTTCTCTGGCACTGTTTTGTAAGATCCTTCCCTGCTGCTTATGCGAGTGAAAACTTGTTTCCTATGCTACTGTATCCCAGTGCATAGAGCTTGTGATTTAACTTTTTAAATAATTCTGCAGAGTAAAATACTCCTTTAAAATTGTTTGTAATTACATTTCTTTAAAATTTAAAAATCCAAGGGCATTTTGGGCGAAAAGAGAGGAATGGTTGGCGTTCACAAGGAAGAAATGGTCCAGAAAATATAAACCATTGTGGAGGGTACCATGGTGGAGGTTCCCGTACTCGTAGCAGCACCTTCCGTTGTGGAAAAGGCCAGGGACTGCATGAAAACAGTGTACCTGATAATGAAACCCACCAAAAGGAAAACAAAGAAATACCCAACCAGTTTGAGGCTGAGGATTTTGTAAGTAAATTGTAATTGCAATTAGAAAGGTTTCATTTTGTCTGCAAGTACCATTTTGTGCATTACAGGTCACTTAATGAGATTTCACCAGTTTCAGATCATCATATAAGGAATTTTCCATAGTTAAGGGAGTGTTAGTAGTTTGTCCATTAATTTGTTTCTCATTTAATATCCAGATTTTGTCACTATATGTTTATTATTGTTACTTGCATATTTAAGTGAAACTACAGTTGGATTCTGGTCTGTTGTGGTATGTGTGCATTAAATTCTACACTAATTGAAAATCTGAAGTAGTAACAAAGTAATCTTCATGCCTGTGGCCTTCTGCAATCGCATGCTTCAACCTGCAATTAGGATGTGAGGGGAAGGGTGATCTTACTCTTTGATGAAACACATGTTGCTGTTTTTTGCTTTCTCTGGGCAGTTCATGTAATGACATTGACTGCTGCCTGAGATATTTTGTTGAAGAAGAGAAACAAGTGTTTGGTTCATGGGGGCAGTGTTTAGTCTGTCAGCAGAGGTCATGCTGGTGGTGTGATTATGAGTCTTTATTTCATTCATCCCACAAGTCAAGAGTTACCTTTTTAATAATGACAAAACTTACTTTCAGCCATCTTTAAACCCTGAATATGAGAGGGAACCAAACCAGAATAAATCTCTAGCTGCAGGTGTGTGGGGTGAGTATTTTTGATGTTTTTAAATGCAAAAATGTAGCAGAGATCTTAAGTTGTTTTAGTTGCAACATAAGCCTCTTTTTAGAATTAGAAAGGTATAGATTGAGAAGATTTCAATATTATTACAGTGTAGATATCTTTTTGTTATAGGGTAACAGCGTCCCTTTGAGTGTCATTCAGCTACTCTGTAGATGCAGCCACAACTAATATTCTTTCACAGTACAAGTATGCATGTTTTTTTGTAAAGATGTCAAGAAATCTTCACCTTTATTTTCAAGAGGAATTGCAATGAAAGGTGGTCACCTAAATTAGTGGTGTTGATTGCTAGCTGAAAGCTTTGTAAAATAGTGCTTCTGACTAATTAGATGTATTGGAAGAATTTGGAAAGAAACCTGGGGAGCTGGAAGTGTAAGCTAGTTTGCAGAGATTTAAGGTCTCTTGCTGGAAACAAGTGTCTTATGCTGTTGGTTGTGTTTGTGTATTATTTGTATGACAAATACTATTCTGAGCATGGGCACTGAGCAGACCTGTAGTCGGGCTTGTTTTCTCATCCTCACCTGATTGTGTTTGGCTATCACTTTACAAGTTCTAATGTGCTTTATGTAGTCAATTGTTTACCCCTAAGAAGGTGGTAGCTTTAGATGGCAGGGGTTTTAAAGTGATAGATGTACTTAAAATAAGAACAGTTTTCTTTATTTAAAAAAAAATTAATGAAACATGAAAAATTTTACTTGTCTACTTTAACTACTGCTAATATTGAGATTTTAAAGGTATTTTAATTTGCTGATTCTTCTTCTTGTACTTAACCAGTATTTTTTGCACTCTAATGTTTTTACAAAGTAACATTAGATAGCCCCTCAATATAAATATCTAATTGCTGTAAACCTTTGCAGAATCATAAATAATTAGACAGCTTTCTGGTTTTGTGTTGTTAGCAGCTTTCGTGTGATAATCTATCTTTCAATAAAAGGATCTTGTTTTGGAATTGAAAAATTGAAATTAAGGCTCTCATTATTCTCTTTAGAAGAAAACAATATTCAGGACAGAGGAGTGTTACAATCCCTTCTAATATCTGTTAAAAATGTAGGCCTCTCTCAGATTCCATTTTACTTTGTGTATGTGATGGGAGCGTGTGAGTATTATGAAAAACCTTGTCATGAGTTTAATAAGAATGAAGCTTACAATTATAACTATTTTGTAGCATCTACCTGCTAAACAAAGCTAAAATCATGTATAGTTTTAAGATAGGGTTTGTTGGGTTTTTTCTAAACAGAGGATATAGTGACTATGTGAAGTAGAATTGCTTTCAGGGAGAAGAGATAATCCTTGAGAAGGCTCTTAACTCAATGCTGGAATGCATGTACAAAATTTTTTTTTTCACTTTTTGGCAATTTAAAAATTGTTTTTAATAGATGTTCCTTAACACTGCTAAATGACAGTTTCTCTAGTTTGACAGCTGACTGTACGTCTCCTAGTTTGTGCTCCAGTGAGCATGGAAATTTTGTCCCGTTATGTCCATCTGAAGCATGGAGCTAGAGAAACTGGTCATTGCCATGGTCTAACTTGTAGTGCACATCTTGTCTCATGTTTATAGAACCTCAGCGCAGAGCTCTAAACTGAGCTGTTAATAAATATATGATTATTCTATTTATATACTAATTATTTGTTTGGAAACCTTAAGGGGAATATGAAAGCCATAATCTCTTTTAAAGTTTGGGTAACTATCAACAACTAACAGTATTTTGATTTTGGAATTGTTATGCAGCAGTCTCTAGAACTGTGTAGCAGGGTTCTTTGAAGAATATATTCTCTTTCAAAAAGTGCAATTCCTGCATCTCCCGTTGAAATATTTTTGAAATTATGATTGTAGAAAATGGAAAAGAGCCTGTGTTTTTCCAGGTTTGCACATTATGTTATTTGTGAAACTAATACTGATTTATGTTCCTGATTTATGCCTGTTTGCTCTGGATCATATAGCTGTCCAATACCTCATGAACTAAAAACTAGTGAGATTGTGTACACAGGCACATACACACACACACACACACGTCTATATATATACACATTTCTTTTTTTCTTCCAGAGTACCCTTTAAATCCTAAATCTAGATCTCAGAGAATGCTAGTCATTAAGAAGGGCAGTACAAAAGAACTGCGAATATCTGGATTCCCAGTAGTAGGAAGTCTTCACTCACAGCCAGTAAGGAATGGAACTGGCACAAGTGTTTATAAAGGATTAGTCCCCAAAACTGCCACTCCACCTGCAAAGGTGAGTATTGGATACCAATGTTACAGAAAACATGCCTAGAAAAAATCATGCTGTAATTCTGAATGTGCTTACTTCATCCCTGAGAACACCGTTCCTAGATTATCATGTATTCAACACTTGCAAAATGCAACATACCCCAAAAATGAATATAAACAACTTTTTTGCATTTTTCTTTTAAAATTTTAATTTAGTCCCTCTTTGCTTCTCATCTACCACTTTTGAGAAGTGCTGCAGCTGTACAAGCGAGAGTAAAAGTGGTGGTGTTTTTAACTTAAGGAATAGTAGTCCCTTTTGTATATATGATTTTAACAGAGCAAAATTACTGGAGAGGTATAGTCAGCATAATACCTTCAGAATTTATCCCAGTAATAGAAAGAGATGATGTTATAACCTATTGGTGTAGTTTTGATCTCTTTCAAATGCAACTTTCTGTGTGCATAATCGCAGAATATTCTGGGTTGGAGGGGACCCACAAGAATCATCAAGTCCAGCTCTTAAGTGAGTAGTCCATATGGACTTCAAAACCATGACCCTGGCATTATCAGCAGCAGGGTCTAATCAACTGAGCTATTCTCACTGGCTTAATCTCTAACTTTTTTTGTTTCTGGAATTTTTCTGTGCTCTTGAGAGCATATGATGGATTAGTTCTTAACTCTGTAACATTTTTAAAATAATACTTTCAGCTGTTGAAGTCCCGTATTTCATTTTCAGTACCTCAAATATGAGGATCTTAATAGTTTTGAAATTTTAGTCTGTATATAAACAATGTGTACAGTATTTATGAGCAGATGAATTGCTCATAAACAGCCTCTTTTCTACAAGAAAACAGATGTTTGCACTACATTAAGGTTGCAGTTAGGATTTGCTTTTGCTTAATCATTTTTCTTGAAGAGAATCCTTTTGTAGTTAATGACTCTTTATGTCTCTGTTTACATTTCTGTCTAGCCCACTCAGTGGAAAAGCCAAGCAAAAGAAAATAAACTTGGGAATGCTTTTCCTCATGAGTCTGCACATGGTGTTGGCAATTTCAGTCCTTTCAAATCAACTGTCAAGGCATTTGCTGTAACACAAAATTCAGTGAAAGAGGTAAAGCAGTGGCTGTAGTTACATCTATAAAACATTTCATTTATTTGAGGATGATCAGTACATTCTATACAGAATTGTGTTAAATATGTTTTTTTTTTTACTTCATGTACAAGAAAGATGGAAGGCACATCAGTGGCCTTAAAGTACTGTGCAGTGTCCTTTGTAGGTTTGATTTGGAATAAAACCCCACATTTGGAAATACAACCTGATAGATTTAGACTTCAAAACTGCTAAAGGTATTACATGTTTCAGAAGGCCCACTGTTCATTAGCAGTGCTCCATAAACCTGCATCCCTGGGTTTACATCTACAAACTGTATATACCAAAATTCAGGTCTTCCCTCTGCTTTTGGCAGTGAAACCTAAAACGAGAGATACCTGTGTCTTTAATTAAAAATTTTCTAAATGAAAACACTTGTAACATTTTCTTTTTCTTACTTCCTAACTAGTATAATCGGTCAAATTCTTCATCCCCTGTTGACAAATCTGGTCAGCCTCGTTTAACAAAATTGACGAGAATGCGGACTGATAAGAAGAGTGAATTTTTGAAAGCATTGAAAAGAGATAGAGTGGAAGAGGAACATGAAGATAAGAGTCATGATGGGCAAGAGAAGGTAATTTTGTTCATACTTACCGTAGATTTCAGACAAACTTTAAATTACTTTTTGCTTTGCTGTAAACAGCTGTTAAGTAATGATTTTGGATCTCTAAATGAAGGAAAGGAATATATTTTGATGAATTTAAAAGTATTGCTCCAAGTACTACTCTTCCTCCAATGCTGCTTTGTAGTTTCTTTTTGTCTTTCTGCAGTATCTGTTAGTACATGTTCATGACGTAGGTACTTGTGTGTCTTTAGAAACAATAAAAAGGATAAATTAGGCTTAATAAACTAACCTAATCATAGATTAATTTATGTTGGAAAAGGCCTTTGAGATCATCGAGTCCAACCATTAACTCAGTAGTGTCACCATGTATTCAAGTGTAACATGTACATGTCTTTTAAATTGTCTTCTGCATTGGTGACTTAGCCACTCTCCTGGCAGCCCATTCCAGTGCTTGGCTGTCCTTCTGTGAAGAACATCTTCCTGGTGTCTAACCTGAATCTCCCCAACACAACTTGAGGCCATTTCTTGTGTCTTGTCAGTGTTGGCAAACCCTCACCTGGCCACAGCCTCTATTCAGGGAGTTGTGGCAGTGATAAGGTCACCCCTGAGCCCCCTTTTCTCCAGGATAAACACCCCCAGCCCC
>JAODKT010001744.1:17302038-17313110 GCA_027576195.1 Cossypha heuglini
CCCTCTGCAGAGCCTTCCTGCCCTCCAGCAGATCAGAATTCCCACCCATTTTGGTGTCACCTGTAAACTGACTGAGCTGCACTTGTCAAATAATTGATTTAGATATTAAACAGAAGTTCTATCAGTACGGAGCCCAGGGGAACTCCACTTACGACCAACCACCAGCTGAATATACCTACGCTCATCACCACCCTCTGAGCTCAGCCATCCAGGCAGTTTTTACCCAGTGAAGAGTGCAGCTGTCCTAGCCATGGGCTGTCAGCTTCTGGAATCTCCTTCCAACCCTTTTTGCAAGTGTGTGTCCCGTTTGCCCCCCTCCAGTTGCCTGGGACCTCTCTGGTAGTTGAGCACTGGTGGTAAATGATGGAAAGTGGCTCAGTGAAGTGCCAGTTTCCTCTGTACTTTTGTGTAAATCCGACTTGTGGAAGGCAATGTTTCGTACCTTGGCTGCTAGTTATCCTACAAAACAAAAAAGTTGGTTCTACTTCTCAAGCCATTTCCTTTCTAATTAGTGTTTAAATAGACAGAAGAATTCTACTCTTCTAATCATAGGAGCAATAGCTCAATATATGCATTAACCGCTGGTTTTTACTAATTGATAACTTGAAGGCCTATAATGGCTGTGTATGTAATATTCATCAGTTTTTTCAATCTGAATTGATTTATGTAATGCTTGATTGATACTAGAGACTGTGTCAAATGCTTCCAGCCACCAACAAGTTATCATATATAGATTAAGTGAAGATAAGTATTTTATTATTCAGAATGAGAGGATTACAAGCTTGTTTGCTGTAAATGAGTGGTTTAAAATGTCTCATTGAAAGAAAAAATCTCATAAATTACAAATCAGACAGATAAACAAGTGATTTTGAGGAAGGGATATTAGGCTTCTGAGATACTAAAAAGGAAACAGTGCCTTTTAAAAAGGAAAAGCATACATTGCTCATAAAAGTGAGATTGACTTTTCTGACCCTGATCCTACTTCAGGCAAAATGCAATTTGCTGTAATGGGACTATATGTGTGAGCTAAAAAAGGCCTATGTCTTTTCATTACGAGTTCTGTGGCTGAGTGCTCTGAAATGGATATTGGGTATAGCTTTGTTCATATGTTCAGGAAATACACAATGATTTTGATTTAAGATCAGAAAGATCTTAGGAACCATCTAGAGATTCAGAATTATGAAATAATGAGGCAAATCATACTCAGTAACTGAATCACACTTGGAAGAAGCTGTTTTGCCATACATATTAGAATTGCTTAATAAATTTATAAGTTTTTCTTGATATTATGTGACATATTCTTCAGGCATGTAACAGCTGAATATATATTTACTGGGATGTGTGTTCTTAACAATATCTTACTGACTATTCTAAAATTTCTGAAAACAGACAACATGTGAGTGGGAGGGAAGTGATTATGGTCTTGATTATGTGCTCTGAAGTATGATTTCTTACAGTTGCAGAAGACTGCATGATTTACTCCTGCTATGGGTAATGCTTTTACATGCCCAGTTTAGGGGTTCTGTTGATGAAAAGGTGTTAACTCGATAATGATTGTATGCTTCTTTATTTTTACAGTTCGTAAGACTTCTGAGGCTTTCTCATTCATAAATAAGAATTACAGGTTGCTGAATGAGTAGAGCAGAAAGAAATACTCATGTTTATAGGCTAAAGATCCTTTAATCTTTGGGTGTACCAGCTTTCTAAATAAATTTTCTTTTTTCTTCCTGATTTGTATTTCATGGCTAGTAATTTACAGTTACAGTTCACAACAGCCTGAGAAGCTGGGGGTTGAGTGCATGTGTGTAAGTGAACTTGTCTGAATTTAAGGAGCAGTATGCAGTCTTTCTGAATTCATGGCAGAGAATTTGCTATTTGAGATATTGTTGTTGTGACTTGTCATTTAGACTAAGTAAACTTGAGAACTTGTGTACTTTCAGACTTCTCCTGCCACATAAGCTCTGATATTTAATTAGGAACGTTAAAAATCCAACAGCCCATTATTTCTGTAAATATGAAGGATAGCTAACATATGTTTGAATTTTAAGACATGTGTGAAACTTTGTGGAAAAAAAGTTGGGGAAAAGCATGTGAGTTGCTTTCTGCATTACTTAATCAGTAGCATATCTTAGGACTTCTGCAGTATGGAGGTATTGCAGATGCCAGAGGGGTGAACAGAATTACTCTGAAGTACAGAGCCTCCCCATTTAAACTCACTTTAAACTAAACAGAACTACTGAATTGCAGCACTTCTGGATATTTACTTGTGGATGGAATTCACTTTTATGTTTTGTAATGTAAAATTATTTTTGCATTTAGGATGATGAGTCCTTCAGCTTGCATAACAGCAACAGTCCTCATAATCAGAGAGATGTAAACCGAAACTTTGAAAATGTGATTCCACAGGAGAACGGCAATGCTTCAATTACACCTCAGCAGATCATTCAGTCTTCAACTTTCCCACAGGCAAATGTTCTTTCAAGCTCACTTGAGGCAGAGCATAGGTATGTACTTTATATAACATAAAGAGTGTTCCTTCATGGTAATTGGGTATGTTCATAAATTCTTACTACTTCAGAAGCCAGAATCTGAAAACCGAGAACACATACAATTTTTCTTGAGTAACGTCAAATTTATCTGTAAGACGTATACTAATTTAACATGAGATACACTTTCCTTCTTAAACCTGTGTACTGACTTACATCCAATTTTTAGTAAAGAAAGTTTATTTCTTAATAAAGAATACAGCAAACTACATGGTGAGTTCATCCCTCTGATTTTGGTCTCGATATCTGGGAGGAACAATTGCATGTAATTGCTGTTTGTATTAACAGTATTTTAAATGCTGCATCTTATATAAAACTCCAGTGAGCTTTTCATCATTATTATTAAAGTATTTAATTATTTTTGTAGCTGACTTCTTGACGCTATTAGTGATATCACAAGACAGCCCACTGGAAGGTGAGAAAGTAATTTCGTGAAAAGGATTGAAACAGTTCTATTATCCTAGTAAAGCAGCTGCAGTAGCAGTTGGTAGATAGGAGTGATGCTGCTGGAAAATCACAACCCAGGCTGGAGATGAGCTGGTCATGAGGTCTGTCAGATTCTTATGGTTTTTGGTAACTATGGAATTGCAGTCGTAGAATAGATAGTTGTTTTTGTTGTTTGTTTTTTTTTAGTCCATGCATTGGACTAGACAACTCTTCATTTTGTAGTGCCTGTAGAAGAAACTTTCATTTCCTCCTACTCCTCATGAGTATGAAGAGTACAAAGAGCCCTGCTGTGTTCCTTTTTTCCGCCATTGGCTTTGAAGACAGAAAGCATTGGCCTAGTCATGGAGTACAACATCACTGCCATAAGTGATGCCAGATGAGATGAGTTCTGTCACTGGAGTGTTGTGGATGGTGTCAGGCTCCTCAGGAGGCACGGACAGCAGGAGAGGTGGGAGACTGGTGGTGTATCTGGGTGGGGTAGAATTTATGGAGTTTGCAGCTGGTGATGGAATGGTTAAGGGCCTCTGGATAAGGATTTTAAGGAGCAAACAAAAAAAGAGATATCATTGTTGGAGTCCACTGTAGGTCACCCACCCACCCAGGATGATGACACTGACTGTCGTTTAAGGAACTAAGGAACACCTCAAAATCAAGTGCTGCTCTCCTGATGGGGGACTTGCATTTGCCAGATACTCACTTGGAATACCACGGACACATGAAGACTGCAAAAATGCTGCTTGCCATTGTAGGGAGAAAATCTGTGGCTTTCAGAAGGAGAGAATATTCTTCATCCAGAGGATAGGTGGGCACTGTAACAGGATTCCCAGGAAAGTGATCACAACACCAAGCCTGAGAGTTCAAGAAGTCTTTGGGCAGCATTCTCAGCCACAGGGTGTGATTCTTGGGGTTCTGTGCAGGGCCAGGAGCTGGATGCTGCCTTCCTTGTGGGTCCCTTCCAGCTCAGGATATTCTGGCAGTCTGTGAAATCTTTGGCCGCTAGAGGCTCATGATTTTTTGACTGGAAGATGGGAGTCAAATCTAACTCTTAGTTTTTCAATTCAAGTTACTTTAAATAGCCTTGTTAGGGTTTCTGGGCAAATGTCTTTCTTTTTTGGTATCCCAGAGAGGTGTGTGTACATTCTGCCCAAGCCCTTTGGCTATGAGCTCAGCGTCATGTGGACAGATGTTATGTTTAGCTTTTTTGTGGTAAATTGTACTTTGGTCACCAGCTGAGGTCCCAGGTTACTTTTGCATAGCTAGTAACAGTATTGGCACATTTGGTACAAAAGGGCTTCCGTCCCCCTGGGGGAGTTTCCAACATGCAGCAGCCCTGTTGGTATCAAGTTTGCTAATCCAAAGTAATTTTTTTTATGTACTTCACACTTTTAACCATTCTAGAACAGTATCAATTTAAATGGACAGTGGTGCTAACATTACAAAATGCTGCTTTAAAGTTAGTTAGCCGTTACCCTAAATTTTACTTACATTAACAGGGGCTCTGTAACTGTTTACTTCACTGAATGAAGTATTAGTCTGAGCTTGCTTGCAGTAAAACTTTTAAACTCAACTATCATTGAGCTGCATGTGGCATTGTGTTTTTTCTGTACAATGTATTCTCTCAGAGTTTTGTCTGACTTGCATATATTTTTACCATATCCTTATGATTTGATTGTTCGTGCCTGTTATGATTTCCAGTTTGGTCCAAATGCAATGGGAGATACAATTTCCATTTCTGTTACTGTTCTACTGACTTTTTTTTAAAGCAGAGTAGTACTTCTACAATTTCTTTTTGTTACGGTTTTAAAAACAGACATTGGTGGCTTTGGTTACCTGCAAATTTGCCCAGTGCACATCTGCTGTATTGAGATATAGAGTTCTTTGTGGGGAGGGTTGTGTTGAAGGGCATTTTTTGCTGATGTGTGCCTAAATGAAGTCCCTGGTATATGGTATCAGCTGTGAGTTTGTCTTATTTTCCTATTTTAATATATTCACTGCTTTTTAGCTCTTAAGTGTCAGCTGTGGCATACATTTTAGATACTGCTTCATTTTTTGTGAAATAGCTTTAGTCTGCTTTAATGTTTAAGGTCAAAAAATACCTGGTTTGCCTGAGGAAGGTGCTAATCCTTTTGGCAAAAACTTTGCAGCAAGCAAACTTTGTAACTTCATTGTTAAATGTCAGGGTGTCTTCACCCTCAGATAACCTCTGTTTACACAGCATATTCAAATGTAAAACCACTTTCTTCCTGTTCAGATACTGCCATCCTTCTTTTGGAACTAGCCAAAATACGCTGATTATTGCATCTTTGTATATCTCAAGCTTAGTTAGGAGAGGAGTCTTTCTTCTCCTCATTTCTTCCCCTTATACCAAAATTCTCTCCCAGCTGTTTGAGCTGAAATACCAGTATGTGCTGTTAGCTGAGACTGAATTGTGAAGGAGCCTGACATGGCTCTTGACATTAGCATGTGGTATGAAAAAGAAATCACATGAGGCCATTGCATCCTGAATTGGTTTCAATCAGGGGACACCACCAGTATTCCTCATGCTTTGGTCTGCTTTGTTATTCAGGAAAACCTGCGTAGTCTCTCAGTGTGTCTTTGTCTCTTTGTACTGTTTTCAGGGGAGTACATTGCTGCTTGACTAACCGTTAGAAGTTATGTTAAGAAAATATGTTCTTCCTGTTCTGACAATCTCTTGCCTTACAATGAAGGTATAGTTTTCACCACATAAAGTGGTAGAAGAGGGTCATATTTGAGGGACCTCAGAACTCAGCTTCTGTGCTTTACATACCTTTTACAAGACTTTGAACTCACACTTACATAAAAATTTGTTTAAAAAAAATACTGGCTGATTAATCAATGCATTTGTTACAGGTCTTTACACATGTTTGTAGGCAGAGCTTGAAATGTTTGAGTGTGTGTAGCAAATTCCTTAATCTCGTCCTTCTTAATTTAAAGGTTGCTAAAGGAGATGGGCTGGCAGGAAGACAGTGAAAATGATGAAACATGTGCTCCACTAACTGAGGATGAGATGAGGGAGTTCCAAGTCATTAGTGAACAGGTAAGACTAAGTTAATTTTCCACTATGAACCTGTAGTTAGTTACCATAGATGCCTACCTTTGAGGAGGATCTTGAGTAATTTTGATCATTAGGGACATTGCTGTTCCACTACTATGTCAGTACTGTGCTTTTGGAAGTATAGTTGCTTAAAAAAATAGGATATCAATGCTGGCTGTAGCTTAGGCCTGTTAACAAAGTATCAAGGGAAGGGTAGGGGGTACTTCTGAGTAGTTTCAGTATTGGTGATGGTAGAAGTGCACCAAGAGCTTTCAAGCTCCTCAACTTCACCTAAGGAGTCTTCTTTCAAGGTTTTTATGCAGTTTCTGCACTACTCTGAGAGCTTCATTTTCTTTTTTGGGAGTTGAGAGACATTTAATTTACTAGTAACAAAATATGAAAAGGCAATCTAGACTTGATTTCTGGGGTTTCTTTATATTTTATTTTCATTAGGAGTGTTGAGTATACCTAGTGGGGTCAGCGGGAAAGAGTCAAAAAGGAGAATAGTGTGTGGTGCTAAATCTGAACATTTGATATTTCCATGTGTGTCTAGCCACACACATACTGGGTAGATAATTTAGAATATTAAACTTTCAAGTGCTTGTCTTAGTGCACACCTTCTGCATGATATTGGAAATGCAATAATTCCTTTCTTTTTTGCAGAATCAACTGTTTCCTTTCTCTTCAGTGTCTTTGACTTTCCAATTGCTGAGATACCCACTCCTCTCTGCAGCATCTCTTCTGGGCCCCTTCCCTATTGCCCCTTGCCCTTCTTAGCACAGATGTTTGCAGCACTGTGGGAAAGGGGGCTGGGTTGCAGGGAGAGACCCTTTGGGAGGAGGGATCTCTGGTGCAAGATGTGCAGGGACGTGGGTGAGCACAGGGTGAACTCTCGTTGGCTGCAGGAGTTCAGCACAGCTGGAGACACTGGGATACAGGTGGCTGGCCAAAACTGAACTCGCAGGGGAGTTATCCTTTCTCTGTACATATGAAAAGCTGTGGATCCAGCATACCCCAGAGGTGAAGATGCAAAGAGTGTTGAGTTGCAGCAGATTGTTGTGTTTGGCATTTTCTTTCTCTAAATGTGTCGTGTTTTCACATTTCAGTTACAAAAAAATGGCCTTCGGAAAAACGGCATTTTGAAAGGTGGCCTCATCTGTAATTTTAAATTTAGCCCCTGGAAAAACGGCACTTTCAAACCTGCTCTGGAGAATGAGGATTCTGAGACAAGCAGCAGTGATACATCAGATGATGATGATGTGTGAAGATTTCTCTAACACCTCTAGAAGGCCATTTGTTCTTGTGAAAATTTGGGGATGTTTTGTCAAAAAACAAAAATTATAATTTATGTAGTAACATGCCCAGTACAGGAAGAATGATGGAACTTTTCTCTAAGGAAACAAGGAATGTTTCATTGGGTGTGTTGAAAATCACTGTAATTTCTCTGTAAACGAATGTTGTAGAATGAGGCCTTGTGTTGACCCATCATTGACTTCCATCACCAAAGTGTTTCTCTGACTAGCAATGTGACAGTGTTACAAATCAGACTTTCTCATTTAATAATAAAAGCAAAGAATTGTGTAATGCCTTGATAAGCTTCTGTCTTAAAATACCTAAGGAAAAAAAGGGCAGCTTGACACAACACTTATTTTGCTTGCCAAGTAGTTTCTTTCTTACAATGGAAATCAATGAGTCCACTTTGTACTGAAAAAAGGGCAATATAGCCTGTTGGCTGAAATGAGCAAAGTGCACTAAAACTCTTTTCCTTAACTGAGTTGTTCTACAAATAACTGCTCTTTAACCGTTTTTAGTGTTGTCATTGTTATTAATGGCAAAAGACCCTGATGTTACAGTTCCAAATTTCTAGAGTTAGCTTTTAAATTGAAAGTTTTAAGGGGTATAGCAAGACCCTTATTCTCACAGTGACTTGTGGGAAAATAAGCAGTTTGATTTTACTATTCAACATGCAGAAAAATCATTGCACTGACTGGATCTGTCCACTACATGGGAAATAAACTGATTTACAGAGTATTGTCTCAGTGCATAGCATCATGGGTATTGTTTTGAAAACTGCCGAGTTTGTTTGCATTTATATTTATTACATGCAGTTGTGCATTTCAGTAAAAGGTAAAAATACTTTCATTACCATATCTTGCTTTTATAGCAGCAAAGGTATATGTGTGCAATAACCACCTGTTTTGCTTACTGTGTGTCAGAGTTTTTCTTTATGATCTCACATTTAAAAACCAATATTGTATTATTTATAGTTTTATTTGGTTTATTTTAGTTCTTTAAATATTTTCCACAGTTGTACAAACTGTGTAGCATTAATTCATAAGCAGAACTGCTCTTGGGGTTGTCACATATGTTTATAATATCGTATATATGTACACATATATATGTAGACACTTCACTTCAAAATGTTTTTGAATTCTACTACTTCTTAGAGTAAATTATTTGCAGTTTAGAACTTGAAAGCAAAAATATTTATAAAGTTGAGATTCTGTCCCTATTTCTTTAGGAACGTACTTTTTTTAAGGTGGCATCAATTTTGGGCCAAAGTTGGTATGTTTCTCTTTTTTATTTATTGTTAATTTAAATTGATCTTTCTTTTCAAGAGGTCAGTTTTTGTATTAGAAGAGGCTTGCAAATGTTGGTGTAGTATTTTGGCATGGTGTATTGAAATACTCCATTTCTAGTCTTAATTTAAGAGGATAAAAATGTTTCTTTTTAAAAAGAAAACTGCCATATCTGTAATGATGTTTTCCCTACCTGCATGCCTTATACACCTTTCTCCTTTCCCTCTCCTGATTTTTTTTTTAACTTACTTTGACACATGGGTGTATTTTGTTCACTTCTTGGTTTTCACATACTATCAACAGGATCTTCCTAATTCTAATTATAGGATCTATCCTAATTATGTAGTGATATATGGATGTACTGTTTTAATACTAAGGGAAAATGGTTTTGCCTTGGCATTTCTCACAATGGGGTGTAGGCTTTCCTCCCCTTCTTTATTCAGTTTAGTAATATGTGTCACCTCAGTAATTAACTCTATGAGAAGTTAATATAGTTATAGAAGAACTGTGTTAAAATTGTATAGAAATTTGGAAATTTACAAGTTGCAATTGAGAAAATTCTCTTTGGAGGAAGTAGGAGGACTAGTCGTACTTGGTACTTCTTTTTTGCTAGTTTATATCCTGAAACTGGTGATGGAAGCACTGATTATAATAAGCTGTGGGCAGAGAAAGTAGCAGGAATTGGGCTTTGCTTTGTAGAGTGAAACACTTTTAGGGCCTTCATAACTTTTCTGTGTGTGGTTTCTCCTCTTGTGTCTGAGAACTTGTGGATTAATTTCTGTTCCTGTACAGTGGGTCGGTTCTGCCATTTCAGAGACCCCTCAGAGGTCTGTTGGCCCCTGGCTTAAATGGTTATCTGCCTCCGCTGTTACTTCTGTTCGCCCTTCACTGCAGTGTTGGAATGGGTGAGATTTGGTATTTCCACTGAGGAACTGGATTCCTCTATGTTATATTTACTTATGACACAGCTGAGTAGAGTATCTGTCATCTTATGTGTCACCTTAAGAAGCTCTTAGTCGCTTACTGTGGGAACTCTTCTAGTTTTTTATTTTCCTGGGAAATGTCACCCAAAACAGTGTTTGGAGTTCATAGTATACTTCCATAAAATGTATGAAAGCATTTTATTATACCGTTCCCCTCCCTTTTTTTCAGTGCTTGATGATGTAGAGAGGAATGAAATCTGATTCTCTAGCATTTAACAATGTAACTTTATCCGTCTTTGACTTTGTTCTTTCCCAGGGCAATTTAAGTAGTGCATTGGACTTTTTGTTCTCTCATATGTCAACCATGATCCATTCCCAGAATAAGTCCCAGAATAAGTCCAAATAAGTACTTGTTTTTCTGCTTGAGCAGGTGTCTGCCTTAAAGGATTGAGAAGTTGGTGACTTAGCTTGTCCATTTCCTTAGTGGGCACTAGTAAGCTTTGGAGATAGTTTGTCAGTGCTGGGCTGACAGAGCTTGATTTCAGTGGCGGTAATCACAGGTGGCTGCAAGCAGACATAATTTGAAGTCACTATGATTTCTCTTCATCTTCCTGGCTTTACCGGCAGAGAACCATATATTCCTGATTCCCTGTTCCAACCCTCTTCAAAAGCAAACAGGAGTGATAAGTCACTTGCTGATTTTTCTGATCTGCTGTTGGTGGAGAATGTACTCTCTGCCTGCTGCTGGCATGGAGGGTGCCTGAGTTTATGGTGGGAGCTGGGGATCGTTTACCTCATCCCAGATGACCAGAGGCCTCCCTCACTAACTTGTACAGGGCCTTTCTCTCTCTTAAAGCGTAAGAGAAGCGAGTTATCATTGCTGAAAAGAGTGTTAAAACTACAGTAAAGCTGTTCACTGAATCATATTGGATCCAGTCAAGAGTCTGAAGATTTTGTCATCCCAGTCTTTGAGAAATGTTACCAAGTGTGAAGGAAATCCTTCCTCTTACCGTTAATATACTTATTAAAACACCTTTTGTTGTCCTTTACAAAAGTTGCCAAATTAATTTCAAACTGAGCTTTGACCTCCTTTTTCCTATGTGCCCTAGCAGCCCCCTTAAATACTTCCTGAAAGAGCTGACCCTCCTTCCAAAGATGGTAACCCTCATTTTATTCCTAAGTTCCTTCAAACCTCATTGCCCATCCAGGCTGTACGTTTGACTCATCAACTCATCTTTCAGCACACAGGGACAGTCTGTCCTGTGCCCTCAAGATCTCTGTTTTGAAGCACGCCCTCCTTTCCTGAACTCCTTTGTTTTTAAGGGCTGCTTCCCAAGGATCTCTCTGAATAAGTCTCCTGAAGAGGTAAAAGTTTGCCCTCCAGAAGTCCAATGTAAAAGTCTTATTGATGTTCCTCCTAATTTCACCTAATACCAAGAGCTCTATAATTTCATGATCACTGTGTCACAAGCGACCTCCAACCACCACATCTCCCACCAGCCCATCTCTATTTACAAACAAC
>JAODKT010001744.1:17378396-17389731 GCA_027576195.1 Cossypha heuglini
AAAAATTCTTTAAATTGACACAGTAATAGAAAAACACTCAACCCCCAACAGGAGTGTAGGCTCATTAGATACATAAGGTTGATGCATCCTTTTCCCAAACATTGGCTCAACAGTGATATCATGTATTGTTAGAAGTAGCATGCACCATGGAATGACAGTTTTCCCAGAAAATTTAAAATAAATGTTAAATACAATCAGCAGGTAAAGCAAACAAGCCTGTTGGACAAAAAATAGCTTCCAAAAACTTTTATCCAGACACAATTAAATCTTTTTAGACAAAGTACTGCAGAACTGCCTACAACAATCCCTCCCTCCTCTTATCTTCCCTAGGAACTGAAGGAGTGATCAACACTCTTGGCAACTGCAAAACATAACTACTTGCATATAAACAGCATTCTGCAAAATTAATAGACCACATTAATTCTTGGTGTGATTCTGACTGACATCATTGATGACATACCACTGATGAATATGGACAAATTGTTTTGATAATAACTGACTAAGTAGCAGAATAGTGAAAATCGCACAGCAGGAAAATTTGGTCAGTGGAACATGGCTAGGAATTGTTGCTGAAGGCGGTGAGATTTGTGGAAAGGTGGAAAGAATGGACACAGAAGAAAGAGCAAAACAATTTTCTTGTTTTGCATTGAGAGAATGGTGTTCATGCATGTTCCATTTCTTCTAGGGTGTTCTTTAGGGTTAGTATAAAGAAAATGTACCCAGAGGCCCTATTAAGATGGGTTTCTCTTCTTGACTACCAGCTATAAGCTTTCCCTTCTTCAAAACCTGATTCTTAGGCAGTGCATCTGGAGAAACGTGTGTGTCCGAAATACATGGGATCATTTTTCTCTAATGTACACTCAGAGCTAAGCCCACTGGGTTTATACTACTCTTTGGTGTCCGTGGTGCTGGGGGTCTCTGAGGAGCCCTAGGTCTCTTAGGACCTCTCTTGGGCAATTACTTCTTGAAGGGTTTAATTAATTCAGACTCTGGGGTGCATGTATTTACATAATGGTGGTCCATATCAGGCTGTCAGGTAACCTTCCCCTGACCCTTAGCTTTCCACAATGTGGAATCCTCCAGATGGTCTGTTATACCCCTTGTTAAGTCCTGCACCTTCCTGCTGTGGAGACAGCCTACATTCCCCAGTTGAGAATTTAGAATAAAACTCCCTGCAGCATCAAGAGACTGCTTGAGAGGAAATGAGTGCAAAAATTGGTTTTTTGTTAGTGAGATATTAAGTCAGAGATATTAGTGTTATCCACAGGGAAAATAAAATGTAAATTGTAATTTTAATCTAAGCCTAGATAATAAATATCTTCCCACTCCCTAATACTTTCCTCAGAGACACCTCAAAGGTCTCCCAGCTCCTGCAGCCAGGGTCCAGACTTGCCCACTATGGTGCTCCTTTTCTGCTTTCAGAGTAGCCCTGGAAAGTTGTCACCAGGGATGGAGGAGAAGAGCCTCCTCCAGCTCCTCCTTTCTTCCCCTCGGCCTCCACCTGCTGCTGAAGTGCACACAAGGACCGTGTGACTTCTCTGTGCAGCCATCATCCATGATTATCATTCAGAGGGTTTCTGGTTTTTTCTGCATCACTCATCTGGTCCGTGTTACCTGTCGGGAAGTTTCCATGTGCAGCTCCAGTCACTCCTCCCTGCCCAGACCAGACATCTGTTGAAGCTCACAGATGCTGGGGATGTCTGTGTCCCTGGGAAGCCCTCAATGGTACAGGTGGAGGGCTGCACATGAGGGTGTAACTAATGTATCTGCATCTCTACTACATCTACACACTCTCAAAGAATTTTCTGTCACAGAAACTTGGAGGATTTAAACCTGAGTAAATGTGATGTCTCGGAGAGATTTTCTGTTGCTACATTTTGTGTTCTTAGACATGGTCACATTATATTTAAATCAAGTTGGCACAGATGACGGAGCTGAGTAATTATTCATTGTTCTGCCAGCAGTGACTTTCCTTGCTACACACAAACTGCTTCTTTATAGAAGATAAAGGCACCTTGTTTCTGGTTAGGAAGCCTTTCCTATTCACTGAACATCATTGCCAAATCTTGAAATAGTTGTATTTGTGGAGACTTGAAGTATCTAATTTCAGTACAATAAGCAGATCCAAATTTTTCACCAGCATGCCTAAAACAACATGCTTTATTTTAGGGAGCATAGCAGAAGGCAACAGCTTTAGAAAATTAAATTGCTCCTTTGCTTAAAGCCTTCTGTTGCAGACATGGCAATAGCTCACAAGTTACATAATGAATTACATATTGCTTTTAGATACTGTCTTTAGTGAATTTTATAGAAAATGATGAGATTTACCGTGAATCAGTGCAAAATGGTGATCAGAATTCCTATGTTCTCTCCCTGGGTCAGTTTCCTTGTTACTTTATCTAACTTTTATCTTGTATCTGTAAGTATAGAAGTTTCTTTGTTAAAGTTTTTTTAGGCATAACTATCTAACTTTTATTTTGTATTTGGACATTGAAGGTTAAACATAGCAGAGAGACATTAAGGAGTATGGAGGGAATCCCAGTGTATCTGGCTTCTTATTGGCTTTCAGGGGCTGTGTTGCTTTAAGACCAGTTTGAAACCACCAGAAAGCTCAGTCATTCTCATTCAGTTTTGGTCTACTTTGTACTTTTATTGACTAGGTAAATGTAGTATGCAGCAAAGGGGAGTTATATTAAGATAAGAGAATGCACAAAAATATTACTAAATAGTTTACATAACTTAGGTCCCCAAAATTGGACAGGATCTCTTAAAAGGGCAAGCATTCTCCAAAATTTAAATACATTTTTTGTTCTAACAACGTGTGAAATGCTCTGAGATTAATTTTACTCATGGCATTCTGATCTTTCTACTTCTTGCAGCAACCGGAAGAGAAGTGCAGAGACAGAACAATTGATTGCTCAGATTAATTCTGTGGCATGTGGAAAAGACACTGCACTATAGCTGTTCTGCAAAAAAAGAAAGGACCACAGAAAACAAAAAGGATTAGAAAGGAAAAGATTTCTGTGGGAGAAAGCCCTGCCTAGAAGACCAACTTCATAGTTGTTTCACTATCCCACCATGCAGGTAGCAAACTCCAGCCTAATGGGGCCTGGCATGCTTGAGGGAGTAGAAACTGGTGCACTGCAGTCCAGATAAATTGTCTTAACCTGTGTAAAAGTCATACAGAAAAGCTTGAAAACCACATCATATTGCTTGGTCGGGGGTCATTGTTCAGGCGTAAAATGCCCCATTCTGAGGGAATGCACTGACAAATGGCAAAGGCTCCAGCATTTCCATATCAACTTTTTCTTTCTGGTGCTAGGAAAAATGCAAAGATACATACAGAGCAATACCTACAATTTCCTGGACCAGCTTGAGAAGTGGGCCCATGGGAATCTCATGCAATTTCATGAGACCAAGTGCAAGGTGCTGCACCTGGGTTGGGTCAGTAGCTGGTATCAGCACAGGCTGGGGATGAATAGATCCAGAATAGCCCTGCCCAGAAGGACTTGGGGGTGCCTGTGGGTGAGAGTCTGGACATGACCCAGCCATGAGCACTCAGAGCCCAGAGAGCCAAACATGTCCTGGGCTGCATCCAGACCAGTGTGGGCAGCAGGGCGGGGAGGGGATTTTGCCTCTCTGCTCTGCTCTGCTGTGCTCTGCTGAGATCACCTGGAGCACTGCATCCAGAGCTGGAGTCCCCATGACAAGGAGGGACATCAACCTGGTGGAGCGAGCCCAGAGGAAGACCACCAAGGTAGAGGGATGGAACACGTCTCCTATGAGAAAATGCTGAGAGAGTTGAGTTTGTACAGCCTGGAAAAGAGAAGGTTTCAGGTGAAATAATTGTAGCCTTCCAGTATCTGAAGGAAATCAACACGGCAGACAGAGAGAGACTCTTCATAAGAACATGAAGTGACAGGACAAGAAGAATTGGCTTCAAAATGGAAGAAAGTAGGTTTAGATTAAGTGTTAGGAAAAAAAATTCTTTACTGTGAGGGTGGTGAGGCACTGGAACGGGTTGCCCAGAGAAATCGCAGACACCCCATCTCTAGAAGTGTTTAAGGCCAGATTAGATGGAGCTGTGATCAACTCATCTAGTGGAAGATATCACAGCCCATTGCAGAGGGCTGGAACTAGACGATCTTTAAGGTGCCTTCCAACCCTGATCATTCTATGAACCTATGAATCTATGATACAATGAATACTTAAGTTGTAAGGAAAGAATACTGATTTCAGGCTGTACTTGTCTAAGGGTAGCACAGTTTCATGCTTGTTTGTTATTGGAGCTTCTAGGTGCTGCCAAGAAATGGAACAAAATTTGTGTCACTACCTGCTTGAGAGACTAGTTAGTGATACTGGCATTAATTACTCATTTTCACAATGCAAATACCCACTTTAAAAGGAGAACCTTTTAAAATCCTTTTTGAGCAGTTAGGACTTGGAGATGGAGCAAACACAGTGATTTGTCCAGCAAGATTGATATTGGTGCTAGTGAAGGCCACTAAACCACTTCTGAGAGGGATTTAAAAATTTGTATTCAAAATTTGTCTTCTTTTCCTGGTGTTCTTGTGTCACATACTTTTTATTTTAATTAATATTGGATGATGCAGAAACAAGGTGAAGGCTGAACTTAAAGGCAAGAAGAGATGGCTTTTCAGTGGCACGTTTCTCAGAAAAGAATTTAGTCAGTCATGGTGTCCCATCCTTTTTTGCAAACAGGCTCCAGAATTCTTAAATTAATCTTTCTCATATAGTTTCATTATTTTGTTTTAACATTCCCATTTCTTGTCTTGTCTGTTCACCTACTTTCCTGGCTGTGCTTCAGCTTGTATGGTTGTATAATCAAAATGGTCTCTTGTCTGTTTTGTTCTTATTTTAATTTCCTCTGCTCATCAGCAGAATGTAGCTTGCTTTCTTCTTTAACTGAAACCTTCAAGTCATCGTCAGTTGTGAAGAGAAGGAAAAAATGGAACAGCTGCAATTTTTCTTCATGACAGAGTTTTCAGCATGACCTGCTGGAAGGAGGGTAGGGGGACAGACACTAATCCACCTGTGATGTTTTATGTTTCCTCTTAATATTAACTGCATTTAACATATTGGATGACTAAAGAAGGAAGTGATGGAGCAGCAGTGAGAGGGGCTGGAGCAGCTGTTTAAATACAGGGAGCAGGCCGTGTGCTCCAAAATCTGCTTTTCAGTGTTGTTCTAGAAGGAAAGGAGGCTAACATGAGTGTCTCCTGGGTCTGAGGACTCTTTCCATCAATGATCCCTAGTGTGGCTCTATGTGACTCCTTCTCATCCAGCAGCAGAAGGTCCCTGGTATTCCCTTCTGCTAAGGTTGCCCCTGCATGGAGCAGTAGTTACACTCTTGAACTGCCTGCTGCTGCTGCCACAGAGGTTGTGTTGCTTCAAATGTGGGCTTGTAACTTCACTAAGCCCTTTTTATTTTTTCTTGCTGGCTACTCTCTGCCCATATAGGCAATTGGTTTTGGACAACTACCCAATCAATTTTTGAAGTAAAGGTTTATTTGAAATAGTTTAAAAATGCTTTTCTTTAATTACTCCTACACTTGTTTCTCTTGAAACCCCTCAGCTGTGAGATCCATGTTCCTGGGGAATGTAATGAACCAGAAGTCCTGTATTAAAGTATTTCTTTCTGTCTTGCAAAATAGAAATTGTTCTGTTTTCCATCTCCTCCCTGCAAGTCTAGTTCAAACACTTAGTGAATTCTTACTACTTTACACTTCAGAAAGACCTCAATACTTAAACAGCTGTGTTTACCAGCAGTTTTATATTGTAGACGCATGGGGGCTCTCTTTCTATGATGTACACGAATAATAGCTGGTCCTGGCCATTGATTAAAAGTCCAGTATTTCCACCATCACACCAATTAAAAATCATTTCATGAGTAGTGAATAATTCTTAGGTTGCATATACTTACAAAACTTAAAGCAAAGTAACATGTTTCTGCTGGGGCCTTCCATAGTTGTGCATGCATTATTTGAAGCCCAGGAGAGATGTCTTTCTCCTTGCTTGCATCAGCTTTATCTAAGCTCTCCAATAGCTTCACTATGCTAGTATTTTAGAGCTCACCTGCCTGTGTGTGATCAGGGAAGGGTGGAGAGTGAGTAGTCAGTGTATACAGATAAATGGCAACAGCCAAATTTATAAAAAAAGAATATGTAGGAAAAGAAGATTTAAGGAAGTCTCCTGGGATCACACCAAAAGTCACTAACAGAAGCTGGGGAATTAAACCACTGTGTCACAGATACTAAGTTATCACCTGAATCACCAGCATTAGGTCTTCCTCTTGGTCTGAATTTTGCTGTCATTCAATTGGTAGTAAGACAGTGGGACTATGAAACAAACCATATTGTGTTATGTGGCTCTTAGGTAGTTTTCAAAGGACTGTAACCTTTTTAGAAGAAGTGTGGTTCATTATTGCAGTGTTGTCATGACTTAGGGCCAGTGCAGCACCTGGATAAGGACATCCTGTTGCAAGAGAACGGTTGCCAGATTTTAGTGAGAATTTCTTAACCCTCTTTCAGTGGAAGTGTAGTGGCCTTATCCAGCATGTTGTATTGGGTTTGTGTGGCAAGATTTTGGTAGTGATGGCGCTAGAGGGGTGTCTTCTGGGAGAAGCTGTGGGAAGCTTCCTCTGTGTCTGAGAAAGACGATGACAGCTGGCTCCAAGATGAACTTGATGCTAGCTGAGGCCAAGAAAAGCAGTCAGTGGCAGTGGTAACACTTCTGTGATAATATAAATAAGAAAAAAAAAAAAGAAAATAAGAGTTATTGCAAAGATGTAATAGTGGCCAGAAAAGAGAGGAACAATTATGCAAGCGCCAGGATCAGTGGATCAAAGAACCACAGAACCACAGAATCAATTAGGGTGGAAAAGACCTCTGAGACTATTGAGTCCAACTTAGGACCAAATACTGTGTCAGCTAGACCATGGCACTTAGTGCCACACTCAGTCTTTCCTTACGCATCTCCAGTCACAGTGACTCCATCACCTCTCTAGGCATCCCGTTCCAATATCTAATCACTGTTTCTGTGAAAAAACTCCATCTTAAACCTTTTGGTGCAGCTTAAGACTGTCTCTTGTCCTATTGGTGGTTGCCTGGGAGCAACCTGGCTGACTCCCACGTTGTTCCAACCTCCTTTCTGGAATTTGTCAAGAGTGAGAAGGTCTCCCTAAGCCTCATTTTCTCCTCCTTTCCACCCCCAACTCTCTCCACTGGTCCTCATAGTACAAGCACATCATGAAATGAAGTGAGAAGGAGGGGAGGAGGTGCTCCAGGCACTGCAGCTGGGATACTCCTCCAGCCCATATTGCAGCCCATAGAAACAGCTGTGCCCCTGTGCCCATGGAGGTCAAAGAGGGTGCAGAGATCCACCTGCATTCTGTGGAGCAGGCTTGTGTAAGAGGATGCCCTGTTCTACCTGATTCATAGCAGCTTAACTTAAAAGTTTTATTCACTAGGGTTCATCATCTAGTAGACCTATCATCTTGGGGAGGAAACCAAGGTGAACTAGATTAGGTATTCAAGTCCAGTTTATGGTTGAAAATTGCAAGAAGACATGAAAGATAACTTTAGAACTCAGATTTGGTGCTTTGGTGCTTGCTGGTAGATATGAAAGTTGTATTTTTCCAGATCTACCCTTAAGTCCAGTTTTAATTTTGTTTGTAGATTCCTGGGCTCTTGGCTGTAAACACCAGAAGTTTAATCCTAGGGAGTGACTAAAGTACTTGTATCAGGAAGACAGAAGAGATCAGACCCCAACATGTGATCATCTGGATGCAATTATGAACTTCCAGAATGTCTTCTTAGATGTGGATTTATTCTACTCAAAGGGTAGAGATACAAAACAGCCACATCCTCCGGAATACAGAATTGCGTGTCATTCCATCTTCAGCTGTCCTTCATTTAGAAGAGCAGAGGAAATAGACCCTTATAATACGAACTAATATCAGTTTTCTGAGTAATGACTACCAGCTAACAGGGTTAACACAGACTTCACAATGCAAGAGCCAGTCTTCAAATCAAGTAAATGTCCTATGTTAATTTCTTAGTATTCGAGATGCTTCGTTCTTTATTTATTGGCTTTCAGTCTGCGCCTCTAAATGCATCACTTCTGAGCTGTATTTTTTCTCAAGATGCAGGGGTACCAATACTGGCTTGAAAAATATGAGGAAAATTCCACTCTCCTTGTCATAACACCAGTCATTCTGGCTAAATGCTCTGGTGAGATCACAAAGCCAGACTAGTTACATATAGTTTAAGATGGCTAATGGTAATTTTCTTACAGTTCAGTCAAAGTTTGTAGCTAACACATGTCTTTATGGTGCTGGCATTTAATTATGAGCAATGTATATTCCACATCTAAAAGTAAATAGAATCATTCTTGGTGATTTCCTGTTCACTGTAGGTTATGAAATGTCAGCATGCCAGAAACAAGCAAATGTTGAGACAACATGTAACAGAGTATTTGATGTAACAAAGCCACACGCATTTCTGTCTCTTTCTCTTTAATATTCCAGATACAGAAATGAAAATAGCACCTCATCATAGATTGTGTTGAATCAGAAGAGAGCTGTCTGGCTTTCCATTGCCTCTACTGAACAGGACCACTCCATGGATTTTGTCCAGAATAGAGAGGGATATCTCCCAGATGCAACTAAACAAAGAGATTTGGACATTCTTGGCATTAAAAACATGCATCTTTAGGCTCCTGAGATAAAGACCACATGCCAAGATTCAGTTCTGTATACATGTATTACTAAGCATATAACAAAATTATGCCAGTTTCTGAACAAAGGCGAAGAAAATAAAAACCAGTTAAAAAGAGGCATCTACACCAGGGGGAAGCCAAAGATGTGTAGGATGGATCATTCCTCCTCATGCCATCAACAGAATGTGTATGTATTTTCATTAGAGGTTTCACTACCATTCCTACATTAATCCTGTTAGGTACAAGAGAGTAAGTGTACAAAGCCTCTCAGATGGCCTCAAAACAGTCTTCAGAGGAGCTTTGGTGCTCATTTTCAGTGACACATTTAGAAATTATTATGCAATCACTTTCTCTTTGCAACTTGCAAATCCCAGCCAGTAAAGGCTTGTTCACAGACAGGTTATATTTTCATAATTGTAAGAACACAGTTAATGTATTATATAGGTTTCCTGTCTCAATGTCTTGCATGGATTCAGCTATTGCTTTGTGAAGGTACTTAGCTAGTGGTGGCATTCCTCAGGATAAAGACAGAAGTAAGTAACTGCAGTGTATGACACAAAGCTACTTACATCTGTGACCACAGGGGGACAGTGCAGTTCTACCAGAGAGACAGCCTAAGAAAGTGCTTCATCCAAGAAAGGCTGAAACATCTTCCCAGACTTGTCCCTCCAAGCCTCACTGTAAATTGTACAGACCTAGATATTCCTCATCATTCCCCAAAACATCAAATCAACTCATGGATCAGAAAACCTTTGACAGTTTTTGTAGTATTTTATGTTTTTGATACAGTATTTAATTTATCTGGATTACTGGGAGGTGCAACAAGATCCCAGACTGAAGAAAGTGCAGCAGCTTGTGTTACTAATAGTGTTAGGTCAGTATACCCTATCACATCTTGCTTCTGCCTTGAAGAAATGTACTTTTTATTCTTCTGGGAATTGTGCTTGTGCATGTAGGGAGTATTTAAATTTACAAATTAAAACAGTACCAATGAGAAAATAGCTGTAGAAAAGCATGGGGACTGTGAAAAGGCAAATCCTCACAAATATTTTGGAGGTTAAATGGGCCATGTTGAGAGCTTTGTGAGACAAATTGGAAACTTGTCTACCCCTTGCTTTTATTTGTTTAGCAGTTTCTTTTGCACTGAGCACATTATCCGCTCCCCAAACCTTTATGCCCCCCAGCAGGGAGTTTTCAGTCAAGAAGAAAATCCTTGAAAAAGCTTTTTGTTAAACTTTTAAGGACCTCAGTTGTCCTGAATAGCATGTAGTGTTCTACAGAAAGGCATTCGGAATTGGACTGTAAGACGATCTATGTTAAACAAAAAGAAGTGTTTGCTCTTATTCAAGCAAATATAAGAGACTCTTGCTTTCCGTGATTGTTTTGGAAGATAATGTGTCTTTGTTCTCTTCCCTTTAAGCTGATAGGCTTGCTCATGAATCAGCAGTGGCCATTAGCGCAATAGGTATCAGGGCTAAACTTCTGCAAAAAGTGGAAGAGCAGCACTAGTTAAGTGGTTTCTCTTTTCCAGGACTGTAAACAAGTACTGAATTGAGTTACTTCTTTCCTACTGTTTGCTTTGAGAATACCAATCCAAACAAACCCCAGAAGCTCTGCTTCCCTTTCTTTTTTATTTTTTTTTTTGTACCCTAAGGCTTACCTGAAGCATCTTGGGAGTCAGAGACGGATGTCATCAATGTGAGGGCTACAAGGAGCTTTTAAGAGCACCTCTATGCCTGAAGAACTCTGTCAAATTTTGTCCATATGCCCTATTTCAAAACAGATGACTGTAGTAAAAATAAAGTATTTCAGTCCTTGGGACACTGTAGGTGAATCTTGTGCAGAATCAGAAGAGAATAATCTACCACAGATACCTGCCTCCAGGACAAACAAAACACACTGTAATATCTCAGCCACACATCCTTGTCGTGATCATGGTGAGCCAGGAGAAACTTCTCCTTGACCCAGATCTGCTGTCAATACAGTCCTGAGCAAAACTACTCCAGCTGATGCCCAAGAGGATTTTTCACACTGCCTTTGAGTGAAGCTGCAGGGCAGCTAGAGATAGACTGTCCTCTCTGCTCTCCCTGGAGAGAGGGGAATGGAGAGAGGCCTTGTTATAAGCCACGGGCACAATTTCCTTTCTTGCTACCTCTGACCTGAAAGTGAACAATAAGCTTGGAAAGATGAATGTAGATCTTGGTCCTTACCAAAGAACCTTACCAAAGAGAGCTTTCAGAGAATAAATAAGGATGCGAGAAGTGATGGGACACCCTCCCCAGCTTATTGTGGACTGCTCCTTCACCACCCCTAGACAGATGAATTAGCTCTCGAATATAATCTTCAAACTAGCAGGAGCTGGAAGCCACCATGCTGCTAGAGGGCTACAACCTAGTAGCCTTTCAGCCCTTACTGAAAGCTGGTGGGATGAGCCCAATGATGAGTGTGGCTGTCAATGGCTACAGGCTGTTCAGAAGGGACAGGCAGGTCTCTCTGTGGGGTGCCCTCTACATAAGAAATGAATGGATTGTGAAGGGCTCGCTCTGAAGAACAGCCACAAACAGGTCAGAAGTTCATGGGTGAGAATCAGAGACTG
>JAODKT010001744.1:17403576-17423492 GCA_027576195.1 Cossypha heuglini
GGAATAATCTAGGAATCTTATTCTGAATTATTTTTGTGTTATTAATAAATTTCTTTTGTACCTTTTAAAGTTTTGAGCCTGCCTTGTCTCTATTCTTGGGTCTTGTCTCTAAAAGAAATTGAACATATTAAGGTTGGCAAATCCAAGTCACACCGTGACAGTAACACTAAATCATTTGCCAGCTTTGATCTTCTGCTTTTGGATACATGCAAATCTTTTCAAGCCTACTTTAAAAAGTTTTCATAGATGTTTAAACAATCTTTTTTTTACTCATTTTTTTTTCCTTAGTTGTCTGACAGAGTGAAATATTTTGTTTGTATCCTGGCAGTCCAACTTTGGATGCTGTTTCGTTATGTAAAAAGTATGCACATCCTAAATTAATAAATTAACATGATTTTTTTCATGAGGGAAATAGGTCAGTTTCAAGGTTTTTGGAAGAAAACCAGTGACTATCACATTACATTTTGGAGACCATGAAGTGAACAACTGCTCTTAAGTTTGTTGCCAATATTTATAATCTTCCTTGCATAAGAATTGACTTGAGGTGAATTTTAGAATTCAGTGTCAGGCCTTCACTTATTTTTGCCTGGGTTGGGTTTCTTTGCTTATTTTGTTTTGTTTTTTTCTTTTCTTTTTCTAGATCATCTCCTCCTCTTTATATTCCTTGAGTAATTACTGCCATTTTATGGGTATTGCTCCTTGGACTCTTGATCTTCATTACAAATATTACTGTCTCACTGAAATGGTCAGCCTATGACTGAGTATCCTTAATGAACAGCAAATCTACTGAAGGCCTTTCTGTTTCCTTCCTTGGAGCTAATGAAGACTCTTATCTTTCACCTTTCTCAGCTGGTGCCAATTCTCGGTTGATGTTTTAGGAAATAGGCATTTTACACAAAAACTCACAAACCCTTAACCCTTGGCTCTCACTTGTGTGTTTGCCATTATTATGTCCTTCATGCTCATGCTCCTGCAGTGAGGGCAGGCTTGTAGGAATTTAAAGTGGCTGAAAGAAAAACCCAACATTCAGCTTGCAGGCTCAAGTTTAGCCCAATTAAGCAACTGTGTCTGGAAAACATAGTTGTGCCCAGGCATCGTTACTGTGATGTCTGGGTAGCCTCACTTTCGATTGATTCCGAGAGCCATTGGTCTCTACGTAGCTGTGTCCTCATTTGTGGTGTCTGGATGCCCAGCAGGTCCCTTTCTTGCCACAGTCCAGTGAAATTTGAGACTGGTGCTGCTACTGATGCAAAACTAGGCAAGTTAGGCAAAAATGCCTTTCAAAAAGTTTTAAGCTGTGGTCACCTGGATTTCAGTGTGGTATCTCGCAGACGGTGGTTGTTTCTTTAACATGCCAGCAAGTTGTATCTGAAAAAACCGAACCTCGAAATGCCTAGATTTTTGAAATTATTTTGTGGGGTAACGTGAAATCAAAAGCCAACTGAGATGTTCCTCCTTGTCTGACTGACTGAAGAGGCCAGTTGCCACATTCACCCCTAACACAGTGTGGGTGTTATTGTGGGTAGGATTGAATGTGAGCAGGTTGCTTTTAAAAGAAAAAGTATTTTAGTAATTGCTTGGGCTTTTCAGCTCAGACCAAAGCCCTGTTGATTTTTGTGCCCATTTGCATATGTGCTTCCAAGGTTTTTCTCCCAAACTTGACCTGCCTCTGGTGAGTTGTCCCATATCACCTGTGTGAGTTGTTTGAATGAAAACCACAGACCAGCTCATGTCTCTTGTGTTTGCCACCTCCTGATTTACAGTTTGCCACAATCACAAAGGCACTGACAATGTTGTTAGATTTAAAGAAGAGTTAGTATTTGGTTAGGATTGCACCAGGCAGGATGAAGTATCTGTATTTACCTCACGGCCCTGTGCAAGTGGTCTGGGATGAGAAGCCAGAAGAACCTCTGATGCAGCTTGCAGCCACCACTGCATAAAATACAGGGGAGTTATTGAGAAAGCATGGAAAGATGTGTAGTGCTGGATAAAGAAATTAAAAAATTATATTTATACCTTCCTTTCTTTTTCCCATGAATCTTTGTGAAGGAATTTCTGTTGAACTCAGCTGAAGCAAAAATGGCCTGGTACCATCACACAAAAACCCCAGAGCCTCATGTTGACTGTTGCAAGAGATAATTCATTTGTCTTGGTGGAGAAATTGGTCAGGCAGAAAAGTTACTATCTATTTCAGTTTTCACTGTTCTTCGATTCCAGAGAAAGGGAAACAGATAGACACTTTTTTTTTCTTTGCATTCTTGCCCATTTTACATTAAGTTTAGAGTCTTCATTTGAAACAAAAAACAAATTATCAGAATTAAGCTGTTTTTGAGTCACTTAACTGGCTGGTTGACAATTTATTTATTAATAAGCAGTATTTTTTTAAATTATGACCCAAGTCCTAACTGTCTGCACCACACTACTAATTACTCTTCTGGGTTATAACTGCAGTAAATTTGGCACAGGAATTTAATTAAAAGGGCGTTTGAACAGTGAATAGGTTTATTTACTTGTTAATTGAGACAACTAACACTGCAATGTGGTCTGATGGTGTTTATTAGTCTATTCTTTGTGGAAGATAGTCCCACTGGAACTTTGGGGTTTCAGATCCTGAGGTGCAAAGATGAGATAATTATCATTCTTCATGCTCAGGATCATGAGAGGATAGTGGTAGCAACATGGTTTATGTTCCAGTAAATGATAGTATCTTCCTGCCCATTCAAGATCTTGCACAATTGAGAAGTGCAAGTTTCAGATTTTAGTTAGTTTAAATCGGACAAGTGATAAGATCAGATAGAGTTACTGCCGTATGAAAAATTTACAAGAACCTCCTTTCAGAAGGAAAAATAAAATAGGAACAATGTAGTTGAAATGAATCAATCAGCGATAGATGATGACAGGTAAGTGTAAACTACCACCAGCCAGGGTAAGATTAGTTTTCTAGAAAAGGCAAAGAATGAGGACCAAAGCCAGGGAATTTTGCTTTTTCTGACTTTGTATTGTAATATCACACATAGAACCAACTAATGCAATGAGAAGAACAGAACAGTATAAACCATTCATCATCCCTGCATTCACTAATGATTTACCTTTCTTTCTCTTCCTCTCCAGGGCTGCTCTTGCTCTGTTTCTCATGGGCAACATCCACAACCTCTTCCAGGACAACCAAGTACAGCTTGTTCAATGGACTGGCTAGTCTAGTCACCACCTGTGGCTGGGATCCCTTCCATTTAAGGGATGACTGTCCCCATCTATATCCACCTGTGAATGAAGTGGTAGGAGACAGGTAAGTCACTGCCACAGGCAGAATGAAACACCTCCAAGACACACAGGGTGGCCCTGGTCTTAGCTCTGTGGTTGGAAACCATGGTCTTGCAGGACTGCTCTTTAGTGGATTTATTCTGCTCCCAGCATCAATAGCTGCTCAGCTACTCCATCTGTCCTGGCACTGGGGCAAGTCCCAATACTGTAAATGAGATTATGCTATTTACAAGAATCCCAGTAAACTGCTTTGTTCAGATAAGCCTCCCATATGAAGGCTTCTTTGGGTTCAGTGGAGTAGGCTGGTACGTCCAAGAGCTTGTACACAAGTGGCTGAGTGATGAGAGGGGTGATAGCATTGGCTGCACAGCTCCTGGAGGAGAGTGGAACAGTGGCTTTGTGTCATGATGGGACAACTCCTAGCACATCTTCGGGAGACAGCTGTGATGGAAATCTGTCTGGTGCTGCACCTGCTCAGCAACCCAGCGCTGCTGCCCCTATGTATCAGGGCTGGCTATAGGCACTACACCACACTCTGCACCATAGTGCCTGCCCTGAAATGCCAGTCTATTACTTGGAGAGGAAAACTATGTTGTATGGCTATCTAGACTGGAGATACCAGAGAGGAAATGCGTTAAACCTGATAGATACACAAGGAAGAGTATAATTGTGAGGGAGCCGAAAATGTGGAGTGTAGCTTTCTTTCACAAGAAGTCTTCCAATCCATTGAGAGACTGAAAGTTTTGTGGTTCACCTTCTCTGTTCTCTAAGATCCTGGCTGGATATGCTATCTGTGGCTGGATGAAAACCTTTTCCTTAATTTTTATTTGGATTACCTTTTATACTAGTTACAAATACAGTAAATTTATTGTGTCTGACGCAGAACCCTCTCCTTTGTGCTCAGATCTGCATAAGGCACACCCCCTGACTTCTTGTTCCAGTGCAGTGAGTTGATCAGATGCACTATTAGGAAAACACAGCTGATATTGGCTGGTCTCTGTATTGCTGTTGGGAGGAAAATGTTACAGCTAGATTTGGCAAGGAGGGAACAATTTTTCTCAAACTGACCTTGCAGCTGGGTATGCAAAGTGTCAGTGTGGTGAAACTCCATTTACTATGTCTAGTGTTCATCTTCATTCACACAGTTGCCCATCTCATGGGGTACCCGTTGTCTTCATATATGCAGATCTCCACTCCTAAGCAGAGGGCTTAATTTCTGAGACACATTGGCCTTTAGGCCCAAATGCAGGTGCCCATTCCAAGTATTTGTTACATCTTGTCTTGTAAAGAAATTTTTTGCTGTCTGCCAAATCCGGCAAAGCTATTAACTATATGTATGGGGCGATTTGGTGCTGCCTGTGCAAATAAAATTTTGTCTCAAGATAACTTTTAATTTCCTGATCATGGTTCTGGGCTGTGTATGTTTAAGATGCAGTTCTGTTGCTTTCAGGAGCTGCTTAAAGATACCAGGGGATTTAATTAGTGGAGTTAGCACAACAAACAACTCAGAGAGTATTGGCATTTGCTGACTGTCTTGGTCATACTTTGCCAGCTGTCATCAAGTCCTTTCACCACATAGACAGAATCATTACTAGCTGTATTCCTTAGAACCCAGTGTCTTAGTTAATTAACAGATTCAGTGTCTTGGCATAACACTTTGAAGGTTGTTGCCTAGTAGCAGTGCATTTTTACCTAAGAAATATATTTTATTTTTGTTGATAACCCCTAAGTGAGCAACTGCTGAGGTACTTGATGCAATACATGAATTATACAACTTCCCTGAAACACTTTCTGGATAAATAATCCCAAATAATGCCTTAACATAATTTTCTGTCACTTTTAGAAGCTAAATCAATCAAAGCTAGAATGCTTCTGTCAAACTCAGAAACAATCTGATTTCTCATAAAAGCTTGGTTATTGTACAAACTATTGTTGTGTTCTTAAAATCTGGTTCTCTCACAGTAAGGTACACCAGTTTATCTATCTGTCTCTTGTTAAGTAAGAGGTAGTACAATTTGGGTGACAGCTTGAAATAAATGCAAGAATGAATAAAATGTTGCATAAATACACAAATCACAGTTCCCCTGCAAAGCATCCTTGGCTGCCTTATGGCAATGGATACAA
Source organism: Cossypha heuglini (assembly GCA_027576195.1). NCBI lineage: Eukaryota > Metazoa > Chordata > Aves > Passeriformes > Muscicapidae > Cossypha > Cossypha heuglini. The sequence continues at coordinate 17,408,962 of JAODKT010001744.1, forward strand.
CAGTCTATGTTTGTAACTGTGCATCACTTAAATGCCAGAGATTTCTGAATCAATTGGGTAGATGTTGACATCTGCCTGAATCTTTACTCTCCCTGACTAATGAGAAGGATGTCTGAAATTTTCTGGGCTGGCAGGTAGGCTCTGCTCTGTACCAGACTTTGTAACTAGCCAGGATGACAGTCCATTCTCATTTGACTCAGTTTTGTTAAAGGGGTGAAAGAGCACTTATAATAACTGGAAATATGTGACAGCTCTGCCAGTTTACTTGCACTGATGATTGCAGTTAGAATAATTATGTATAATATTTTATACTGTTTTTTTATTATCTTTTAGAAAAACTTGATATAGAGCCCTCCTTATTTCCAAGTTTCAGAATTAATGAGCCTGTGGGACTTCAAAAGCAATTTTGTGCATGCTTTGTTGACTGGAGTTTTGATGCCCAGTAAAAATGTAGAGTGAGCTGGGAAGTACTGATAAAGGAAAATATCCAATTTCATGAGAAACCTGGACAATGTGGAAAATGAAACCTGTTCTCTGAGCAGAATCCTAGAAATTTCCTATATATTAGCTGAAGTTAGACGTGTTTTCTTCTAGATAAGCGGTTAGAAAAATCATGGTTCCTATTATTATTTTAGTTGTTTTTTTTTTTTTTATTTTTGTGGTTTTTTTTTAATTGTGTGTTTTTTGTCATTGTTGCTTTGTAGGTTTTTTTGTTGATGGTGGTTTTTTAAAACCATGGGCCTTGCCAGTGCTTTGCAATGTGTTTTGTCATTTAACGAAGCCAGACCTTACCTGGCTGTATAGTCCTAGCCATTATGGCTGTGATCAGCAAGGACAGTGAAAAATAGAAGACATGCTGCTCCCTATTGATCACCACTGCATGTAGGTCAAAATGTTTCTGTTCTTTTTTGTTTCTCATGCTGTCTGTTCATGCTTGATTACCCTTCTTAGCTTTGACCTATAGCCTTGAAAAATGACAATAGAAAGCAAAAATATTCAAGACAATCACTGATAAAATGAAAATAATCAATAAAGCAATTGTTTTTTTTTATTTTAAAGCAAATGTGTAAAAAGTCAAATGTTCCTGAATGACCTTGAGCAACTGTCAGTCTCCCTTGCTCAAGTAGCTGTCAGCTATATTTCTTTCACTCCTGACAGGCATTAGACTGTGAGCTGAAATTGTTCAGAGGTGCTTCCCATCACATGTGGACTTAACCCCTGCTTTTATGAAACATTCTGCCTTCTTCATCCTGATAACAAGGGTGAGGGCAGAAGTGGCCTCTTGCCTGCTGAGTGGTCAGAGACTATGGGGCTTCCTGGGACTTTCTTCTGTGGTTCCCTGAGCCACTCTTCCTTGAGTCAAGGTGGGAATGACTTAGGGCACAGTTTTCATATGAGATTCAAATTTCTGGTTTTTAATCCAAAGGATGAAGATTCATGTGATGACCATGTGTGAGCAGACAGTCCCCTGCATCTCTGAGGGCTGCTGCTGCTGCAGGGCCTCTGAAATGCTTTGCCTGCCTGAAGCACTGTGGGGAAAATGTGCAGGCAGCTGACCTCGGCCATGATGTGCACATATGTGAGTGCATGTGTCCTCTCCTTGGGACCTTCACTTCCCAGCATTCTCAACTGCCTCTACTTTTGCCACCCTCTTCAACTCCATTTACTGGGGACACATTGCTCCTGTCATGGAGGTTAGATCACCCTATATAATACTGATATGCAGAGAGGATACCTCAGTTTTGAAAGGCCCAGTTACGTGATTGAATCCAGCCAGAGATATTAGAACAGTGCTTTTAAGATGATTTAGCCAAATAATTTTATTTATTAGTATTTATTTAATTAGCAGTAATTTTAACAGCTGATCTCTGTCAAAACTTACCTAGGTATTTTTGTACAGTGCTGCTTTCTGCTATGTGAGCTTCCTTTGCACTAACAAACACCAGATCATTTTGTCAGTGAGTGACAAGATATGTTTGTCCCTTCAGGATTATGCCTATGTGAGGAAGATGAATATGAACAAATCTAGACATCTGAGAGTAAACTTTGCATTTGGCATGGAGCTGTGTGGCACAAGGGCAGCGGGTACTGCTGTCCCTGGGATACTCTTGTGAGTACCAGCTCTGTAGCATGGCCTGGGGTGAAGCAGTGCAATGCCCCATGCTGTAGGTAACAACTGTGTTCAAAAGGTCAAGAGGCCACCTGATGGTCTTCAATGTTTCCCTTTGTTTTTAAGCACTGCTGGCCACCTTTACCTGCCTGTACTAGTCTATAATGCTGCATGTATGTCCAGACATACACCTGTGTTGGGCTACTTTTCCCTCACAAATAGTTGGGAACATGCATTGTCTCATTAGCTTTCAACAGAAACATTTTGATGAGGAACATGGCCTCTGAAGTGGAAGTGTGTCAACTCCGTGCTACCTGTAGGAGGAGTGAGAAGTCTGAGGGTATGTGTGAGAATTTAAGAAATTGGGAAAAACCCTGTGATGCACCTAGATTTCAAAATAATCTCTTCTGATCATATTAGGCTGACTCATGACTAAACACAGCAGAAAGGGCTCACCCCCCATACTGGCAGGATAACTTTTGGTTTGAGTTTAACTAGACCAGCCTCGTGACAAAGCTGAACACTCATCTCTAGTCCTCAATTAACTTGGCCAGCAAAGTAGAAAGAATTGAGGTTAGAGACAGCCTCTCTGGAGACAGCATCATCCTAGAAAGGATTGGACTGCCTGTAGAATAGCACTGCCCCCTTCCTTTGTTAATCTTTCCTTGCTGGAGCAGTAGTAAAATCTCAACTCAACTGCTGTTACACTAGGCAGAAAAACACCCGGCAGCTGCTCAATGCTTCTTGTAATTGTATTTCACCATTTCTGAGGACCCAGTATTGTACCGATGCAGCATTAATAATTTGACACTGTTTGTCTGAGGAACCAGCATCCTATACCACTCCTCTATGGTGAGAATCAAAGATTAGGAGCTAAGACCCAAGAGGGAGAGCTGCAGGCAACAACTGCATTGCAGCAACTTCCTTCCAAGTCACACAGTCATGAAATGGGTCTGCTTCTGTTTGCGGGAGGGTCATTCACAGTGAAATAATCTAATATCTAGGATACTGACCTTTCTGGTGGAGAAACCCAACATGCTTTTTACACTGCCCAAGAAAGTAATTCATCCTATTGCTTATTGTATTAAGTAAAGCCCCACACATGGGGTTGGGCTGGTGCCTCATCACTAATGAAGGCTTGGGGTTGTGCTCTGCTTGCTCAGGGCCCAAAACAGTCCTGCTGTAGCCAGTGAGCAAATAAAGATGAGATAAGGGTGATGAAGAGCACAGAGGAGAAAACATACTGATGTAAGCCTCTGCTGTCTGAATGTTAGACAATATTTTAGCCTCTGGAAAATGCTGTCTTTTTTTTTGAGTATTTTTGTAAGTTCATGACATTGAGACAGCTGCTTTATCACCTGACTCCCTTCCTCCCTCTGCGCCAGTAAGGTAAATCTAACTTGACTTTCAAAGTTGGTCAAATTGATAGATATCTAATAAAACCTCAATTGTTTTCAGATAGCATTTGCAATCTTCTGTTTTAGATGCCGAGAGGAACTTGTCTATACTTTGAGCTGTACAGCTTAGTCTAATAAAAGATACCACCACCACTGCAAATCTTTACTGAAGCCTCATTCATCTGGATTCCACTGGGTCTGAGCCTTGTTCTGTCTTCTTTTGCGTCACAGCTCAAGTAAGGCCTTTGAGTAATGTCCACTGAAATGAAAAAACCTTAGTCAGGCACAACCTTCTCCAAAGCACTTAAATCCATTGGCAGTTTGAAATGACAGGTATGCAGCCCTGTCTGTTTTTGGTCTCACTGATGACTAACAATGTCTTGACAGCCTGAATGATCACTATGGGCCTTGAATGCTGTCCTTTAAAAATCCATTGCAGCTGAAGTGATTTTGGTATGATGTGTTAAACTACTTGTCACCCTGCTTTGGTTCACAAGTTTGGAATTTCTGAGAGCTGAATAGTAAAATGTGGAGCAGATGAGCTGAAAGTTTTGTGTAAATGTAGAGGCGCATAAATACATTTAATCACAAAAAAGAAAGCAAAAATTGAGAGAGAATACAGCTTTTCATTCTCCACTGTGTAGCTGTAATATGTATTGTGTCACACATACTGTCTGGCAGTTTAGAACAGCTAAGGAGACAGTGTTTATGGGGCCTTGGCAGCTAAAAGAGCCCAGGGCTCTGCTCAGACCCCTTTCCAGCCTGTGGCTCACAGCTCCCTGGATCTCAGAAAACTGGAGGCAGTAGCTGAAATGTCACAGATAATGGGATCAACCTACAAGATGCTGTTTCCTGAGGTGTGTATGATTGCATCTGCACAGACAGCTGAACATTATGCTTTCTCTGGCTTGGAGTTGCCTGCCCCGATGGCATAGCATTGCATCTGAGCCAGAAAGCTGCTCCATGGGCCTGTTTTCTGGTGGGCTGTGCTGCATTTTGGTGACTGGAGCTGGCTCATGTTTGTCTTTCTAGCAAGAAGTAGAGAGGCATTCAGATCTGTCTGGACTTGTTGGAGTAGATGGATGTGCCCTGTGGCTGTGGCTGAATCTTTTCCTTATAAGCCTTGTTCAGTCAGATTAAAAAGACTTGTTTTCTTATGTGGAGTTCTGCTTTGTTCTTCTTTTAGCTTAAGATAAAATCTGTTTTGGAGTAGGCTAGCTGAGAGTTCTTCCACCTGTAGAGCCAGTTCCTCTGCTTGATCCTCTTCATGTCCTGTGCAAGCCCTTAAATGGAATTTCAGTATACTTAACACTATACTAACACATGGCTTCCTAAGTGAGTGACACTGGAGTAATGCTTACTTCAGTCCAAATGATAGAGGGATTGTGAAGCAGCTCTTGTAAAAGTTACGTTTCTGGGTTTGGTTTCAGTGAATCCGCAGACCTCTTTTTAATTCCTGTTTTGTAACATTTCTCCTTTGGAGTCTCAGCAGTGCAGCTCCAAGAAGGCTGACTGGGCATGATCTACCATGTAGGCTGCCTGCAAGAGTGGCAGCTGCTAAATAACCTACAAAAAACTTTTCACAGATTGCTTATGTTAAACTTCAGGGATACATTAAAGTAGGAATCAATTAAAGGATTTAAACTTGTAGGGTGATGTGGCACATGGCCTAATTGTGATCTTGGGAGTCATACGTTGGATGTGTCCTCTTTGATGGATAAAGACTGGAAGGCAATGGTGAGAGCAGTTGCTCTGTGTCCTTAGGGTAACCTTCCCAGGTAGCCTGAAAAATTTGTTCCAGTATCTAGCTGCTAAATGGAATCCTTGAGCCTGGCTGCTCCAGGTGCATATCCAAACAGAAACCAATGTCCCCTTTTTGCTACTTTTTTCAATTTCTCAAAGCTGAATAAACTCCCAAGGCTGTGACATTTGCCTTGCCACTGAAGTACAGCTGCCTCTGGCAAGTTCATTTCACATGCATAACTGAAGTGTGAAGGTGGAGATAGAATGCCATTTCTTTTGATTTTGTATTTGTAAACTTTTGTTGTATTAATTGACATTACACTCTTTGGCATTGTCTTTTATTTCCTGAAGTTCCATGATCTGCCAAACGTGCAGTGTAATGCATGTAGGGCATTGTTCAGACAAGAGATGCTAGCAAAGTATGAGCATATCATACCACTATAAACTAGTCATCAGTCTGTCACTGCAGAAACACTGGTGATGGTTTTCAACCAGCTCCTGGGTGGAAAGTATTGTACCTTTGTAAGTAGAATGCATCAGCCCAGTACCTTGCTGTAGTTTGGTAGCTGACGGAAAATAAGCCCATAATTGAAGGAACTGCATTGTTTTCTTCATCCGCTACTTTGAGTGTAAGGACTACCTAGACTACCCAGAACACTGAAAAGGCACCAATTCAGGGAAAATTTTAATAAGGAAAAGCCATGAGACAATGTATTTAAAGTGGCAATGAAGAATAAATTTAAGGTGAGCTTGTTGAAAAATCTGACAGAAAAGCTGATATGAGAATACTTAAGGGGAATTTTGTTGGGATAGGGTTATTTCACTCTCTTACAGATAAGATAGTCAAATTGGCTTCAAGAAGCCAATTCTTCAGTTACACCCCCTTATTTTAAAATCTGCAGGTCTTGTGATTTCTTTTCTTGTGTTTGATATACTACCTGAAGGACCAATTTTGCCAACTCAGTTCACTTGCCTGAAAAGAATGTTTACTTTGGCTTCTTTTTGCCCAATTTGAGAAAACTAGATATCACTTTAAGTTGTAGCACATTTTTCCTCCCATTGTCTCTGTGGCAGGATCTTTTGTAAAGTGGTGCATGCGCAAGGACTGGTCAGGTCTGGAAGAAAATCTGCAAGGGCCTGTGTGTGAACTCATGGCAAAGCTGCTTGTTATGACACACTTGGCACAGAATGGCTTTCTCTACATAACAGTGATCCTCTCTTTGAAGGACCCAGTGATCATAACAATTTTTTTACAATTATTTTGTATTCTAAAATTTAGAAGACAATTTATTCAGCTGCTCCCTGGGAAGAAACAACAACATAACAGACTTGAAGCCTACCAGCATTATGATCACCTTCTCTGACTGCTGTGAAGGACGGGCAATGTTTATCCAGTGGTTCCAGACTTGGGTTTATGTTTTCTGGCTGGACTGTGCAGTGTCAGTGTGTGTCAGCGTAGCGCCGTGAAAACAAAAATATCAAAATCTGATGCTGTGATAGACCCAGAGGGTCCCATCAGTAGTTATGTCTGCTGCAGCTTAAAGTGTTGATTGGTCATGAGTTGAACTTTGTTCTCACCTGCTTAGGTTTGAGGTGTATAGGTGGCTCCACCCTGCAAACGAGCAGTGGTTTATACTAATAGCCATTAACTCTGTTTGTACTAATAGCAAGGGAACAATAAATAATATCTGTTTGCACTTTGGCAGGGCATTTTATCTACCACAGGTTAAAGCATATTGCTGACTACAGGTAGTAAAAACACTGTTGTTTGAGCAGAAGCTGAATGGCACACACTTTTGTGGAAAACACACTCTTCTTTAAATGCCTTAAGGCATTACCACTTGTGAATCGTTGTTGCAATGTATACTTTTAAAGCTATATGAGACAAGTTCCTACTTGGAAGCATAAATGAATCCCATGGCTGCATTTGACCAGGGTGCCTGGTCTTTGAGCCTTTAGTTTTTTTTCACTGCAAGTGCTCTTAGAGACCACTGCAGCTACTTAACATATTTTAGAAATGTCTGAACACCTTTTTAGGCATAATCTAGACTAAGAAAGAAAGAAAGAAAGAAAGAAAGAAAGAAATTAAGAAAAGAAGAGCTGAGGGATTGATATAAGAGTGACAGGCTGGTGTGGCAAGGTTTTGTGGCTGGGTGGTCTCTAAACTGCAGGAGAGCTGTATGTGCTGATCAAAAGACTGCCTTGCCCTGTCTTTACTTTTTCCATTTTTTTCTGTCTGACACTTTCCTTCCCTCTCCTCTTGTTGTGCATGTATATATTCAGAGGGAAATGAAATGGATTATGCTTCTCTCTGTTTCTAAATAACTCACAATTGCCGTAATTGCTCCTGGAGGGCCAGGCATGAAAAGTTTGAAAACAATTGTGAAGGAAAGAGGTTGAAGGAAAAACACTTTTCTGAGGCTTAGGTGTTTTGTGGGGAGAATTTGTTGGATAAAACAGATGGGATAGCAATGCAGCTTATGTGTTTTAATTCTGGTAGTGTTGCCATTTTTTTTTGACTATTGTAAGACATGCTTATTTTGGGACTTTTCCCCCTAGGAGACAGTCATTACGCTTGAAGAAGAGAAACCCTGGTTCTGAGAAAGCCACAATCACCCATGAACTGCAGGGGACATCTGGATGATATGCACCCTCAGTATAGTTTTTCCTGATTCTGACAATCAAAATGTCTTTCTTGCAGGAGGTTCATTGGTTTTTTTTTGTTTTTGTTTTTTTGTTAGTTTTCTTTTATTTCATTGAGTCACCACACTTAAAAAATCTTGCTTTCAATATTTCTTTAGGCAATCATGTCTTCTTGGAATATCTCATCATCCAGATTTCCCCTCACTAAAGCTCCATTTGTTTATTTGTGCTCCTACCTGGAAAGAGAAAAACCCATGCTAGCTTACCCAGCGCACTGAGAACTAGATCTTAAAATTGACATGCATTGAAACTGAAGATAGCAGAGATGGTGGAGCAAAAGTTGTGTTGGAAGGGAGAAGGGAGAGGTAAATCAGCCTGCACAGTTTGCACAATATTTACATGGTTGCAGTGATGTGAAATTACGAAATTCACCCTGAGAGTCATCTAAGTTTAAATATTCAGGGATTTGTCTTGATGGTAAGAGAGTAGTAGATCAAAATTTTAATAAATACTAGATTTTTCTGAATTCTTAGGACAAATGTTTTTCAGCACTTCATCTCACTCTTTCAAAATGATCATGTTAAAATCTATACAAAATACTAGGAAAATGCAGGTATTTTGTTCTTACAGCTGTATATAGATACTAATTTAGGTTTTTCAAAAAGGAAATTACTGAGAAAGAAAAGGGGGAGGAGTGATTGAAAGTGGTGGGCATTTGAAAAATCCATAACTGGTAATTTATTTCATTACACTGCACGAGGTGTATATATAAAGAAAAAGAAAAAAACAATCTGGATGTAATGATATCTCTGTGCAGCCACTATGAGAATGGAGACTACAAGTAATATTAGCAATTTTCTAGCAGATATGGTGAGCAAATAAAGCCTTAGCTCTTTTTTAAAATCTTCATTTTGTTGTCATTTTATGGCTGCTGCAATTTGGGGTTACTGATGGAATATACATTGGCTTCAATTTATTGATTTTCTGTTTAAATAATGTAGTCAAGACGCATCTCTACAGAAGCTTGCAAGTAGAGCAGCCAATGTTTGTTAAATATATCAGAAATGAAGATAAAAAACAGCACTGTGCTTTTTGGTGTCTTTTTGTGTGACTGAATCCAGGCAGACAGATGACCAGGTGGGAAAATTGTTTACTCATACCGGAGAAAGTGAAGTACAGGGTTTTATTTAGTACACAGAGCATTTTATGTTAAAATCAGATGTCTGAGGTATAATAAGCAGTTCTTCCACAAGCAATACCTCCACAAAAACAAAACACTCAAGCTCTAAATTCCCTGAAATTTATAAAGTTTATATGAGGTTATTTTGTATTTGATTAGGATGCAGATTCTTGTTTTTATCCTAAGGAGAAAAAAAGATCTGCTTTAATAAAAAGGTACTTTTCTATAAGCTGTCTGGTTTTGGTCAAGATACCCTAGATAAGACTATAATTGTTGCAGGGGAAATAATACTGGGCTCTGGAGGTTCGTTTGACTGATAGATGTGGCTCGAAATGAGACTATAGCACCCTGGGAAACTGTAAGGCACAGGAGAAAGCTCTGACAAGGCACTCATGCATCCCGGAGTGTGTAATTATTCTGTCTGAATGCAGTTAAAGGATTTAATTAGTATACAGAAGGCAGCACAGCAATGGAGTCTTCCTGACTATTGATTTTTAATAAGCCCAGAATAATGAACAGTCTTCAGGAAAATATTATCATAAATTTATTTCCTGTGAAAAATTAAGGAATTAAGACAGTATGACCCTGGGGCTTTCATTTTAACATGTTTTAAATCCCTCAGGCAAGAGTCCCTTTCTAACTTTTTTTTTTTTTTTTTTTAATTATTATTTATGGATTTTTTTGGCCTATTTTTATTTTCTTTTTAGAGTTTCATGGTGATGACCTTACAGTATTTTCTCAGACACTCCTCAGGTAGCCTTTTTAATGTCAGTTTTGCCTGTGGAGCTCTTCTGTTGTGGGTGCAAAAATGGATATTATGTTTCTCTTTCTGGGGAAATATCTCCTCCTTTCCTGGGGAACTAGAGTATATTCCTGTTGTTGTATTGGCTCAGCCTCATCCTAAGGGTGTGTGAATGCTGGAGGAGGGGAGGGACAGATCTGCATTGCCTCCTAATGCCCACAGGAATGGAACTGGTGACCTCTTGGGATCGCTGCAGTTTGGGTGTCACGGGAAGCACTAGCTCCTTTGAAAAGGTGAAAGTTTCGTTCCTGAAATGTGGTTTCTGGTAGAAATGCTGTCATGCTCTGCCGGAGGAACTTGGTGAAGACCCTGATGCTCCTGATATCAGCTCTTAACAGCAGCAAGGTGAGGCTGTGTAAATCACTTGCACCAAGATAAAAATATAAATTAGATGGACAGTAGAGGTCCAACATTTTTCAGGAACAGAATCCCTGGCCATTTGGTTGTGAGAACAACAGCCACAGGAAAAAAAATATTTGGGAAGGTGCAATGATTTGAGATTATTCAGGTTTTTCTGAAAGGGTGGGGAAATTAATTCAAATGCCAAGAGAAAAAAGAAATAATCTGGCTTGCAGAGCATAGAGTAAGAAGTAGTGGCACTCCACTACTGTAGATGGGCTGTAGATGCTGTGAGACAAAATGCCAGGGGATATGGTGGGGGTTTTTAGGGACTGCTTGAACAAGCACTTGCCAGGAGTGTCATCAGCAGCCTGACCTTGGCAAGAAGAAAGATTAAATGACCTCTTGCAATCCCTCCCAGCTGCTCACTGTGTCATCCCAGAATGCGTGGACGCGGGGTGTGAAGAACCCTTATTTTGTGGTGTTGGGGAGTGCAGAAGTGGCTCAGAGTCACCTCTCTCCTAACATGGAAGTGAGTGCTCTGTCACCCTGTGCAGGATCTGGCAGTCTCATCCTGCAGCTGTACATCCTCTCAGAGGCTTCCTTAAAGCCTGGGAGACCCCTGAGACCCCCTGAGCTTTCTCTGGTGGGGGAAATGCAGCATGAGGTACATCCTTTACATTGCTGGCAAGGAATGGGAGCTTTGAGCCTGTGAGTGTGGAAATTCTGCAGAAAAAAGATGTGCAGGAGCAAAGGGGGTGAAGACATTTTTAGCAATTGTAACACACTGCTGCGTTTTGAGCACTTCAGTAGACAGGTCTGGTGAAGAGGCTGTGCTGGTGGATAGGCTGTCAGCAGTGAGGGGACTGGGAACATGCTGGTGATCTGTAACTGCCCTGCAAGAGGTGTAGCCCAGCTCCTCTGTGCTTCTGCATGTGGCTTTGTTGTTTTGGTCCTTATGAAAAACACAAGAAGGAGCATAAACATATTTTTGTTTTACAGCAAGTAAAGAGTTTATCTGTATGCAAAAAAGACCTCTTGATGCTCCATTGTTAAAAATTTAGCCTTTTGTGACTGTTTGACTTTCATGGACTGTTATGTCAAACGCAGCCATTTTTGAGGAAACAACTCACAGATCCCCTCAGTAGAAAATTCCTCCTCTGAGCTATTCAGAGACTGATGTTTGGGTAAACCTGTGGGACAGAAGATCAATTTGTGAAATAATTCCCATGAAAGACATTAAGTACCTAGTAATTTTTCATGGTTGTCTTGATACACCTGTTTTATTTTGATACATGCCTGTTAACCTGAAAATAATTTTCAGCTGGTACTTTTGACAGACAGGAAGTCTGTGTAGTGTTAGTCTGTTTCTGGCTCCTCTTGAGAACTACCCATCTCCTGCTCACAGTAACACTGTTACGGGAAGTAACACTGCCAATAAATATAGAACATTTTAGTTTCTGTAAGCTCTACTTTATTTATTTATTTATTTATTTATTTATTTATTTATTCATTCTCTTTTTCTTTACGAAACTGTCACAAATTAACCCAAGTGATAACATGTGGTAACAATACTCCAGGAGGTTTCTTCTCAGCTTGGCCAGTCAGGTAGCTATATGTCATCTGTGGCTTTCAGCATCGCTTCTCTCTCCTTGCTTTCCTCAGCAGCAGTTTGACATGATGTAACCTCTTTTAAGAGTCACAGCCTGTAAAACTGAACCCATCCCTTGGTTAATAGTGTTACTTTACCTCCTGCTCCTCCCAAGGGCTTCAAATGTGCTCACTTTTAAATCCAACTATCAAAATGAAAGCAATGGTCACAGGAAAATTTGGTTTATTTTCATTCAGTAGACTTGTAAAATCACCTGTTCCGGATGGGAATAGAGGATATTTTGTCATCTGCCTATAGAAACGTGTGATTGTGCTCCTTTGACACGATGAGTTGTTGTCAGGGTGTTACTGACAGCTACAGTCAATAGTGAAGGTCTCTTCTGATGCCAGCTCTCTGCTTGCTGCTGCAGATGAGGTGGTTTCTTAAGGCTGAAATGCCACACATAAGAACATGTTGGGCTACCCGTGTCCTGCAGGGAAGAAACCACGTTTTTAGAGACAAGAGTTTAAACAGACTTTGCACAATATATGCTAATTATCTGCCCTAGAAAGCTCCCTTGTGACAAAGGCCCATTCACCTTTGCCAGCCTGAGACATGGGGTGTGCCCAAGGAGTTTCCCATTGGCACTCTGTGCTGCCACTGAGCAAATCCTCATGGCTTCAGGTGATGCAGATGCACAGGGATGTTTCTCTCTGTGCAACTCAGCTCTCTGCATTCAGCCAGGCTTCTTCTCATAAGGACTGTGTGCTCATGCTCTTGAATTAATTTCAGCTCTTTCAGGCTTTCTTTGCTTTCCTCTATTTCTCTTGGCAGCACATAGATACATACAACTGTGTTTCAGGCCCCTCTAAAATCCTTTTATTTGCAGCTGGTCCCCAGAAAAAATACTTGAATTCCGAATTTGTGTTGAGGGTTTTTTGTTTTTTTTCTCCTTTGCTCAAGTCTTATGCTGTCAGTGGTCTGGGACATAAATACCCTTGATTAAACTACCCTGGTGCATAAAGGATTTTGTTTTCCCTAAATGGATGGAGAAATGGTGACCAGAGACCTGTCATCTCTCACAAGGTCTTTTTGACCTCATGAATGGAGTTAATTTATATCACAGAACACGCATAAATATATTCTCCAACTAACTTGAATGAAATGTTTGATTAATTCTAACTGTTGCCCTTTATCTGCTGCATCAAATATCCTGAGCGGGTTTTGGTTGAACTTACTCCAGAGAAAGCCTGAACAAAAGAAATTAAATTATGCTCAGTTTGGTCTTCAAACCCTGAGCTGACCCTAGTTCACTTGACATTTCTTTTCTGTGCTTTGAGGACTCTTTAGACCTTCAAGCATGTAATGCAATTGGCCTGAGTTTGCAGCTCTGTTTTCTGATGTGAGGAATACTTTCATCTAAGTCCAGCAGAGCATTTTCTTACCTTTTCTATTCTAATATTACAGATAGTTTCACTGCAGTTGTTGGGCCTATTAGCAGGCAATAAGCTGCAGGCGTGATGCAGGAGTGCAAGTCTTTGTATGGTTTGGAGACTATACCTTTGTGCAACTTGATAAACATGTTTGGATTGATTTTAGCAGGGTTTGAGATTTTTTTGACTGTTTCTGTAATATTTCCTTGTAGCAGGAAAATAAGTAGTTTCATGAGTTACAACCTATTAGTAGAGTAGTCAACACTTGCAGCAAAATTTGCAATCTGGTGCCAGAAGATGTTTGCATACCTACCAAAGTATGACAAAGGTCATGAAAAGAAGGAGAACACAAAAGAAATCTTTTTGACCTTGTCTGTTCTACTCATAGAGTGGTCCTTCTGACCTGATCCTTCTGACTGTTAATTGTCAGCAATTTAATCCAGCTCACAGAAGGATAAAATTTTGAACAGAAACTCAGCCATCCAAGCTTGAGGCACAGCCATTCAGTACAGGCTCTGTCAAAGAAGAGACTGCTGCAGCAAACAGTGGTAAGAAAAATAATTGCCCTTTATTTTGTTTGTTTGTTTGTTTTGTTTATACGCCAGAAATGTTATTTTAAATGGCTAAACAAGTGATAATTCTGCTTGAACACCCCCACACTGGCACTATCTTTCTGAGACAGGTCAGGGTGGAAAGGATTAGAATTCACTGCTTTAGAACAAAAAGCAGCAAATGAGCTAAGCTGTCAGCTCCAGATTTTATGTATTTTTATATAAGGGTTCTTGAAGAAAGGAATATGAATTGAGAGGGAAAATGAATATAAAAGACAATTACATATCAGTAATTTTCAGGTGGTTTCTTTTTTCTGTGCTTAATTGTGCTTAATTTTTCTTTCTGTTTAGAAAGATCTGCGCTTTTATAACTTCAAAGAAATTCTGAAGAGTATGCCTCTGGTTTTGGGGCAGACTCATCATCTTCATAAAATATGTAACATCGTGTACTCAGTAGCTGCCTGAAGTCAGTTGTCAAGCTCCTTTTTAATTGCAGATCATCTACCATGTTCATCATGATGATCATGCTAAAGTTTTCAAATCTCCCTATTATTTCTGTTTAAAATATTAGAGAGCACCTGAATGAAACACTCCTGTCCATTTTCCTTCACATTCCCATAAGCTGAACAGTAGTGGTTTTAGCCATAAAATAAAATATTGCAATCTATAGATGATTAATAGTTATTTTGGTAATCAAGTTACCAATATACAAAAATACAATGATGGATTAAAGTAACCTATA
>JAODKT010001744.1:17424525-17437053 GCA_027576195.1 Cossypha heuglini
CTATAAAAGTGAAAAATGCATGCAATATTCTTGTTTTCTGTTTGATGTATAAGACCTTGGACAACAAGTAGACAACAGTGGACAACAGCTCTTACAGTCTGTTCAGTGGTACTGCTGCTAGGTGAGATCCTGTTTTGGGTCTCAGCTAGCGTGAAATAATTTAAAACTGTATTGGGACCCAGTGTTCTCCTTGCCAGCAAAGCTGAGATTTTATGTGCAAATAGTTTGCCTTTGGAAAACTTTGCTGTGACGAGAACTTTGATCCTGCTGTGTGGATGAAATAATCTCAGGAAAGCCCTGTAAGTTAGGAGCATTAATTCTTTTTTGTAGGCTGAGACAGCTAGCTTTTATGCTGAGCACTTCTTCACAAAAATCATAGGGTGCTTCATTTTTCTAAGCCATGGAGACTGTGAAAGGCCTCTGGAAAACCGTGTAATGATTTAGATGAAAAGTCTGTTTTGTCTCATCCAGCAGGAAGTATGCTTATCAATGTGGCTGTTAAACTCTGAATTTTCTAGGGAGCGCTCCATGTACAAGCTGATGATCTTGATCCATAAAAGCAGGCTCTTAGACATGACTCATAAACTTGTCTGTGATTCAAATGTGTTCTTCAGTTTTGAATAAATGAGTTGTCCAATGACCTAAATAGGCCTTGTCTATGCTTTTATCTACATCCAAATAATGGTGTTAACCCTGTGATAGGTGTAGTTGCATTGCATGTGGTGGACAGCAGGTCAGTCTTACAGGGGCATGAATAAATGCTATAGCAGCATATTCTAATTACAAAGACTCTATTTATTAATATGAACGTGTATCTTCCACTTTTTGTTCTTTCGTTTTCTGGGAAAATTACCACAATGTTATCAAAAATAATTTCCCCTATGTGCATGTAGTGTGTTGATTAAGAGGTTTAATGACTTTCACTATTTTTATAGCCTTCTAAAGTCTTATCTGTCTTCCTGGCTTTTGTGCTTTTTCTAGTCATTTAGAAAATCCTGAAAGGAAGACAAAACAAGGGGTTTTGAGACACTGAAGTGAGGCAGCTGATTAGTCCTAAGGAAGCTTCAAAGTAGATAAGCAGACTAGGTCAGGTTTGCAGTAATGACAAAGATAAATAATTCAAAAGGATCATTTATTCTGGGGTGCAAAACATTTTACTGGAAGATTTATGAAATTTATAAAAGAGCATGTTCAGGAACATTTAGATTAATAAATAACACAACTGAAACTTGTATGTCTTCAGTTCATGGTTTGCTCTTGAAAAATGGAGTGTGCACTGAACTATGAAGTTTTGGAAAAAGCTTTTTAATATTTTTCAATCCCTTTCCTTTCTGTGTGTAGGATTTTGTTTTCTTTCTCACTAACCAAAATATTTTTTTTGTTTTTGGATTAATGAGCTGCAAAGAATGGGACATAATAATGTTTTTCGGTTTTTTTTCACAGTGTGAACATGCTTTTCACCATGTCAGTCTATGCTTATCCACATCAATACTGTGAGTTTGTGGATCTTTTTTCTTCTCAAACCATATCTCCACTTTTCCATCCACTGTTACTCACTTGAGACACTCATGTTTTTCAAATATTCTTGTTGATATTTTGCTTCCTCTCCCTGAGTGAGAGTGCAGAAAGTAATGAATGTCTTTCTCTGCAAACCTGGTTCTTCCAAGTGCATCAAACAGGAAGATGGACAATAACTCTCAAATAGCCTTTCAAAATCCACATTAGCAGGATTTTTCTTAAGGAATTTAAGGAGCAAGTAGCAGGTATAATTTCACCCCATACAGTGAGGCAGAATCTCTATGTAATAGAAGACTTTAGCAATTCTTTAAAAATCAAGTCTCGAGTAGAAACCACATAACTTAATTTAAAAAATGTGTTTAAATTTGCCAAACATGACTACTTCCTTTCCATTCCCCTGTCAACCTCTAATAATGTAGATAGGTAGATTTTTCTTACTACAAGTTGCTCTCCTTATCCCTCATGCTCTCCACAAAGCTTCTAAAACCAGATAGCAGATAAATGCATTAAAAACCAAGAAATGACTCAACTATCTGAAACTGGAAAGAAAACATATGTGCCATCACTGACTTTTATTTTCTGTCTACCAAAGAAGAGTTGTGTATTTTTTTCCTGCCTTGATGCTTAATACAATGTGAGCCATTAAAACTTCCATTGCAGGCAGAACTCTGTTTTGAGCAAAAATGCCTGCTGTGGAGAAGCTTTAACATACATAATTTCTAAGGTAATAATCACTTTCTCTAAGAATTGTGTCTTTCAAAGGATAGCACTGCCATTCCTTCATAACTCACTGCACTGCCTTCAGTGATGTCAGATCAGTTGTCTTTATTTGAAGATGATAATACCTCTGAGAAAAGTACTAGCTGTGCTTAATCACTACCTGTATGTTTTTTCATGATGATTGTTTAGCACATAACATTAGATCAGGCCAATTATGTTTACGTTGACTGCTGCAGCATCAGCATTGACTGGGCAACACTCATCTGGTGATCTGTACACATGCACAGGTGCATGTCCACATCTCAGCAGGTCACTTTGAGCGCCTTTTATCATCAGTAGATGAAAACAAATGAAAATGGTCAAGCATGAGTGGAACTTAAGGTATATAAATTTCTGGTAGATGAGTTTCATTTTGCACATCACTATTACCTGATATAGTTACACTGCAATACTGCTTCCACAGTTGTTTCCACGGGCCACAGTCCACCAAAACATTTTTACAGTTTTTATAGGAATTAGCGTATTGCTGTTACTCCACTGGGAGAAAATCTTTTCATACCTAAGGCTGTAGCAAAAACATACTTACACAGTTGAAGCTCTTCCCAGTTTGAGCCATATCACTGGATATTGTGTGTAACCACGTGCCACCTGGCTCTAGGGAGGGGAGAAGCAGGCTGTTAGTGGCAGCAGTGCTGCCTGCATGCCCGAGCCATTGTCATTCATCCTGATTTGTGCAAGCCAGAGAGAAGGGCAGGTGAGCAGACATGGTTCTGCCAAAGGGACAGTGAAAGCTTTCTAACTCCTTCTCCTCAGGGTTTTCCCACATCCTTCTTCTCACCCCATCCTTCTCTATTCCCAAAGTCAAGCTCTTGCCCTATGACTGGGGTGTCAAAACTAAATTCTGCGGAGAGCAAGCACCTAGATAACTTTTATGAGACACAAACCAGCTTTCAAACAATTTGCTTCCGTGTGCTCTTTCTTAATATTTTCATATTTTCTAGTATGTGTTTACTAACTTGCAAAGCCTGGGATATAGGATATTTCTCTGGTAAAATCTAGGGCAAATGAGAAATTTGCTGTGCCTTTAAGAGGTGTTGTGCTCTGAATCTATTTATAAAGACCTGACTTGCATGAAAACATAACTGTTTTCAGATAACTATCACAACATATTTCAAATATTTAGAAATTCTCTTCAATACCTTTTCAGCAGATAGAAGTTGTAAGGTATTAGAGAGCAGGCCAAAAATTCCACCCCCTCTCTGGAAATGATTCAGAGCTTCTGTAAGTGAACAGGTTTCTTTCTCTTGGTAAAAGTGAGGCCCATTCCCTCAGGGAAAGGGAGGAACAGCACTTTATTTACATCACTTTTTTTTTTTCTGTCCAAGCCAGAGTTTTTATTCACTGGGTTTTTTTTAGTTTGAAGGAATTCCTACCCTTAAGGAAGTCCAAGGACTATTTTTACATATTGTTGTCCTCATGTCAATGTTTTTCCAACAGCTAAACAAGGTGATTTTTCTACTTTTTAATTATTTCTTCTGCTTAGTTTCATTCATTTTATTTTCTTGACAGTGTATGTTGCACTTGTGTGGGAGATTCGTTGGAGGACTCCTTGCTTTATTGCAAACAAACCAGATATCAGGAACCATTGATAGAGAGATTCTGGCATGGCTGATCATGCACTGGACTTCTTGCAGCAGTTAGGGGTGACTAAATCTCAGTGAGTTGGAGGATTGCAATGTATTTACATAATGTATCCACAGTCACTAATGTGTCTATGAACAACCGTGGTGTGAGAAGAAGGAAGATAATTCAATTTATGGAATAAATTGTACATTGTGTTCTTTCTCTACTTCCCCACTGAGAAAAAGTAGGCACACTTAATGTACATACAATTTCCTTCCCCAGCCCCTTTCCTTCTTTTATGATAGCTTGGCTTCTTTTTTATATTCTTTCTTCAGCTTGTAATTTCATTTGTGTGTGGTTGGAAATAATGTATAGTTCACTGGAGAGGGGAATTCATTGTGCAATGTGTTTGGAAGAGAAAAGGGGAGAAAAGGACAAAGAAGAAAAATGCATTTAAATTTCACCTGTATGAGAAGCTCCAGCTTTTCTGAGCTATGTTGGACACACAAGGAGAAACAGGTTGTTATTGCTATTTGCTATCTGCTCAGTATGCCACAGATAGCTTTTATCAGCAGGAAGCTATTATCACCAGTTAAAAACCATACTCTCTTTAGTCTCTCTCTCTGTTTCTCTCTCTTTAAAAAAAAAAAAATATATATATAAAAAAAAAGATAACGAAAAATATATTTTCCACCATTTAAATACATTTGTATATTTTTTCCCTACTGGGCTGAATTTTTGTTCTTGCAGAAGAGGCCCTGTCTCATGCCACACACTGGGCTGTTCATCCTTGCCTGTGAGGGATTGTGAGACTTTTCCCAGCCCAGCCAGCCTGGACATGGCTACAGCTGCTCTGTGCCAACACAGCTTGCCTTGACAAGTGTCTGCACTGGACCGTAGTGCTGCCATTATGTAACTTCATAGGACTTCGCTTTTATAACCCTCCACTCACCTCCAATTTATGGGTGAGCTGTGCTGAGATTACCAGGCAGGCACATTTCTGATCCAACCTGTTCTGAGCTTAAGTTACCAAAAAGGGAGCATTAAGATTTATGCAACAGAAATGTACATAAATCTGTTCCTCATTCCCTATTTTTATCACAGCAGCTGCAGCAGTAACAGCAGCTGCAGCAATGTATCTCTCCATAGGTACTTCTGTGCCATTTTGACTGAGATCTCCTCTTGTCCCATCAATACCTGTCTTCATTTTGGAGAGACAGAGGTACTTAACTGCATGCTTGGGTAAGGCTGTGTATGCATGCCCTGGGACCCCAACTGCACTTGAATGTAGCTCTTCCCCCTTTTAATTCCTATTGTATCTCCATGAGGCTGTTCCTTTACAACAGGAATTACTCCATTTCAAATCAAACCATTTTTCCCTGCACAAAAGTGTTCCCAGTTTAAGTTAATGAGCTTTTTTTCATCTTTGCAGGTATTGCTTCAGGTGCACTGCTTCCCCAGAAATTTTAACCAAATCCCTGTGTAAACCTTCTCTTTTTGCTTTCCATGTGTGTACATTAAACTAAGAACATGTATGTTAGCCTGTATATCTTTCAGCAGTTAATTTCTCTAGAGCAGCTACAGTTTATTTTACCATGTTATAAGTGATGGCTGTATCCCATTTGGAGAAATGTACAACTATAGGTAAGACATTGTTGAATAAGAATTATACTAACTACATAGAAAAAGACAGAAAGCGTGGTGGTCTCAGTTCCAGTTACTTTCTCTTACAGGATGGGACAACAAAACAAAATGAAATGAAACAAGACAAAAACCAAAACAAACAAAATGAAACAAAATGTGTGTTCATTGCTCCTTGTCTTTGGATCTGTCATGAGTGATAGGACTAGATGAAGAGAATTAAGGTCTAAACGAAAGTTAATATGTTTTTATTTGTAGGTTTTGGAGAACACTGATAGCTGTTTTGATCTTATCTATGTCGACTGGATCATTGGAGACCATTGATATTGGTGGCAAGGGCTTTTTTATTAAACGTAGTCCCACTCTCCATTGGTAAGAACATTAATCAAAGGACAATGCTCCATGCAGCCCAAGTTAATTTCTATACTAACTGAAATCAGTTGAATGATTCAGTTCTCATAATGACATAGCCCCTGTCTCACTGAAACTTCTTTCCCAGCTCATGCAAACCATAATAAGTACTTTGTAAGGCTTTCTTTTTTGATTGGTCACCTCTGTTCTAGGAATGTCAACATTAAGTATTAATGAAGACTTATGAAAACTATATTTATTAAAAACATACTTTACATGAGATAAGGTTTTTAGATTTAGATAAGGTTTTAGTCACAGTCTCGATGTGGTTACTTATTATTAAATTTTTAAAAGAGCAACATAATTTGCTAAATATAGTATGAGTTTCAAGTATTTTGACATTAAAGCAAAATGAAGTTGCCGAGAAATTTGTCCAGTGTACAGGATGTCTGTACTGGATAACTCTCAAACTTCTTATTCATGGTTTTTCATATACATGAAAATAAGATTCTTTGATTGTAAACCAGTATAAATTAATTGGTGAAGGTCCCTTTTTGAAGGACATTCCAGGGCAAGGAGTATAGAATACATATTGATAGAAGGAAAAATGTTCTGGTTTTGTTTATTCCTTTTGATATCTCTCTACAGAAGACTAGGAACCAGGTACAAGTGAGAGTAGCCTGAATGTATGGCTTGTATGGGCCACATCTGACACCAATGCACCAAAGTGGAAGTAAAGGATAGTTTTGAAAAATAAATACCTGGGCCTTTGGCTGATGTGTGATGTCTCAATGGGAAGCTTCCTCCTGTTCATGCAAAAAGTGATTCTGCCTGTGATGGATGTAGAAATAATGTTGGGGCAACTGATTTGGAGAACCAGAGCTCGGCTTCCACAAGGCAGGAAATTTTCTAGTCTTCATTCACAAAACAGGTAACTCGTTGAAATACTATCTTATCACTTTTCTGTTCATCTTAGTAGATATGATTAATTTATAACATGTAACTGCTATATTGGATATGACACTTAAATATTTCTCATAGTAAATATGGTAATTTGGTGTTGCAAGGCAAAATGCCATCTCTGCTTTGACTAAATTCCATACCAAGGTTTCTTCCATTTTGGATCATTCTATGACTCTGTATATTTTACTTTGCAGGCTCTATGAGATACAGTAATGCCATATCTGGTTGTTCAGCAAGGTCAGGCATTTCCTGGTTGCACCACCATTTGCTTTTTCTGGAGAACCTATAACCTTGGCTGACCAGTATTTGTAATTTATTCTGCTGTTTCCCTCGAGAGTGCTACCAATGTGTGAGCTATAGTTTTCTTCCTTGTTTTCAGCTGCAAGTCCTCCAATACAGACAGCACTAAAAATTAAAAAGCACTCTGCCTTATGTCGGTACTCTTTTTGTCAAACTGTTCTCCCATTGCATATATCTCTGCTATATTCCATCATATGCTGGTAAGAACTGCAAGGACACTGTTGGGTAAAAGGCCATGTGAGAGAGCTTGTCCATCCATTCTCTAGGAAAAAGGAATTTGCCGAAGTGATACATTGCTTTTGTTTAGTGGATCTTGCTTCCATATTCTTTTGAGAGAAAATTGTATATTATGCTACTGGTGTTAGTGGCCAGCACACGTTTAACTATTATTTTAAGGGTACTTGAGACACATGAGTTTTTCCCCTTGCATTACAGTCTCTTCTCCATCTGATTTTATTTGTTTGTTTCTGTTGATAGTTGCTTTTTAAAGTTATGCTAGCTCTCAATAGATGCTAGAGGGGGTCGCACTACACAAAACAAACCGAAACACAGCCGTGTTCTCTCCTCCTGTGAATGAATAGCAATGGTAAAAGCAACTCACTCTATGCTCTTCCCAAATCACAGAAGAATAAAACTGTTTAGGATAGAAAAGACCCTTAGAATCATTGGGTCCAGCAAATTCTGAGCTTTCTCCTGAGTCTCTGGGCTGGTTTGAGGCCATGCCACAAATCATGCTTGCAGTGCCAGGAGGCAGCTGGAGCAGTGTTTCGGGTCCTATGGCTCAGGTCATTCTAGGACAGGCCTTTCAAGTTTATTCACCAAACATTGGCTCTTTTTCTGCTAGCATAACGAACATGTTTTTTCAATAATGTATTTATAAGCCAGGCTAGATTTTGTCTCCACATGAGACACTAAAATATTAATCCTGCCTCTGTGCTGTCAGATTCGAATGTGGCTGTCAAGATCTTTAGGGCAGAACTCAGGAGAGGTCTGAGGCAGCGCCCACCTGTGGGCAGGGAGTCCCTGCCCTGGGCTGACCTGGCCCCAGCAAGGGCTTTCCAGACTTTCACTGATGTGTTTTGCAGCCATTTATGTTCCCTTTTGTGGCTGTGTCCATCTGAAAATGGGAACTGAGAAGTGTGTCCTAATGTGGCTTTAGCAAAATTGCAGCTAATCTAATGCCTGTTCTCTTGCTGGCCTGCTTCTGACATGTCATCACATCTTATTCCATCTGAACTGTAATGCTGTCATGCTACAATGCACAGAGAACTGATGTTTATGAAAGCACCCTTGTCTTTGGGTGCTTTACATAAGTGGGGCCAGGTGTCCCTTGTATTTTTCATCCTGTCCTGCTGTTATGTCTCTAGAGTAGGTACCGCTGAGCCTGTGTTTTATATACCTCCTAAAAAGGAGGAAAAATTGCCTTATCTAAAATCCTGGGATTTTTCAGGAATGATAGGTGTTGGGTACGCCAGGATAAAATGTTTTGTTCTTTTCAGAGGGGTATCTCAGCTTTGGAGAGCAGAGATAATAAAATGGGAAGAGGAATTACTATCCACATAACATTATCAGTCTGCTCAACCAGGTGCCAATATTTACACCACCATGTCTATGCAGATAAATCTCAAAATGTTTCTAAGCATTTTTGGCAATCTTTGCTATGCTCCCTCTGTTTTCAAGTTTAAGTAATGTCATTCTGCAAAACAGCTGTTGGGCTGAGAAGGAGGAACTTGCTTTCAGATACATAGTATAACAAATTTCTGATTGTTATTGTAGTCTGACTGAGCTTTTGACTAGGAAATTTCAGGGGATATATTTTAAAAATCCCAAAATAAGAAGATTCTGAAGAGAAATACTTCAGAGAGTTGAAGGAAAGAGGGATGGGTTAGAGGAAAATAAAGAAGAAATACTAGAAAGAATTTGTTAGCAGTTATAGAGAGGAATAAAACTAACTTTCAAACAGTAAGAACCATGACAGCCTTTCAGATTTTAAGGAATTTGACTTCAATGGACTGGCATGTTCTTGAAGGAGCAGCAAAGATGGCAAGACTTGGATAAATCCCAAAAATCGGAAACAGGTGTCTGCGTAGAAGCCCTAACACCTGAAGGAAGCAGTGTTTGCCTGCTGTGTTCAGAAAGTGGGGACACCTGAGGGGCTGTTGTCTCATGTTGGGCTGTTGGGGAGCAGCAGCCCTCCTTATCCTGCGTTCAGGGTGTCAGAGTGCTGTGTCTATTTTGCCCTTTCTGGTTTGGCAGGTTTTGCAGGTATATTGCAGAGTGATGCTCTGTGCCACAAATCCCAAGTCTGCAAGTACAACCAAGCCTGTAGGAAAACCCAGTTCCCGCTGAGATGTCTCTCTTCAAAAGTACTGTCATTCACACAGTTCAGACAACAGCCTGAGGAGCTTCTTTCTGCATAAATTATGCTGCAATCTTTAACCTGTCCAGTTTTCAACCTCTCTTTCCATTCTGTATGCTGTTCTTCCTAGCACCTTGGGGGCTAGCTTGTTTGGGAGCTTTCCTGGTACTTAGGCTTTGTCACACCTTTCCCTAATTCCATTTTGTTCCCAGAAATCTTCCTGACTGAAATAACTGTGACAACATTGAGCAGCTGCCCAACCAGGTATGCACTCGTTTTCATCTGTCTGTATATAGCTACTCCTCATTACTTGGTGGTTAATGATCTTACACCTACATAGGAACTGAATTTGCAAAGACCCTCGTCTTGGTTCTGATACTGCTCCCTTGCAACTACTAGAGAAAATCTGCTGCAAAAGACCTGCATGACAGTGGACGGCAGCACTGGGTGATTACTTCAGAAGAGACTTAAGGACAAAATTAACAGAATAAATTAGCTTTAAAACCAGTTTCTGGCTCCCCTTCTAAAGCTTTCCTTTGAACATGGCAATGCTTGCAAGCTTATATTTCCTGGACATGGTTTCCTAGTGTTACCTCTGCCTACAGGTCATAGTCTGAAGCTTCAATAGTTCTTCCCTTAATGTGTCAAACACATCTGGTGTGATGGAAGTGTTGAGACATGTCCAGAAAGTTCAGAATCTGAGGCTGGAAAATGAGCATCATGGAACATTACTGGCAGTTCTTCCTTTTTCTTTAGACCCAGTGAAAAATTTGACACTTTTTCTTCTTCCCACACTCAGACATTGCAGAGAAAACATTTTTTTTTGTATCTTTTTCTTGTCTGGACAGTGCCATGACAATAAGTAGAATTTACGAAGGTGTCCCATCTCTTCACAGGTGACTGGATTTCCTTGCTAAACTGCCCACAAATCTGCTAAAATGCTTTTGGATGTAAATGGTTAATTGCATAGAAACCACCTAAAACTACCTCTGGCCTCAGTGAAACCAGCATCCATGGGACTGGGATTTGGATAGGCAGAGAACTGACACTTTCCCCTCAGAAGCCCTTAAGGTTTTGGCACAGAAGACATGGATTTTCCCATTTTCCTGCAGTGCTTTATGGCTGGTGATAAATTTGATAGAACATCTTCCCTTTTGTGATGGTACCTCAGCTGTATGAGTACATGATTTATGCTTTATGCATTTTTAGGCTATGTTTTCTAGAAGTTACCCATATACAGTGATAAAAAATTTTCAGGTTTAACATAGGGATTAAGAAATAGATAGTTCTTAGGATTCCATGTGAAAACTATATATGTTCTTGTATAGCACAACCTGTCAGACACTGTATGCAGTTACCTACTCAAGTGTAGTTTTCTGGATTGCAGTTTACTTACAAGCCTCAACATCTATTTTTCCTAAAAGCCTACAAAATTTCAAATGAGTTTTTGCAACAAAGGCCTTGCTCTCATGCAACTTAGCAGTTACATTCAGATAAATTTTTGAAGCTGAAGGACTTTCCATTTAAGCCATGCTTTGAGAGATCCAGGCACATTCAGGGAATATTAATATATAATTGCAGTGTATTGTAGAATATAAAGGTAATTTGGGATATAATTACTTTAAAGCATATATTAATGGACACTTTGCTGAAAACGTATATCTTTAAGGGTAATTGTTTTCTTGGAAATAAAAATGATTAGTATTGTAGGGTTTCACTAGTATGCCCTCCAAAAAAAGCTCCAAAACATACACTTGCTGGATATTTTTTCTAGAATGATGATCCATCTTTTTGATTACAGATGCTTATAAATCATATTACCTTGTGCACTTCAGTCATATTTGTTGATACTGTATTTTGGCTTCTATGGTAGTAATCATTTTAAGCTGCTGGGTTTTTTTAATGAATATTGGGTTATTTTTCTCTGAGTTAAAACAACTTCAAAAAATCTAATAAAAAACCCATATGCCTCTCTAGTACTAAATAAAATTAACTTAGGAATGCCTGTGTTTTAGGCAGAAGTCTGTTCTTACAACCTTCCAGCCTGTGAGACAAACAACAGAAAAGGCAGGCATCTATATGGAGAGGGTGAAAATTTAGAGTTGGAATGAGTCAATAGAAGTGTAGGGTTGGGCATGAAATTCTCAAGGACTGAGAGTTATTTCAGTTGCAAAGCAAAGTTAGTTGTTTTTAGCAGAGATAGCCACTTGAAAAACCTGCAAGCTTAGGTGGAAGAGGTGACAAAATTGAGATGCAGGGAGCAGGCAGGGTGTGCAGTCTGTGATACAGAAGTGCAAGGGGCACACAGGCATATTTCCTATCCTATCTCTGTGTGAGATTGTGAAGGGCAAGCATGGAGATTGTGTGACGTGCAGGATGTTTTGGTAGACAGTGCTGGTCAGGAAGATGTGACTGCAACAACACAGAGCTGAACCATGGCCAGAGCTGCAAGTTGGACTGAGCAGGTTTGCATTACCCTCTGAGTTCCAGGATCTGGGGAACAGCAGGACTGGATTAAGTCTGGTAGTATGGCCTATGCAGCTCTCATCTCCATGATGTGCTGCTAGGGATCCAGTATGAGAAAAATGTTTCCAGCAGCCACTTAAAAAATAAAATTATCTTTTAAATACAGGTGGGGAAAGGGGAGTAGGGAAAAATGAGAAGACAAAAGATGCAGAAGGATACTACATAGGGAGACAACAGGCAGCAAATGAATAGAAAACCTGTTACTGCAGGCAGATGCTGAAGAGAAGGATGCAGATACCCTACTTTGAACAAAACTTTGGAACAAGCATTCTGCTATTGGCTTTCTCTGTATTAACCTGCTCTTTTTGTTGCATTGACCACAAACACAATGCTAGTGCCAATGTCTTGCTAAAAATGGGCATTGGTTTCCATTAGATATCTATTGCAATGAGCAGACGTCGTCTTGTCCTGTCACTGGCTGCCTTGGAGAAGAGGTCAACCCCCACCTGGCCACAATCTCCTTTCAGGCAGCTGTAGAGAGTGATAAGGTCACCCCTGAGCCTCCTTTTCTCCAGGATAAACACCCC
>JAODKT010001744.1:17449507-17469769 GCA_027576195.1 Cossypha heuglini
TTTTTATTTTTTGCTTTTTTTTTTTTTTTCTTTTTTTTTTTTTTTTTTTTTTTTTTTTTGTCATTTTTGTTTTTGTTTTTGCTTTTTTTTATGCTTTTTGCCTTGGCAGGGAACCAAGCCAAAATGTGAAGGAGTGCCCTGGGAAGAAGACGAGGATGCTATACAGGTATAATCAGGTATCAGCTTCTTTCAGGCACTGCTGGGGAATGAACTTCTGCTTCTGCCAGGATTTACGTGCTATAAACTATCCCTGTGATGGAAAGCAAGTTTTCTTCAACTCTTCTGCTCCAGGAGACAGTGCTAGGTGTCAGGGCAGTGCAAGCAAGGGCAGATTAGTTAATAATGAGGATTTAGTTATGAACTAACAAACTGTCATGGAACGGATACACAACTGCTGTGGTCATGCTGTTGCTGCTCCAGCTTGTGTGCTATGGCTTGTCCTTGGAAAATCCACCATGCAGTGTTACATACCCACATACATACTGCTGGGAAATTTAACATATTATACAATCCCTCTTTAAACTTCCTAGTCAAATCTATGCTTAAAATTCATGTTGGACTATCCCAGACCTCATGAAAAATATTCTGGTTTACTGCACGCCTTGGAAAATAGTAGTATTACAGTAAAACCATGTCAAACTCCTCTATAAGATCTATATTCCACTTTTATTGTTAGCAGGACAATGGCAGCTGAAATATGCAGGTGTAAATGGAAGAGAGGGAAACAGTTATGAGAGGAAAATGGTATTACAGAAATTATTTTTGCAGATACATACACTGGCAGCTCTTCTCTGAGTTCTCTGGTGGGCTGTAGAAACAAAACAATCTGATATTCAGGCAAGATGCTCAAGTATGGACAAGGATGTGCTGTATTGCTAGGGGACCAAGGGATAAGGAGCTCCATGGCCCTACACATAAAGTAGCTTTTTGACAAGGGCACTGTTGGGAGGGTCAGAACTAGAACTAGTGTCACGAAGACTTCAGTCTATTTTCTGCTTGTCCTAGTGAAATTATCTTGGTACAAATAGAAGTAAGGCAAATAAAAACCTGTACAACTGTTAATTCTATTATAGGATAATAATACTTCAAACTCTCTTTTTATTATAACTGAGGAATTTTCCCTTCCAAAAGTGGTGGAGACCAAAGGCATTTTCTGTTTGCAATCACAAAGTTTTGTTTTCTTTATGTAGCCTCTTGTAAAATGTTTTCCTAGGAGTGCTTCATGCAAAATTAAGAAGTCACATTAAGCAAACGCCTTTGCACAAAATAGAAAAAACCATAAACCTCAGATCCTTAGTGGCTGGCATATTCTTATGCAAAATCTTTGAATTGATATCTTCCCCTTCCAGGTTGACTTCTGTACTATTCAACTCCCTGTATATCATTGTAACACTTTCAACAGAGCACTTTCCATAGACAGGCCTTTATGATTGAAGAGTATTGTGCTGAATAGTGAATTATATAAGTGTGAATAGTGTTATCTGAAGAGAGAAGTCTTCCTTTCCTCTAGAAGATCTGTCCAGCAAAAGACAGTTCAGTGAGATTAATATTCAATTCCCATCATGGAGGAAGTGATCAAATGGGCTGATGAAATGGGAATCCAAATGAACACTGCAAAAATGAGTAAGCAAGTAAAAGAGTTGGTAGATGAGTCTAAAGTAGATAAATATAAGGCCATGAATCTAGGAAAATGCAATATTAACCATATCTACATAATACTGAACTTTGAAAGAGGTCTTGGAGTCACTGTTGAGGGCTTTCTTTGATTAACTTTCAGTATACAACAGCAGTATGCTAACATGCCCAACAAAATGTTGAGGGGTGATGAGAAGGAAAAAGGCACTCTTTTATTTGGCACGTGCACAACTTAAGTTCTGTGTGCAATTCCATTCTCTACACTTCAAGAAGAACCTAGAGGAAGGCAGCAATCAAGATCAGTGTCTTGTAAGGAGATATTAAAATACAGGACATTAAAGAGACTCTTCATTTTGGAGCAGAAGAGGCTGGAGTGCTAAGCCTGAAGCCTACAAAATCAGAATGGAGGTGGACAGGCCTAATGCACAACTAAATTCCCAAGTACACTGGGACTTGGGTCAGAGACCAGGTCAAATCTGAGAGAAAACGCTCAATGTATAAGTAGGGAACTTCTGAATTTGATCTTGTGGGAGAATGTAGAAGCAGATGTTATCAGCATTGTGAAAGATACATTAGACAATTTAATGGGCAATAGGTCTGGAAAGAGTTAACTTAAAGGTCTAAGGGACACAAAAAGGGGCATGTATCCTCTAACAACCCTGACATCTGAGGGTGCTGGAGGAAGGTGCAGGAGAGCATCAGGCTTGCGTGACTGGTGTCTCCTATCATGCTGCTGGAGGCAGAGCATGGGGCTGGATGCACCCATCGTCTGGTCTCTCCCTTCATACCCAGCTGTTCAGCTGGCCAGTGTCCAGTTCGAGAGAGCAACTGCAGCTAGTGCTCGCAAAAGGGCAATAAGGGACAAAGAACTAGGACCTCACACAGCTGACAAACACAGACTGGCTCCAAACCAGCTTTGCCCTTTGAAACAAACTCCGTGTCACTTAGTGCTTTGCTCCAGTGCCAAGCTGAGGAGGGAAGAGGTGTATGACCAGTGCAATGTCTGGATGTCTTATGGATATCTAAAGGAAATTATATATAGTTGAGCTAGGCCTATTTAAACTTATCCTTGTGTGCAATGATGAACTAAGTTTAAGTAGGTCCTAGGTTTAATAAATAAAGGTAAATGAGATCTAAATCCTTGCCTCCTCTCTTCATAGGTAACAAGGCAGTCACAAGGATTAAATTATTACACATTGACTATATATACATTTTTATTGCAAATCTTCTGAATTATTTTTTAACAAAACCCTGTTTTTCTCTAAACAGGAAATATTTGTTTCTATTGCTGAAGGTTACACTTGATGCCTCCAGTTTTTTAGTGGAAATGTTTATGTTTTTTTAAAAAATGATTTTTTTTCTCTTCTGAGAGCTCATGTTTTGTTTTGGAAATTTTGAGGAAAGGCTTTGGCAGAAGTGTTTTGGGTTTGTCTATTGAGGTCATGCTCTATTTTGAAGTGGTTGTTTCCCCTCTAACAAGCCAAAGCTGAGGACATCTGTTACCAGGACAAATCTGCTGTGTCACCAAGAAACTTTCCCTTGGTGGGAAGCTCTGCAGTGCTGGGTACCTACAGCAAGGCTTCCCCTCCTGCCTGTGCAGGGGTTGGGGTGGAGAGCTGATATGCTAAAAGGACTCTATGTGTGCATATGCAGCTCCCCCTCTATCCTTAAATGTAATACTTTAATGAAATACTCTTCAAGTAGCAGATTTCAACCAAATACTGTTTTGTACATGGAATGAAATGAAGGAAAATTAAAAACAAAACAAAACAAGACCTCACAAGAAAAGTTCCAGAAGACTTAGCAGCTCTACTTATTCTGTAATCTGCTATAGCTACCCAAGCAACCTAAGAACTCATCAGTGAAGAAGGAGGCAATGGAATTGACTTGAATGTATTGCTTTTGGAAAACAAGATGATATTTAGTCGTTGGCCACAACATCAACTGAAAAACTTTTTCTATTAGAAACTGAATTCAGTGGATGCACATTCAAATTCAAATTCAAATCACACTCAGGAGTGATTTACCAACAGAAGGTGGGGTTTCTTTTTATTTTTTTATCTCTTTCACTGTTTTTTCTTTTGTTTATTCGTTTTTGGGTTTTTTTTATATTAATCTTATTGGAACTCCCTCATCTGGTGAGCTCATATTGGAATCCACTGCTGTATCATCCTCATTTCTCTTCCATGCAAGAGCAGAATAAACTTAAGTTAGAAGGTGTGGCAAAGGTTTGTGATAGACTTCACTTCCAGCTGAGACCACCTTGCCTTTTGGCATGAACAGGAGTGCTCTTTTCCTCTAATCATAAACTGTACCACCAGTTTAAAAGATGCAGACTGACAGGACATTTCATCAAAATCATATGTGAAAGGAAATACTTGCATGATTATTTGCACAACATTTTTTTAACTCTTAATCATGGTGACACTGGAATAAGTTCTCTTCCAATTTCAGCATTTGCACCTCACAGTAAGAGCTTCTGCAGAGACTTTCCTGCTGTAATATCTCTCCTGCTGTAAAAACTCCTTTAAAAACACGTCAGCAGCTGCCTGTCACTTCAACAAGCCCTTTATTCAGCAGCCTTGTCAGGAGTGTGTTAGAATAGAAAATAATTTTATTATGACCATTTATCAAACAATATTCAAAACTTTGATGGTAAGAAGCAGAATGGCAAGAATTGGCTGCCATTACATCATAAGAACTCTTTACATCCATGGAGTTTCTGGTGTTTGCAGCAACCCCCTCTGCCTTGTTTTTCACTGCTCATTCCAAGAGTACCTGGTACATGACAATGATTAAATAACTTCCCTTTTATTAAAGAACAAAATTGGATAAATATATATGTATATATATATGTCTATATATGCCTTGTTTACATATGAGTAAAATGCCTTTCTTTTGGATTTTTGGCTAATTCTCTTTCAGTCTTCTGAAAATAACAAGTCTTTAAAAGTTTTGAAAACATGCTCCAGCCATCCCAGCAACTATGTCTTGTCGCCTTCCTTGATTATGCCCACTATTTCTTCCTTCTTCAAATAGAAATGCAGATGACTAGATTCTCCAGGCACTCTCTGCTATTCCCTCTGACTGTAATTCCCTGACAATCCCAAACAAAATCTCTTGTGGGTAGTTTGTAAGGAAGAAGAGGACAAGTGGCAGAAGGGAAGAGTTTTCTGAGTTTCTAACTGAAATTATCAGCACAATACCATCACAGCTGGAAGAGCAGAGCGTCACGGACAGCAGTGCAGGTGTCTGCTGAGACAGTGTACCTAGCTACAGGGCACTGAAACCTCTGCAGCTGGTTGAGGCCACCATAAGCTCTGCCTGAGCAGAGCAGTGGCTCTCATGGCAGCTGGGATGTCTGCAGGAAGCTCACTGGACATGAGACATTCCTAACATCTCTGATTCAAGCAAGAATAACTTCAGACTGTTTTAGCTTCCAGAGAAGGTCATGAAGGTGCTGGCAGGGCTGAACTACCTTCCCTGTGAGGACAGGCTGAGAGAGCTGGGGTAGTTCAGCCTGGAGAAGGGAACTAAAGAGCAACTGCAGAAAAGATGGAGAGAGAATCCTTATCAGCGGCTATAGAGATAGGACAGGGGGAAATGGTTTCAAACAGAAATAGGGTAGATTTAGATTAGGTATTAAGAAGATGTTCTTTACTGTGAGGGTGGAAAGGCACTGGAACACGCTGCCTAGAGAAGCTGCTGATGCCCCATTCCTGGAAGTGTCAAGGCCAGGTTGTACGTGGCTTTGAGCAACATGGTCTAGTGAAAAGTATCCCTGCTTGTGGCAGGGGGTTTGGGACTACGTGATCTTTAAGGTTCCCTCCAATTCAAGCCATTTTTTGATTATTGATTCTATGACCAATAAAAGGCCTTTTCCCCCCCCCCAGAATTTAAGCCTTGTCAACACAACTTGTTGATAAAATATATTTTTTATTTCTATAAGCTAGATAGTGATTTTTATGGTTGATTGCTTATGGTAATTCTACTTCAAAAAAAATTTTCTCCGAAGTCATGTTTATTTAAACTGAGCTGAGATCAAAGCCTCTTTCTGTAGCTCACAGAACATTTTTTTTTCTTTGTTGTGGAAGGAATAATCCCATTAAAGTAAGATTTTTAAAAAGCTATTTTCTATTTTCTATTTTGTTTGATAGAATACTCTGTGCCTCTAGAAATTCAGAAGAAAAATACAGTGTATAAAAGAGTTTTTACTTGTATTTTTTTTTATTCTGATAATGGCTTCAATGCCTTTTAAATTCTTTTTCTTTCGTGCTTACAAAAATGACCAAAACCGACCAGAAACTTAGAAGGAAAACGTATAAAGAATCTTTTAATCTAGAGCACAATGCAGAGAGAAGGAAGAGAAACTGTTATCGATAGCAAGAGCTAGTGAATAAGTAGAGGTAAAATCAATATTAAATACAGGACTACAACCTGATAGGTCCTCACTACATAAAGAGGAATGGGGCAAGGTTTCTTCTTATTTTCCTATCTTTTTCCATTGCAGGTTGGAGAATGAGAACAATGACCTGCAAGCAATTTTTTTTAAGCACCTCTTCTTTTTTTTCCCTTTCACAAACTCTTGCAGTCAAGACAAAAGCAGAATTAATCTAGCCACCAGAAGAACTACGGTAAATTTCTGTTCTTTCATATTACCAAATGACGATGTAGAGACATAACTGATAGACTATGTGATGTACAATGGTTACCATTACTGGTAAAAAACTCTTGCTCCCTTGACTCTTATTAAAATGTTGATATCAGCAGGGGAATTAGAGATCAGATGGGACATCGGTTCTAGAAGTTGTGGATCTGCAGTAAGGAGCAAGACTATGGTTTCACAGCAGTTTGGGGAGTGCCAGGACTTCAATATTTGTGTGCACTAACCTGTGTGCTTCTGAGCACCTGGCAGCTAGACAGGTCTGAAACAGACCAACAGCAATGTCATTGCATTACCAAGTGTGGATAACACAGGCTGTGCTGCCTGTTTGCTCCCCTGGGACTAGAGATTGTACCTGACCTCTCAAGGTATTTTGAGGGGAAAAATTACCCCACTAGATGCTTTGGAACAGGTTTGTGTCAGCAAAAGTGGCTTTGCACCAATTCAGCAACTCGCACCATGCGGCTGTGGTTTGGTTTTGAGCTGTGATTACAGATGATGGTCTGTATAGAGGCCAGAGATGCCAATATGGGGCTTCCATGTCTATGACTGTGATAGGAGCTGTTAACAGGGAAGTACTGAGCAGAGGAAACGCCTCCTGTGAGGATATTATGTCAGGGAGGCTCCTTGGATCCTGTTCATGCTCTGGATGCCACGGGCTGCAACCCTCGGTGCTGCTGGGGTTTCCTGGATGAAAAAAGGACTGCAGAGGTGTGTCTCCTACACTGCAGACTGTGAGGGCAGAGCACAGGTTGTCCTTGCAGACCAGCCCGTGCGTGGCTGTGACAGCTTGCAGAGGCTGCACACACCTCCCATGCAGGGACCGCAGTGCTGAAAAACACAAAACTGTTTTGTTGGGGATTGGCAGAGGAATGGCCTGTATGGAGTTTGGTCTCCTGAGACAGTACAGGTGGAGTGAGTTTTAAAGTGAATTTGCCCTTGTCTCATGAGGTAATTGTATCTGTGAAGGTGTGTTCAGATCCTTATCTAGCTTGTTGGATCAACAAAATGTTTGTCTGGTGTTGTGTATTGTACTAGGTAGTTTTTTGCATAGGAATTGCATCTCACAGAAAAGCACCGCTATTAATTACAGATTTTTCAGAAATAGTGCGAATGATTATGGCCTAAAAGTCAGTAAATCTTACTCCATACACACAGTAAAATCTCAATATGGATTAATACTGACTTCTATAATGATTTCCTGTTCTTACCATGCAACATGTAAAACATTTTGTATTTAATAATTGTGTGGTTCTAGTAGCAAGTGGGTAGCTGTAGTAAAATCTTTGCTTAACATGATCCGCTGCACATAAACTTTCTTACAGTTTTACCTGCTTTTGTGGTTAGTAACACAGTGAATAGACAATGGCTCTAAATATTGTCCTAAAAGAGCCTCTCTTCCCTTGAAGTCACTTGGCTTGGGACAATCATGATGCCAACCACAAGTCTTAATTGCAGCCCAGCTTTGTAGCAGCTTTCAGTTTGTAGCCATAGAAAAGAAACTACTCCCATTTACCAATGGAAAAGGTATTTTTTCAATGGATTATGTGCTAAGTTTAAAACTTGATTTCCACAAGTATTTGGGCAAACAAAATCCTTGTATTTCTTGGTTGGATGCACCTAAAAGCTTGCTCAGGAATGAAAGGTTTGCACAATCATATCAAGGAATGATTTTTTCCTGTGTTTATTTGGCTTTTGTACATTTGAAGGATGAAGGAAAATCTTTTCTGACAGACTTGCTGACTGTTTCAAGAACCAACTATGACTAGACTCACTACTTTGGGATTACAGGTGGGGAAGGAGATGGGTTGGCTTCACAGTAGTTGCATCGTGATTTTTCATACTGCTACATTCAACTGGATAAACAGCTGTGGTCCATTAGGTGCATGTCTCCTTGTAGGAACCATGGACATGCAAAGAGAGGGTAATAAAAGGAGTAGGTATGGTAAATGTGAACTTGAGGTTGAATTTTTGAGAACTTGTTTGTATTAACTCTTCATTTTCACAGCTCAGTAAACCACAGTGGAGTCTGTGTTTCAGTTAAAAGGGAACCATAATTTATTGTCACAGTGGGGTTTCCCCCCTTTATTAGTTTGCTCAATTTACAAGGTGCTGAAGAGTCAGCATCTGTGCAGAAAATATGGAGGTCATAATTTTTCCTTTTCTCTTGTGTCTTGTGGTTTTGGTGCTTTTGTTCTGTTTGGAAAGAATCAGGATGATGTATTCAGGTCATGAAGAGGTAGAAAACTGCCTTAAAATTTATTGGCATGAGGATATCTAAAGAACATATGTTAGAATATTATTACTTTTTCCTTTTTTTTTTTTTTTTTTTTTTTTTCAATAGGATGTTGGGATACATTAGGACAAGAAAAATTGGCCTGGCTGTGCTTTGCTTGACTGGTGAAAAATACTCTATAGTTATGAAGAAGTCATGTATCTCTGAGTAATAGCTGTGCAAATATAAACTGGACATCTGAGGCAGGACTGAAGTTTAAAAAAGACGAGTGTAGTATCCTGTGTAAATTATAAGTCTATTGTCTTGCCATTACTTGCAAGGAAAGAAAAGAGGAAATACGGCGATTCAGTGATAAAGATATTTAAGGATAGGAAGAGTATTTAATGAAATTCAGCATAATTTTGGAAGAAAAGATTATTCTCCATTATTTGGTAGAAAGAAAACTTAATTTGACTATGTTTCAATAAAACGCATTCAAATACAATGACAGTGCTGCATAATATTCTAATTTAAAACTAACACAGAGTGATATCAGTAAAACAAGTACTACATGAATAAGAAGTTGTCCCAAAAAGGGAAACCTCACCAAATTTCTAGCATGTTTCATGTCCTAGAGTATTACAAAACCTTCAACTATTCTGTGTTTTCATCAGTAATCTAGATGCATATATTCTCATGTTGTACATAACTGTGATTTTATGTTGTAAAGTCTGACAGGGGTTTAAATCAATGATGGGGTCATTGAAGCTGAAGGGAGGAGTCAAGATGTCTCAGCCTAGCAGCCTAAATGCAGACATTTGCCAGTACAAACCAGGCAACGAAGGGTGTACCTTGTGTAAGAAGTCCAAAGTGTTAAGTCTGTAAAGTTGTGGGGGCCAGTCTGTCCCTTTCCATGTGCTGTCACCAGAGTTCTAGGGTAAGAGAGGCTGATGCTGTCGTCAGGAATGCAGTAAAGACAAGGAAGGAAGGGAGAAAGCGAACCAATGCTTCAATACAGTATGCACCTTCAGAGTCCACTTAAAATGCAGAACAAATTTGAAGACAATGACAAAGGCTGTGAAAGCCATTGGAGGGCTGAAAGGACAGTCTGTCAGTGACCAGCCTAAACCACGTCAGTCCATTTGGCGAAAGAGTGCTGAGTAGTAGTTGATACAAATTTTGTAAGTATCTTCAAGTAATTTTTATCTGCCTGTACGTTGCATGTTTTATTTTTGAAAAGCAAACAGCAAGTGAGGAAATGAAGAAGAGGAGAACAGACAGTTTCAATCCTTTAAAAAATACTGTTCATTTTCACAGTAGGTAAGCTTCACCTAGAAAAATTATGCTTTAATCAGATGCATGTTGTTGAGTTCAATACAGGATAATTAAATGAAATTTTTTGGTTAGTGTTTTATAAATGAGCGTTTTACATATCTGGGTGTGATTTAATGATCTTCTGTTTTATAAATCTGGAAACTGGAAGGAAAAACATGGATAGCACTATTGCATTCTAGCTTCTCCTTGAGTGAAGCTGAAATGTGCTGTGCAGAGCAGGCTCTGAATATGTGTGCCGCCTTGGCTTTCTTTCACGTACTACAAATATTTGACTACATAAAGCTCATGTAGGAACCAAACTGAATGTCCTATTCCTTCAAGTCACATAAAAAGTTAACCTCTGTTTTATTTTAACTAAATGGCAATAAAAGCAAGTAAAATACATTCTGAAATGGAAAATACTTGAGCCTGTTGCTTGCTGCCTTTGCCTAAGCAAAGATGTCTTGGGGAATTTTCCCTTCTCTTTTGCCAGTGGAAATCTTCTTCCTCATGTGTTTGTTGCTGCCGTGCCTCACAGGTTGCTCTGCATGCTGACATGTCCTGATTCCTCTCTCTGTTGCACCAGCTGCCTACAGGGAGGTCATGGGCCCCAGGGTGAGTGGGAAGCAAAGATGTCATCAGATGCTTTGGAACTCATGGGAGGAAGGCAGTCACCAGCAGTGCTTTCCCTTTGCTGTGTGCCCACATTATCCCAGGAACTAGCTTCTCTAGATGCTTTGCCAGGTAGCCTGGTGATCTGCCTAGGAGAGCTGGAAAAAAATTGTGAAAAGGCCACAGGGCTTGCGAGGTGAATGTTAAGCTGGTGTTACTTGTCTGGTCAGGAATTGCAGAGAGTGGGTGTGAAGTGAGGCCATAAGAGGACCAGCAGAAATGGAGTTTGAGAAGTGATTGATGCTTATGTCTACTGGTTACTACAGGCACCCAGCACAGATCATTTCAGCATGGTACTTGAGGCCCAAGCTAATTAAGCCTGCTGAGGGAGATGGAGTGCAATGACAGGATGTATTACCTTGGGCTTGGTGTGGTGGTAACAGTCACATTACCCTTTTCAGGCTGGGAGCAGGGGCAGAGCTGGCCTGCATCTGCCAGTTTGTGTTGCAAACATCCCCAATCCAAACCCAAACACAAGTGTGGGTGCTTGGCCATCTTTGTGATGAGAAATCAGCAGCCAGGGGCACTGCTCAGATATCACTTCCCAAGTCCTGAGCCAGCATGTCCAGGGGAAGGGAGCATGATTTCAATACACATTCTATGGATCAAGGGGTTTATGCCCAGATGATGGGGAGTTTTGGGCAATACTGAATTTGGACAAAATAAGCTGTACCAAATCTTCAAGGTATTCTATAATCAGGGATTGCTCAAGATTATAGCCTAGCTGATGTGTTGCTCATCTCTGTGTTTCTCTATGTGACCTGTATTCAGCAAGGATGGGCACCCACATTAAAGGCTATATTTCTGGGTGAAATCCAAAGCCCTAGCCTGCAGATACATAAACCTTGGTAAATGGATTCTTGTGCACTCTCTGAACGACCATAAGATCTGCAGGCTTTTGGAAGAAGTTTCTGAAGAGAATGCAGAGATCCCATGTTATGTCAGGATTGACAACTGAAATGGCTCAATAAAACTTGGTTTCTTTGTATTTTTCTCTCATTCCGTAGATAGCTAATTTTGTGGTAGAAAGGCCTGGAATAACATACTGAAACCTGTTCTGCCTGTCAGCTGAGCTGCTCTATTAGTCTCTGATTGCTGTATATCAGAGTTTATAATAGCAGCCACTCCCATGTAAAATTGACTCTGCTTGTGTATTGCCTACCAGAAGGGTACCGTATTTAAACACAATATCATAATCTATTGTAAGGCACAAGGATTTTTTGTTCTGGTTCTGCATCTCCTCATTTGATGTCTAATTTCGTTGTACTCAGGCAAATAAAACCAGATCTTTAACAAGGGATTATTTGAAATTATGCAGGCTCTTTTTATGTTTGTGCTTCTTGGTTGAGCTTTGCTTTTAGATGTGGGCTCTGTTGAAAACATGAGGCTGTGTCTGCACATGCGTTTTTATAACTAGGCTGTCTTTGTAATAATGGAAATCTTAAAATAGCTGAGGAATATGATAACTCCACACATTCTTTTCTAAAGTTGATACATCTGTGGTGAAATTGCACATTACATGGATACAATTTGTTAGCAAACCAGGGAATCTTTCTCTGGAAATAATCTCTCCCTAAATATGCCCTGCCAGCCCCCTCAAAAAACCCCAACCAACCAAAATCCCCAGGGCAATTCCACAGAAAATTTTCAATTCTGAAAAAAGCCCCCAAAACCTCATAATCTGTTTTTCTTTTCATAGTGAAAACATTAAACCAGGAATTCCCAGCTCCATTTCTTCATGGCAGATGATGATGAGGGCACCCAGTTCTCTCAGATCTGGGCAGGTCTCTGTAGCTGATACCTCGTAACACTCCTTGACCTGTCTTGCCAAATAGTGCAAGCTGCCACCCTTCATTTCTATGCTAAGGCAATTTATGGCATGAAAATTTTCTTCACGAAATGTCTCAGGGATAATGGCTGCCTTTTCCTCATTTTTGAGGAGATATGTTATTTTCCAGAGAGCTATCTGTAAGCTGGTCTGTGAACTAGACAACTGTAACAGATATATCCATTCTCCAGAACAACTGTGATTCTCGCAACCACTGGTTTTGAGCTTAACATGAAACCGTAAAATACTCTCAGGGCAGAATTTTTGTGTTCTCAGTCTAAAGCACTCCTTGTAAAACTCACTTAAAAAATTATGTTTGGTCAAGGTAGACTGTGTTTAAAATTTTTGGATAAACAGAGATATTCTTTTGCCATGCTATTCCTGCTGACTGTGAAGCAGTTTATCCCCACGTGGACAATTTCAGAGTACCAGGATATTTTAGTTATAACAAATGAACATATTTGATTATCGATTCTTTCACATGCATTGAGTGACTGACTTAAAATTCAGTCACTCCTAGAAATGAACAGGGGAAACAGAGGCAACAAATAAAAGAGGTATTTTGGTTACTAGCAGTAATCACTTGGCTGAAGCTCTGAGTTTGCATATGGTAAAAAGGATTCTCTCTCTCATAATGTCATCTACCAGTATAAGTGCTCAGAACCTGCTGTGAATATGGTGCTCAGGTATACTTAAAATCCATGTTTTTTCAAACTTGTCAGAAAAAACTGTTAGAAAAATGTCTTAAAAAGGGAGAGAAAGGAGTAATAAGCCATTTTTGGCTATACCTATACATAACAGGGTGCTTATAAATACTGAATTGAAATTCTCCCTCTATGCTTTTGTGTAAAGACATGATTGCAGTCAATTTTGCCTTTGTCTTGACATTTTGGGAATTGGACTAATGAGAACAGGGCAGTGTTGGAGCAATTGTAGTACCTACCCTAGAGACTACACTATGGTATAGTGTCTAATGTATATAATAGTGTATAGTGTATAATGTGTACAATGTGTAAATAGCAGAAAGGGTTTTACAGGCAGGAGACCATATGCTCCCTCATATTCCCTGTGAAGAATCAATTATGCTGGGTTTACACTAAGCCTTTGTCATGCTTCATAGTCAAAAGTTGCCAGAAGTCCATAAGATTACATAAAATATCTTCCTGTCTTTCTTCCCTAATAGTTGCATAATGTTGGCATCACATATGAGAAATGAGATTTCCCTCCAAATTACTACGGCTTTTGCTGGGAAAACTTCTAAGCAGTTAAAAATCCTTCATGAAAAATCAATTTATCTGATAGCAAGTGTGTCATCATGAACTACTTGTTTGCATGCTATCTATCAAAACAAAGAAAATCTGAAATGGAAATTTTATTCCTTCAGGGGATGAGGGGGTTAAAAGTCTAAAGAAAAAATGTGTATTGTAACACTGAAAGACATTTTAAGGCTAAGAGTCAGTTTAGGTTTTGCAAATATTAGAGAAAATGTAGAAAGTGAAAATATTTTTTTTTTTTTATCTGAGGGTCTGATGGGTAGTTTCAAGGGATTTTTTTTTTTTCCTTAATTTTGTGGGACATTTAAAGAGTCATTGGAGACTGAGGTGCATAAGTCTTGGGTCTGTCTGTGATCAAGAAATAGCAGGGGCAAAGGACTTTTTCTAGAAACTCTTTCTAGAAGTCTGAAAGTCAGCAGAAAAGGCTTTTGAGAAGCCATTAGCATCCCAAGTACCACAAGCCTGGAGTGGATGATTGCGGCAGGATTTGTTTATCTTTGCTCAGGCAATGGAACCATGCCTTACAGACTATTTCTTAGAACTTTGTATGTAAAACAAAACATGAACAGGAATATTAATGGGTCTAGAACCTGGGTTATAGCATCCATTAATCCTTAGAATTTATGTTGTGCT
Source organism: Cossypha heuglini (assembly GCA_027576195.1). Lineage (NCBI taxonomy): Eukaryota > Metazoa > Chordata > Aves > Passeriformes > Muscicapidae > Cossypha > Cossypha heuglini. Next base: position 17,463,742 of record JAODKT010001744.1, read on the forward strand.
CCACCAGAAGTAACATAGGAATAAAAATTCCTTTTGTGCTCTTCTGAAATGCAGGAGTATGACAGCTTACTTTGCCTTTGTAGAGCAGCCGAAGGCATGATGTTGGCCTGTGTGTTTCATATAACCCATTCTTCTCTGTTTTTCAATAAATGGTATTTGCTCCAGAGTATTTGCTGCAGAGTATTTGTAAGAAAATCAAAACACGTTTATTTTTCAAAGGCCAAATGACTAGCATAAATATTATGAAAATACTTTTGCACTTTATTAGTGATGTGAGACAGTGACATCATATCAATATGGAATCAACTCTACGTTGATATCATACAAATATCATCCTAGTTCTTGTGTACTGCTGCCCTTAATCTAGATATGTTGCTTGGTCCTGTTTTGCTTTTATTGTCTACAGCATATTTCTCTGTGAGTGACCTCCCTGAAGGAGCTCACTGAGTCTGTTTTCTTTCCTGTAAAGCTGGAGGCTGCCTACTTCATCCTTTAGTTCTGACATTTCTCAGCATGTGGTAGCATCCCATAATCAGGAAAGGCAGTGACACAACAAGCGGGAGGAGGGATGCAGAAATTACTTCCAGTTCCCCCTGGCTGTGGCTGACTTAGGTGCAGGATTCAGCCCTAGGCATGGATGCTGTTCTGACCTCACACAGTGCCCGGTGTGCCCTTCCAAGGTGTCCCTCCGTGCCAGTGTTCAGATCCTGCGCACACTGAGCAGAACTGGCCCCCACATTTTCAACACATGCTGGCCTGGTGAGTTTCGAAAGCCCTTTGCCAGCCGTTTGATGCAGATAGCTGAGCTGTTTTGGCAACCCCTGGAGGTGGGGAGAACATGGCAGGGTGATTTCCAGGGCTTTCAAGCCTTCTGGCTCTGGGAAGGGTGTGAGCTCTGGCTGCTGCCTCCTCTATCACAGTGAGTTATTGCAAAGGTTTGAAATTGGTGTCATAACAAGTGCTGAGGCTTGGGAAAAAGTTTTGAGGTCAGACCTGAAAGGAGGGATAATGCCCTTTTCCCAAGACTGTCTCTTTCCCACAGGTGCTTTTAGATAACTATACGATGCTGAACCTGATAAGATAATTAAGGTGCTAAAGGTAGGCAGCATATAAGGATAAACTTGGCAGCTGCTCTGTGAAGTGGCTTTGGCTGAAAGCTGTGTCCTGGTGGGGTGAGCTGTACATGCCATGCTCCAGACCCACCTTTTTGGCATACAGAAGAGTGTCAGAGTGATTCACTGGGTCACAAGTAGGCTGTGGCCTGAGAAGCACTCTATTAAGCAAACCTGTCAAAGTGTGATCATTTTTCTTAGGAAAATCAGTTTCCCAGATTTAGGGTGTATAGTGCATATATATCAGTCCCAGAGCGCAGGACTCAGCAGCCTCACAGCAGGTATCTGGGGGGTTCAGTGACTTTGCTGGCAGCTGTTCCCTGAGTTTTCTCTGCAATCCCTATTCAAAACATCTGGACATTCATAAATAGATGTTTTCCACTGGAAAAATGTTATCCCAGAAGTTCTAAGTTATTATCCATTGTTTTTTAACTAAAATAATTGCTCCTAATAAGAGATAGCCAAAACCCAACAGCTCAGTCGGCATTCCTTCAGGAGCAAGTAAATAACTCAGTATTAATTCTTTCAATGTTCTCCACTACTAATTGATCTGCATGAGAAGAAAAAATAATATTTAATTTCCTGAGTAAACATTCACATAATCTAATAGAATATAGTAGCAACACTGAAGGCAGCTGCTGTATAAATTTCAACCCTGTTGAAGAAGGACAGATCTCAAGCTGTTGTCTTTTATTTTTGAGAGGCCCAGGAGCCAAATGTAAGTTGACTGAGTTGAACTGGGAGATTATTGCTGTTAACCAGAAGTGTCTCAAGCTTTGTTTAATGCTAGCAGTAGACTTATAAGAGTTTGTGGTTCTATATAGAAGCAGGCTTAAATCTCAAGCAACTGATGTTATTGAGACTGTGGGAGATTCCTCAAGTGTAGTGCCTCGCAACTGATTTTCTAGGAGTCATTTTAGTTTGTGGATTAACTCTCATTTTCAATCTTGTCTGTGATTAAAATTAAACATTTATTCTTATTCTGTTGAACTGAAAATGAAGAAAAAATATTACTATCCTGGGAGTTTTTTGTTCGGATTTTTAAAATTAATTGTTATATTCAGAAAATTTTCTAATCAAAGTTATTTTTAAAATGAAAAATCACATTTTCTTGACGTTTCCCTCCTCTTCAGGCTTTTTCAGTGAAAGCTAATCAATTAATCATGTTCCTGTCTGCAAATAGTTATAGTTGTACCCAAATCTACATTTNNNNCAAAAAGATTATTCAACTGAAAAATCTTATCCTGTGTTGCATGAGGTAATTCTGCTTTTGTAACTCTTTGAAAGAAAACAGCACACCAGTGTACGTGCAAAACAGAAGATGAAATATTATTGTGTACTTTTGTAGAAGAAATTATATCCGTGATAGTGAAGGATCATTTTTCAGAGCTGTAAAGGTCTGATAAACTAGAATTACATACCCATGATCTTATTTTTTCAAAGTATAATTAAATAGAAATGAGTGCATGCATCAAGTACACCAGGATTTCCAGACAACATCTTGAAGAGCTCTCATCATTTCACCAATGTGATCTGTCAGGTGGCCTTACACATGTGAAGGGCAGGAATGGGCAGCTCAGCAGGAAGGTGTGACCTGGCTCTGCTGCTGATGTCACAGCAGTGCAAACACAGGAGGAGCACTGGTCTGGCGTGCAGGAGGAGGGGAGCATAGCAGCCTCAGGAAAGGCATTTGGGGGAACAAACTGGGAGGGCAGCACTGCAGAACATGGCTAGATTAGAGAAGAGGGTTTATTGCCATTGGAATACTTGGACTGCGCTCCTCTTCTTCTTGTTTTCATGCAGACCAGCTTACTTCCACATCTTGAACAAGTGAGAGACATAGGAAGAAAAAGCTTCCTCAAGATAAGAGCAGGAGCCTATGTTGTATGTGCACTCAGTGGATAAAAACATGAAGCTTTGCTGACAGCATTTCCTTCTCCATCCTCAACGCTGGTATCCTCTGCCTGATATTTCCAAGGTGTGTTCTCACCTCCGACATTCAGGTTATCAAGAGGCTAACACTAGCTCGTTATCACATCATTTTTGTGACTGCAAGGGGATTTACACACAGACGGAAGAACTGCAAAACAGATAGAGGCAAGGGAGTTACTGTAAAAAGTAACCCAGCCTCACTTTTTCCTCATTTGACTCTTCAGTCACTTATTTTTATCTTAGTTGGTCAGTATCCAAACTTACACTTGAGTTTGGTTTGACAACTCAGCTTGAACCCTCATTATTTTACTTCTTCAAAATTCCTCATGTTTTGATGAGCCCTGTTAATGCTTGTGTGATTACAGGAGGAACAGTATCCTGGTGGGAACTTCAGGAACTCTGAGCAGGGGGATCACCCCTTCCCTCAATCTGCCACTGCCCTTCCCCCAGTCAGCCCAGCCAGCCTGCACACTGCGGGGCACTGCCCACGTCCGCTGCTGCTCTCCCCAGACTTGATGAGGGTGCACTGTGTCCCTGTGCCCAGGTCACTGGGGAGGGTGCTCAGTTCCAGGAGCCTCCTCTGAGAAATGTCATGCATGACTTGTTGCCAGCCAGGCTGCAAATTTCTCCTGAGCATCCCTTAAAGTTCCTCAGCCTACCCTGTGGTTCACTCAGCCTGCCCACATTTTTAGTTTGTTTGCGAGAATTCTGCCTGTCAAAAGCCTTGAAAATTTCGAGGTATACTTTACTATTGCTAATCTTGACATTTGTTCTTTTATACATTTTTATTTTTAAAAACACCTGAATACTTAAAAATGCAAACAAAACTTATTTGGTAAAATAAAAAATAAAAGAGAGTTCAAAATTAAAAGCTGTATCAAACTTTCCTGCAAGGTATTGTTAAGTACTCATCATAATTCTCAAAGGCTTCCATTAAAAGTTTGACATAATAACATTTCTCCATGGTGGCTAGTTTTGTATCTGTAGTACATAGTTTTATTAAACAAGAGATAAAATTATTATTAACACTGTGGAAGTCCAACCTAAAGAAAACCAGAGGAGTTGAGACCCCAAAAGTAAATGCAGAATTACTGGCAGTTGCTGGTGAAGTTAAATGCAGAATGAAAGACAAAATGTGAAATGGTATTTTTGACCAAAAAAAATAAAGCAGGCTTAACAAAACCAAGACAGAACATGAAAAAATGTCAGTATTGATTACAGAATATTGCGCGTCACTTTTTGTATAACAAAATACCAGTTGTTATACAAATATTACATTCCACTTCAGATACCAGAAGAGCAAATCTTTCAGGAGTGTTTGAGGTAGAAAGTCTGGAGATGATGACAAAAAGGATCCTTTGAACTTCTTACACCAGCTTTATTTGGTAGTTTCTAGAAGCATCTGGAACCTTTGGATGTAAGAAATATTTACTGCACCACCATTCTTGGGCCATCAGCTCAGGCTCCAGCTCAGCAAAGCACACGCCTGCTCTAGAGTCTGTGTTTCTGACCTGTGAGGCACGAGTGATAGCTGGGAAGTGGCTCAGCCCTGGGCTTGCCTTAGTCCTGTAATCAGGAGTGTGATTCTTGGCCCGGCAGAGGGAAAATCCCATGTGTCTGTGTGGAATGTGGTGAGAGGAAACTGTAAGCAAACAAAACCTTCCCATCCATGGGGCACAAGGAGCCCTGGGGAGACCTCCCCTGCTCCTCACTGTGCTGGGGCAGCCAGACAGCCCAGAGCTTCAGGGTAACACTGCTGTACTATTAAAACATGAACTTGCCATTTATCTCACTGACATGTTTTTAAGCTCCAGCCACAGTCAGCACTCCACACTGTCTGCCTGTTAATCTGCTTTGTTTGTGCTTTCACAGGCAGGTGACAGAGGCCCTCTGCAAGCAAAAAAGAATCACTGATTGCTTCAGTCTCTTCCACTGAGCAATCACATCTTGGCTTTGATTTCGTTTCCTTCCTTAAAGCACAGTTGTTTTGCCAGATTTTTTTTTTAGTTTGCATTGCATATTGGTCAGTGTAAATCTTCTCCACATATATCTTTCCATCCCATTTTCTCTGTCATCCACCTCTTAACTGCACTGTCAATACAAAATAATATAAATTAGTCAAAATACACATTCCCAGCTTTTGGTGAAGCAGAGAATGACCCAAGTTTTTCCAAGCTTTACAATTATGGCAAAGCTATTTTTCATAGTACGTTTAGCATGCCATTTCCACAGGTAATTGCACCAATTTTCTGCTTTCTCATGCAACCAAACAAAAACATTTACCTCAAAAACAGAGGACATTTATGGAAGTTTGAAGTAGAATCATACTAACTGTAACAGGTCAGTGTTGGTTTGCCTGCAGAGGGAAATGTTTGAGCAGTCATTAGAGCTATTCTTAGTGCTAGGTCTTACTCAAACTTGCAGTCAATCAGGTAGAGCTGGGTAAGCACCAGGAACAAGTTCCAGCAGATAACACAGAAACAGTGGCCATTTATCCAGCAGATAACACAGAAATCAGTGGCCATTCTCAGTGTTTCCAGTACCACTGCTGTGTTCTTTACTTCATGGTAAAAGAAACAAGGCTCAGCAACAGCTTTCATTAAACTATTTCCTGACAGCGTGCAGGATAAATGTATTTGGAAACAAACATTTTTTTAAATCCCTGGCTAAGAAAACTTGACATCTAACCCTGAGCATGATATGATTTCTCCAGCAATCTTTTCTACATGTGTTTCAGACAGACCTATCACTGCACAAATTGTTGTAAATAGATTGTGGTGGTTTGGATCTGTTTCTCTTTCCTTTTTATGTTTCCCTGGTTTGCCTGTGCCCTCCTCCCCTCTCCCTGTCCACCCCTCGCCTGTAGAAAAGAGCTGTCAACTTATGCATGAGGACAATGGGATCGATCTATCTATCTATCTATCTATCTATCTATCCATCTATCCATCTATCTATCTATCTATCTATCTATCTATCTATCTATC
>JAODKT010001744.1:17475094-17489209 GCA_027576195.1 Cossypha heuglini
CTCTGCACGGGACCTGCTGCCTTCAGTCAGAAAATCTGCTGGGCTTGGCACAAACGGCTTCTAATGCAAATATCAGAGGACTACAGAAAGCCTCTCTGTTGGTGCCGGTTCTTCTGAGCCATGCTTTCAAAGTGCTGACTATGTTGGTTCTTATCGTAAGTCAGTCTCAGCAATTAACTTTCTTTTGATCACTTGGGCGTGTGCTTTTTTTTTTTTTTCTTTTTAAGTGCACTTTTAATAGCAGATGAATGTAGTGTCCAAATACACAACCACGAGATTTTTAGTTTAAAGCAGATGTTATCAAGCTTCTTCATAAAAAAGAAGAGTTTTAAATTACAATTTTATAGATGAAAATAGTAATGAGGATTGTTACTTTAACATACGAAATTTAGGTGTGTGTAGGATCATGAGAAAATGGCACAGAGGTTTTGAATGCAATGTGTTGAAGTCTGATGTAGTCTACTATGCTTTTTCACATAAGAAGCTGTAAGAATGGTTGATGAAGACTTTTTCCCAATACAGAGATGGTAGCTGGGTGCTAACACCCCTGAATGTGTAACTAATTAGGTGTGGGCAAGTACTACACCTTGTTTCCAAGGGCTTGTATTCTTGGCCACTTCATGCAGCCATCAGTCTCTGCTATTGAGTCCCAATGAACACAAAAAATTTTCTTATTTGTTGGAAGACAGGTGCTCAGTGGGACTCCCTATGGACAGCACTGCATGCCATAGAATGTTGCTGTACTACCCCAGAAGCATTCTGTTCCCTTAATTACTACACCCATCCTGAGTAAATATATGAGTGGTTTTATGAACAAAATTAGAGGTTTGTTTTTTTTTTGTATGAAGTCTGGCTCTTGCTAGCAACAATTTTCCTTTTACAAATTTTTAGCAGACTAGAGTATGTCCCATTGCTCACAGTAGTCAGGAATGTCTGTGGTTTGTTTTGTTGAGCAACATAATGTTTCTGGGGTTAGCCCTCCTGAGTCACAAGACATGTTTTTTTTTGCTGCAACCATTAATATTAACAGCCCCCCCACCCCCTTCCCCATTTTAGAGACTTAGACCCCAATCTTCTTGCAGGGTAAGACAGCACGTGGAAGAAATGTTGCTGTAAGCTTTTTGATGATGATGTCACCAGAATGCTCAACTTCTCATGTTATTAGTGGCAGCATAAGGACAGCACAGCATTTGCTGGTGCCTACCCCAGTTTGAAGTCTTGGATACATTTGCTTGGCAGTGTATTTGGTATGTAGAATGGTATTTTTGATGAAGACTAGACATAGTTCAGACTCATATGATTAAAACTAGGGATTATTAATAGTTAGTACTCCAAGTACTCCTCCTTGAGGAGTTTTTAGGTAAGCTTGGGCGGGTGTGTTTCTTAATTGTTGAGGTTCAACCCAGACATGGATCTCCATTTGGCTGCTGCACACTGCAAATGGAGATTTTTGTCAAGCAAAACTCAGGGCTTCCTTGATGTAGCATCTGTCTCACAAGTATGTAATTTGTAGTTACTATGCATTTTCTTATGCCATTCTCAGAAAATTGCATCTCTTGCTTTGGGTAACTATACGAATTCCCGAATTTGATTTCACAGATTACTTGGTGGTGTCGATTCACCATGTTCTGACACTGTGGTAAATGCAATTTGACTTAAGACCATAACAGCTTTTATATGAATCAACTGAAGGTCTAGCCAATCCAGCGTCCTATTGCAAGCAGTGGCCTGCAAAGAGTACTTAAAGACAAGGATGAGAAATAGGGGATGTAGGAAACGATTATCCTCACCTCTAGTAACTGATAGTTTAAGAATTTCCTGTGCTAAAATTTGCATCCGGACCATTGTGTCTAATGGCCATCAGTGGGTTTATCCTCCACAAATTCCACCCCCCCCCCCCTTTTTTTTTTCAATTCCTTTTATACTGTGGCCTCCACAACTTCCTGTGGTAATGAATTCCACACTCCAATTAAGAAGCTATGTGGAAAAAGCATTTCCTTTTGTTTAAACTGGATAATTTCTTTTGGTGCCTCCTTATTTATGTATTGTGAGAAGTCACGAAGAATCCTTCTCTACAAATGTTCTTTGTGGCATTTATCATGTTGTAGTCTCTTACCATACTCTCTTCATATTTTGCTTTTGTTTGTTTTTTTATTTCTTTGTTTTTATGGTATTTGATTTGATTTTCCTGTATTCTTGAGCCTTGCCAAGTAGTCCTCTTGAAGAAACCTGAGACTAACTTGATTTAATCAGAATGACAACCTGGAAAGGTCAAATGAAAAAAGAAAAAAAAAAAAAAAGAATAATTAATTTAGATCCTCTGTTTAGAGAAACTCTTCCAAAACCCATCATCATCCTGGACTTCTCTGTCTGTAGATTTTTCAGTTCTAAATATGTAGTGTGGTAGATTGGTATAAATTTTGAGCTCTGATGTATTTTGTGTACCAGATTTCCTACATGGTCTCAGCTAGCCTAGTTTATGCATATCTATGTAAGGTTATGTATTCACCCACATATAATATTTTGCATTCACTAGAATTTCATTCAGCTTTCTTCAGGTCACCCTTCTGTTCTCTGATATTCTTCAGCAGATCTCCACAAGGAGTTTTAAGCTGGATAAGCCTATTTCCAATCAACTTGATTATATTGAACAATTCAAGTCACAAAGACTGTAAACTTTGCTGGTCTGCTGCGTGCCTCTGTGCAGTGGTCACAGGTATTATTTAAACCATCACTTGTTACCTTTTTGGTACAGACTATTTCTTCAGATGTAGATTCACATGAAGTCTGTGAAGTCTGGGTTTAAACAGAGCAATCATCTGCAATTTACCTGCATTCAGCCAGGTCTTAATACCAGCCTCTTCCTAAGCAAGGCAGAGAAGCCATATGAATGCACTTTCTATCAGGCAATCCAAATGCAGACATGGAAAGCATATGGTGTATAAAAAGAAAATGTCCTATGATCTGTGTGTTAGTTCACATAGCATAGAGGAGACCCACTTCTGCTGCTTCTAAAAGTGTTTTTGTAGTCATCCTGCATATGAAAAATATTGCTTTCCATAGCTAGTTTAAACTGTGTATCTTTAGAAGTTGATATATGCAAAACTGGCCAGCCAAACTGGAGGAACTACAATATAGCATGATGACTATTGGCTTTTTTATTTGCTTGTTTACAGGTAACTTTTGCAACCTTTCATTATCTTTGTGGTTGAATTTTGGGAGTATAGGTTTTAATTTACTTACATTTATACCTGTGGATGAGGGTGCATGGTGGACATGTCCTTTTCTGTAAAACATTACCGTGTCCTGGAATGGGAAAAAGAAGTTCTGTCAATATTAATGTTCTTACCTTTGTTCTCTGCCAGCAAGGTTAATACATTGTTAAATTTAGTGAAAGAGGTTTCTCTGGTTTCTCTGTTTTCAAGACCAGCACATAAGAGAAGTGCTTCTGAGCTAATTGTCATGCTGAGAGACTGTGCTGATAGAAGTTACTATATTTCAGCATTAAAAGCAGTACAGAAAGTACAAAAACCTGATTGAATAGGCATTTAAAGATGTTTTTTCTTTTAGTGGGAAATATTTACATTGTTTTAGTGAAGCAGGTTTTTAGAGATCATTGTATTTAATTACCACCATTTAACTCCCGTACTAACATTACATTCAGAAATAAAATGTAAGAAAATTTGTATTTTTTACAATAACAGATGATAAATGAATTCACTTACATATAGAAGTGGAGAATCAAAATCCTTCAGATCATTTTTCTGGTCCCAGGCATATGTTAAATACTGACAATATAAAGGTCTATAAGCTAAAGAAAGCAGTATCAAACACACAATATGCTGAAAAATTCAGGACACAGCTCTCTTTTTAAGGGAATGATTACAATTATTTACTAAGATCATGACAGCATCATTGTGACTTATGCGTGTGACAGTATAGGTGGACATCACTGAAAAAGATTTTTTGCAGAAGAGATTTTAATGAAAACAGAGTGGTACAGATTGCATGACTTTCAGCTAGGCAGGTTTCCTAGCTGGCCTGTTCAGTTAATGTACTTCCAGAACAGAAACATGTTCACTCCTCCTATGATCCTAAATGTATCAGCACTCCTGGAAATACCAGTTGCTAAGAATAACAAGAGAAAATAGAGCCAAAGGGCTTAATGTGTTAATTGTTTGCAGAATGTTCCCAGTGCCAGTTTCCTTACTTTCTCCATGAGCTGGGACTTTTTGTTAAATTCATGGAAATTCTCCCTGCTGTTTCTGTAATATGCGGGTACTTTATCTGAACTGAAACTCCTCTGCAGTTGCATGGTGTGGGTGGCAGAATGCTGAAATGCCTTTTAACTAATCTCCCCAGCATGGTGTTTATGGGATAATGCAAAGACACAGCTTTGGAATTACACTTTCAGCACAGCTGTCATGTGGGAAATCTCTTGCCAGAAACATATTTATAGGAATAGCATGGAAATAGCTCACCAGAGCTTCTCTTGTCTGAGGTCTTTGCTGCTCGTTGGTCTGCTGATGAAAAAGATGACATGTGAAGAAAAGAGATGTAGGAATGAAAATCCTTTGTATCAATGGTAACAGGGGCTCTGCCAGCTCCAGAGGGAGAATTGTTTATTTTATGTAATCAGAAGAGACTGTAAAAAGATAATGGCAAATGAAAGGATTTTAATGGGGTAGAAAATCTACTTTTTTTACCAACTGTAAAAGTCAATTTACGTGACACTGATGAGATGTCTACTTTTATAGCTTCTCTTAAACCTGAAATTTTCTGCCTTCTAGCAGTTTGTATTTGCTCCTTGGGGTTTGTAAAGCTGTCAGTATATTAGTGTTTTGTACAAGAACTCTGCAGAGTCCCAGTTGTAAGCAGTCAGTTTTGCTCGACACAAAAACCTCCCTAGAAATTCCTTCTTGGGCTTGCTACTTGGACTTCATTCAGTTGCAGTCCAGACTCTCAGTGGCAATGATTGGTGCCAGAGGCTCTGAAGGAGACTGGCCTCATTGAAAGATTTAAGCTAGCATGTCTTCCTTCTCCCAACAGTTAAATGTGCAATCATAACATTTTATGTAAGCCATAAAAATAAGTGCATTTTAAAAAACTGTGGGCTGAGGTTCTTAGTGCTTAACTCGCTAAGAAAAGCCTAAAAATGTTAGAATATGGCAAGCAAGAGCTTGCCTGTGAATTTGTTCTGCCACCCCTCACTTTTCAGTAGAGGACCTATAACAGAGCAGCCATTGCAGTCACCCAGGTAATGCTAAACTTGCAGAAGGAATTAAAATGCCAGCCTAAGACCATGACCTGTTAAGGATGAGCTTTGAAACTTGGCACATTTTAAGGCAATTTCATGTTGTATGCATGAGATAAATAAAGTGACTTAAGGCTCTTGGAAGTCATTAACTTCAGCCCCAGGTTGTTCAAGGTTTTGCTATTTGTACTGCACATTGTACAAGGCGTCACTTTTTGCTACTCCCTTTTGAAGCTCATTGCTGAAAGCAAACCTTTTACTTATTTTCTAAGTAAGGTTGAACTTCAGGTACAAGCAATAAACACCCGTGAGGAAGGAAAATCTTGACAAACCCTGTTGGCTGCCTCTTCCAGGCTCTGTGCTCTTTGTCAACACTGCCCTAGTCTAGGACAGCTAGGAGCTGATCTGTGCTGAAATATCTGGACTCTGGTGGCCTCTTCGTTGTCGTGCCTGATCCACATGCATGCTCATCCTGATTATGTTTACAGTGAAGGCATTCTTCTTGTCTTTTGTGCATCAAACTGTTTGCCTTACATTTTCACAGGAATGAAACAATTGTCGTTATCTGATTCACTCATGGAAATGAAGTTGAGGTGCAAGAGGGCAGCAGTCATAGCCACTGACAGGCCTAGCAAGAAAATGTAATTAAGTCTTAATGTAAAGAGGGAATAAAATTGCATCTGTTACCATAACCGAGTTGAAGTGTGTGTTGAGAAAACAGGGTTCAGAGGCTAGGTAAATACGAGATAGGTCTTTTTTTGTGAGGTGGAAAGGGGAGGAATAACAGAATTAAGTTTTCTACACTTAGAGTATGAAATGATGATTTTGAATTCTTTTTTCTATCTGCCAGTGGGTTATATTTATTTCCTTCTTGCTGTGTCTTTTTCTCTCAGAAAATTTCTAGTCCTATGGCTTCAAAGCTGTTAGTGCTTACAATATCAAGGCTGTGTTGGTGGTCTTGGTTTTCCATGGAGTATTTACAATTCTGTGTAATCACAGTAGGGGATAGAGGAAGGAAGGTGAGAGAGAGGTGGTACAGGTATATTGCAGTGTTAAAATTAAGGTCCAACATTGCTTCAAGTCAGTCAAGCAGGAAATCCCATTCCAGCCAGGAAAGGCCTAGTTTTGGTCCTCATAGGATTCTGCATTGAAATTGGTTTACTGGAGCAAAAGGAAGGAAAATTTAAAAATGAAGTGTCCCTGTTACCTACATGGTCTTTGAAAAGAGTTTTGAGTGTGGTTATCTCCATCTCTCCCTCCTACAAGATTGATATTGTGTTTTTCAATAACCTGTGTGTTGCGTGGACTGATAGAGTAAAATTTTCTGTGCTGCTCAGCTTTGACCAAGCTGTGTTAACATTGCGGGTAAGTCACTGCCCATCCTGGAATAAAAGTCTTGTTGCCCCTCTTAAGAATTAGCATTTCTGCAATGGAGGTGAGAGATAAAGGTCATAAAGTAAAACAAACTTGCCTATATACTTTATCTTATTTTTCTCAGTTATGTTTGTATGTGGTACTGTTTGTTTTGCAGGTGTGTCACCCTAAAAGGTGAAAGTTATTTGAACTATGAGTTAGCCTGCTTGTATTGGTGTCTTTTATTTTGTGATCCTCAGTTACCTTTGCAGGTAGGTACATTCTGAGGTCTCAAAGATTCTTAGAAAATTTTTCAAGTTCTCTTGCTTACTCATGTTTAGCAATATTTCTTATCCAAGAAATATTTAAGAGTCAGAAAATGAAAGTGCTGCCGTGCTTTCTACACTGCTTACTTGATTGCTTGTCGACTGCCCTGTTCTTATAATTTTTATGATCTGTCAGTTGCAAAACTGTTGGCATTGACTTAGTTAATGCTTATGAATTTTCTTTTCTGTTTGGCTCATTACTCTGTTTCCACTAAAGGTGGCCTAGCTGGGTGGTAGCTGCTGTGTGTGAGAAGTGTGGAGAGTAACTTTTGATTGTGGTGCGTGGTGCATGCTACTGACAAGGCGTGGCCTAAAATAACCCTGACCTGCACTGCTCAGCCAGGTGTTGTTGCTTCAGTATTTCAATGAGTCCTTCCAAGAGAGGTGGGCAGATGATGGGTTTCTGAGGCCTGACAAAACCTGTCCATGGAGATAACATTTGAGAAAGTCAGCTTCATTTCTTCACTTGTTGTTTTGGCCTTTCAATTTAATTTAGAATCCTTTGGTTCAGCAGTTTTGAATTTCCAGTTTAGTATGTATTTTGCTGTCTGGCGGAACTTACAGTGTTTCTCAGTGTTTCAGGAAAATACTGTGGGGATGGAGGAAATGAAGGAATGTTTTCATGCAATAAATATTTCTTTTGAAGTTAGAGCTATAAGTGATATTTAAACCACAAACACTGGTTTGATAACAAACTACCTAAGCCTATCAATAAATTTTCTTCTATGAAGATTTTTTTTTCCTTTGAAATTGTTTTACAAATAGCATAGTTTCGTCTCATGGGATAAAGAGAGGATAATGTTTATGCCAAAAGCTTCACAAGGTCTCCTCCTTGAGTGCAGATTAATAGATAAATTATCTAAAATGTCTCTAGAGAATAGACTTTACATGGAATATAATACAGTTTATGCTTACCCTCTATGATATTTAGAATATGGAATCTTTATTTTCCAAAGTGACATATGTGTTAGTATTTCACAGTAAAATTTTTATACTGGGTTTATTTATCTAATGATTGAGGTTGTTCTTGCAAAAGAGCTATAAAGCTCTAATGAAGAGTCATGACCTTTTTCATACTGGAAGAATAGGCCCAAGGATGCTCTTTCTTTTTAGCTTCTGTGTGAAGGTGAATGTCTGTAATTTGGACTATGCAGAAGTCAGTGTACCCAGAACACACTTTATGGCCAAGAACTTCTGAAAACTGTGCTTTGGTAGGTTAACAGAGAATTCTCTCTGAAGCAAGGAGCAAACGACAGTTTTACCAGAAAATATGTCCGCAGACATTTGAAGAGGTCCCGAAGCCACCTAAAATTCCAGTATGACAACCATGTGTCTTATTTAAGGCAGACCCTGGTCTGTGTGATATAATTCTAAATTAAATTAGTTCTTCCACAGTAACAATCTTTTCTCTTGAGCGCAACTCATTTTGCATTTAACAGTGTCCAGTAAGATGTTGTCATTTTCATGTAGGGAAAGTGAACCCAGAAGAGAGTGACCTTTCTACTCTAAGAACCATACCAATGAGATCTGGCTCCATGTTTTCACAGTAAGTGCTTTATGTTAAGACTGATTTCTTAATTCCAAATCTCTTTCCTCCTAAAGAGAAAAAGGCAAATCAAAAATCTAATCCTGCCTCTTGGACTCAAAGCTGATAGACATTATTACGTTGTGTCTGAGATTGAAAGTTAAAAAAGGCCTCACAGAAAGACCAAAATCATCTGATTAAGTCTTTAATGTAGAATCATTACCTCTTTAAACAGAAGGACTTGTTTTTAGCCATTTCATGGCCTCTCACAGGAAAATGCAGAGAAAACTTACAAAATCCAAATTCTTTCAAAACATAGCTGGCTGTACGACTACCTTGTATTCTTAGGGAAATAGCTGCAAGGCTATTTGTTAGCCTGATAACAGAAAACATTCAGGAAGCCCTACAGAGCTCTGAGTTTCTGCTTACAGACGCAGTCCAAACACTGGGCTTATCCACAAGATCATCCCCTAAGACGTCCCCAAGACATGAAGACCTTACTCTTCCCACAGGCCAGGTTTTGCTGTCAGTTTTTGATATTCATGTCAAGTGCTTCTGGGAAGAGATGTGTATGCTAGTAGATGACATTCTGCGTTACTGAAGCTCTTTCAGGTTTTGTTTAGGTTCTTCTGTATCTTCCCTCTGCTTATATGAAGGTCTCTTTGCCACATCCTATTTGCCTCATGATTCTTCAAGCCTGCAGAGAAAGCAAGATTTGTGAGGGAAAGAAAACAGGCAGACATGGTTCTGTGTTTTTTTACATTTTTACATTTTTTAAGTGATGAAACTAGCTTTAAGTGACAGTAATGGCTGAAGCTGAATGTTTGTTCTTTATATAGTTATCCACTGATACTTTATCACTTTGCAGGCATTATTCAGCTTCTCATTTGGAAGTATTTTTAAATTATGACCTGTGTTTTTTAATGGTGACCTTTTAAGACATAAAGACATAGAAAGCAGACAGGAGCAAAACAGAGAAAAAAGGACCTATCAAGCCTTTGGTATCTGATGTGTCTTAGTATCAGTCTATAGATGAGTCCTCACAATATTTTCTACCATTACTGTCAGTAAAGTTTCTATGCAATTGCCTAAAAGACCTTTCTATAGACTGTGCTCAAATGTTGAACCCAGTTCTCTTGCATTGTATGGTAAGGTTTGGGATGAGACATGGAGTAGTGTACCTATGAGAGTTATGTAGTGAAAACCAGCTGGGATCACTTATGAGCTGACTTTCCAAGAGGAAAGTCACACATGCTGTTTTATGGCCTGTCCTCTTTTCTGGAATTCAGAAGGATGACACTCATCAATTATTAGCCTTCCAAGGCAGTATGCAGGCTTTTGGCATCTGGGATCTTCAGTGTGTCACCTAGTTTTCTAGAGCAAAAATTGATAGCACTGTGACTCATACCAGTGATAGTTTCAGATAGATCACTTTCCCTCAGGGAATATGAGTATATTGTGTGTGCATGTTGGGAGGAAAGGGAATAAGGGCAGGGAGAGAGCACTGAACTTCTGAAGCCATACTGGCTCCTGACTTACTGCTGTAGCTGACTCTTGCCATTATTTACAGAGAAGGTTACAACAAATATTTGATTGATTGGTAGTTTATCTTCATTTCTTTATCCTATTGACCATTTCAGATTTGCGCTTGGAGTCTCTGCCCTCATGACTACCAGTGAAGTACTTCATAAACCATGCTTTTGTCAACAGCCACTGCTTCCTGAGTAGGGTACCACTCTATTGAGCAAGTTCAGTGTCTCTGATCTGCATGACTGCAATGGTGCCACTCAGCTTCTGTTTTGACAAAGAAATTACTAACTGGACAGATTACAGGAGAGAAAAAGGCATGGGTGGTTTTAGCGCTTATGCAGCTTGGGTAGGTACACTCTTCAGCTCAGTACTTAGGGATTTGGGTGTGTACGTTGAAGCATCCAGCAACCTTTTGTGCATGTGGGATTTAACAACTCTGCTAATTCAGGATAAAAACAACTTTTTTATTTAGCAAAGAAATTTCCCTTGGGAGAGATCAGAGCCTGATACCAATTTGAGTGGGATTTGAACTCTTTTTTGTGTTGTATTTCTGTTCTCTGTTACATAAGGGATGTTAGTCAACTGGGTTGTGTTAAGTAGCATCAATATTTCAACACAGGCTGGGGATGCTGTACTGCATGGAAGCAGTATATTTCTGTGATCAGTCCATGAGTCCATGTGTCCTTTCATTGGTGCAACAGTAATTTGTTTCCACTTTTGGTGTTGTAGTAGAGGACTCTCTCAGCTGGGAAACTTTGTACTGATCTTGTTAGAATGGTTGGGAAGGATAATTCAGACAAACCTTCTGAATTAGGGAAGCTCTATTGCCATTCTTGGATTTGGGGAACAGGAAAGCCAGGTGGGAATGAAAAGAGAATATTTAATATTGTTTTTTTCCTTCTTAAAAAGAATAGTTATTATGGTGTTGAAATGCTTCAGTTTTGAGCTGAGAGTTGTTTATAAACAAGAGAGGTCTTAAATCTTGGTGGATTATCAAGTTTAGTCCTCTCCTTGTTAGAAAAGTTTGGTAAGTTATATGTGCCCTAGGTACAGATGCTATGTTTTGGAGTAGATTATCTCCCAGGTATGGTAAGTGACAAAGATAAGAGATACAATAATTAAGAAGGGCAATATTCAGCTACAACCTCTGTGATAAAGATTGTTTTGTCCCATACTAATACTAAGACAAGTAACTGTTTGAGGCCACAAACAGATTTTAATGAGTGTGAGCTGAGGGATTTGAACTTGAGTTTCTAACATTAGTAAACATGAACTCTACTCCCCACACTGAAAACCTGGAGAGTAATTTGATTATCCACATTATGTGAAAGGTTGTAGCGCAGTCTACATACATTCACCAGCCTATGCAAAATCCAGAGTTATCAAATAATGTATTTATATTTGCTGAATGTATTTGCCATAGGTCTTCCTTTAGATCATGTAATCCCAATATTAAGAAAACCTTATTTGGTAGTATTTTGTAGGCAACAGAGCAAGCTGCATTACTGTCCATAATACCTGTATGTTTGCAGTGACTAAGTAGTGTGCCGGTTTTCCTTCCAACACAAAAGCTTATTCTCCTTTTTATTATTATCTCCACCTTTGTTTAAAATTTGCCTTGAATAATTATTATATTTCAGGAGAAGCTAGAACAATAGATTTTTCCTTCTGTGTCCAATCTTCCTTTCTGTCCCTTGTGATTTGTGTGGTGCTTTTGAAGAAATGTGGAAATGTTAACAGTTTCCATAGGACAAAGGTGTCGCTGAAAATTTGTAATAGTTTTGATCTTGAATGGTCTAATTTAAATAATAAGTAAATCAGAACTCTTTGTGATAATGACTTTATGTATGATTCAAAGCATGCAGGGAAAGACAAGTAATCAAAAAAGCAGAATAACTTGTTAAATTTGCTGTAATTTGGTGAGGGAGTGAGCTTCTCTACCAACCACTGAAGAAACTGGATGGAATACTTGCCTTCTTGTATTCAATAATTCAGTGGTTCTGGTGGGTTGACACTGGCTGGATGTCAGGTACCCACCAAAGGTGCTCTCTCACCTTCCTCCACAACTGGGTGGGGGAGAAAAAAGTGTAATGAAAGCCTCATGAGCTAAGGGCAGAGAGAGATCACTCTTCAATTATCATCATGGGCAGAAACAGACTTGACTTGGGGAGAACAACTGAATTTATTACAGTCAAAATAAAAATCAGCACAGTATAATAGAAGTAAAACAAATCTTAACCACACCTTCCCCCACCCCTCCCTCCAGATTGCTTATGTTGCTGCTTAGGGAGAGGAGTCCTCTCACTACTCCAGCATGGGGTCCTTCCCACAGGAGATAGTTCTCCATTAATTTCTCCAGTGTGAGTCCCTTATCATGGGGTGCAGTCCATCAAGAACAGCTTGCTTCAGCATGAGTCCCCCATTTAGTCACAAATTCTACCTGGAAACCTGCTTCAGCATGGGCTTCTCTCTCTGGGTCTACAGGTGCCTGCTAGGACCCTGTTCCAGCATAGGCTTCCCATTGGATCACAGCCTTTTTTTGGGCATCCACGTATTCCAGCAGGGTCTCCTCCATGGGCTGCAGGTGGATCTCTGCATTCCAGGGACCTCTGGGCATTGCAGGGGCACAGCTGCCTCACCATGGTCAGCACCACAGGCTGCAGGCGAACCTCAGCTCTGGTGCCTGGAGTACCTCCTCTCCCTCCTTCTGTAGTGACCTTGGTGCCTGCTCTACTCTGGCTGAAATTACATGTGCGTGATAACTCCTTTTTCTTCTGCAATACATTAATGCAGAGATGCTTCCACTGCTGAACTTGGCTTTGGCCAGTGGTGGGTCCATGTTGCAGCTGGCTGGCATCGTCTCTGTCTGACATGGAGGAAGCTTCTCATGGAATCAACCCCTGTAGCACTCCCACTACCAAAAACTGGCCATGCAAACCCAGTGCAGTTGTTTAAATAAGGCCAGGATTACTCTGGATGCTTGGTGTACTGATTTGCAGTAAGGCCAATCTACCTCATTCTGAGGTTCTGCTGGCTCTAATGTGGGAATAGTATTGAGGTATTTACCTCAATTTTTAAAGCCATTTTTTAAAACTAGAGCAATATAAGCTGTTCTTTAGTTCAACAGGTACCCAGTCCTGGGAATTGAAGCGTATCAAAACAAAACCAACAAGAATTGTCCTGATGGTTAGTTCTGTGCTCAAATGCAAAGGTGTGGGAAAATTAAATGATCTTCAGGTTGACTGAAGATGATCTGATGGAGAATAATGGGTACATAACTCAGTGATTAAATTTTTTTAAAAACATATATTTCCCCATGAATTTGTTTCTGAAATTCATGACATGGGCACATCCATGAGTTTTACAGGAATGGTTGTGATATGGTATCTGAACTTGGACTTTCTTGTGGGGAACTTTGTTGTGCTGTTGAAGTGTGTATTCAGGTTTCCAAATTCATGGACATGGTTCTTCATTGGAGTCTATCACTTAGAAATGGCCGCAGGCAAGCAAAGGGCCATATTCTGATTTCATCATTGTGCTGCTTTTGTGGCTATAGCTGTAGAACTCATTCTAACACTTAAGGTGACTGATCACCTGATCACCATTCATTTTCTTCTTCGCTAGTGAGCATCAGGCAATGAAAAAAGACCAACCTCATACAGGATTGGAAATGTTCAAACATTGCATAAAAGTTTAAGTACCTTATTTATCCAATGAGAGAATAACAGAACCCTTAATGCTGGAAAGGACCAAGATCATCAAGCGCAATATTGGAGCACCAGATTGTCAACACAAAGTGCCATGTTGAGTTGTTTCTTGAACACCTCCAGGGATGGTGACTCCACCACTTCCCTGGGCAACCCTTTCCAATATCTGATTACGCTTTCTGTGAAGAATTTCTTCCTAATGCCCAATCTGTACCTCCTTTGGTGCAGCTGGAGGCCCTTTTCTCTGGTCCTGTTGCTTTCTGCCCAGGAGAAGAGGCCAACCCCACCTGGCCACAATCTACATCCAGGCAGTTGTGGAGAGTGATAAGGTCATCCCTGAGCCTCCTTTTCTCCAGGATAAACACCCCCAGCTCCCTCAGCTGCTCCTCACAGCACTGGTGCTCCAGACCCTGCCCCAGC
>JAODKT010001744.1:17489373-17523588 GCA_027576195.1 Cossypha heuglini
ATGCCATTGGCCTTCTTGGCCACCTGGGCACACCCTGGCTCATGTTCAGCTGCTGACACCAGCACCCCCAGGTCCTTTCCAGCCTCTCTGTCCCAGCCTGTGGGACTGCCTGGGGTTGTTGTGACCCAGCACCTGGCCTTGTTGAACCTCATACTGTTGCTTAACACATTTACTATTCAGTACCAAAATGACCCTAATGGACCATAAAATATCACAGTCCTTAATCCAGCTATTAACAAACAAAAAAGGGAAGATTTTTAGAGACAGATTTTTGTTTGATTCTGGTTTAGCAGATTATTTTTCCCTTATGAATGAAAAACTATAGGTGCTTTATTTATGTTGAATTGCTATACCCTCACAAAGGTTTATAGGCATGCTACAAAGAGTTTCCCGCACATTCCTCTCTCAGGTAAATGAGTCGGTTTTAAGAGGCATTTAATGAGTCACAGAAATACACGCAATGTTTTACATGTGAGTCACTACAAAATATGATCAAACATTATTTTTACATTTCTTAAGCAGGAGTATTATAAATATATTTCCATGATGGTGCATTTCATGGCTGTCTTCTGGTTTTTTACTATTGCCATTATGGCTATTGCTGAAAAGTAGAAAAAGTGCAGCTAAAAAATTCTAATATATATCAAATATTTATGAATAAGAATGTATGTCTAAGAATATAGCAGAGTTCTTCCTTTCAGCTAGTTAGGAATGGGTTGCTATTGTACGACAGTGAGCAAGTTACTTTACATGCTTTTGTTGTCTGTTTCAATCACCTCACCTGTCTTTGATATTCCAGCCAAAACAAACTCCATTATTTCATTTCAGTTTTAGGGATTTATTACTGCTGTTGAGTTTAAGAATTCAGCAGTCTTTTTATATATAAGCTAAGAACATTAAATAACCCCAGAGAATACAGTACTAGCTCTAGAGCCCTCACTTCAGAAGATGATGTTGGAATGTTTATAACAGCTGGACCTGGGACTGACAAAAGGAAGGGCTGATTTCTGTAGAAATTACATCCTGACATCCTCATTAAGACCTTCCTTTCTGATATCCAGTGGTATGTGGGACAGCTTCCTTTCTCCCTTTTCCTTGACACAACTTGTTGAAGAGGAATGTGAAGGCTGGGTGTGATCTTCCCAACATCAGAGTGAAAGGAAGTAACATACCAAACAGATGATGGTGTAAGTGCCGCTGAATCTAATTCCACCTCCACCCCTCTGGGTCACCACTCAGCAGTATTTCAAAAGGCTAAAGTCAATAGTCATAACAAAAAGCCCATTCAAGATCTGTCAGAAGTGGAGATAGAAGGAGAGCTAATCAAGGACTGAGTTTATTGATATGATGCATGTTTTTTTTCTGGGTAAGCTGCGCTGTCACTTTGTAAGTTCAAAAGGTAAGGAGACTTCTACACCAAGTATGCACTGAGAAGTGCAGACTGCAACCCCTCTTTATAGAGCTAGATAAACCTGTTCAACATGAATAACAGTACACAGTCTCCTGACAGGCTTTATTCTGATTTCAGTAATGAGAACGTCCCAATTCCTGATAATACTATCTTTGAGGGAGAACATGGAAGCTGAGAGGTTTACATGTTTTATTAAACACCCTCCTCTGCCATTCTCTCACATTTCTCATATCTGATGTTGCATTCATTTATGTGTGAAACACTTAGAGCTACCCAACAGATAATACTTTTTGACACCACCTTCCTGGAAAGGAGTGATTAGTCAAACAGCACTTCTAAAGCATTCATGGAGGTAGGGAAGTAGAGAGATAACACTGTTGGCCTTTCTAGGCAGGTCTACCTCTGCATAGTTTTGTTGCTTTCTGACTTTCATGCTTTCATGTTAAGCATGTCTGACTGCTTCAATTTGACTTTGTGTCAAGAACATGAAGGGTATTAGGCTGAGGCTCAAATGCATTGTGTGGGCATCACCTAAATGAACACCTGTGTACTTGTGGCAGAATGTGTGCAGCACTGTCCACCTGCAGACCCATTCCATGTAGTGATGGTAACCACTGACCCAATCTTGTTTAAATAACTGTCCCTGTGGAATGGTCTGTCTTTAATGAATTATTGTGACAGTCAGGAAGACCCCAAACCCATGCCTATGAAGACACAGGCCAGAAAGACCTCTGGCTTAAGCATCTCACAGTTTAGCCTGTCTGTGCAATGGCAGGGGGGATATAAGTTGTGAAGAAAATAAAGACACCAAGAAGCTGTAAGATGTCCATTAACTAATTCCTGAGAGCAGACCTTACTAGATTGAGATCAACTGCTTTAAATGATGAGCCAGTCATGCTGACAAAGAATGAGCTGCTAGCTATCCTGAAACCACACACACCTGTTAGCACCAAGTGCCCATTCACATTTGCTACCTTCTCCATATTCTTCACTACAGTTTTTACAATTTGTTTCTCTGTGTCCAAATGCATATTTTGGGATCCTGTATACCAAAGTTCAGAAAACAAGGAATTGTTTTTCACAGTGTTCCACAAAAATCACCACAGTAGCTTTGCACTTTATGACCCCTCCATAGCTTTTGAAGAGGAAAATTAGCTCTGCACTCTTGCACAGCCTGACTGTAATGATGATGCAGTGTGTATGAACGATAAAAGAAAATGATTTGGCAAGGAATTAAAAAAAATATAAAGATGAAAAGTACATTAAAATTTCCTTTCTAATCTTGAGAAGATATATAAACCTTGCAATATTAAGATGGTTGCTTTGGGTTACTAGAATTTGAATATCATTTGATCTCCATTTAAAATATCTGCATATTTTTGTATGACAAGCTTTGATAGCAAAGTCAGTGATAATGAGAGTTTGATGCTTTATTTATGGACACTTTTGCTCTTAGCTCAGTGATACTGCTGTGAGATATCTTGTGATAATTCATCTGAGAAGGAACTACCCTATAACATTTAATCATTATTTCTTTGGTGTGTGGTTTGGTTAACATGCTTAAAATACCTGATTCAAATTACTTAGCCTTGATACAGAATTATCTCATCCTTTAAAACGTATTGATTTTTGCCACAGCAAAAAGAGCTTTCACTCCACAATGTAAATATGTAGAACATGAAGATTTATACCACAGCTCTGCTGAAATTCTCTAAAGATTCAGGACAAATAGCAATACATAAGACCAAGAAATACTAATTAGAATAAGCATTTTGCAGACCTGCTGGAAGAAATATAAAAAACAAGACAACATATCCCGAAGGTACAACATATGGTACACGGCCAGCTGCAGGAAATGCACTGTGTAAGTATTGTGGAGTGAAATTCCATATCTAAAACACATGGTTTTAGAATCTGATTTACAGCATCATTGACAGCTAAGGTGATCACAGCAACCTTGAAATGGAATGGTGGCAGACAACCACCAACCAACGAAGGTTAACAGGAACACAGAAAAAACAGTGACTTTTTTTTTTTAATTGATACAGAAGAGAAAGAATTACTGAGTTGCTTTCATGCAGTGCAAATCACCCTTTTCAAGATAGAAGTAAGGCAACATTATGATTTTCTAATTTTTCTTCGTTAGAGGGAGAACAAAGTCAGTTTGTTTAGCTGTAGATAGCCAGGGTAAAAAGGAGCACTCAGGAGAAAGTCACTACAGAAAAGCCAGATTAATTGTTTTGACTGGTATTGGCCATGAAGAATGGGTCTGGCCCAACAGTCTCTCACGAGAGAAAGAGAGAATCCAGAGTTTTCACTGCCAATTTAGAAGTAAATGTTAAAAAAGAATGTTTTAGAAGACATTCTTAAAACCAATAGTAAACAAAAAAAATGCTGCTATCAAAAGGACTCTTAATACACCTCTTAAACATAGCTCAGTAGGCACAGAAGATAGTTAGCATGGTGCTAGTTTTTAAAAAAATATGTGGAGGAATGTCCTTGGAGGCATATACTGAAACATCTGGCGCCTGTATATTCATAACTGTAACAAAATAGTTGAATTGAACATTAACCATCATAAAATAATGGAACCCAATATTTACTATTTGACTTCCTTTTGGAGCAGGAAGGATTTTTTTTTTATTTTTGCAGGTAATGTCTCACGAACCTACTAGAACTCTATTATGGAGCAAAAAGGTTGTTCATATGTAGATTCAAATTATGAATCTGAATATGGAAAAAACGGCTTTGACATGGTTCTTTTTTGATGAATTGTGCACTGAAGTTCTCAGAGGACAAGAGCACATATGAGTGGAAAAGCAACTAAGAAATAAGAAGCAAGTAATAACAACAAAGAGTCATCTTTCAGGTAAAGATTTCTAGCAAGAATGAAGGTCCACCCCAAGCTTCTCTAGCTGACCAGCTTGCTGTTAAATGTTGTGGTATAGGGATAAACTGTGAGTTGAAAATGTTTGCAGATTACACATAATTATTAGGAAAGACCAATCATAAGGTGATGATGATAATATGATCCCAATCATAGGGATTCAGAAAGATTGTTTTTTATTGAAAAACAAGGTGACAAAAGGGCAGATTAAATTTATGACTAGAAAGTATGAAACAATGCACATCTGGAAAAATAGCTGTTATTAGAAGTTTACAACAGCCTCTAAATTAGCACCCTAGAAAGAGTTTTTTGAAAACATTGTTTCACTATGGGTTAGCCCCCTAGTAATAACAGAAATTATTACTCTCTTCTAGTTATATGATGTAAGAGAAAGGAGGGGATGGTTTCCAGGCTTTGTCAGTAACTTAAATGTGAGTGCCCTCAAATATTAACAAATAAATAAATAAATAAAAATGAGAGGAAAAAAAAAAAGCTGCTCTGTGTTACTGGAAAGCCATGGATTATCAGTGCCTAGAATATTGCATGGAAATCTGGTCACCCTTTTTCAGAGAAGCAGCAATTAAAGTAGAAGATAGATAGAGAATGTTGTCAAAGTTAAACATATGTATAGAATTGCCTCTGTCTTTGGACAAATAAAGTGGGGAATTTAATCTCAGGTAGTAGCAGGTCCCACGTAACTGTGGAGGGTCTTGTAGAAGTGTCAAAATGTAGAAATGGCACAGAGAAGATGATTAAAGCATCATTTCCCACCACACAAGAAATCAATAGCATCAGATAAAAAGTTATAACTAAATGAAATGGAAACTACCTCTCCAAAAAGTATATAATCAAATTAAGGTGTCCATTGTAATGGATTTGTTAAAAGCATAAGTGAATTAAAAAAGAACTTGGGCAGCTTCACAGATCATAGTCTATCACTGGCACAACTTCCAGTTTGACAAGTCCCTAAATCACTAACTGAGAGGAGCTGAGTAGATACATCAGTAGAAAGGTCACACGCTCCTTGCCCTATTTATCATGTTCCTAAGCCCTGACTTCTGGCTACTGTCACAGCCACTGTGGTGGGGCAGATGAAGTGATGTCTTAAGGCCAAGTAAGTGAATGATTTAAAAATACATACCTGGTAATGAAAAAAAAAAAACAGCTTTATTCTGCTGGTATTTTAGCAGCATGACTCATTTTTTATCTAATGAAATCGTAATGCCAATTAATCATAAGGGTTTCTGAACAAATATTTGCATTTTAATAGGAATAACAGAAATTTTTGTATTGAACATGTTCTTGATTCTTCCTGTGCTCAGAGGAGCTGACTCACCAGCTGATGCTAATATCCAGTTTGTACTAATATGTTCAAAATATAAGGGTATAAAATTACTCACATTGCCACTTCATTAATTTACATACTAAATGTTCCTCATTTTACTGCTGTGAGTGAAAAATACAGAAAATTACAAATAACATGGAAGAGGTGGTGAACCTGTTCTGTTCCTGTATCTAAACCCACGTAGGCATAGGGACAAGAAAGTGTTGCTTTCATAGCAGATATTTTAAATGTAGATATTAAGACAATAGCAAAGATTTTGTTGGTACAAAAGTAAGTATTTGTCTTTGAAATCACTGAAAGTTTTGGAGTTAGGAAGGAAGTGCAGCTTTCCATAGAACAGTACTTTTTTGCATTTGCCTGGTAAATCCAGTCCTAATAGATCTAGATGTCATGAAACCAAAAGCTCTGGTAATATCCTGTCCCAGTGCCATGCTAGAAAATCGCTTTCTTAGTCACTGACCTTTGAGGAGGCAGTGTACAGGCTGTCCCCTGGGAAAGTCACAAACCTAGAAAAGCCTGTTGTTTCATAGCATATGTCTTAATGAAGGAACCTCCCTTGTGCTTCCCTGCATACACACTCAGTGTTGTCTAGGATGGCATCTTGAGATCAAAGCTGATGGTCTATCACATAAGGGACCAAGCAAAGCACCAAACATGTTCAGAATTAGGCGTGCTTTGTCTCACTAAGGCAGAAACTTCATTGGATTTCTGATTGATTGCTGTGTACTCTAACCATCAGTAGGATAAAGAGAGTTTCTCCTTCTAAAGTGAGGACCTTCAGACTTTGCACTGGGCCGAATAACTTTGCAAGGTTCACAGTTGTGCAGAATTACACCCCAAGTGTATAAAGGAGCAATACTACACATGTACATACTTATATGACCTCTTGGTCAGAAGGAATGGTTCATGCCATTAAATTGCCTGCAGAATGACAGGGCACCCTGGTGGCTCCCATTCTAAAAAATGACCAGGGAATTTCCATTGCTGGGTCGATTAGGGAATGGCCTATCCTCAGGAAATAGAAAAATCACAAGGAAATCTGAAAAAACTATCCTGAGAGAGGTGAGATGGTGATTCCCAAGATGAAGACCCTGTGGTAGAGGGTGATATCTCTCATGCATATGTGCTTGAGCAGAGGTGAGTTTGCTCCTTTCAGATTCCCTCTCTTTCTACGTTTACATTTCTCTGCCTGTGATGGGTCACTGAGTGCAGGGTGGCAGCTAAGGACAGCAAGGCAGGAAGGACTTGTGGGCATTTTGTCTTTTTTCCAGATGCTTGCCATAGTATGCCATGCCAAAGAAGAGAAGAGAAACCATCTGGTAGAAAACTCATGCTAGGATTGCTACCAGCACCCCTAGAGGAGTGAGAGGGTGCAAAGAGAAGCTCACATACCCCCAGATCATTATGAAATCCACAAGTGTTCTTTGTATTTTATATTTCCTTATATAACCATGTGTATGATTTTTATACTTTTAGAGGCTACATTGGGTTGAGTAAGGGCTATGATTTCATAATACTTCTAAGCACATTTGAATAGTTTCCACCAACTACACTGAAAGCCACTACTGTTTGTAATTCTAGTATGTGCAACATGCATATTGTAGAAGCAGATAAAATTGGCATCTGCTTGCTATGAGAAACCTAGGCAAAGACCTTCTATACCAGAAAATACCTCAGTTTTCGTGTGACCTGAAGAAAAAGAATCTTATGTCTTGATCTCCAAACCACAGCTCTTGGCTCTCATGAGATGGCTTTCATGTTAATTGTCTCCTGAAGGTTATTTCTCAGGCTCTTGGTACTTCTGTTGGCTTACTTGGCTTGTTACTCAAGCCTGGCATTGTCTTTTGGTTATTCCTGGTATTCATTTTCTAGCTGCTTATCTTGGCCTGTCTGCTTCTCATCCTCCCTCAACAGTTGGCATTGCTACCTTCCCAGGCTCTTCTCTTAGAAGATCTGACAATTTTTTTCATCTCCCAAGGCATATCTATTAACTCCCCTAGCTGTTTCCTTATCTCTACTAAGTTTCTCACCTGCTCATTTCCTCAGAACTATACAGCCCAGCTCTTACTAATTCTGTGGCATTTCTTACCTCCCTCACCATACTTCTTTTTTGTTTACTTTGTCATATTTTCCATCTGCCCATGGATTTATTCTCTCATGATCTACTCCTTTTCTCTCCCAGCTGATTTGGTTATAGTAGAGTTGCTATGATAAACCCTCCTTTGCCAATTCTAGTCTGTCAGAGCAACTAGTGTGGCAGCAGGCATGCACTACACAGGTGCTTAAAAAGTCTGCCATGTTCAGATAGCTCATGGTGCACATCAAGAACCATGGAAGCGCAGGCAGGACACCCCAAACTTGGGCTCTAATTATCAGTAGGACAGGAAATATGAGATAGGACTAAGTTTATGACTATAGTTTTGCACAGGGACTTTTCAGAAATGAAAAAGAAATATTCACAAAGGTAGATGAGTGTATTTGTATCAGTAAAAAAAGAAATCTCTAGCGAGGATTTCCTGTCTCTCAGCGTGTCCCAAAATGCACATCACCCTGCACGCAGGTCTGCAGTTTCTTTTGTGATTTCACTGATGCCCTTTGACAGCTCCAGAGAGTGAGGTGACTGCAAGGCTGGGTTTCTCTGAGTCCTGCAGGGACATGTGCCCTCTGTAGCTTTTCCAAACCTGCTGGTGGTGTTTCCTCTTCTGTCTTGAGAGCTGTTACCCTTTCACTGGTCACACCAGCATCACACCAGGCCCAGTTTCTCTGCAGAAAACCCATGTAT
This sequence comes from Cossypha heuglini, assembly GCA_027576195.1. NCBI lineage: Eukaryota > Metazoa > Chordata > Aves > Passeriformes > Muscicapidae > Cossypha > Cossypha heuglini. Next base: position 17,497,799 of record JAODKT010001744.1, read on the forward strand.
GGGCTGTAATTCTGGGCAGTGCAAGAGCCTCCCCAGGCTGCTGGGCCTCACTGCAAGTCAACAACATGCAAGTGCAAAGAGCTTGACTTCAGCTCTTTGCCTGGGGCCTCTGTGAACTTTGCACCTTCTCTCTGTAGCACTGTGAGTACATGTTGTTCAGAAGAGGTTTTGTACTGATTTTTTCCTACTTGCCCAACTGAGATCAAAAAGCTCTACTTTCTCTCTTTTTTTTTTTTTTTTTCATTTTGCTTTGCAATTCTGTGCTCAGCAATTGTTTCTTTTACTCAGTATAGCCTGTATTGAAGGTAAAAGATATATGCCACGAACAAAGGTGGTAGTTTTAACTAGCTTATTTTCAGACAAGAGAAAGAATTTTTTGCATCATATTTTTTCACTGTAGCATGCACAGAGTTCTTCTCTTCAGAGTTTATCGTGTTCAGATTACCAGTACGTGGAATTTATGTGGGTTGTGACTTTAATTTGCTTATTAATGAAAAAGCAGCATCACATCAATGGAATTTGTGCAGATGACTCCTCTGTTATGATGAAAGAATTTATCTTAATATTCTAAGAATGCAATTGTCCTGAGTCAAGTTCTACTAATCAGAAACCATAAACAGCCCAGCTCTGATGAGCAATATCAAGAGAGGGGAATGCAGGTAATCAAAAGTATGTGTCTTTGCAAGCAAAACCTCTGAAAATATGCCTGGGCTTCTGTGCAGCATACTTTTGGTGTTCATAAAAATAAATAACTATAAATGAGAGTATTACATTTTTAACATGTAGGTGTTGCAAAGCATAGTGACTCAGAGGTACAATTAACAAATTTTTTTATTGGAGACAGAAATAACATGCAATTATGCAACAATAAGAAAAACATTTGGAATCCACCTTTTCTTGGTGATCTCCTACACATTGTCATTTCTTGCTTTGAGCCATGTCAGAAACCTCTTACTAAATAAACCTTTTCTGGAAGAGCAAGCTTTTTATCTGAACAGGAGATCTCCTAAATTAGAGGCAGAGCAAAAAATTTCCACTTGGAGGCTTTGCTCCACCTTTTCTCTGATAGTAAGAGGCTAAGAAAAGTCATCACTGAGAAAGAAGCAGAAACGAAACCAGATGGCTGGAGATGTCTCCCATAGGTTGTGGAAAAAAAGCTAAGTATTGGCTGCAACTGTTCTTTAGGCAATGCTAGGTGGGCAAGAAAAGAAAGCATTAGGTCAGAGCAAAGCTGGTTAGCATTTGACTCTAGAAGGTTTTGGGGAATTTTTGAAGGTCCCCTGAAACATTTCAAAAGACTGCCCTTTTAGTGAACATCTGAGATACAGAAGCCATGAAGATATTGTAATGCACTGAGTTCCTTCATATGAAAAGTTGAGACCTTTAATAACATTTTCAGTTGGGATAAGATGGTGAGATTGTGAAAAAAAACCCCAACCAGGTGTGCGAATGTATTGTTTGGAGTTTACAAAGTTCTCAAAATTTTGAGTAAAACTGAAAGAAAAGGAATTATCTGTCTTTTAGATCTAAAGTGCTTCTACTCATACTACATATGCATCTTAGACAATCACAACTGATGGGCTAAAGTTTTTAGTAATTTGTAATAAATCATTGTTCTTAGGCCATTGTTGAACAATTCAGAAAAATAAAACTTTTTTATGCCTTGTGGCCTGATTTTCCTCACTGACAAAGATAAATTAATTGTCTTAACAGAAAATATTAAGCAGAAAAACGGACAATATAATTCAGGATGACATGCAAAACAAATTCCTCAAATCTATCCATTTCACAGTCTTCAGCTTTGAAGAGGCTGTGGCTGAACCAGTCTTGCTCACCCTCCACCAGCCACCCTTTTTATGAGGTCTGCTCTGTTCCCTCTCTTTCCATTGAGTCTCTGATCACCCACAGGACCCTGTTTGTCCCCCTGTCCTGGGCACTGCTGAGGCCACACCTCGAGTGCTGTGTCCAGCTCTGGGCCCTGAGTGCAAGAAAGACACTGAGGGGCTGCAGTGAGTGCAGAGAAGGGCAATGGAGCTGGGGCAGGGTCTGGAGCACCAGTGCTGTGAGGAGCAGCTGAGGGTGTTTATCCTGGAGAAAAGGAGGCTCAGGGGTGACCTTATCACTCTCCACAGCTGCCTGGAAGGAGATTGTGGCCAGGTGGAGGTTGGCCTCTTCTTCCAGGAAACAAGTGACAGGATGAGAGGAAATGGCCTCAAGCTGTGCCAAGGGAGGTTCAGATTGGACATTAGGAAGAATTTCTTCATGGGAACGATTGTCAAACAGACTGCCTGGTGAAGTGGTAGAGTCACCATGCCTGGAAATGTTCAGAAAGTTAGGGACATGGTTTCAGGATTAATATGGTGGTGCTTTGTTATTGGTTGGCCTTGATGATCTTAAAGGTCTCTTCCAACCTTGAGGAGTCTACAGTGTACAGGCAGATCTAGCTAGCCTCTCCTTCTTAAAGGTAGAAAATTTCTCAAGTACACACACCAAAAATATGCTTTAGATCACAGGAACAAAATTGAATGTTACACTTTATGTTTCACAGAGGAGTGATTTTGAAGGACTTCCAAGGTAGCAGTGTTTTTTGTCATTTGGGGTGTTTTTTGAACTTATGACTGAAATGTCTAGACCTGGTTTCTACACTTCCCCATGACATAAAGTTATCTCATCAAAATGCTGTACAAACACAGGGCTCTCTTTCATCTGCAGAGAGGAGTCTGGGCTGCTGACTACTGTCTGCAGCTTCTAAATCTCTACTTGCATTGAGCTCCGTGATTTTTTGCTGGTGAGCACTGCACTTGACAGAACTACATAGAGGAAATATATCCGTGAACCTGTCTTTGAACTGAGTGTCTTCCTGCAGTTTACAACGAGCCATCAGTTCTCAAATTCTGGCCCAAGCAGCAGCAGTGCTTTGAGAAATGGTGTGAGCTTTGGGGCAGAGTCAGTGCAGGGGGCATCCAACAGTGATCTAAATTCTGATGGGGATGCAGTAAAAGGTACAAGAGGCTCACTGTGTCTCTTAAAGGTAGTGGTTCCCTAACGACTAATAACCACTAGTGGTTCCCTATATGGTAGCACAACACCAACCTGGTTTGCAAAGGGGGAAAAAAAAAAGCTTTATACTTTGAACAACAGAAGGTATCAGTCAACAAAATAACTGCTTTTACCTTCTTGTAAATTTTGTCCCTGTTTTGGAGTTAGTAATATTATTGCAACTTTTTCTTAATGAGTAGTACCATCTCCTGGAGTCTTAGGAAGAGCTCTCTGAGCATGTGAAATATTTGGAGCATTTGTTCCCATGAAGAGCATGCTGTTAATTTACTTTTCTGTTGTGAAGCGTTTTCAGATATTAGCCTGGCAAATTCTGCAATTATCTTTTCAATAAAAATTTTTTGAAAAACAGTAATTTACCACACTGAAAAGCAGGGCTGCTGAGTCTGACATGAGCGCAGTTTAGCTGCTTGAGCATGGTTTACTGATTGTCTGCAGTGGTGCAGAACCTGTTTTGAGCTCAGAGATCTCTCTGGGAGCCCATATCAAGAAACAGTTTATGCCCAATGCAATGGCTAGCCCTAACAAGGATTTGCTATACAGAGACAGCAGTCTTGACACACAGCCTGGGGTTGGGAGGATGGGATGCTGTAAACTGAGATTGACAATGTAACATGCGCTTGTGTAAGTGGTAAGGAATATATACGTTCACCCCTAGAAAATAGCCATGGACACTTTGAAAAGGCAATGTAAGTTCATAAAGATAAGTGGGAGAGGGGTTGTGCTGAGGTATGGAGTTCTGACATCTGCTCAGAGTTTTTCCTGTGCTTGGTTACTTATGATCCTCCACTGAAATTTGTTAGGAGTGTGCATAGTGGGGCTCTGAAAGGAGAGATGAGCAATCCTATTGTCCTGACAGATGTATTTGGTGAATGAGTCTTCAACAAAGTACTTCCACAGTTATTGTCCAGCAGCACACTTGCTCTGTATGTTCTCTGCACCTGTTCTAACTCCTTAGACAGCAGATATAGCATTGTCTTGTCTTGCAAATGCCCAAGTTCCCAGCATAAGGCAGTAGGAATCTGGACAGCAGTAAAGCAGAGTGCATTCTGTAGACCATTGCCTGAGAAGTGCAAAGGGATTGCTCCTGTACAGAAAAATCCCAAACACCCTGAGGAATCTTCTCCAGCAACATTCAAAGACTTGGTCTAAAAGCTTGTGTGCAATTATATACACCAGCAGTAGCCACCTGGCCATTATTTATTTTTGTTTCATATGTGTGAGGAAAAGCGCAATACCTTTTGGATATTGTGGTTTACACCAGCATTATTCATGTCTTTTCCCAGGCCTCTATAAGCTGGGAAAGTCACCTTGTGTTCAACCAATACTGGGTGTAGCCCTCTTTGGCTATTGTCAAGGAGCCAGCATTTCATCTCTCGGCAGGCACATTGCAGTCACATAATGGAGGCAGGAACTCAGCTGAAGTAAAGCTATGCTGAGAGCTTGTCAGAAATGTAAATGATATTGCACCTATTGTCAGCAACGTATCCTCCATTGTTCTCACAGTTGTTTCCCAGCTGAAAAAATGCTGGGAAGCCTGCGTGATGAAAGCAGAGCCTGTTTACTGTAACGTGCTCAGTCATGAACAGCTAACTGATCTTATGCAGCAAGCAGCATACTCCTGCGGAAGGGAAAACTGGGGACTGAAACTCAGTGTTCACAGTGCTGCAAAGCAGAATTTCCTCTGGCTGTGTCAGTATCACAGGGAAGGCTGAAAATGAAGTTTACCTTAATCGGTGGGGAAGGGGGAGAGGGGCAGGGAAGGTGGTTCCTGCTGACCTGTGCTGGAAGTAAAGCTAGAAGGATCTCACAGGGTTTTTTCCCAGGAGAGAAAGGATTGCTCTGCAGGGGAAAGAGAAAGAACAGGAATTTGGAATAAAGCCAAGCAAAGAAAAACTCTAACACCAGGAAATTCACAAGGATTCCTGTACACAGTTCGTTTAGCTGTCCTTAAATAATAGAAACCTGAGAAATTCTGGTTTTTAGAAAGAGAAAATAAACAAACAGCAGGTCAGCAGAAGAGTTACAAAGAAGGACAATGTGAAATAATTTTCCAGTTCCTCTTCTTCCTCATAATCACACAATATAAAAACAATGCCACAGTTTTTTATTCTTTTCCCCCAGTTTCTTTCATGCATTCTCTGTACTGACAGGTATTTCAGTATATCTCAGAAAATTTAGTTCTAGCTATCTCATTAGGACAACAGCACGGCAAAGTCAGATGCAGATAATGACACCATGTATTTACATCACAGAAATACTGCTCATCACTTTTTAGAGGAGTTTCCCATGAAGTAATGGCATGAGTCAGCATGGAGACTGTACAGCACAGACACAATGAAACAGGTAATTTGAACAGAGATAAGTATGATTTGTTTTGTGCCTGTTGTGCTCTGCACCAAGACAAAGGCCTGTTGTGCCTTTGACCAGTGCTCTGATCATTCCAAGGCTTTATGTTTTTCCCAAGCAGTCAATGCTTGCAAGAATGGTAAAACTGTAGGGGCACATTTCTGTATCTGCACATCCCTAGAAGAAACTTCAAGGAATAAGCTATGAAAATCAGTTACTTGTTGGTACCTGCCAGACACAGGGCACAATGTCAAGTTTGGTCTGTTGCCAACTTTTAGCAACATTGGTAGATGTGACATATTTGTTCCTGGTTTGGTAGAAGCTGACCAGTACATATGAAAATGTTTTGTTGCAAGAAGAATTCTTTTTTACTGATCAGAAATACATTCTTAATCTAGTAATAAAAACATATAAATATACAAGTATACTCCAGGTATCAGTTAGATCGTCTTCTCTTTCCATATAACTGCCTTTCACCTTGCTGGATGTAAAAGGAACCATTCTCCTCTGAGAACCCCTCCATTTTGGTCTCCTTGGAGGCAGGGGAGCAAAATGGAAGTTTTTCATTCACATCAGCTTGTTATTGATCTCCTTGAGCCCTCACCTTCCCCTTCATATAGCACCACAATGCAATAGAGCAACAATTTTTTTCATGGTAGAACTTCCATTACCTTTGTTATGAGCCTGAATAGCAAAGACACCACACATACATGTACTTTATTTATTCACATAAACCTTGATAGGGATTACTCTGTGATATCATGACATTAATTTTTTTCCTGGTGCAGAGCACATTTGTCTATTCATTTCTAAAACTCTGCTCTGTCACTTGTGTTCTAGAATTAGTCACTGTCTGCATTTTGCATTTTAAACCTCTCATCAGAGAACAGCTTAGCAATACCTGTTGCAGATATCTTTCTACCTACATCTCACCTGCCTTTAATCCACTGAGTGGGTGTTTGTCTTTGATTGTAAGAAAGTTCTCAGATGCATCACCTGTCATTTCCAAATACCTGGAAGGTAACTTCTAGTTTGACCATTTTACTTATCCTGTCCAAATTTAAGGTGAGGTAAAAAGTGTTCCCTATGACAAGAGGATTTTTGGGTCATTTATTGACCAGGTAATATTGCATAAGGAATTTTATGAGTGGATTTTCTTTTAGTTTGTCTGGATGAAATTGCCAGATTGGAAAACTATAAACTCAAGAAAATGACAGAGTTTATTTCAATGTTTGAGCTAAGAAAACAATCTCCAATCTCTTGAGGAACTGTTAATAAGTCAAATTGCTTAAGACGTTGTTAAACCTGACTTTTTCCATTATAAAAAATAAATAAATTGGTTATTGAACATTATTTTGTGAATAGAAATTTTGTTATATAAAGGATGGAAGAAAGGAGGGAAATGACTACACAGAAGCACAGTAGTGTGTGAGTACACAGTAGCACTAAACACTTTTGGTTAAATGTGTCTAGGTTTGGATTCACATCCCTGAACACATAGCCCTCTTAATTCTAGTCAAAAGGATCCTGTCTATCTAAACAGAAAGGAAATGAATACCATTAATTGAACACATACGGAGTTTTGTTACATGAACTAGTGTAGAAAGAAAAGAAAAAAAAAGGCTATTGAATTAATATAGAATGATTGTAAGTATTACACAAACAACAAACATCACTACTGTGTTCTCCCATCAAATTTAACCCACCCCCCATGACCACGAGTACTGTGGAACTGTAGTTTAGGTTGTACTGAGACCTCCTGTTCAGCTCTCAGCTGCCTTTTTGCAGCATTGTAGAGCTTTCTTTATGCCACCAAGAGCTTGAATTGTGTCAAACCAAATGTGACAGAAAAACTACACTGGGTCAGTTGCAACTGCCAACAGGTAGGTTCATCATTCAAATACTTAACATCCTTGTATTTAAAAACAAACAAACAGTTTACAAGGAGAAGGAGGGGAGAGTGCATTAAAAATGTACTAACTGTGAACATGCCATTCAGCCTCCTGTTAAAGTCTGCGTGTTGGGATTTGTTCATCTCCAGTTGCTGTGTGATGTTTTCTTCAGACTGGCAGGTGAGGTTTTTTTCATGCTTTTGGGTCTGGATCCCATGCAGGAGCATGATTATGTCAAAAAATCAGATTGGTAAAGCAAAAATCTTCTTGAACCTGAAAAATCAGAGACATGGGTATCTGATTGCAGCTTGAGGCACATGAGTCATTGGGGGCTCTTTGAACCCAGACACAACATGGGATATGTAAGGAATTGCACAAATTCATTAATTTTTTACTTTTGTACTGAATCCACTGACGCTGGAATAATTTATTAGCCAGAATCAAGGTTAACCCCCTCATTTTGTAGTGATCAGTCCTGTGCTGTGCATAGTGAGGTGAAACTTCCTCCTCCCCTAATGGCACCTGTGCCTCCTCTCTCTTGGCCCTATGGAATGCATCCCTTTGCAGCTTCCCTGCCCTTGCTGCTGTTCAGAGGGAGCACGCCCTCTCCTTCCCTCTTCCACAAACAGCCTCCCCTTTTTCTCTCACAGCAGGACCAGGGCCTACGCTGCCATTTAAAAGGAGAGCCAGCTAAGGGTGGTGTGCCAGAGTGCATCTTGAACTGGGTACCTACCAGTGTTCAGGAGCCAGGCAGCTCAAGGGGCAGCAGGCAGAGGAGCAGTGCCCTTGGCTGCACCAGGGGGAGTGGGACACCTGCAAGGGGTCCCAGAGTCAGCTGTGCTGAGCAGATGGCAGCGTTCCATCCCTGCAGAGGCACTGGAGGGTGAGAGCAGCCACGCAGAAAATTATGCAAAGATCTAGAGCAGTGCTCTTGCAAAAAAACTTGTAGGCAAGGTGTTGTGATTTGCACTGGCCCTGCGCAGCACCTTAGGATCTGCCTCAAATTTTCCCTTGAAAGTAATCACTCTAAGGAATTCTTCAGTAGCACTTACCTTATTATCAAAAGGACAGAGCAAACCTCAAATGAATGTCATCCCGTTTCCCTGTTTCTATACCTGTGATACAAAAAATGTCAAAAGCTGGTCCACAGACTGCTTTTCAAAAATATAAATAAAACACCACACTCAGGCTTCAGGTTTTAATTTATTGCACTTTTTTATTGCTTTAATTTTATTTGTTGCTTGTATATAAAGAAGGGAGAGAAAGCAAAAACTGAATGTGATAATCGAGTATGTCTATACACCTTTTCATTTTTTCTCACACAAGCTATGACATGAATAAAATAAGGTCAAGTAAAGTCAATAAAATTCAACCAACATAGACAACTTTTTTTTATACCCATGGATTTTTCTCCTCAGAAAAATAAACATTCTTTAAATCATTGCAAGGCGTGGATAAGGATATTTCCTCTGGGGTCCTGCTAGAAACTATTTAAAAGTTCAAGGGAAGAAGTTTCTACAGCTTTCCTGGTTAGACAGTCCTGAAACTCATTAGTGCTCATTGAGTCTTTCCTGCTCTTTAGGTCCACCCTTCCTTTATTTTCTTACAGTGAGTTACTAATTTGTAACAGTAGAATATAACAGGAACCAGTCATATTTGCAGCAAATCAAAACCCAATATAATATTGCAAACTCCTACTAATATTTTCTGCTATAACATCCAATAGCTCTTGCTGACTAAATTACATTTTCATCCTGCTCCATATGGCAGCCCTTTCTTAGGGAAATGAAGTTGCTTTGCTTGGCTTGAAATATGAGTAAAACCTAATAGAAACCTTTCCCTGAACCTTTTTTCTCTGTCTAAGCCTACTTGTGTTTGTAGTAATTCTGTATAAAGGTCACTTCCAATTTTCTTCACCCTGAAGGCTTCCCTGTAAAACCTCAGAAGATGTCCTGACAAGCTCTGCCTGACATCTTCGCCTCCAGTTTCACAATGATGATGACACCACCATGCTTGCCTCCCTGGGAACCTGGCAAAAGAACCTGACTGTGCACAAAGTGAGTCTTCACTCATGAAAACATACAGAGACCTTGTACAAAGAAGCGTTTTGCACTTATCTTCAGGTAATATTTTAAAGAACAGGAAAAGGATGAGAAGACAGGAGAAGTTTAATACCTTGTAGTTTATAATAATGATTTCCATAGGATGTGGAGCATAGCAAATCCCAAGTTTCTGAAGATCTTATGGACTGTTTAATCAGACATGCATGTGTACCATCACCTGTTAACTGCACGGAGGTTGGAGACCCAGTTAGTGCAGGCATAGAGAGTTTGTGAGCTCTGGTACTGTAAAGTGCCATCCCACACTAACCTCAGTGACAAGGGTCACAAAATGCTGGCACTGCTGTCTGGAATGAAAGTCATCTGACTTGCGTGGAAATGCACTGACCTGTTTCCCAAGCCAGAATGGCCTGTAGCTGGGTTCCTCTGCAGAGTGCACAAACCAGTTCGTGCTGTGCAAACCATTCCTTGGGAGCAGACAGGCCCTCGCCAGCTGACCCCTGGTCCTGAGCCTGTGTCCCTGCCACCACTCCTGCTCACCACCATCCAGCCTCTGGCACCGAAATACATGTCCCACTGTTTTTTCTTCATATTCCTTTAACTATTTTTTTCAACAGAGCACCTCATTAAGTCAGATTAATGAAAGGAAACAGTATGCCAGTTGGACAGTTTTTAGCACACACTGAATGCTGTCTTGAACGGTTCCCATATTAATGTATAGTGTCTTTGTCCTCAGGGCGTTTGCTACTATCAGATGTTTCACCCTCTTCCTGCTGCATGGAGCTCAAAATTGCAACATATGCTGCAAAACACATACCTTTGTTTCTTAACTCCTGCACCCACATTTTTGCCTGATACTTATCAGCATAGCTAAAATCAGTCTAGGGCAGATATTCAGCTCTTCTGAAGATACTCTGCCACGCACCTGGGTCTGTCTGCTTGATTGCTTCTGAAGCTCTTGCAACAGGATAGATTTCCTTGCAACCCTTCCTTCATCTCCACAAGTATGCAAAGCAGTGCTTATGTCTTCAGAGTCAGGGATTTAGCAGCTGGGGCAAAATCTGCCTAACAACAAAGTGAAGTGGATTTTGTGCTCTGAAAGTATTTGAGCAGCAGGCAGTGAGACGTCTGAGTTGGTGTGCACACGTGGTCTGGGACCCACAGGAGGGTCACTGCCACAGGAGGGTCATGGCCACAGAAGGCTGCTGCCTCCCAGGGTGTCCAGGAAAACTGGGTGGGACATCAGGAGCAGCAGACTTTACTGCCAGATCCATCCACCTGTATGCAAACCCCTCATCCAGCAGAAGACTGGAGGGAGGAGCATGGGGCAGGCTGGTTGTGAGCCTCAGGAGTCTCCCACCGGCGCACCAGGATCTGGCAGCATGAGTGATGGCCCAAAAAATCTTCTTAATTGGCTCTTTTTAAAAACCAACTCTCTGCAAAAATTCCAGCACTGAGAAAGGAAAATGTGTGCAGGTCTGTGGTTGAGTTAGGGTCAATGGGTTGCTTCAAACATGTCTTGTGACTGAGGGCAATCTCATTTCAGCACTTTTATTTTTTAAACCTTGGATGACCACTGAATTTTTGTATTTTCTCGTATTTTATCTTTAAGAACCAGCCATTTTCAAAGATATGGTTTCTTCTGCTCTGTAAGTGGTTAGTAGCTATTTCAATTGAGGAGGAAAAAAAGTCCTTCGAGAAAAGCAATGGTAAATAATTTTTTATGTCTTTTTTTTTTTAGTAGGTATCTAAAGGCAAGTCCTAACTGTGGTCCCCTTAATATCTGGAAAAGTAATTGCTTCTTAATCCAGGTACTTGCAAATAGCAAACAATATTTCTGCTATTTATTTTTTCCCTTTTGAAAGGTATTGACAGCTTTCTGTTGCTAAATAAGAGGTGTTTCAGTTCAGCAGTCTGAAAGTGGAGCATTGTACTAATCTGTACTTGCAATAAAACAGAACAGTGCAAACCAGATTTTAGCAACTCTTATAATAGCTGTGAGAATTGCATTTTGCAAAACAGTGATTTTGTTGGTACAGTAACACTTCATCATGTTTTGAACAAAGTCTCTAGGGTAATACGAGGACAGATAAAATAACACTTTATCTCTGCATAGAGGGCCCACAGAACATCTGTACAACTGAAGCTCCCTATGACTCCAGGAAGTTAAAACCAAGTTTCTCTCCTGAAAGGAATCCTGGAGTAAAATATTATTTTGTGAATTTTATTGTAAATGCATAGGTAGCTAAAGATGCTACTTTTTTTCCTGGAGTCAATATTTTTACAATGATCTTTCATTTGAAGTAATGGGAATACTGGAAAATCACTGCTACACAGTCTAGGCAGAATTATGATAAATTTTTCTGAACTATGTTCACACCTCCTTCACATTAATTTTCAAGAAAAGTGAGGACCCCTGAGTATTGCATAAGCCTTCGTTGAAGTAGTAAAAAGTAATTCCAAGTCTGAGAGGGCCTACTTATGAGGGCTTACTCATGACTGGTGGTAGGCAGTTCCTGCCAAGGCAGATGCAGCTGAGCCTCCTCCTCCCTGGGGTGCAGGTGACTGGGGCAATGGAAGGCAATGCCCTCTGAGCACATTTAGGGGTGATAGCCAGCTGGGAAGTGCTGGGGGAAACTGGAGAGCTGGGCTGTGCAGGGGTGACTGGATAGAGAGGAATGTTTTTTTATATTGTTGTGCTTTCTGTATTTATTAAACAGATAAACACACCTCCTACCTGGTGTATTTTTTCGCGTACCTCTCTGACTGGGAAATGTAACCTAAAAACATGATTTAAGAGATTAGTGGCCAGACCAACAGTATACAGCTCTCAAGTTCCAGTTACTGATTGAAAGATGACATAATACAGTTAGAAATGTTTTAGTTATGTGTTTGGATAACAAGGAGGAATATATCCTCTTAGAAGATATTTAGGGAGAGAAACTGTTCATTGTGAATTATTTGCTTGACTCTATATAAAATTTTATACCCATGTGGAATTTAGGATCATAGGGAACAAGGAAACTAATACTTTAATCTACAGTCAATTTCTGTTACTGGCAAAAGCCTGTGTGACTGAAAGTACCTTGGCACAAGGATGGCACTTTAAGAAAAATTGGCTATATCAGAGTAACAAACTCTCTCTTGTCCACCATTGTTGCACTGTATAATTCCGCTAATTCCTGTGACATAGCATGAATGAAATGTCCAGTACTCAATTACTTTGACTAACATAAGACCCATACTATGCACTAGAGAATAAAGAAATCCAGAATAGAAATATCCAACTTTTCAACTTCCATTCTTCTGTGTGTAATTGACTATAGCTGTAACAGAGAAATATTTCTTACCTTCCTCAGACTATTTTAATGAAACACTCATTAAATTGGTGTGACTATGTACATGTATACTCTTTTTTATTATAAAACAGATTAATGTGGATTTCAGTGCCAAACCAATAATTCTGTTCTAGAACAGTAATACTGGCCCAGAGTGAATATTTGGTTAACTAAAAGGTTAACCTTTTAAAAGGTTAAAGATTTTATTTTCAGAGTCAAGATGTTTGGAATGTGATACTGGAATCTGACAGGAGATGAAACAAGCTGTGGTCCTTGTAGAAGGTGTCACGTTTTTCTGTGCATCGCCTAGGGTGGTGGGTTACACTGATTTTGGTTGAAGAGTTCTCGAGACCTACTGGATACTCTGAGCACCACTCTTTGTGCGATTTAAATTTCTGCCCGTGTTGGGATGAAATATGCTGTGCTAGCAGAATTATCTTCAGTGAGCAGTTATTTTCCAAGTGAATGTGTATGGTTTATAGTTGTAAATTGCAGTGCTCTTTCTTATCAATCATCAAGTTTTGGTAAATAGCATGACTTTCCAAACAGAGAGTCAGGGCCAGAGATGTGTGGCTTGGGGTTTCTTTTCCTTCTGGAGACCTGTTCAGGCAGCTGACTGACTTTCTGTATTGCTGGGATGTCTACCTGGACCTGAAGGTAGAACATCCACCTGCACCTGCTGACAGAGCAATTCCCAAGCAGGTCTGCTATGCTTAGCCACACTCTGTTGGTGAGTTTGTCAGTCATGATTATGCTTATGTATATATGTTGCTTCTAAGCAATTTGGCCATTAAGAAAATTACTAGCAAGCTCACGGTAATTTATGTAGTTGCGTAATATTTCTCATCTACATAATGTAATTCACCTTTTTTTATTATATAATATTACCATTTCCAATGAGGGAAATTATGTTATATCAGCTGAAGTTGGCAGTGTAGAGCTACTGATCATTATTGACAGCATTTAGAAGAAATCCATAAATTTTTGCCTTTTTTTTCAAAGAAATATTTCTTTAACCACTTCTAGCCAAAAGTAGATGACAATGAGTGTTTCTGCTTCCCAATCACTTCTCGCTCTGATGTTCACAAAGGCTTCACCCTGCCCAGGAAGATGATTCTCCAAGTTCTTTTTTATGTGAGGAGCAAATTGTTTAGCAAAAAATTTCTGCTGTCTGCCCTCATGGGTGAGGAGGAAATGCCTTCTTTTTTTTTCCTGTTAAACTGATCTTATCTTGAATTTTGGAGATGAACTTGTGTTTCTGCTGATTTTCCACTAGAGACCTCCATCAGCCCAAATAACCAGTTGTTTTGTAGTTATGATTACTGGGCGTTGCTTGAACAGCTGAGGAGGACATGGCCTTGCCAGTTGGCCTCAGGGAAAAGGTGGAGTCCCAGGTCAAAGGAAAATGTTTCTGTGAACATTTTTTTTCTCAGAGAAATTGAGGTTTATCCAAGCAGGTGTGTTGTGAGAATCCGAAGAGAAAGGAATTTTTATGCCTTGAAGCAATTACACAGAGATGGCAAGAATGATATAACCTAAAGTATATCTACTGTTTTCATAATGTGCTCTTGGAGAACTTGAAAGAAAGCTTCCCCCTGAAAAAACAGCCTGTGTACATCCAGCCATCTCATACTGATGAGTTTAAGTGCAAACATATTCAATTCCTGTAAACTGAAGGATCTGGAAATAAGATTCCCAGTTTACAATAATCAGGCAGTAACAGGGGGAGGCTGGCTTCCAGCAGCTGAGGCCAGAGCAGGAGAAGCCTGGACTTCTTGGATTGTTTTGCTGGCCTTCTTGTTTGACTTCAGAGCCAAAGTCACTACTTCCTCTGATGAATAAAACCAGCCAAACTTGCAAGAGCTGTTATGGCTCAGTAAGATTTCTGGTTCAGGTTTTTGCAAGTGATCTATCCCTTGAGTTTAAGCTCTTGGTTTCTTGGGCACACACTTGAACAGTTAGAATAGCTTTGTGCCTTTATTTTGGCGTGAATCTCATCCGCCCTATTATCAACACCAACACTTCCTGTGATTGAAATTACTTTTGTGACATTCTCAACAACATTAGCACTACCTTTAAATGCGTGATAATGAAACAAAACAGCAGTTATCTTTTACGATCCTTAATTCTCTTGAGTGAGAGTAGCTAGGAAGCCAAAAGTATCTAAAATATATTAAAATAACCCTATAAAGTTGTTAATGCTTCACTTCTAAAGTAATTTAAGTCTCAGCTCCTATCCTTGCAACTGTAGTTTCTGCTTGCTTGAAACCATTACATAGTTATTCTCCTAGGAGGTTAAAATGGAGTTAAATCAACAAACTATAGCTGAATTCATTGATTTTGTTCTCTGTGTTTCTGGACAATACATACTCCTCTTGCTCCAGGTAGACCTTGTTGCAAAACGAATATTTAGGCTATTTTATATTGAATTCTGTTTCATATAGCTTTTTCTGATGATGTGCAGCACTGTTCTGGGAAACAAACCCCCAAAACTCTATTTGCCTATTTTTAACTGCTGTAGTACAGTGTTAATTACCTTCATTATGCTGAGTAGAGGATACGGATGAAGAGGGTGTTTGTATCTATATTTTAAGAGTGTCATGTTNNNAACTGTTCTTTCTGGTACTGTCTCCCTGCTGACAGTCAGATATGTGTTTCAGTGCAGAAAAGGCATGATTTCAGTGAAATGTTGGAACAGACACTTCTTCAACTTCATAAGCTCGTAATACTGTCTTCTATTAGGCAGCTGTCTATATCATCTATATTCTTTAAAAATATTTCATGGTTTATCAATCAGTAATTATTTTATTAATGTGCTAGTGAACTCATCAGGTAAAGATCACTCTTAGAAAGAGATGAATTTTAAAAAATATTTTTTTGCCTATGGCAACAAGCAAAGTTATGACAACATGTTTGAAAGCACAGCACTGATTTTCAGGGAATGCTCTTTCAAGCAATTTTAAACATCTGGAGCATGATGACATTCTTTAGCCAGATGTACTAGGCTTCTACCTAAGTGAAAAAGCACTGGTAAAAACCCTGGAAAAATATATTTCTTATTTCATAAAGTTCTAGAATGTTATATGATTTATTCTCAGAAATGTCCACAGTCTCGATTGTGAGTGATAGCAAATGTGAGAAGTCAGGTTGTTTTGGTTGAAATCCAATTTTTTTGCCATGTTTTGTTTAAAAGGAGGGTGGTCTCTGGACCTCTACAATGTTTTCTGAGGGAATGAGTATACATATTTCCATGCAGTTTGTTAACATTGATTGCTCTCAAACTGGATTTCAAAAGAAGTCTTGCTTAAAAGACATATAGGAGCCTAAGGAAATAGTTTGGCGGGCTCCTTGTCAAGAATATTTTGCCTCTCCTTGGCAGGAACTAAAACTTCTCTTGAGGCCATTTTAAAGAGGGTGTTTAAACACAGGGAATCCAGAAAATCTGTGCCTTTCAATTAATAAGCAGGTACTTCCCATATTGAGAACAGAGATGCATGATCTAGCCCTGCCTTGCTACCACTTCTCCTTGAGTCCTTGAGAGCTGTATAAAGACCCTGATGCTCACATTGTCTTTCAAGAATGTCTGCAAAGGACAGAACAGGCATCAGTTTGCTTAACGCTGATTTTTGTGGGAGCTGGAGGTAATAATTGTGTGCCAGGAGAGCTTTATCACCTCTGTGAGGCTGTTGATTACAAAAAGTGCAACATTTCTCTGCTTTGGGACTGAGTGCTGGCTTTGGGAGAGACTTTGTACTTTGAGTACTTACTGAACTAAGTATATATGAATATAATATGTGTCGAACTGGCTGAGATACATGTCTTCTGAAAGAAACACTACTAACAGGAAGACAAAGGAATCTCTCACACCTGAAGTTCTTTCTTCCTCTTCCTTTTATGATACTTTGTGTGGAAGTCTCAGAAATTTCGTAACTAGTGTGGTGCAATTGCATAAGGCAGGTGCCAGTACCATGGCCTGTTGGGCTTGCTAGATTAAGCAGCACACTTCATATTGCTTGAAATTTCTCTCTCTTATGTGCTCATAGTAGTGACAGAAAACACTAACTTCAAGTTATTTTGAAATCTGCAGCTGAGCTTGTGCTCAGTGATACAGCCTGTGATAATAATAGGAAAAGGGATGTTTACTGTAGACTATCAACCCCATTCATCTTGGCCCAGGAGCTGCACAGGGTGCCAGCACTGCCACCAGTTCACACAGCAGAGCGGGAAGCCCTGCCCGCCCAGCCAGGTGGGCAGGCAGCCAGGAAGGTGGCCTTTGTCTTGGGGAGAGAGGTTGAGCTGGAAAAATCACTTCAGCAGGCTGCATGTAAAATAGATGTTGTTTTTCTTAGAACTGGTGAATGCACTTAGGTAACCAAGTAATTTCAAAAGCATATGTAAAGCTCGAAGGAGCAGTGGAAGTGTTAGAAGAGGGTGTACTGTATGAGACTAATCCTGCAAAATGTGGCCATGTTTTCTCATACACCCATTCCTAATGGGCATGAAAGTGAAAGAAAACCAGGGCCAGTGCAGTGTTTTTTGTTAACGTCTGGCACAGCAGCACTGTCATTTTAACATGTGAGGTATCAATGGGCAGCTATGCAGTATCAGCCCCCAAATGTGCCTTTCAAACATTTTCTTTGGGTCTGGTGTTTACTACAGCTGGGGCCCTAGGCTGCTTCTGGAACTCCCGACTGAATGTACCAGTGAATTATGAGCTTTGTGAGAGTTTTGGGAACAACATCCTCTCTAGCATGATCCCTGGTCTGGTACCAAGTATGAGCATTGTGTTAGGGCTAAAGGTTAAAATTTTTTCATATAGAGCTGGAGATTGCAGAACATTACTAACACCTTCCTTTCTCCTGGCTGCCAATTAGAGTTCTCAGATGAGTCACTGAGCAGGTGAGGAGAGCAGTCCCACCGCCTACCCCTTGGGTGTTCAGCTGGGTCCTTGTGCCTTAAGGCTGCAGGCAATGAGCAGCAAGAGCAACCCTCTGCTGGAGGGCCAGCTTGGGGGAAAATGAATTGAGCATCTCACCTGAAGGAGATGCATTCTGGGGACTGATTAATTGTACTTCTGGGGAAATTACTTTTCTAAGCTATACTATTAGCAGGTGGTTTAACCACCTCTAATTTCCCTGTTTTTTTCAGACAAGAAAACAGTTAAATTATTGATTTGACCTCTCCAAAGACCTCATGTGGGGGAGACACTTTTGTTGTACTGCATTTTGTTTTGATGTACTGCTGTTGACTGTTGTACAGTCATGGGGTAGACTGCATGTTGTACTGTTATGCATTCCTGCCTCTCTTCAAAAAACCCACTCATGCCTGCTGGTATTCTGCTCTGTGAAAAAAATAATTTCAAATGCCTTGAGTTTTTAAAATCAGGTCTCTCTAATCCTCCCTGTGAAAATTCTTAAACTGTTCTCTTTCCCTTTAGATATCTTTTTATATTTACTTGAATATGACTTGTTTTTCAGTCATTGCATGTTTGTGGTGATGTTGTTACTTGATGGCATATGAAAGCCATGTGGTTTACAATTCTGTGTAACTACAGGAATATTTTCTGAAAGTCATGTTCTTAGGTAACCCCGAACTACCACAATATCTCACTCCTAATAAACCTTACATTTATTCCAAACGTGACACCTAAATTTCTTTGTAATGCATAAGTTTCTACACTGAGCCATGAATTCTATTCAGTAATAAATGTTTTCTAACACGAAAATTGGATCACTTCTTTGCACAGGTCTTAATGGAAGGCAATACAATATTTTAAATGAAAATGCAAATGGTCAGAACAAGAAATATGGGTTCTTTTATCACAGCTTAAGGCTATATTATTAAAAATGATTACATTCCATTAATCTTTCTATGTTTTTCAACATGCTTTTAGAGAATAGGTTTCAGTAATATGGGCTTTTTTTAAGCTTTGAAGAAAGATAGTTTATATAATAGTATGGCCATGCATTACTTTCAAAAAGAGATGTGGCTGTTGATTGAACCTGTTAGATTTATTCTTGTCCATGTGTTTAACTTTATATTTTGAGTAATTTCTCAAAAGGTGAATTCAAAAGGGTATTTTTCTATCCAGAAGCAAAATGTAATATTTGAAGAAGAAATTGCATGTTCTGGAAGTGTTAAGTCCTTTAAGTGCTTCAGCAGCACAAGCAGGAAAAACTTTAAAAGATGGAGCAGTCATGTCTAGGTAGTTTTTCTTCAAGAGATAAAGTCCATCTCTATTTTCAGCAGATTTTTTATGTGCTGTGAAATGATGGGTTTTAAGCACTTTCTGTCACAGTTTACCATTGTTACAAAAGTTTCTAATACTAGCTTTTTCCTGCACTGTGGTATTTTTCCATTCAGGCTAAAACTCTGAGAAATAATTTTGTAGAAGTTCTATTACCAAAAAATACCACTTTTGTATGCAGGAATTTCTGAAAGAAACACACTGCCTGTTTATGCATTTGCTGCTGGGAAAGATCCCAAAATTGTCACCCTGGACAATTGGACGAGTGAGAAATCAGAAAGTAAACATTTTTGCTTAACTGCTCCATTTGACTACTTATTTTTGTCAGAATAAATGAATAAGTAGAATGAAATGCGAAATGTTACTTTCTAACTCATTTATTTAGCATTTTAATTGTACAAGTTAAAAGAACTAGTCTAGATCTACTCAGAAATATTGAGTTATTTCCCATATTCCTACAAAACAAATATTCAAAAATATTGTGATTTTTCTGCTCTCAGTCCAAACTCAGTATTATGGGTTTTTTCCCTCCATTTTCCCCTATATCAACACCTGAAGATTTTCTTACAACTCAGAAACTAATTTTTGGTTAATTAAAAATTTTTCTCTTCTCATGAGGAAATTTGCTGAAGTTGTTCCAAAAAACACATCTGAAAGTAACCATTTTTGTCCATAACAGCACACTTAGGGTCAGTGATATCATTACCAGTTATGTCTTAATTGAGGCTTGTATCTGAGTATCTGACAATTTATCTGAAAATAACCTGGTATGGATTTTGTGCATTTGTCTTACTCCAATGCTGCCTCTGTATGTCTGGAGTTTTTCAGAGTGTAACAGATTACTCCCTGGGAAAAGCTCCTTGCTGTTGCTCTCTAGAGTGAAGAACATATTTTCTTATTTTGCAGCTAACTATTTTTCTTATTTTGCAGCTAACTATCTGCAGGAACTTGGTGTGAGTAGGATTTTGGAAAACAAAGTACATTATAAAATCAAGGATTCTTGGTTTTAATCCTTTTCTTTCATAAAAAATCTACCACGGAGCACAAAAGAACACTTTTAGAAACGTTGAAGCAACCATAAGAGATACTAATCAATTTTGCTTTATCTCTTTGTCTCCATCACGGCTGACACTTGAGATATCTATGGCTCAAGAAATTTCTTTTATAAATGTTTAAGAATAAAAATCCAAGACTCATCAAGTTGAATGGGAATTTGCTCATTCACTTCACTTAGGTATTTCCAGTGGTTTATAAATCTCCAGAGATGTATTCAGAGAGAAAACCCTTGTCAGTCTAAGTGAGTTCATGTGAGTTCAGCCATGAAAGTGTCTCTTTTCCAAGTCCCATGCCTTCATGAAGTATGCATAGATGCTGGCTTTGGGACTGGGGACTCCTCCCATCCTCCTGAGCACTGTGCAAGGCAGAGCTTCCTGCCCCTAGAGCAGGCCTGATGGCACTCACGTGTCTGAGACTGCAGGTGTGTCAGCACATTGCTCACCTCTGTGTATCCATCTCAACCAGAAAATAGGGGTGGCTCAGGACTGCAGGACCCAGGCAACTACATCCACAGAGGTTTTGGAATTTCCTTTTGCTTGTACAACCTGTGTGAATGATGAAAATTAAGGAATTTTGGTATATTCAGATGGTATACATATGTTACTACAGGCATGTGCACAGCAGAATAGAGCAGGAGAAACAGCACAGTCTACAGACTACATAATTCTGCAGATGTGGGGTGACCAATAATAGTTCTGTAGCATTGACTTGAGCAGACAACCCTTCCAGAGCCGGTGGGATGCCTGAGTGTTAGCTAAGAGCCTTAGAATATAAATAAGCAAAGTCACAGAAAACACAGAAGTGCGTTGCTAGTTTTGTTGCCCAATTGTTCAGCATTGGTCTCTAATGTGTTTTTGAACCTGGAACACCAGCTGTCAAGGTATTGATGGAGGTATTGATAAAACAAAACCCACCATGGTTAGTAATTTGGGTCTTATGCTATGCTGTGCGTAAGAGCTGGATTTTAGGCTTTGTTATCCTCAGAGCATCTAGGATACCACAGATATTGATGGCGTACACGTGTTTGAAGGCCTCTTGGAAGAGCTTGCCAAAATGTTTTCCTGGGTGATCAAAGTCACAAAGGTAGATTGATGGATATGGGGCAACACCTCACAGGGTCTTGTTGGAATAAGTCATTCCTCTGCCAGGACAAGATGGAATTTTATTCTTGCCTGATAACTTGACTGCTGAAGTTTATACCTGTCTTTTGTCATTTAGAGACTGTCCTCTCTTTCTGCTGCTTCTGAAGCCAAAGCCAGTCAGGCAGACTCACTCACAGCCACAGCAGTGGGGCTGATGACAGGGTATGTCCTGCAGATTAAAGGCTGAGGAGATACTTCTGCCATCCTGTGCAACAAGACCTTGACCATACCTCATTTTCACAAATGGATATCATCCCTAAACCTATCTGGCTGATATTTAATGGAGGGCAGGGAAATTAATGATCTGTATGTGTTTTTATATTTTTATGTATATATATACATATGTATATATATATATACACATATATATACATGCATATATATATATATACACCCATTTTTTATATCTATTGCAATTCCTATGATGTTTGTCTGCCAGTGCTCATGGTGAGCTGTGGATTGGGAGAAATATTATAATGTGATGCCTCAGCTTGCTATAGGTCTTGGAACTGCCTGTTGCTAATGTTGCCTGACGTATTTTGTTCCTCATGAGTTGTACAGATTGTGCTGCATAAAGTTTTGATGTTCTGAATTAAGCATTGATTTATACATAGCTCTATCTCCTTCTTAGCTTGAGATGGTAGATGGTTGATGATTTCTGTTATAAATATTTCAATAAAATCTTTCTGTGTGTTGGCATTTCCCCTTCATTGCAGCTGTCATAAGATTTTTATCCAGCACAGAACACTATAAAATTGCAAATCTCTACAACGTAAAACTTAACATGCTCAGGATCAGAGCTGCCAAGTGCTAACAATAAGTGGGAGTTTTGGTCACTTTTATAATTCAGACATTATGGGAACAAATACCAGCATGCACATGAAAACTAGCTGGGTTAGTAAAAGGGTTTTTGGATGTTAGCTGCAATTTGAAGGACAGGAGAAGGTATAAGGTAGTACCAGTGGCAGAGACTTGCAGCTTGTGTTGTCCTTCCTGATAATTTTCCTGCCTCTGCCTGTGCAGGCAGCAGAATATGCAAGGGGAAGAATTTGCCCGGACCCTTCGAGCTCCAGAGCTTTTTGCAGCCCATCAGTTCCATGTATTTCTCTGTCTGCAGGTTGTTCTCACTTTCAGTGCAAATGGAAAAGAAGGAATGTGGATATCCTGTACCTTTGACTAAATATTTAGAGAGAGAATTGTGAGATAAAAGCATGTACAATCTTACCCTGAACACTGTGCAGTGCTGTGACTGTAATAGAAAACTAGAGCCAACCATGTGGAAAATATGGAATAAATATAGAACAGCTGCAAGGCAGGAAAGTGTACTGCCTTGAGAGGAGATACAGGACAGAAAGAAATGCATGTTTAATCTAAGTAGGAGTTACTGATGACATCAGATGAATATTTCATGATCTTGATAATCATAAGGCTGTTATTTGGCTAATTCATGAATAGTTCTAAAAGGCACTCATAAAAAACTCAGTTGAAATATTTTAACATCAGAAAATTTCTACATATTTCTTTGCTTCTACTCTTACAAAGCTTTTTGGCAATTTCTATCTAGCTGTGGAAGATCTTTTCCACATTGTCACATTCTTTACAATAAAAATTAGAATCTATATTTTTTCCTGTCATTTAAAAAAAAAAGTCTTAGTTTTATAGCAATATATTTGAAGCAAGAGACAAGTTTCCTTTCCTGCAAGAGAAATTTGAATCTTGGAAAAGAATACATGCAGGTTTTATTTTGCTCCAATTACTTTTTTTCTCCCCATCAGTTTAAATATTTGTGAAAAAATAAGTTTTATAGACCTTGTCACATCACAACAGCCTTTTTCAGCATGCTTTCTGCTTCAGTGCCTGAATGGGCATACCTCATTGTTAAGGGAGTTCTTAAAGCCTCCTCCCTTGGCATTTCTTACTGAGTGTGAATGCACTGCTCTGGCAGAAAGCCACAGAGAGGTATTTTGCATTGGGAAAAAGAAGATGGAGATGAACTATTCCCCTCGGTCTCCTCCACCCCTGCAATCCCAATGCTTATTCATTATCAGAGGAACTCTGTTGAATACAAGTCTACACATGCCTGTCCTTCCAGTGTTCATGAAGGTGTTACAATGGAGATTCATATGAAAAATTAAACTCCTGATTTCCTCAAACCATGAGTGACCACGGGTATTTTTTTCTACCCAGAATTCTGGTGCAGTACTAGAAATATGACATATACTATTGATTTCAGTAAGTGTGGATGGGTACTATAATATAAAAAGTCTTGGGTCAGTATTTAACCAACAATTGCCTTGAGAAGCTGATTTCAGTGAGGCTATATTTAGATGCTTCTTTACAAAGGAGATTAGGAATATCTAATCACATGTTGATGTGTGGAGGTATAAGTAGCATAAAGTTAGTTTAAGCTGTCTGGAAGACAGAAAATAATAAGAAAATAAGAACAAAAAGTATATTGCAGGCAGTAGAAGGAAGAGGCCTGAAAGAAAATATAAGAAGATGTCATAAGCTTCTTTAAAGGAATACTGAAAAACAGGCTTTTGGGAGAAATAGTATATGAAATGTCTGGCAATGCTGCAGTGAAATTAATCTCTTTTTTCTGTGGTTTAACAGCTATAGAGGAGAGGAGAGCAAAATTTGACCACTGTTCTTAAAGAGGCTTTTCTCCCCTCTGGTCTTGAGAGGCTGAGAAGAAGGATGGTGCCAACAGATGGGGCAGTGAGAGACCCTGCTTGTACCAGCAGCACCCAGTATCCTCACCCATTTTGGTGATTCCCAGCAGTGCCTGGCTTATGCAGTTGTGTCCAGGTCTGTGGATGAGTGGCTGTGCAGCCTTACTCCAGAAGAAGGGACCTGGAGGGAGCTGCTGCCTGAAGAATTGCTGAAAATCCCTCACAACTTCTCCTCCAGCTCCCAGTCTGTCAGATGATCAGATGTGATTTGGCAGCAGAAGAGTCAATGGGACATTTTAGGAAGAAAAGGATCTTTCAGGTTCAGAGAAGTTAATCTGTCTGAAGGGTGACCCATAGCAGTACTAAAAGCAAGGAGTCTGCACATGGGATGTGTTTCTTGGGCTACAGCTTGTAACATAATACAAGATTATATCTAACTAAAATGAAAACCCTTCTATACCATTATTTTTTATCATCTGGAGAAGGTCTTCAAAGTAGAGTAATTTTTTACAGTTTTCTTGCTACTTCATAGTGCAGTCTCCCTAGAGATTTTGTCCTGCAATATGGGCTCAGAGTGATTTTTATCACGCAGCAGCAATCGAGCACTTTCAAAAAGCCATGTAGGAAAGTATGAAATTCTGAAACCCTCTCAATTTCAACTTGCTAAGTAATTCCATAAATACGGAGAAACTGAGCTAATTTGGGTACGTTCAATATACTCAATGTAATACAATGCATGTTGGATCTTTGCTGATGGTGTAGGACTGATTATTTAGAAGGAAATTTCTAAATAGATGTGTGTTTTTACCTTCACCACTTTGGTACAGAAAGAGTGTGCGATGCTCATACCAACAGTTTGTTGGGGAGCCTCTTGATGAACTCAGCAAGACCCATGTTTGAAATATGTTTGAAGGAAGCAGACTTTCATAACCACATTCAGCCCTTGTTTTTACTTTTGCAAGCCTTCTGAAGTTTTTACAGAGTATATGAGTATGAAACATAAATGAGACTTCAGTTTGATAAAGTAATGAGCAAACTTCAAAATCTGAGAAGTTTGGTTCAGACAAGTGTTGAAAATCCAAAGGTTTGCTTAGATCTTCTCTGAGCTGGCCTGGAGTTGAATGGGAAATGTCCAACAGCCTACTTTCTTTTCCTCCTGAGATTTTATACATACTCTCTTCTCTTTATACTTCTCTCTGCTCAGGGAACAGAAAGTGCTGAAATACTCAGGAAGAAAAAATGAACTTCAAAGTACTGAAGTTGACTCTTTTAAATCTCAGAAAAGCTTGTTGGCTTTCAAGTGGTCATTTGAGTCTGTGTATCTGACCCCAATAAATATGCTGCACAGCTGCCTTTGTGTTATTTTTGGAAGACCTCTTTTCAAGATGAAGACATCTGAGAGGAGAAATGATAACTTTTATGGATGCTAAGTAGGGTTTAGTTTGCTAATATTTTCTGATATTCGTTGCCTTTTAGTGGTATTACTACAGCAGAGAGTAATGGCTCTGACAGGCAGCTCAGTGCTTGCTGAGGCATCCACAGCCTGGGATCTCCACCCAGCCCTAAGTTATAATGTAGGTCTGAGTGCTCACAACCTTCATCCCAGCTGATCTCAAACTAGTGTTGGAATCGCCTTGGTAGCAGACTTACCTTGTTGTCTTATTGCCTTGTCCGTTCTCACAGCTCCTGGCTCACCTTTCAAACAACCAGCAACATTTGTGGACCTTTGTGGGAACATTGACCTTAGCTGCTAACCTTGCTGCTGTGTTTTCTTGAGTATGGAAAACTAAGTTTAAGCACCATCAAATTCATCAAACATTGCCAAGGTTTCATTCAGCTTTTCAAGGAAAAGCTTTATCTTTTAGCTAACCTGTCTCAGTGTCGCTAATCTCCCTTACATATGGATATTTTTATTTTAAATCTGTTTTCCTTCCTTCCTTCCTTCCTTCCTTCCTTCCTTCCTTCCTTCCTTCCTTC
>JAODKT010001744.1:17542957-17561248 GCA_027576195.1 Cossypha heuglini
CCACTCTCCATGATATTCGAAAAGTTATGGCAGGGAATTGGAGTCCTAGGAGACTGGAAAAGCAGAAACATTGTACCCACATTTTAAAAGAGTAAAAAGTGTGGAAGGCAGGGAGATGATTTGGGACACCAACACAGCTTCACCAAGGGTAAGCCTTACCTGACAAACCCAGTGGCCTTCTATAACGGAGTGACACCTTCAGTGGATAACAGAAAGGCTGTGGATGTCCTGGACTTCTGTAATACCTTTGATATTGTCCTCCAAATCATCCTACTCTCTAAATTGGGAAAAGAGAGGTTTGATGGGAGGACTGTTGGATAAGAAATTGGCTGGATGACCACATCCAGAGGGTCGTGGTCAGGGACTCAGAGTCCCAATGCACATCAATGACAAGTGGTGCCCTCAGGGTTCTGTACTGGGACCAGAGTTATTTAATATCTTCATCAGTGACATAGACAAAGGGATTGAGTGCACCCTCAGCAGATTTGCAGATGATCCCCAGCTGAGAGGGGTTGACACACCTGAAGGATGGGATGTCTCCCAGAGGGACCTGGAAAAGCTGGAGAAGTGAGTAATGGAATTTTATGAAGTTTAACAAGATCAATTACAACGTGCAATTCAGGTTGGGGCATCAACAGATCAAGAGTGGCCCTGTTGAGAAGGATTTGAGAGTTCTGGGGGCTGAAAAACCCACCATGACTAGCTGTGTGCTGGGTGCACCCAGAGCAGAGTGGGCAGCAGGGCCAGGGAGGGGATTCTGCCCTTTTGCTCTGCTCTGCTCTGCTCTGCTCTGCTCTGCTGAGACCCCACCTGCAGTGCTGCACCCAGCTCTGGGGTCACAGCACAGGAAGGATGTGGACCTGCTGGAGCAAATCCAGAGGACACCACCAAAATGATTGGAGGGATGAAGCACCTTCCCTGTGAGGAAAGGCTGAGAATTTCGGAGTTGTTCAGCCTGGAAAAGACAAGTCTTCGGAGAGACCTAATTGAGGCCTTTGAGTACCTGAAGGGAGCCTACAAGAAAGATGGACAGGGACTTTATAAGATCATGTAGTTACTGAACAAGGGGAAGTGGCTTCAAACTTAATAGGTCAACAAGGACAGTTTCTCTTTAATGTCGTTTCCCTTCATCCTTCCATGGCTCTTGATGACTTGAGGCCATGCAATACACTAAACTGGCATTCCTGGAAGGAATATAGAGGTCTTCAGAGTTTGCAAGTTGCCATCAGTTATTGATGTAGTCCATCTTCTCTCCCTTTTTAGGAAAATAATTTGTAATAATTCACTCTAAATTTGTCCTATAAGCACTTTAATCTAATGGCTGTTGTGGATCATGGAATATAAATCTAGTATGCACATGTATAAACCAAAAATTATTCCATGAAAGGAAGCTGAAGTCTAGTGAGAGTTTGGGTGACATATTTTAAAATAGGACAATAAAATTCAGCCTCTTTCTTAAAGAAAAAAACCAAACTAGATGTTCTTCCATTTTAAATATTTCATATTCATCTGCATTTATTTTCCCTTCATCACTGAAATTCCTCCAGCACCTTTGGTCCTATGTGGCTTTTTTCCTCCATGATTACCTGCCCTCTATACTCTCCTCAAGTAGTCTCAGCAATGAAATTTTTAAAAGTGCTATTTTCCTATTTTAGTCAGTACCTGATATTTGGAAATTGTGTGCAGTAGATCAGGAATGTGTCTGACTTGGAAACCTGAATGCAAGTCCCAGTGTATGTACATATTCACAGCCAGGATTCTGGCCTGTAGGACATCTCTGTTTCAACAGCTTCTCTTATCCATATTCCACTGAATTTTAAAATAGACATAGAAGTAGTTGGGTAAGTATAATAGGTTAGCTTTCTGTCCTTGTTAACAGATTTTTTTTTTTCTTTTCTTCTGAGCATGTATATTCTGTTGGAAGTAAAATGAATTTGAATGATCATTGAATCAACTCAATTGGCCATAGCAGGATAGAAGACTGATCCAGCTGTTAAGGCGCTCCCCTCTACTCTGTGTGACTGATATAAATTCAACCTAGCTCCAATTTCTTCCTTGCTTCATTCTACCTAATTCTATCTGAAGCAGAACAAAACAGGGTATTTCCTGTAAGTAACGTTGCCTTTATCTGTAAAGTATGTTAGATGCAAATGAAGCTGTACAATATTTATATCCATCACACAGCTTCTGTCAATTTATCTTCAGAAAACCTAAAAAGAGCAGCGTGAAGGATTCACGGGGTATGACAATGTACAAGAAAGATAAAGGCTTTCCTGAAGCAGCAGGGTTAACTAGCTCTTGCAGGGATTAGTTTTCCAAGAGTTCATTATTTTGGTATCTCTTTCTCACAGTTCTTATTGAAAATTAAATTAACATTATTCATGAAAAGTACCTCATTTTTTGGCTTTTTTGCTTGCTTTAGTACCTGCAACCATATGGACAACAATGAATAAACCTTCTATGTTTAGTTACTCTCTCAAAAAGTCAAAAGAGGTTTCAGAGGTAGCATTTGATTTCTGGGGAGAATAAGAAAATTATGAAAGAATTTTAGCTTTGCAATTTATTCTTTTTGAGTTCTTTATGACTGTTTTTTCCCCAGACTAAACTTAACCATTGTGGTTTTCATCAGTGGTAAACAATAGACAAGCACTTTTTGGACTGTGTCATAGATTTTGATTTTACTGAGATTTAATTAATTTTTTTTCTGGGGTTTTGTTTTAACCAATTACGATTTTGTTCAATTCCGCCTAGGAAATGTCTCTTTGCTTTGTCTTTTAATACATTACCATGCAAAGAGTTCCAGTGTTCATTAGAAACGGATTCTGAGCAGACTGGAAATAAAAGAGCAATGGAAACGAGGTAGAAGCAGGATGTAATTATGGGCCATGGATTTCCATGAGTGAGTGTGAGGATGAAGGGATATGGTTTTCCTAATCCATAACATGAGTTCCCTGCTACTCCTCCTTTAGGCCATTTATTTTTCTCAGGGATTTGGAGGAGCTGCAGACCTTGACTTCACAGTTCTGCGTAACTCAACATAATCAAAACAGTTGGAGTAGAGACCCTTGTAATCAGCATGAAAATTAGGTAAGTGAGAGGGAAAAGGACTGAAGAATATACAGATCAACGAAATTCAAGGTTGATGCTTGGACATTTTCTCTTCACTCGCTTTTCTGTGCAAAAGACAATTACTAACAAAAGGATATGTTTCTTCAGACCTTGTACAAGAGATGTCAGATCTGAAGAATACTGGATTTTTTTTCCTTCAAATGTATTTAATGGACTGGTTTAAATTGCAAGAAAAAACCTAGGAGTGAAGTTATAATTTTTTTAATAGTTAAAATCAGATTTCATTTTATTTGTCATAGAAAAGAGGGGAAATGAAGTTGCAATGTGAGCCGAAGCAGCTAAATTCTCTGAGCATAATGACTAGCAAGCAAAGGAGAAAGAGAAGGGACACTAGAGTACATTGCCTGCAGGTGACTTTGGCAAGTAGAAGAAATACTCTGTTAGGGGGCCACAAACAAACATAGGCAAGTAACATAGCTTGAGGTCAGCCTCCAGCATTTTGACAGGTGCTCAAAAAAATGTAGGTGAGTTCAAACAAAAAATCTGAATTAGAACTTCAAAGTGTAAATATTGGTGTCCAGCATTTCACCTATGCTAAATAAAACATGACAAATTTAATGAAACTTCAAACACAATACAACCTTTCATTAAGGCTGTTGAAACTTACGTTAGCTTTTGGAAGAAAGTTAAAATTATATGTTTGTTATTAATGAACTGGGTGATTACCAGTAGTAGAATTTGTTTGATTTGTTTCAGAATATCACCAACATTTCATGATTTTAACTACATAAATTATGTCACAATTATACAATAATGTTCTTGATTTCATAGTTCAATCATCAGTGACCACTTTTGTCAGTACCCCATGGTGACTTAACAATTTTCTATCAGCCTGTACTTCATGATGCAGAGAACAGCTGCCTTTCCAGATCAATTCTCAACTTTTATAAAATTAAATATCTGATTTAGAATTTATTTGTACAACATTCCTCAGTACTATGACAGTTCAGGGACAAAGACAAACTACAGATCTGCCTTCAATAAAGAATCAAAATTGCATGTCACCTTCCTTGTACACTACTAGCCCAAAAATAAATTTATTAATGGCAAACATAGGAAGAATCTGATTTTTACTGTACTAACTGGTTATTTTCTCAACTTTACTCAGCTGTGACTGGATAATTTTGTGCACATGTGCAGCAGATCCTCTTTGGAGAGGTTTTGTGCTTGCTAGGCAGGAGATTGGTCTAAAGATTGACCTGTTTATCTGCATTCCCATGACTCTGAGGATATAAAAGATCTTTAAAATGTTACCTGTCCCTGCATGGAAACAGCATCAAAATTGCTCCTGGCTTGTGGGCACCACAGGGGAGAAGAAGCTCTGCAGAGTGACAGAACAGCTTCTGGATGGCTTTTCTGACACACAGAAGCATCCTCACAGTGTTTCAGTGCCACAGCCCACTCTCCTTTCAGGGCAAGAAAAAACATTGAACAAAAGAGGAGAAAGTGTGAAAAACCAGAATTAATGCATTATTATACTTCTGTCTCTGTGGAGGAGAAGATAATAAACCTTTATTTTGTCCCATTTCTATTTGGCATTCAAAACCAAGTCCTCTGTTCTCACACAACAACAGCAGCTGCGTCTTGTTCTCTCAATGAGAGATCAAAAGACAGGTAGACCTGCCAGTGAATAAAATAGATTTCAATTTTAATCCCATTAAATGTTACTCAATTCAATAAAATAAGAAGAGATTATTTTGGAATCTCTGATAGTGTTGTGGGAATTTAGGATAGCACGTGCTTCTGGTCACTGAATGTACGAGCTGGCTTAGAAAATTTTGTAATTATTTCAAGACTTAAATTTTTTTATTGAATAATTTATGTAAAAATGAATAAGAAATTTTTATGCATGTAATTAGTTCTGAAAACCTGAACCTTTCTTGGAGATCAGGACTTTGTTTTCTGTTCACCGAATTGATTAAAAGAGAATATATGCTAAAACCCCAATTCTAAGTAATTCTAAAACTACATTCTATTGAAAATAGTCTCTTAAACTCTTCACTTAAACCATTAGGTTTTGCAATGTTTCTGCCAGTAAAGTGGCTCAGTAGTGTATCTATAGAAAGCAGATATTACTGGATTATTTTATTTGTTTTTATTTTAATTTTATTATTTATCCATAAGCATTTTGAATCAGGCACCTAGTGTTGATTGCATTGCAACTTTTCTTACAGAAAAAAATAAGATGGTATGACAGGGTGTGAAAGTTATGTGAAGAATTTCTCACATTGCAGTGCTTCAAGGAATTAATAATGTGTTTGAGAATTTTTACTAATGAGTCTACATTCTGTCAATTAATGTTGAAATGATTTGAAATGACTGGCCCAGCTACTGTGCAGGAACTTGCTCTGCCATTGCTTGATATGCTACTTGGCACAGTTTGAGCACATACTGTGGCATGTATTTTTTATTACTTAAGAATCTGAGAAGTGTCTAAAAATAATGGAGTATATTTATTCCTATGTTTTCAAGTGTTTGACAGCTTTCCAAAGCCTTATGTTCAGCAAGAAATCTGTAAAGCCCTATTTATAGGTCTTATTATCATTCTGTTTAGAGTTTCCTTTAAAATATAGATCAGATTTTTATAGCTGGGAGGTTCCATTAAATGGTTTGATTTCCTGTCCATGATTTTTTTGAGGAAATTATTGCTCCTTGATCACAAAGCATGTTTTAGAAAAATCTACTAAATTTATGTATGTGATCAGATTAATTGCTGATGTTTTATGAAGCTGCAGTCCTGTACAATTTAAGAGGTCGTTTAAGCCTAGCAAAACTGAAGTTATGTAGGAAGCAAAATAATGCAAATAAATAAATTTTCTTTGTTATTAATATAACTTCAATTTTTAATATTTTATACTTTTTTAATAGAAATTAACCTGGTTCCTCTACTTTTCAACTTTCAGTAACCTCAAGAGGCTTTGAAGAACTTTTTGTCAAATTTAGGGTATATCAAAAACTTGATTCTTCTCTCAGAGCAGAAAGCATACACTTTTCTACATTAAGCTCTCATAATGGCTCTACTACTTAGAGAAAATAGCACATTTAAAATCTTACATGCTGAGATTCCAACTAAAACCCATACTTTTTCTGTTCTTTAAGTAGGATCGTCCTTGAAACTCATGCTGCAGATCAAAGACTGCAATAACACCTTTCAACAGAAACATTTAGCTGAAAATATTCTGAGTAGCTCTTCATAGTATGTCTATGAAAATAGCACACAACTACTAGAAATCCATTTAATTAAATTAATAAAGATAGTATGCCAAACCTGTAAGCAAAGTGAAATATGACACTGCTGGGAAATATTTTTTGAACCATTGAATAATGAAGAAATTCCCTTCTAACTGTTTTGGATATAATTTATATCACTTTAATGACACTGGGCAGATTCACTTCATTTTTTTAGGCGATGTGATCCATGATATGTCTGCTGGTTACTTCCTTGTTCTTTAAGAGCTGCAGCTTGCAGTGCAGACAGCAAAGTGTATTTTGAGAGATGATGTTCCTTAAGTGCTAAAACCTAAAGTTCAAGTTACATAAAAAAATGAAAGCTGCAAGTTTGTCGCCAAAAAGGAACTTCGATGCTCTGCAAATCATAAAGAAAAGCACAAAACTGAAATGCACCAAAAATACTCTAAGGTCAATCTCCTTGCCCCAGCTCCTCCAGCTATCAAAGTGTCATCCATCACTGAGGAGCTTTATCTTGCTCTCAGAAGTCTATGTCCAAGAGGCCCTCCAAAAAGCTTCTAAATAAACTCTCTTTTACAGAGCTTTTGCAGGCTTGTATATCTTTTTGGAATGACACAGTGGGGAAGGTGATTTGATCCTGGTCCAGTTGCCAGGTTGTATAATTAAAGTGCAGAACTTACACTTGGACGTGTAGTAAATTGCAGAAGTCATGAGGAAGGCATGAGTCACATCATGGGTTACCCCACCACCAGGATTTTTTTTAAATGCTGGTTTTACTCAGCACAAATCAGCTTTCTTTCTGCAACCTTTTCCTTGAAAGGAAGGTGTGCACTTCAGCTACCCCTGCCAAGGCATCATGGAGCACATTCTCCTTCTTCCTCTGTGGGAAAAACACCACAAAACAAATACAAAAAACAAAAACCCAAACTAACAAAAAAACCCCCCAAACTTATTTGTTCCTAGTAAATTAAATTCTAATTAGCAATATGTTTTGAGCATTTGATGATGTTCAGAATACTCTATACATCATGAGATATTCGGAATCTTGCAGAACTACTTAGTTTAAGAAGAAAAAAACATCTTGGTATTTGACAAAAAGAGAAATAAGAAAAAATATGTGAAATGTCACACTGCCTAAAATAAAACAGAAATCTCAAAAAAAGGGCAAACTTGATAAAGATGGTGAGATTAACATACTTTTTTTTTCTAAATAATAAAAAAAAAGTTATGATTTTTCTTTACATTCGAAATCTTAGTTAGAAATTCAGCAGTGTCATTTTAGTCAAAAATTGCCAAGGTGATCTGCAGGATACAGAGGGATCATATATGAAAAATTTGAAAAACTGAAAATGAGGGGCTTCAGAATTCTTTTAAAATAAAATTTGACTCAGAATCACAGGGAATAGTTGTATGCAGCAACTTGTGATGTTTGCTAGTGAAATGAAAGGTGTGGAGTTCTGCTTGAGCTACCAGTGCAATTAAAAAGGCAGACAAAACATAACTATGCAATTATAAATGCTTTACTGGGCAGAGACACCAGAAGCACAAGCAACAGGGAAGGAAATAAAAAAATTACAGTGAAGACACTATAGATTAAGCCAGACACAAATCAAATGAAGGCTACGTTTTTTCTGTCTGGGTTGTAAACCTGACTAATCAATTAATAAAAAGTAATTAATAATTAATGGTAGGATTTGAACTGTCTCAGTTCATACCTAGGAGAAGAACCAGAAGGACTGCAATCATAGGTGGAAAATAGAATGTTTCCAGAGAATAAAATTCTGCCTTGGCAATGGCAAAGTCTAAGTTGGAGAAACTGAAAAAGAACAATTGTAGAAGCTAGGGAGTGAATAGCTGCTGCCATTTTACACCTGAATTTTGGTACCATTTGCTTGATTCCTGAATTTCTTTTAAGCTAAACACAGATTCCATTTCTAGCAAAGCCAGCTTAAAAAACTTATTTTGCTGAAATGTTCCCCTTAAAAGACAATGTAATCATTGCTCTAAACATAAAACAATCAGCAAAAAACATTACTCTAATATCTGCATTATCATGGCTATGGCTCCCCAAAACTTTCAGTGCAGAGATTGCTGAACATCTGATTCTTGTGCTGTCTCCTGTGGACTCAAGGGACAGCAGGGCCAAAACTGGTGACAGAGAAGGACAGTCCAACAGTCTCATTCTCTTTATGCTGTGGCAAATCAGTTTTTGGTGGGATTCATATTGTAGAAAATCTTAGAATAAGGAGAAGACAAAAAAAGATTGAGGAGAGAAAAGACCTTCAAAACACAGAGAAGCTGACGAAAGAGACTTTCAAGGTAGACAAAAGTCATAATGAATGTTAAGAAAAAGCACAATCACTAAGAAAGACCAGTTAGAAGATGATATCAAAAAAATGGAATTTTGTTTCATGTGTTTCCTTCTCTTACTGCTGAAATGGCAGGAGGAAAATAAACCAGTGATTTATTTTAAAAATAAATGCAGAAAGTGTGTAGATTGATAGGCTTAGAGATCTCTGGGAATAAAAAGGTAAAAAAGTAAAAGAAAGTGACAGCATGCGAAAAAATTACTTCTCTAGTTGCAAAATAGTTTGCTTGTATGCCCAATTGCTTGCTGGCATTCCAGGAGTGCTGGAGCCAAAAGAAACTTTTTCTTCACACAGAAAGTATTTTGCATTAATATTGTGTGTATTGAACACAAAGCTTTTTTGAAAAAAAGACCAAATATGTGAGAAGAAAGAACTAGACTAAAATGAATAAAAAGGGGACACTGAAAATCCAGATCTTTGCAGATCCATGCTGTGCATAAATATATACAACACTTAGACTAATATGGTAATGACCGTAGAAGAGCTGAGCATATAGGACCTATTTAAAACAAAAGTTGTTGACAAACAGACTGAATGAAAACAATTATAATGTTGTAGTGGAACAAAACAAACACTGCACTAGCAAATATTAGCATTACCAAAATATATAGCTGATTCTGTATCGTAAATTAATGGTACTACTGTTAAATCTAGACAGCTAAACACTGTTCTTCGTGTAAATACATAGTATAAAAATTATCCCAAACTAAATAACATTTTCTAAGTGAAAACTTTACTCACAAACATGGGAGAGTAGACAGAAACTAAAAATTGAACATCAGAAATCTTGCATTACTTTCATGCTATTCAATCTGTTGTAGCATCTTTATCTCAGAATTAAGGAAGGGGCTGTAAGGGACCTTTGGAGGTCACCTTTTACAGCCCCTTGCTTGAGGAAGACCACCTAGAGCAGATTGCCTGGGACCATATCCAGATGGCTTTTGAATGTCTCCAAGGATGGAGACTCCACAACTTCCCTGGGCAACTTGTGCCAGTTCTTGGTCACCCTCAAAGTAAAAAGTGCTTCCTGATGTTCAGAGGAAATGTCCTGTGCTTCAGTTCATGCTCACTGTCTCTTGTCTCATCACTGGATACAGCTCAAAAGACCCTGGTTCTGCCTTCTCTGCACTGGTCCCATTCTTGGTTTAGTCTTTGTTTCTAGGTTTGCGTAATAGTTTTCTAAAATTTGTATTAGTTCTTCTGTCTGTCTTTGTATCTCATTCACTTTGAATTTCCAGCATGTTTGCCCTGAAATTAGTCTTTGAAGAGCCAGTTTTTGCTACATACTTCTTGAATCATAATACAGTATGCATGCCTATGATACTCCTAAGTTAATATTTTCAAGAGTTTTTCAAAAGGATTTTTGGGATTGTACAATGTTGTAAATGTTCTGTGAGTGAATTTAGCTCTTGCTTAATTGTGACCACCTATTAGTGCTGGATCCTGAGCACAGTAAAACAGACACATCAAGAAAACAAAAGTTCTCTTCAAGGAAATTCTGCAGTTTTCTTTCTGTTGCATGATGATCAGAAGTGAATCATTGTGACTGGAGAGGAGGAGGAAAAAGGAGAGAAGCTGAAAGAAAACAGACTAATTCTGATTAGACTTCCAGTTGAAATAATAAAAAATCATTATGCTGACATCTTTGTTGTTTTTAGAAATAAACGTTGCAGTACTGAAGTCTATAATTAACATTGGTGTGGATTGCTTCAATGCAGTGTATTTAGCTGTGGTCTTAAATGGGAAAATAACCAAAATATACAGAACAGAGCCTAAAAGGAATAGATGTGCTATACCCACAGAGGCGCATGCTAGCATTTGGTATAGGCACTGTTTCTCTGATCTTCAGCATGGTACTTCCAAAACCATTCAAGCTACTGATCTCAGTTTATTAAAATAAGGAAATGGAAATGGTGACTAAGAGACCCTTTCATTTTTATTTAACTCTGTACCTATTGCAGTAGCTTCCTGCTCACAGGTTTTTCTTCAAGTAGATAAAAGGCTCATCCCCTTCCCTTTAAACTGTGATTTAGTACTTCAGTCTTTCCTGATGAATCATTCCTTCTAGACATTTTCCCATCAAATTCTTTCCATCTGTCTGTCAAATAATCAAGAGAAGATGCTTATTTTCAGGATTACATGTCATCATTAAGAAATCCAAAGTGCAGACAGTGAGAACAGAAATGGTATAGCTATAAAAACTTCCATTGAGTCTGGATAAGACTGAGTTCATTTCTCCCCCAGCGGCCCTCCCTAGTGCTGGGCTTTGTTTTGGTGGCCAGAAGGGTGTTGGTAACACACCCATGTTTTGGCAGGTGCTGAGCAGCCCTGGCACAGCAGCAGCACTGCCTGTCCAGTGTTTCCCCCCTCACCAGCAGGCTGGGGCTGGGCAAGATCTTGGGAAGGGACACAGCTGATCCAGACTGACCAAAGGAATGTAGCATACTGTGTCTGGTCAGAAATAAAAGCTCAAAGGAAGGAAGAGTGGAGAGAGAATTCCAAGCAGGGTCAACCCACCACAGTACCATCTTTCCTATTTTACAGCAGTAGATAGTAAATAACTGTTTTTTGAATAAGATATTGGCAAACTTCAACGCCTCTGAAATAACTCTGAAACACAAGAGTGCATTTAAAAGAAATAAGTGGTAGTACAGAGATTACCAAGGTTTGGTTATCTTAGACAGTCTGAAACCAGAGAAACACATTGTTCAAATTCTGAATTATCCGAAGGAAACAAGACTAGAGACACTAATGTGAGCATAATAACTATTGATCAATACATAAGTAATTGATGATGTAGAGAGAAAGTGCTTCTGGTCCCTTCTTCAACGAAACTCTGTGTCAAACCATAATATTTGAAAAGGCACCTAGTGCTGATTTTAAGGATGGTGGATTGACAGGTGTTATTTTATTTATTGATAACCCACATTTTAAAATAGGCATTAAACCCTGATGTGTCTACCACCACTAAATGCCAATAAATGTTTTCCTTCTAAAGAGTTAATTATTCTGATGATAAATACTACAGATTTTTGAAGATTTCATGTCAACATGTCCTTCCATTTGCTTTAGAAAGAATTATTTAATCTTTTCTTTAAATGCGTATCTCAACACTTGTTTGTAGCTCTTTTTTATTCAAGGAGTAAAGGAGAGAAACACGTATATTTTTGAAGGACTGAAAAGACTTGCTAGATAAAGGAGACAAAAGCCAGAGAAGAAATCTCTATCTTTCAAGTGATTCAGAAGGAAGAAGAGATAGCTAGATGTTAAAATAATAATTAAAGAGATAAATCCAACCTTGGGTAAGCAAAAGCAGGGTACTGTAGCAGTTGCCAGATGTTTTCACATCCATGTGAGCTGTATGCTAGAAAGAAAAAGCCCAGGCCGGCAGTTTGGACAAAAAACAGCCAAGAAAGATGATTCTATTGACAAGAATATGGGTAGGAAAAGGGTCATAAACCAGCCTGAAGGTAAAATCAGATGCACGCTTTTGTTGTAGCCATTAGAATAACTCCAGATGGGTGATATTTGCACCAATTTTTGGATCAGAAAGGCAGAAAGAATTAAATACTCAACTCCTTGAAAAGTAAGGCCCTCATTATCCGTGATCTTACAGAGCCTGGCAGCAACGGTTTAATGAGGCCTAACCAGGCATTTCCTTCTCCCTAACGCTTTTTTCTCAGGGAGCAAAAGTTCAAGAGTTGATTAGCTACATAAAGGATTAACTCTGCTCAGTAGAAGCCACTGCCCATCTGGTCTTGATCCCAAGGGAGAAAACAGGTGGCATTTGTGACACTGCAGAACAGTTACGCAAGTTTTGAGCTCAACATCCACTGCACGCACACTTTCCTTGTCTTTACACCCACCTTGAGCCAGAATTTGGGAACACTGCAGTAGTGGAGAACTAAGGAGGCTGTAAAGAGTATTTTCCTGGTTTATTTGGTTTCAGATGAGAAAAAATAAACCCACCAGTGCCAGTGATGGTTCAAAACAAGACAGGTACAGCCCAACTGTTGTTGCAAATCAAAACAGCCAGTTCTGAGTTCCTGTCAGGCACTTGTGCTGAGCTATTAGTTGCCTGTAAGTTCCCTGCCTGCACAGTAAAGCTAAATTTTACATTGTCAAAATGCATCTGTATTGCTGCCAAGGAAAAATAAACCAGAGAGTGAACTTCAAACCTGGCATGGGATGTGAGGTAATTTTACTGCTGTATTTGCCATTGGTTTCCATTGTGATGCCTGGAACTTCTTTCTTGAACTTTTCAGAAAACCTTACTGAACACATAAATTTAATCAGCTCACAGGAAGAATTCAATGAATATTAAAAATATTTGTCCATAGGCCTGTGTTCTCCAAATGGAATTGGAGGCATGTTCTGTGATCCTGAATGCTGTGCCCATGGTGCACCCTACTGCTTTACAGGGAAGTAAGTAGCTAAAGACTGAAAAAAAAAGGAAAGAGGGAAAAAAAAAAGCCGATGGAAAGAAACTCCCTTTGCAAATAATCAACAGCCCAAAGATTAGTACATCCATGTGACACAAGGAGGATTCAAACATATTTCCTACAGAGATCAACAAGTTCTTTTATGTTCTTTATGGGTCTTCTCTCCTCGAAATATACAAACATTATTTGGCTAGAAAAAAGATAGCTTTGGGTTTGCCAGGTGGTTTGTGACCTCCTCCAAGGAGAGTCTAAGGTTGGCTCACTGCTGAATAGCCAATAGATGAGCAGATGTACCACAGGAATGCAAACTTGAGTCTTCCACTCCTAAACAAGTTTACTGCCCTTCAAACCGCTTGGAGTGGAACATCTTTATATGCCTAAGAATTTAATCAGGTGGGATGTTAAACAACAGCTCATGCAGACTGACACTTGATTTATCACAGCAGACAACTGAGAGTAGTGTGTTAGTACCTGTCAGATCCCTAGACCCTGTGAACAAGCAAGTAAATATTTATTGTGCATGCACTGTCCAATTGCTTTGCCAGTGAAAGAAGCATTGCTTTACCAGGATACGCTGTGGATTAGTCATAGAATCCTAAAATATGCTGAGATGGAAGAAATCCATAGGGATCATTGAGTCCAACAGCTGGCCTTGTGCAGGACACCTCAAGAATCTCACCATGTACCTGAGAGCATTGTCCAAATGCTTCTTGAGCTCTGTGACACTTGGTACCCTGGCCACTTCCCTGGGGAACCTGATCCAGTGCTCAACCACCTCCTAAGTGAAAAACTGTTATCTGTTATTTAACATAAACCTCCAGTTGTCTGACAAAGAATGGACAATGCCCAAACCCTTAAGTATTCTCATTTTTTTTTATCCTTGCAGAACCAAAGAAGACATCTACATTATCTGGATCTTTACAAAAAAGAAGACACTAGGAAGATAAATTGGCATTACCAAAATACGTGTAATAATGGTTTTGGAACTGAATTAAAATTCTATATAAGCTGAAATTCATCCAGTACTTTCCTCAAAATAAAAATCAGGTTTGGAATAGGCAGAAAACATCAGATTGTGTTTCAAATTTGGATGTTGCCAACAATATATAAAATCAAACTTCACCTCAGGAACAGTACAAGCAAAAAGAGGGATTTTGAAATATAGAAATAAAGGAAACATATGGAAGTTAAATTTAAGGTACAGGAAGTATCTCCTCAAGTCTCTTTCCATTGTTGCCATAACAAACTGGAATATGAGGAAATGCACGTACTAAATAACAATCACAGCAATCTTAATTTGTAGCAGCTCAACACCAGCCTGCTCCAACTTTTCAGTGGAGGATAAAATAATTAGATATTTGCCACTCTAATCATTACATCTGATTAGTATTCATCTCTATCCAGCCCACAGGATATCTTAGAGTGCACACAGAAATGGGGACCAGAGCACTGAAAGAGTATCTCATATACCTCCGTTTCAGCTCTGAAGAGCCCTAATTTAGCGCCTAAAAGTCTACAAAGCAATTAAAAGCACTCTTTATGTAGGAATAATGCAGTGCCAAAACCTGCTGTACATTCAGAGAATATCTCTTTGCAGGTTCCTGAAGGCTGGGATTGGACAATGTGGAATTACTGGACCCACATATACCCAGTTTGTGTATTCCTCAGGTTTTAAGGTAGCAATTTTGCAGGATTTTGTGCAGTCACATGTAGTTAAAAACAAAGAGTAAGAGAGATGTGAAGATGAGAATTTTGTTACTTTACTCTAAAAGGCTTTTTTTTTTCTTTAATGGTAAATCTTGAGATGAGATTTCCTCTTCTCATTTCCTTCTACTTCCAGCACACCTGTGGTATTAACCACTCCCAACTTTCTTATTTCTCAGTCAGCATTTCCTTGTTTTTTGTACTGTCCCTGATACACAAAAGAATCTTCTTGAACAAAGAAGCCACAAAACAAAATGTTTGTTTTATGCTTCCTTCTTAAATACTCCTTTGCCAAAGTATACAGGTAGGATCTTGAAAATGTTCTGATGTCCTGAAGGCTGCCTTTTCCACAAACCAGCATTTTCTCAGCATCCCCTCCCTTGCCTGGACCTAGATGCTACCTCATATACTTCTCAAGTGGGTATCATGCATCCCTGTTGTGTGAACTGAACAGAGCCCTATACAGTCAATGCAAATCAATCAGGCTGCAAAAATAAACTTGGGAGCCAGGGATTTTAAACTGTAACTTTTGTGGACAATTTATCTTCTATGTATGTTATTATGTGGTATCTGTGCCTATTTGCCACCTTCCTTTAAGGCACTTCAGTGCCATTTTTTAAAATGAGTGGCTATGATCACTAATGAGGATTATTTTATAACTGTTGTAAATAAGCAAGTACATGCCTAAGCTATCTACACGGCATATGACAAAATTCTAAGGGATCAAGTAGCTTGTAATTCTGAAAAATCACTGTGGATTCTTGCTGGTGCCAAATCTGGGGCCTGTGCCAGTGCTGTAGCACCACTAGGCATGTCTTGAGCAGAAGCAGCACTGCCTGGACAGTCCAGTGTCCCCTGACTGGGAGCACGTACACAGCCCCACGTAGTCCTACTAGCACAGGGAAGGGTAGGATGTCCCTCTGATAAATTGTGTCCATCAAAGAGATTGTGAAGCTATATAATATCCCTTATCTAGCCAAGCACTAGCAGAGGAGGTGCAATCAAAGGAAATGGCTCATGGCTTGGATGTATCATTACATCCTGATGAGGAAGCTTGGAGCAAACCAGAAGGGCTCTTGATCTGCCGTGGGGGAGACCACACCACGGTCAGAGACCGGTCACCTTGGCTTCCTGAGGTGAGGATGGCTCCTCTCCAACCTGCCACTAATCATAGCTCCAACATGCAGAGGAAATGGGGGTCCACAGGGAGCTGCTCTGCTCTACTTAGGCCTTGTAAATAATCCTGCAGACATTTCATTTGTCTCATCTGCTCTAGGAAATGTGGCACGTAGCTATCTGAATACTATTGGTATCAGAAAAT
Organism: Cossypha heuglini; assembly: GCA_027576195.1. Taxonomy (NCBI): domain Eukaryota; kingdom Metazoa; phylum Chordata; class Aves; order Passeriformes; family Muscicapidae; genus Cossypha; species Cossypha heuglini. Next base: position 17,559,112 of record JAODKT010001744.1, read on the forward strand.
CAATGAAATGTCAACTGAACTCATTGCTGGGAGGTATTTTTATCAATTTAACTTCTCTTTAATTTCACAACCGAATACCACAAGAGGGAGGGCAGCAATAAAATGATTCTGCACTGATGTAAACAAACATAAATATTACTGGATAAAAATAACATGTTTTGAAATCACTTTTATATCTTTAATTGCTATCAATTTGTATGGCCAAAATTCTGTTCTGTTTGTGGCATAATTAACCCAAATAATGTCATACTGTGATACTACACCAGACTTTTCCTGTTTACAAAGCTGTGGCCATTACTTTCAATTTTAACATTACAACTAAGCTGGCTGTTAGAAATGAAATTTCAAAATTGCTAAAAATTGTGAAATGAATTTTGTAAGCTGGTCTTCTGGGAAAAGTCACTCTGCTGCAAATAATTTTGAATTTATTCCATTCATTTCCTTGCCTGACTTTTTATTATGTTTTTATTCAAATGTACTGTGTCTTGACTACTTATAGTGTCAGTTTCAGTCATAAAATTGCTTGAACCAAATACATAAAACTACCAACAATGTGCAAATCTGGTAAAACAAAACTCTTCTAATTAAAATTTTTCAACATAGAAAATGAATATATTCTTCAGCTATGGAAGGACCATATAAGTAAGAAGAGTTTGACTTCATTAAATCAGTAAACAAATTATACTATATTTGAAAATGAAAACTCCAGATGTGATGCTAAAAATCACTGATACCAAAACCAAATACAAATTTCAGACAGATTGAAACCTTCCTTTATTCTTACTGAAGATTTTATACAGACATGGTACACTATATAAAGGTGTACTATTATAAACAAAATTTTTGTTCTACATCTCCTAAATAAGTGCAGTTTAGATCTGCAGCTGCTATGACTTCACATGAAAGGACAGAAAAAACATCACAACAACCTTATCTGTGAGAATTCACAGAAGCTAAAGATACATTTTGATAGGTTATGAGACCTGGGCTACGTTGAAAGGCTGTGCTCAAGGATTCCAACTTTCCTGCACTCTAATTCACTTTATCCTATTTTTGAGACAAGTGCTTTTAAATGCTTCATCAGAGTCATGTGATTCTATTTTCCTGTAAGCTTCCTTTACTCACACATCCTCCAGGCTAATTGCATTTTATCTCTGACAAAAGATGCTGCACATCACATCCTTCCTACCTGGGGCTTTAGTCCAAGACCTTCCAAGGGCGAAACATTCTCAACTCTCACCCGGAGAGGACACAAAGCAACTCAGTGAGGCTGAAGGGAAAGAGGGTCCTGCTGCCAAGGGTCACAGGGCACTGCCTGTCAGGAAACAGACACTCTGCATGTGACATCCTGCAGGATTTACTTGGCAGGTGGGGAGGCTGAGAGCCCACACTGCCTCAGTGGAAGTGTAGGGAAAATTTCCTCATACAAATGTGCATCATGATAATCATGAGCACTTATTGTGCCCTAAGCTTACAGTTATATCAATCCTCTCCTAAAGCACCAAAGTATAAAGATGTGTTTTGAATTTAGCTAACTACCAAATTTGGTCTGGAGAGCATGTTGCAATTTCCCTCTGCTTTTCTTCCTTCAAATATTTAAAGTATTCTTTGCAGAAGAAGCAAAGTAGCAGTGAGTTTAATTTTTTATGCAGGTTGATTACAGAAGATGTGTACAAGTCAATACATGGACGAGTGGGATTGGAACATGAATGTTTCACTTATTTATGAGAACCTTTGCATGCTGTGTACATTACACATAGAAAATATCTACTGACTGAGACAAGGCAGGCTGAGATTTGTCATCCATGTCAAAGCAGGTTTTTGTCATCTATCTCCTTCATCTGCTCACGCCATGGGAAAGGATGTGGTGGTCTCCTGAGATGGCGAAGCTGTTGCTTGCTTCATAAGTAGAAGAATCACAGAATCATAAAGGCTGGTAAAGACCTTTAAAGTCATCAAATCCAACTGTCAACCCCACCGCCATGTTCACCATTAGACCATGTCCTCAGGAGCTATATCCACATGGTTTATGAACACTTCCAGAGATGATAACTCTGCATCTTCCTTGTGAAGTCTTTTCCAATGCCTTACAAAACTTTCTGTGATTCCCACCCTCCCTACCCCCCGTTATCTAATT
>JAODKT010001744.1:17561428-17580352 GCA_027576195.1 Cossypha heuglini
CAGGATAAACACCCCCAGCTCCCTCAGCTGCTCCTCACAGCACTGGTGCTCCAGAGCCTTCACCAGCTCTGTTGGCTTTCTCCAGACTTGCTCCAGCACCTCAGTGTCTTTCTTGGAGTGAGGGGCCCAAAAATGAACACAGGATTTGACGTGTAGCTAAGAAATTGAGCTAAATTAATTGCAGACAAATTCCGAAGCTACCCTTTTTTTGCTTCTTCCACTTTCTTCCACATTGGAAACAGATACCTATTTGATGAGACTTTTTCCAAGAAACACATTTTTGATAACTAGAACACGTGGAGAATTAATCCCTTCAACTCAACTGCTCCCAGCTATTAGCACCTGCCAATGGGGAGTCTAGATCAATTCCTGATGAAAAGTTATTCTCCTTGTGGCTCGCCAAGCTGTGGCTACTGCATGGCTAATGTGGCTCTAGGAGATGAAAATCTTTGTAAATAAGAACTTAATGAACTACACAGAAACACATTAAAAGACAGAAGGCAATGTTAAGAAAACATTAAATCATGAGATGCCATACACATAATGCTCAGCCCTCACATTGTAAATGTTGCATACACACATCATGAGATAAAACATAGTTCAGGATTCAGAGAAATACTGTACCTCCTTTGTAGATTCCCTCTGCTACCAAGATTTAAGGACTGCTTGCATGTGTTGTAGGGAGTTTTTGAAGACAGCTAGTATTTTTTTTGTTCAAACATCTCCTTGAAAGGCTGAGAGGTGGGACGGTTAAGAGTGGATGTTAGAAATAATCAAAAGCAAGCAGCACACTTGGATGCTCGACACACAGCCCATACCATTGTTACAATATGCTGCTGAGGCAAACACAGCAATAAACGTAGTCCTGAAAAGTAATAGAATATAATGTTTTCTCAGCAGCTCCAGTCACTTAAAAGAGGTAAAGTAGGCATTTTTTAGTAGTGAACAGTTTCACTTCATCCTTAACTAATAGAAATTGGGATAAATCTATTGACTTCAAAACAATTAAATCCATTTGCACTGGCTTAAATTCTAGTTTATTGATTTTTGCTCTTTTGTTGGAACAGAAGTAATTTCAGCTAAAGGAAACTAGTTGATTTTTAGCAAAATTGCCGTTAGGGAACAATGTGAACCTGTTTATCTCTTCATAAAATCACTTTGAAAAGTCCATTTCTCATGAAGTTTAGGATTTTTTAGAAATTTACTTTCTGATGTCATTAGTGTTGCAATGCAACAAAAGCTGTGACTTTATTTGGTCTCAGTCCATGTTCTTTTAAATGATGTTTAGTTATTTGACTTCCATTTTTCAGAAAAAAAGGCTCTGTCCTAAAAATTAGAATTGCTATTTCTTGAGGGTTTTTTTGTTCCAATCTAGAAGGAGAGATAAAAAGCAAGAAAATAGCAAGATTGGCTGTTAATGGAAGTAGATCTTTAAAGAGTTCTTTCCATTCTACAAAGTGTTATTACTTTGTCTAGAAACTTTAGGATTCTAGTGTGAGAAATGCTATGGACAATAATTAGAATCAACACCGTATTTTGCAATACCTCAGTGCCAGTGAAAGCTGCCAATAATCATCACTGTGCTGATTGTAATGTGGTGGCACATTTCATGATCTCAGAAGTCATGTTTAAAAATTGGCACATCAAACATAACAGAAACACGAGCTACTCCACAGTGTCCAGACAGAAAAACTGTATTACTTTGGAAGGAATTTTTTAATAATGAGGAAAGAACTGAGCCATTATACTAAATAAATAATCACTAATGAATTTACAGAACTGGGATGAGTTTATGATTCGAAAGATTTTTTAACAAGAGGCAGAAATTCTTAGTGATCTCTTGAAGACAGGTGCTTTGTTCTGAAGATCTTCCCTTTGGTCTAAGGAGAGGGGGAGGGTTCACTGTAGAGTGACTTTGTGACCCCAGTAAAGCAATGAAGGAATACAGATAATCAGAATATGTACCCACCAAGTATACTGGCAGCATAAAAATGACCAAGTCAGGCATTTTGTGCTCATTTTTCATGTATTCAATCACACTCATATTTTGGGATTAAAGAAGAATAAGCATATTTTTCCTAATCTCCCTATATCACAAATACTAAATTTCTCTTCCTTATCCCTGCTCGGAGCAAAGGATAACTTCCCCTTCTCTGACATATAGTCTGTGTATGTTAAAATACATGCCAGAAAAGAAGCCTGTGTCTGAAGATAGCAGAAAATGAAGCATTTATCACTTCACTTGAAATTTTGCTCCAATGATTAAACATTCTCACTGTTTAAAACATGAGTTCAATGTTTAAAAATGTGTCTTTCTTCAGTTTATGTGGGTTCATTTCCAGCCACTGGTTTCTCTTATGTTGTTCTCCCATTTTGTTGGTGGTTGATGCAGGGGACAGGGGTACCTTCCACTAGACCAGGTTGCTCAAAGCCACACCCAACCTGACCCAACTCTCTCAGCCTGTCTTCACAGAAGATAATCATCTTTGTGATGGCCTCTTCTGGACTCCCTCCAGCAGGTCCGTGTCCTTCCTGTGCGGGGACCCCAGAGCTGGGTGCAGCACTGCAGGTGGGGTCTCAGCAGAGCAGAGCAGAGGAGCAGAATCCCCTCCCTGCCCTGCTGCCCACTCTGCTCTGGATGCAGCCCAGCACACGTTTGGCTTTTTGGACTGCAAGTGCACATGGCTGGGTCATGTTGAGATGTTTACAGACCAGAACCCCCAGGTTCTTCTTGGCTGTTCCCAATCTCTTCATTTCCCAGGCTATACTGATAATACTTTGGTTTGCCCTGACCCAGGTGCACCACCTTGATTTGGTTTTGTTGAACCTCATGAGGCTCCATGGGCCCACTTCTTGAGCTGGTCCAGGTCCCTCTGGATAGCATCCTGTCATTTTAGGAGTAATGACAGGACCACTCAGCCCGGTGTCATTGGCAAACTTGCTGAAGGTGCTGTCAATCTCTTTGTCTATGCCATTGATGACAACATGATATAACACTGGTCCCAACTTGGACCCCTGAGAGACATCACTTGTTGGCAATATCTATCAAAACACTGAGCTGCTCCTCACTGCCCTTTGGATATGACTGTCCAATCACTTTCTTATCCATTGAACAGACAACCCAATTTTAACAAAATGTAAATTTTTGGTGAGACTTGATACAAATCTTGTTGAAAGATACAGATATCATGAGAACTAGATATCAAGCATGAGATAGACACTAAGAAAACAGCAGCCAGAATAAACTGAACTGCCAGTAGATACCAAGGGTATTCACAGGCCAAAGCTACTGGAAGCTAGAAAGTCACAGCAGAACTTGTTGAGCTGGTATCTGTCTGGTATTTCTTTGGGAAGAAAGGAGAAGAATGGGGAAATGCTGAAAGGAGGACACAAGTATCACTGTAATAGCAAAAGTTATAAAGACTAAATGATTTTGAAACTTGAGGTAAAGTCGAAAATCCTTTACTGTTTTGTGATTCTGACCAAAGAGAAGACAAACTCTATATTTTCAATGGTTCAGGTTTATATTTGCAGGAATATGACATTAATGATCATAGAACTAATAGCATAGTTCAAGAAAAAAAAACCCAGAGCCTTGTCTGCTATGGTGATCCTCCTGAGCAGGTAGGAGTCGATTTTGTACTCTTCATTGAAGCTAATCATAGCCCACATAGTGTTTAATCAACAGTCACGGCAAGCTTGAGGGGAATTAAAGAGCAATGCAATCATTGTGCTTCATAATATGAATAGCATTTGATGACGCACTGCAGAAACAGCCAGAAATAACAAGAGAAAGGATGTTTCACAGATTGCACCACGACTCAAGCTACCAAGCTTAGGAGGTTGCAGTTCAAGCCTTATGCATCTGCCTGTGTTCCCTTCACAAATCGTGTGGGTTTGGCCTTTCTATTTCTGATTGAAAGATACCAAGACAACTAAATACAAGTAGTAGGTGGAAGTCTCTTGACACCTGAAACTCCCAGCAGCAGCATGAATATATGAGAATATATCACCTGTGTTGGGGGGCCAGGGGTGCTCAGCTGGTCCAGGTGCCATCTCTTGAGGGGAAGAAAAGCTCAGGGCCTCCTCTCTCAACCCTACCACACCAAAGCAGTAGATTCACATGGGTTTTCTTTCCAAAAACTAAATGCATTTCAGTATTCTTTCTATCCTTTCTTGAAGTGTGTGTGTGGTGGTTGTGAATGGCTTTTGGTTTCCACTTTTAAAATTTGCTTTAAATAGCATAACACATAATGTTGATATTTCTTGAAGATATTTTTTGCCACATTTGCTGTCCCCATTTTTATATGAAATGCCTAGATGGAGGCTCAGTAAAAATAAGTCTGGAAAGTCACCACCAGCAGATATGTAGGGAATACTTAGTTTTTTATATTAAGAGAATAAAGCAAGATTCCACTGAAAAAGTGATTTTATAGGCATTTTGGACATTTTGTGGAAAGGGGTGTGCCATAACTCCTGCTGTTTCTGTCCTCTGAAGTTTCTTGAGCAATCAAGCCTAGTGGGCCTCTTTCTGTTTGTTGTCTCCGGAGTAATTGTTGTCAGTCACATTTTCTTTACATTTCAATTGACCTCAAGAGGGGAGGACTCCTTTATACTGCTGACAGTGTATCTTTCATGTGCTTTTATGACTTATTCAAACAATCATTGAATGAACACTGTAATATAAATATCCTTTTTTTTCCTCCAGTATATTTAAGGTGCTAATATGATTATTTATGTTTTACAGATTTTTTTATTGTATTCAGAATTTCAAAGAGCAATTTAGAAGGGCTAGATTATGAGGCATATTCACTTTAACATCACAACAGCAGACAAAGTGCTTAGAGATGTTTGATTGAATAAGTGCTTTGATATGGAAGATTTTGCATTTGTACTGCGATGATCATACTGATTTTTCCCTCTTCATCCCTCATCTTGTGTAGTAAACTAACATAATAACATAACTTAAAATCAGATCTACTGTCACAAACTCATCACTGGAAAGAACATTAAAGTGTGAGGTTGGATATTGCTGCCAGAATTGTGACCCCTCTCGATATGCAGGTCTTGTGGCCATACATTTTCTTTTAAAATCAGGGAAACAGCAGAAGTAGTGTTATTACATTTGTTACCACAGAGTAGGGTTAGTCTCATTTGGTGCAGAATGCAGATTAATTCCTCTCAGTAGGAAGTACTGAAATCAAGCACAGGTGAATGGTAACATGCCTATGTTTCCTCACAGATTTGAAATGACAGCCTGGTATGCTTCCTAAAGCAAAATGCAGCTACTTAGCATTCTTGTAAGTCATCTCACAATTACCATGATCCACAAAAGGACACAGCCCCAGGTTAGCATTCAGGAAACACTTGTCACACGCAGCTGAAAACTCTCAAGAACTTCATTAAGAGAGGCATGAATTAAAAAGGTGGGAAGAAATATGTCCTAGGAGGCACATTAAGCTAGAAATTCTTCCAAAAGATGATGAAAGAAATCCGACAGAACAAAATAAGCAAGAAATGTCTGATACTGACTCCACCTCCCTTTCTTGGTGATGGAAGTAACTGCATGGAGCTTTTTTGCAGTAAACATTAAAGAAAATAAAAAGAAGAAAATGAAAGTTTGAGAGCTTTTTAAATCAAAACACTTTGGTTATTCATTCAGTATTAATTCACTGAATAAAAATGCATTGAGTTGTGATTTTGATTCCCATGCTCCCTGATTAGCCTGTCTGCCATGATTAGCCATGCTAGTTACTCCTGTGTTGCACCATAGTAGATCAAAGAGGTAAAGAAGTCTAGCACATCACATGGGATGTAATCCATCCAGAAAACTCTGTCCTCAAGGAATCTGTGCATCTGTGCATCTGTAGGCAGGGAACAGAAAGCTCATGAAAATAAGTGGAAAATTAAAGCTCTCTTTGTAGCAGCTGGCACACATTCCCAGATCAGGTTTGCATAACCCCAGAGGTGCTGGGCCTCAGCGTTTAAAATGAGGCTTCTCTGAAAAATTAAGTTGAAAGAGGTCAGCCAAATGGTAACCTCCATCAGCCAATGGATGGGGGCTCCCAATAGCAGAGACCTGATCAAAGACTGCTTCTCTGAGACATAAAGGTTCACTGAGTAAGTCCCAAGGAGAGTTTAAGTCTGCACAGCTAATTTAGACATGCAGGATTTTACAGCTTTATTAGCACCATACAGAGGCTAGCCAGTCTGGCCCCAAGGAGCCCTTACCTCTGTCAAGCTTATAGGCAGCTCCAATATTACACGCTGAATGCTATCTATTTAATTATGGCCTATTCTACCAAAACATTAAGTGACACTGACAAAACAGCAAATGTAGCTAAACTCAACTCTATGAAAAGAGGCTAGACAGCAAATTTAAATTTTAGGTTCCAGGTATTTGGACATTTCACTCACTCTTTAAGTCTATCTAATATACCGCTTAGGAGATTTAATAAAATAAGGCAAGTTATGGGTCTCTTATGAGAAGTTCTGACAACTTGAACAAAATCTTTTATTAGTACCTCAACAGTTTCAAAGTGAAAATGAGTAAGGCAGCTTGCAAATACCTAACCCAAGAATCATTTGGCTGCTGGGATGGGTTTGGGTACATTTCCCAACACTTAACTAACTCTATTTTGAGAAACTTTGTGAGACATTGATTAAGCACTAAGAAATAAGAGTTTGGAGGGGGAAAACCAAACTTGAACCTGCAAGTAGCATATGTTTCTCTAAACACAGGTAGCAAGCAGACAATAAGAATGTCATTGTTGGAGGGAGTCAGAAATAAAAATGGTAGGAGCTTAAACTGACATGATAATACAAAGAATGTCTCCCACTGTGCATCAGACACTGCCAGGACAACAAAGCTCTCAGCAAAATGGTATTTCATGCTAAGAAATGCACTTAGGAATCTACTGATCTGTGATTAAAAAATGACACCCCCCCACCCATTTGACTCTGATCTATTTACATAGCACTTAGTACATTCATAAAATGTTGCTCTATTGGGCACACTGTTCAGTTTATGCAAGCCGCAAGCAATCTAAGCAATTGGATTGGTTCCAGTGTAGACATGATTTTCTCAATAACTTCTAGCTGAGGACTGTAATCATGACTGACTTTGAATTTTCTAGAGAGATCAGAACTAAAGGTTAGTTTTCTTATATTTTTTATTTATGTATCTAAAATAAATTAATGGGGGGTAACAAGCATTAATCCCCTCCTTCCTGCAGGTCTTATACACATTAATGAAATAAGTTGCTAATTCTAGGATAAAGATAGATGATATAATGCATATTTTTATACAAAAGACCAAAATTAAACAAGACAGTCTCTGGTCCTGAGAGGGAAAGGTAGTACTTCCCCCAGGAGAGATGGAGCATAACAAAGACAGCTTAAGGACTGCTGCCCAAGATACATGAAGCACATGCTAGGTGGATTAAGAACTTATGTGATGAAAGGCTTTCAACCAAAAAGCTACAAATAGTCCTGGAAGAACAAAGAGAGGACAGAATGGCATTACCTTGCATTTCACTTTTCCTTTACATAAAATCTGGACAGTATCAGCATTCTGGAGACATGCTCTATTTCCCTATTTGCCTTTAGACATCAGTTGAAGATGTTTCTGCCTGCCCAACCGAGAAATTTTTTTGCATGATTTGGATTGATTTATATGCTAATGATACTTAACACATCTGTCAGACATGAATTGTACATTGCCTCAATTGACTGGTTCTTACCTGTCTTAGGAGCAGAGTAAGATTTTAATCACTTCAGTCGAGAGAGAAATCAAGACAATAAGACATAACAAGGTGACAGAATCCTCGAAGCAGCTGAAACCTTGGTACAATTTACGTAATTATTTATTTTGCAAAGGAGCTAGGAGTCCTAGGGTACATCTGTATATTACTGCTTTAAGCCAAAATTGTTACATCTTTTTGCAGCAGGACAGGCTGCCATAAATACTACTAATTTGAAGCATGCTGGGAGGCCACTGGCTTAGTGAGGTGAGGCAGTTTCCACCTTGGACAAACAAACCACCAGGGATGTATTGCAGTCATGATGCTGCATGCTACCAGTTCCCAGGCTTTTCTGCTTCTTGCACAGTTCCCAGATGGGGGTCCTGAGCAGTTATGGCAAATAATTTGGTGACTACCAGAGCCCCAGTACTGCAGCCAGCATTGCTGCTGATGCATTTCTGGCTGATCTTCCCAGATGCATCCTTTGGAGAGGAGAGCTCTTGGCTGGGGAGAGAAAACATTTGCATTCCCAGCTTAAGCTCCCATCTTCCCTCCACGGATTTTATGAAGAGCCAAGATTTGATATAAAACTGTCCACATGTTTAGTGAATAAAAATTATAGAATGAACTGAAATCAGAGCCAAAGGGTTATGTTTGTCAGTCACCACTAATTATAAAACACCTACAACATGTGATTGCTATTTGCAATAACTTGCCATGCAAGAAAAACATTTTCTTGAGCTGCCTGTGAATGTAGCAGTGTGAGTAAGGGCATTGTCATTAAGTTCTTTGCTCACTGGCTACAGGGGAGCCTGGAAGATATTTTTATTCTCAGATAAATCTAAAATGGGGTGTGTCTTTCTGAAGCAAATTCTTTCTCCTAAAGGTCAGTCAAGGTAACCTGAGAGACCTAATTTCATGTGTTAAGTGATGCTGTTTACATGACAACAAAAAAAAAAAAACTGGAAGTAAGTGATGACTTCATGGTACCTTAGGTATGGAAAATTCCATGAAAAGCAGAAAAACAGTTGAAACTACTGTCTTGCACAGTACACTCTCTATGTGCCAGATAGCCCAGCATCCTTACAGTTCTGGAGGGATCATGGTGTGGCACTCTGGGAATAGGGTGGTGGACACCTGCTTGGCAGGTTCCACTAAGACTAGGGGTTAGAAACATAGAAATTTTAGCTAAATTACTTCCTCAGTGAAGCCAGTTTGAGAAATGTGAGTGTGCATGGACAGATTTATTTATTTTTTAGCCCAAAGCAGAGTTTGACAAATTGAGTCATTTGCAAAAACTTAGAGTCAACATATAAACAGCCCATTAAAACAAGCAAATCATCAAGTGCATATTCTGCCCCCACAATGTTGTAAGAGGTTTGACTGGAAGAATCATAAACAACTGGTGCAAGGGCTGTTATGTTAATACAGGTATCTTTATCAGCAGCCCTTTGTTCTGCATAAAAGCTGTACAGTATTTGACAAAAACCCCCAGCATATAGAAAAGCAAGTTTCCACACATAAAATTAAGTTCAGTTACCAGAAAGCAACAGTCCAAGGATTTTGAATTCTATAGCTACAATTTCTTTTCTTAAATAAATTATGCTCATGAACAACACAAAAAACATTCTGTATTTGTTATGGTACTTATTTATTGTTTCTTTTTAATGTTCAATAGATGACCTAGTTGTCTTCTAATTATTTTCTTACATAGAATGGAACTAAAATAAAAATTTTAGCATCTGGGTTGAACTGCTTCTTTCATGATCTTGGAAGTAAGTGTGAAGATATTTAGTTCATACAAGACCTTGGTATTGCTCCCAAGCAACTTACTGAAACTTCAGACTTTTAACTAGGTTTTTTCAGGCTGCTTGCAGAATTGATATTTTATTTGTAAAATTCTCAGTTGTTGCTGAGAAGAAAAATCTCAAGAGGTAATGCCTTTTCTAATTTGACTTTTCCAACCCTATGTACAGCAGTTTGATGTAGATGTGCAACTTGCACCAGTGCAGTTCACTCTGCCTTTTCTCTGCAGCAGTTCTGCACCAAGAGTTGTTTTTTGCAGTCTGCTAACTATGAAACAAACTCTATTTATAGATAAACTTCCTGTGACCCATGGAAAGATATTCTTGAACTTCCCCTTATGTTTTAGCTTGTTTAAAATCCCAGGAAAGTTATTTCACCTTTCAGCTGCTAATGTCTTTTTAAAAAACCTTTATAGGTATGCATTAGCTGGCTATTTTTTTAAAGTGATCATTGACATACCTGCTTAAAATTAAACCAGCTAGTTTAGAGCACTGCCATCCTGAAAAAATCCCAAACAAATTCCAATAACTTCATAGCTCGTCATCACTTCTGTAAACAGTTCCTATCAACTCATAAAACAGCACAGTATATTTAGCTTGTGAAGAGATACTGAAACCAAAAGGAATAAGAAAGCAAGAAGAAAGCAGTATTTTTAATGAAATTCTGTTCTCAGTTTTCAAATTATATTTTTAAAATTAATCATGACATTCTGTTTTCCCAGGTAATTCAACAAACTTGCCTGGTTTAAATTTTATCTCCATCTATCATTATGCCTCTACTCCTAGGTTTGTTGTTGTTGCTGTTGTTGTCGTTGTTGTTTTCCCTCAATGAGAAGCAGAAGAAATTCAGTTTTAGACATTTCAAGCATGTGTTTTCCACCACGTAGAAATTGATAGTATAACTCCTGGCCAAAAATCCTCAGCATGTGAGCAATAATTACAATGTGCAACACAAGGTTTATGATGGCCAAACAGAACAACACAGAACAAAAGACTGTTTCTGTCTTTAGCCAGACTATGTTGGTTGCATTCATCTGCACACAACTATCTATGCCTAAACTACTTTTGCAGTGAACAGAAAATGGTGGAAAGTTCAGAAGGATCAATATTTCTCGTTTCACCAAAAATAAATTAAAATAAACTGATTTGGAAATAATATTTAGGACATCTTGCTCCTATCCTGGTGAGTGTCAAAAATTTGCATATTTGTATGCATCTTCAATAGTTAGCATCCCTAAATTCTATCACCACTAGGTCAAATTGTGAATCTTCTTGGATGTTCTCCCTGGCAGATGCACTGACAGAAAAACCTTTGAGATACTTATTTTGGCAAATTTCTCTAGAACCACCAAATTCTTGAGCTTCCTGCTTGCCTTTAGAATTCCTAGAAACTAGTAATACTGTATGCTTTATGCTCACAATAAATAGAAATCCAGGATTCAGTGTTTTGAACTGCTTTACTAATGGTTTGCTTTCTGATTTTTAAGACAAGGCAAACCTTTCATGGGGCAAACTCATCCAGAGTTTGGGACATTATAGAGACAATGTATTAGGATACATATGTATACACAAACCTTAGAACATTACAGCAGTGAAAACATACCCAGAAAATCTGGGAATAGTCTGGAATTCTTAAAAATAAATTAGTCTTTGCTGCTAAAATTTTCTGTAAAACCTAACTGATGTCAACAGTTATAACCAATTTTCTAGGAGGAAAAGAAAAATTTCACCATCTTTCTTATTGAAATATCCTGTGAATTCTAGAAGAGCAGTATCCACAGAAATCAGTAGCAGCAGTCAATACTTTCAAGTATAATTGGAGAGAAGCTAGAATTGAAAATTGCCATCAATTACTTTTATACTCAGACACTTATATCAAAAATTACAGTTACTTTTCCAAATTCAGAAAAATGTTTTCTAATTCTACTCATTTCCCAGTCAAACAAAATACTAAAATTATGGGAAACTTGCTTTTACCATGCTTTTTACTTTAAAAGACATTAGAATATGTGTCAAACATTTTATTTTTTACCCCTACAATAGTTTACCTGATGATATATAATACCAATAAATATTTATCAGAAATTGTACTCAAGTTTTCACACTGTGAAGGTCAAACAAGCCTGGAGAATGAGTTTTTGCATAAGCCATGTAGCACATGGTTCATTGCACTAACATAAATAGACAGCTTTCCCTCCCTCCCATCCCTCCAAATATCCAGACTCTTCAGATATTCAGGTACTAACATGGGCCCCTATTAGTGCTGGCATGTGACCTACTTTGAAGATTTTGTTACTGAGCTCTGCTTCCGTGCAGAATCCCACCCTTGCTAAATTGTGGTCTACGTAGATTTGGATTCTGGTGGCAGTTTCACACATTCCCAATGCATTTCATCCTCTTCATTCCTGCTGCTCTGCTCTCACAGGGCCCTGCATACACAGAGTGTTGCAGACACCTTTCCTTCCTCTTTGCCAGGCTATTACACTGTTTCAGTGAGCATGGTCTTGTCCTTACTTGTCTGCACTTGTCTTGCTATGAAGGGTAGTTCAGCTGCATGCTACTGAGTTTGTCAAGGCCATATTTAATGCTCAAAATTAAAATTATGATTGTTCTATCTTTAATGGATTTTTTTTACATACTTACTAGATGTCTTTCTCCTGCCTCATCTAAAATTCTTTTATTTATACTGCTCCAGAAACTGAAGAGCTGATCAAGGAGTCCTTGGGTACCAGAATAAGGATATTTAGGTTTGGGGTTTTTTTCCCTAGTCACATGAATTTTGTATGCTACTTCATTCTGGGAAATTGTTGATAGAAGAACTTGACAGATGTTTTGTTTCCTTGGAAATAAAACTGGAACACTGATACATTCTCTTCACAGGAGAGAAGGAACTCCAATAATTTTGTTTGGAGTACTTCGAAATACTACTCTGATCTTACTTTCAAAGAAGTTCTTCTTTGACTCCAGTTGAATTCGACCTTTCCCACAACCAAGAGTTTTACAGCATTATTATATAGTTTCTATCATAAAACTTTGTATTTTAGTAAATGTTTTATGGAAAAGATATTCGCACTAACATAGTGTTAAGTACTTTGAATGTCTTTTCCCACAATTGGACTTTGTTGGTGTATTTCCTGCACTTTGCCTTGGTTTTGTGTGCTCTGTCTGTGTGAGATTACATGGGGTTTTCCTTAACTTGAAAAATCTTATCTTTTGTTGACAGGAGTGACCTTTACTATTTTTAGAGTATAATGAAAGACCCATCTTTTCTCATGGGCCTTTCCTCTGTAATGAACAATGACATCATATCCCAGGGGTTCTCTAAAGAAAATAGACCCTTAGTAACTATATATGAAAGACTAAATGAAGACAGGGAAATCAAGGCCTTTTATAAGACACCTCTGCACCAGAAAATCCTGCTTATAACCACAGTAACTTTGATTTGCCTAACCAAGGAAATTATAACAAAACAGTTACAGCAACTTAGGTTTCATCAATCAAGTATACACCAGGTTCTCAGACAGGATTAAACAGCTACTGGCACTTCTCTAGGCTGCACACACCAAGGCCATGTGTAGATGGCTGCAATAACAGAACCATCACGGGGTAATCTCCTTTGGGAGGGCCCCATGAGGATCATCAAGTCCGACTCTTGAGTGAATAATCCATACAGGGACTGAACCCTGAGCTCAGCGTTATTAGCACCAAGCTCTTGCCAGCTGAGCTGATCTTAGGGTCAGTGTACACCTTGGTTACAGTGCAGCCAAAAGACCATTCTCATCCAGAGAAAAAGCCAGCACCCAAAGGGGTGAGCAGGACTGCTGTGCCTCTCATCCGTGCAGAGGCTGCCGAATGCACACCACACTTTGCTCAGAGACTCTGACTCTAACTTTCAAGAAATTTTTAACCAGAATAAAAACCAGAAGTATGGAAAATCTTTATGGAATCCATGTGAGCCCCTCAGGCATTTCAGCCACTGCTAGATTGATGCTTATTTTTACTTCTAATGCTTGCCAACATGATAATGAAATTATCATTCTCTTACAGCTCCAACTAAAATGACCATCTTTATAGCATGAAATACAGAGTGGCTTCAATTTTTTAACACTGAAGGATGTAGAAGTCTCTCAGATACTGTAGTCAGTGTCCAGAGCACAAAACCCCTGAAGTCAGATAAATGCAATAGTTAGTCATGCACTCTTGTGTGGGAGACCAAACATCTGATTGGTGCAAGCTGACATTTAAGAATATTCAGATGGAAATATGTTGGTAGGAGGATTCAGTCATGGAGGAGGGATTGCTATTGTTTTGCTGTACAGATCGGAGCCTCCTTACTCTGTAGAGGATTTAAAAGCAAAAGAAGGAAGCAGACACTCCTTCATCATGGGCACTCTCTGGGAAACTTAACTGACCTCAGTTATCAGGGTAAGAACTAAATCTGGGGCAGACAGAGAAATCCAGAGGGGGAAATTTTCTACTGCCTTGGGACAATAGGCATTTCTGAACATCATATACAGTTACTGTAACAACAATGCCTTATTTACATCCTTTCCTTAGTAAGAGAACTGCCTTTTTTAGCCCACATCTGTTTCCCACGTGAAGCAAGTGATTTACCTTGTTAACTTCAAATATTCAAAAAACCCCACACAGCAAAAGTGCAAAAGGTTTTTCTCAGTAAGCAAATGGGCTTATAAATGATGAGTTATGAATAATGGTTAGCATGCAATGGATTCTCCCACTCATGAGCTACAAATACACTGCGTATCATCAAGAGCTTTTAATAATTTTGTCATCTAGATATTTCAGAAATGTTTTTAGATTTCTGCAATATGTTCAGCAATGAAAGTGGCATGTATCCAAAGCTAACAATAGACTCTAAGCTATGAATCACCAGAGGAAAACAAAATAAAATAGCAAGAATAATGTTTAGTCATATTTGTCAGAATATATCAGACCAAGCAAATGCAGCCCTCAGGGTTCTCAAACTAATTCTATCAATACAGAACTCCTAAATTCAGTGAGAATTTCCCCCATTTTTACCCTACTTTAAAATTCAAACTACCTTGAGGCTGCATCATTTTTGCAAACAAACAAACAAAAGTATTGTATTTATGAAATCTTCAGCAGCACTTGGTGAAATGTTTTATTCTCAGTGCAGAGAGCCTTTTGTTTTTGGGGGCTGGAAGGGGCAGGGAAGGAGGAGTTATGGTCTAGCATATTGTATGAAATACTTAGGACTCTGGGTCAGTCTTCAAAGTCTGTGATTTGTGTCATGTTGCTTGAACAGAAGACGTCAGAGCCCTTAGGAAAAGCTTTTCATTACTAGGGTTAGTCAGCAGGAAAATCTGACAAAAAGCCCTCACATCTCGGAGTCTGTAAGGTAGTAAGCACCTCTGCCAGGACATGAACCTTCAGCCCAGAACCTTCCTCTGTCTCCTCACAGCACTGAGCAAGGTCCATTCTTCTCATTATTATGGGTTATTCTGCTTTGGAAGTCATCCTGCTTCACCCTGTTTAAGCTGTTCTGCTGCACAGCAAAATGATTCAACATTCATTTGACAAAAAGGAGAAAACAAGTGTCAGCTTGGTTCAATAGCCAGGTAATGATCACAATAACCAGAGGGGAGAGTTCTTACTTGTGAGAATGTTTTAGGCATTTTACCACTGATCTTTGAACAGCTGCAGGAACGTGCAGAGCAGCCCATACCCTGACACCCAGAGCAGCAGGGTGAATGTGGGTTTGAACTCTCTCCAGCAGAGGATTCAACTGAACTTGGAACCATAAACTGAACCACAATGGCTTCAAAATTTCACCAATGTCTGCAATTTCCCACCTCCTCCAAATTCCATAGCCAGAACACCATGTTATTAATACCACTACATAAGCGAGAATTTCCAGCTCGTTAGATCTCTCATGCTATTTCTTCAACAGGTCTCACTTAAGTGATACCAAACTCTCACTTGCAAGAAAATATCACACTCATTTATGGATATAGACAGCTGATCATAGGGATATAGGAGCTGAGCACAAAGCATCAACATGTCACTACACAAACTACTCAAAATTATAGGTTCCCTTAAGTAAATTTTCTTACTTTCAAATAAACATAGTCGAAGTACAGTTTTGATAACTGTCTCCCTGCCGAACATATACCTCCAAGTCTAGTCTTAGTACTTTCTCCTTCATTACTCATGGAACAGCTGCTGATGGACAGGACAGTCTTAAGAAGATAGCAGGAGTGAAAACACTGACAGCACAGACAGAGCTTACTGAAGTTCTAAACTTGCATTCAAAAGTATATAAGGAGAATATTGCTCATTGAGACTTTGTGATGGGTATTTGCGAGAATTAAGGGCTCAAGACTGCAATTTCTTGCAGAGTAATTTCTTTTCTGGAATCCAACGAAGTCAAACCTACTGGCTTCGTTAACCTGTCTTTAGACTGTAACAAGCACTTAAGCAAGGATTTAAAATACTAAAAATCACTTTGGAGAAAAAAAATTATCACTCAATTTCATTACTAATTTCAAGTTCTAGTTATGGTTTCAACTTGAAAAGTAAACGCAAGGTTCTAAAAATAGTATTATAGGATTAAACAAACATAAATAGAGCTAACAAAGACAAAGAGGATGAATTAACTGAATTTAAGTAGGAGAAAAAAAATTATTTATCAAAAAATCTAGAAAAAAAGCACAGCCTGTTTTATCTTATAGCAAAACTAGTTGGGTAGTAAATTAAATTTGGTAGCAAATTATTTGTTGTAGGTTTTCCCCTACTTCCTTTCCATTACAGGTGCACAATCCTAGCAAGTTTATTACAGAGTAAAGAGGCAATGTTTTCTGTTTCTTTGGCAGGACATCAGTGCTTGGCAGTTGGTGTGCCAGGAACCTCCCTGAACAAATTCACTGTGAAACAGCAGCACCTTTTCTGCGTTGAAACAAACTGACAAAAGCAACTACACCACAGATGGGAAATCCTCCTGCTGTTAGTATGCATAGCTGCAAGAGTTTGGTTTAACAACCAAAGAGCAAGGTGGCTAAAAGATAAATTTCCTAATCAGCTTCCTGACTTCTGAGGGTTGAGTGTTTCATCCCATATATAACAATGCTCCAAAGTTTCTCAATTAAAGTGATAATCACTAGCCTTTAATTAAAAGTTGATAGTATATTTCACAGAAAACCATTAACTCCTTTCTCCCATTACCGAGTGGTTAGGTTTATCTGCTCATATACAGAAAGTCCTGTTTTAATATACAGGAAATCTTGTTCTAAGTCACACTGGATTTATGTCTGCCAGCTCCCCTTCATATAAATGAGCCTTTCCTTGGAACAGCAAGGCATTTGTCAGCAAGAGGTTGAAGTGTGAGCCTCTCTGCACCTGGGAATACTGCAGTGAATAGCTGTAAGAACTAGTCTGGGCAAGAAAATTCCATTGCATGGACACTTCAGTAGCTGATTTTTAAACCAGCTTCACTGAAAATTGTGTCTTTCTCCTTCACTCATTTTTTAAGGTCAGACCTTAGATTGGTACTCCTATTCCAGAGCATTAACAAAGCCTGCCTGCTGTGCAAATAAGGAACAGCCCAGACTCACCAAATATGCATGGCAGCCCAAATTCCTCAGAAACCTTGCCAGGCAGACAGCCCAACGATGGAACACAAAACTGTCTGCTTCTCTGCCTGGCATTTTGAAATTCCAGTGGTTCTCGTCCAGGAGATTCAGCAGATCCATTCAGCAGAGCTGCAAATGGAAGTGCTGAAACTGCTGACTGCAGGGTCAGTAATTTACTGGGGATGCTCCTGGTTGTGCAGATCCCATATAACCTCCTTGATGAGCTCAGGGACAGATGACCCAGCAGAAACCAAGAAAGGATTCCTGCAGAATCCAGAGAAACACCATCCCTGCTGACAGTTTCAGTTTCACAGATTCAGCAAGTATGAATGGAATACAACTTTTTTTTTCTGACTAGCTTTAAATTATTACTGCAAAACTATAACATCAAATCTTTTGCATCACATCTGCTCTTTAGCACTATTGATCTTGTCTCTATTGCAGAAAACAGAATTGGCAGTATCCAAAGAAATATACTGGACCAACTCACATCACACATTTTTATTTTGCTGTACCACAATTTATATATCAGAAGAGTCCCAGGTCAAAATTACTTTTAAGGCCAGTAAGTCAGTAAGCCAAGCCTACCAGCTCTGGTGGTAATGCTTCTGGGGCAGTGTATTTAAAAGGAGAAAAAACCTGTTGAACAACCACAGCTGTGAGAGAATACTAAAAGAAACAGCTATGCAGAAATCAAAGCCAATGAAGGAAGAGGGGGAGGATGTGCTTTGTGCTTGAGAGCTGAGGTTCCCCTGCAGGCTGTGAACAGGGCCAAATTGAGGAGCTTTGCTCCTGAGCCCATAAAGATCTGTGGTGTAGCAGAAACCCACCTACAGCCCATGGAGAGCCCCACATCAGAGCAGGTGGATGCCTGAAGGAGGCTGCAACCCTCTGGAAAGCCCCTGCTGGAGCAGGGTCCTGGCAAAAACTGTGTGTCCAGGGGGAGAGAAGCCCATGCAGGAGCAGGTTTGCTGGCAGGACCTGTGATGCCAGGAGGGACCCATGCTGGAGCAGTTCATGAAGAACTGAAGTCCATGAGAAGGATTCACTTTGGAGAAGCCTGTGAAGGACAGTCTCCTGTGGAGGGACCCCACACCTGAGTAGTGGAAGAGGGTGAAGAGTGCTTCCACAGAGGAGGAAACGGCAGCAGGGACAATGTGGGATGACCTGACTATGTAATAAACTGACTGCAGAATCCATTTCCTGTCCCCCTGTACCACTGCGACAGAATGTGGGAATGAAGTTCAGCCCTGGAAGAAGGGAGGGGTGGGGGAAAAGATGCTTTAAATATTGTGGTTTTTTTCTCATTATTCTTCTCTGATTTGAATGCTAATAAATGAAAATAACTTCCCCAAACTGTGCTTTTTTTTTGCCCATGCTGGTAACTGGTAAGTGTTCTACTTATCTGTAACCTACAAGACTTTAGTTATATTTTCTCCCCTGTCCAGTTGAGGAGCAGAAGTGATGGAGCAGCTTGATGGGCACCTAGTATTTATCTAGGTCAGTTCCTTTCTCATGTTTTTCTTTTTGAAGAGCTTTCAACCTCACTTCCTAGTCACTGAAGTCTTCTGGTTTTGCATAGGAAAAAATACAGGTTATATGATAAAATGATGATGCATGACTGCTTTTCCTGGCCCCAGCAGTGAATTTAGAGGGTTGTAGCTCGCTGACTTCGCATGTCTGTCTTAGGTTGCAATGCAGGATGTAACTAGAAGTATGTATTCTATCACCATCTGTTAAAACCAGGTGGGGCAGTGATCTTTATCT
>JAODKT010001744.1:17580444-17650762 GCA_027576195.1 Cossypha heuglini
GGGAGATGCTCCAGCCAGGGGGAGGAGCCAAGCCTTTCCTACCTAGATAAAAACTCAGATTTGGAACGTCAGAACAGCTATTTTCCAGTGGATTCCCAGAGGAAGGCCAGACTTATCTACACCACCACTGGATCTTCATAGGAAAACTGCACCTTCTACAGGAGCACTGCTTCAACAGAACCACATCTGCCACTGCAGGAGGACTGCAGCCACCATTTAATCAGTCTGCTACCAACACCCTGACTGATGGGGTGTCGGGATGTATTCTGACTTTGTCAGTGTTTTGTTTTTGTATTATTGTATTTTTTATTTTAATTTTCATAGTAAAGAACTGCATTCCTATTCCTATATCTTTGCCTGAGAGCCTCTTAATTTCAAAATTGTAATAATTTGGAGGGAGAGTGTTTACATTTTCTGTTTCAAGAGAGGCTCCTGCCTTCCTTAGCAAACACCTGTCTTTTCAAACTAAGACAATGTGTCATGGTCTAACCCCAGCCAGCAACTCAGCCAGCACTTCAGCTTCCTTCCTCTTTGCTTGGATGGGGGAGAGAATTGAAAGGGTAAATGAAAACTTGTGGGTTGAAATAAGAAGAGTTTAATAATTGAAATATAACAACAACAATAATATTAGTAATAATAAAGAGAAATTGCAATGAAATAAAAATTTTTAAAAAAGAGGAAAGCAATGAATAGGTAGAAAACAATTGCTCAAGATCAACTGCTGGATACCCATCATTTCCTGAGCAGCGGCTCTCCTGGCAAGCTTTCCTCCTAGTTAATATGTTGAACATGACATCCTGTGGTATGGAATATACCTTTGGCCTGTTGGAGTTAGCTGTCCTGCCTGTGTCCCATCCCAGCTTCTTGCACATTCCAGCCTCATCTCTGGTATCATGAGAGGCTGTGAAGTCCTTGACTTAGGGTAAGTGCTGCTCAGCAACAATGTGTTACCAACATTATTCTGATCCTAAATCTGAAACACAGCTACTAAGAAGAAAATTAACTCTATCCCAGTCAAATCCAGGACACCATCAAAGAAAGTCAGATGTGGACCATGCCTTTCCACAGCAGCCTTCTCACTTTCCACGATCTTTTTTGTTCCACAGTAAAAGGGAGCGCAGTCCCCTTCAGTTATGTGAAAATGGAGATGTGCAGATCTTGATCAGTTTTTCAGAACATGTATGAGAGAAAAGATTCAGTTTTCACTGGAACCCAGTGCTGAAAGTAAGGAGAAAACAGCCACCAGGATCTTGAATCCACAGAACCTATGTCAGCACTGTATAGCAGTTAAATTCACACAGAGTCTGGAGTTGTTATGGCATTTGTTTGGGGTAAGGGCAGTTGGGTGCAGTGCAGATTGCTTGATCTAGCACAGCAAGGAGAGCAATCCTTACATTCAAGGCTGGTTGTGATCTCAGAGGATAAAAATTGCCTTATTCAAGAAAAAAAAGTTGAAACCTCCCACCTAACTAGTAGCTCTCCTTAATATATTTTAGTTTCAATAAAAAATATCTTTTCCTGAAGTCATTCTGTCAAGTATTCTCTCTAGTTTAAATTGTCATGCCTGCTGTCACATCAAGAATGCAATTACAGTCAGTCCCTCTGTTGTAAGGCTAGTTGTCTCAGTGTAAAATCCTTCCTACTGGAGGCAGAGCTGCAATTACAATTAGCTTATTTGATACAAGTTACAGTGATGCAGGGAACTGACATCTTGAAAACTCAAATTGTGCAACAGACTCCATTTTAAGGTACTTGGCTTTGAGCAGGTTTTATGCATAAAGTGCTCCTGTAAAACCCCATACTTTGCTTCCTTATTCTTCAGCAAAACATGAAGGAAGCAGGCTAGAGCCTGCAGTTTGCACTACTGGCTTTACCACTGTGTATGTAAAAAGAGGCTTCTGGTGCAATTTTTTTCTATGCCCCTTTGAATATAAGCCCTCCATGTAAAAAAAAAACCAAAACAAAACAACAAAAAACAAACCAAACCAAACCCACATGCAAAATTAAATTAGAGTATTATGTAGTACATAGAGTATTATGGATCATGAAGTAATTTGTAAGAACTAGTATAGCATTAATTGCAGTATTTTCCTCCTGAAAAAAGATGGAACCAAAGCTTTTATTTTGCTTATAAAACCTCCAAAATAACATGAACACTATCAACTCCCCCCAAAGAAGAATAGAACATACAACATAATTTCTTAGAAAAGCAATTATGGAAAGCAGAAAGAAAACCATACAATAAGGAACAAAACCCCCATCCAAACATCTTGGTTTCAGCAATTCTGTTACACTTAAGGTGAGGACCAAGCCTCTGACCTGCAGGTATTCCCTGTTGGTCACCCAGACGCGCTGCTGGGAATGAGATCAGGGACAGCTGGGGCATATGAGCCCCCCTCCATCAACCCCAGCCACACACTCCCTTTAGCTGGAACTGGCAGTTCCCTCTCTGCCTGAGCTGCAAACTACAGGAAGGACAGCCAGTCACCTGTCAGATTAATTCACTTTCTATCTGCTTAACTGTGACAGTCTCTGGAGTCATTCATCCTACAATCATTAACATTAAGCAGCTAGCAGAAGGGGGAGAGTCCAGGACATGTGTGTGTGACCAAAATATTAATGGGCTGTCCTGGCCTGTCCACAACTGCAGAGAGGAAAAACTTAAACAAGAAAATCCAGGTTCTCCCTCAGATGTATTTCTAAATGAGTGCTAAATGAAGGTGGTTATGAATGCTTCTGCTGTTGAAAATGCAGTGGCCCTTGGGATATGGCACAAAGAGAGTACGCTGGTACTTAAGAGGTATTTAAAAAAACCATGACTTTGCAAGCAGAGCATATCCAGCCAGCATCCTAGTCAAACTCTCCTTTGGGAATATTCATCATGCATACAGAAACATATACAGCTTCATCTGGAAGAGGCTGGCATTATTTCATCCTTTCCCTTTCCAGCAGGGGTAGTGGCCATGTGGTTGATTTGTTACACCTCATTGCTTACTGCTCTTAGTGACAAGTAAAAAGCACCCACTTTCTCTACCACCCTCCTCTGCTTACTATTCTTCTCTCCTTTCCTGGAGATTTTTACCAGCCTTACTCTCTGTTTACTGACATGTTATTCACCTCTTCTTCACTCTGCTGGGTCCTGCCATTTCCTATTCAACCTTATGCAATCTGTCTGGTGATCCACCTATGGCCTGTCATATTTCATATTTCATTTCTTTCTGCCTTTTTTTGCATATGCACGTTATAGACAGATATACTTTCCTCTGCTTGTCTTCTGCCCAAAAAGTAAAAAATGAAAAAAACCCCAACCCACTTTAACAGTTCATAAGAGCAAGTCAGAGAAGCAGAGTTTGACATTAGTCTCACAGTAAAATTGATCAAGCTGGGCTCAGAAATGTTGCAAGGCAGATAGGCACTTTCTCCCACAGTATAAGTAATGGAGAGCAAGCTTGCATCAATACTGTTGCATTTGTATTTTCCTCTAAAGTAATTTGTACGTATGAAACCTGGACTGGTCACAGAAATCTCCCCTGAAGTGGAGACTCCATCAGCACTGGAATAGTTGCCTTTCTGGGCTTGTATGCACCCTAGAATAAATTCAAGCCTTTTGATCTGTAACATAAAATTGACTTGCCCTACATTTGTGATCACTGCATTTCTGGTTCATTTTGTGTGGCATCCTTGACTATCCAAGACTTTACCTTTTGCATTAATTTATTGGCTGCTTCTTTCTGTTGATAGTATTTTGTTATTGTCTTGGAAAATTTCATATTGTAAGATTTAGGAGTTGCTTTCCATTTTTTTCAATACCACGTTGAAATCCTGATCTTATGCTCTGGAGTTTTTACAAACTTCATCTTTGTTTTTCTATCTCAGATTTCATGACTGTATTTTGATTTGTTTTATTCATTCAGTTTGGGGGTTCAGTGGCTGTTGATCACTAGGAGCTGCTATTTGAAACAAATTAAAGAGAATAAAATATTTTTCAAAATGTCTAAATGCATGTTTTATTGGTTGAAAGGTCTGTAAATTGTGTATGGTTACAATGATAGTTTTTTGCATTTGTCTTCTTCTATTCTCAAAGTAATATTAGGAGGGAAAAATATGGATTATTTTATGTGTTGTGAGGTTAAAGAGCCGAACAGGTCTGTCAGGAAAAACTGTTTTTCATTTTCTGACATAAACTGCTAATTATACTTAATTATATTTCGTAACTTGTGCACTGTGCTTTTTTTATATGTCTGATTCTTTCATGTCTCTCCCTCGAGTTCCTCAGTTTAATAATCCAGATAGCCAAGTGTCCTCACATCTAATTAAATTCCCTGATGCACATTAGAAACCAACAAAAAATCCCCAGTCCTGAGACCATGATATTATGGTATACGTGACCAATAAGTACTATTACCTGGGGAAAGCTGCCTTATGTGATACAGAGACACATAAACCTCACTATTGCTGGAGAAAGCAGCTAATCTCCTCAGGGCTGTTCACATCTTCTTCTGCACACTATTTCCTTGTGTATTCAGACTGCCTACACTGCAGACATGTGAAGACTGCTGTAATTTATTCTGACATGGCAGAAATAACATCATAAAGTTAATTTCCCTCAATCTCATGGTAGAATTTTAATCTTCAAGGAAAAAGGACATTGGCAGAGACCCATCCAGTCTAAAATTTGGTATTATATGGGCAAATGTTCTATCTAACCAAAACCCTTTCTGGGCTTGGAACCCATCTTTTACTGGCTGTAAATAGCACAGTATTATGATACAATCATAAAACATGTATTTCTGCCAGGTATCTCATATTATATAGGTTAAATTTGAGTCTTCATTTTCAACATTTCTCTGCTTGCCAAGTAAATGTAATGGTGAATTAGCCTTTCCTCCTTTAATTGTGATTAACAATTTATGATAGTGTGTTTATTATTGAGTAATTAAGAGGACGTAAGTTCTAATTGTCATAGGAATGCTCAGAAAATAGAGACTAAAACTCTACATGATTCCTCATTACTCAGAAATATTCTAGATGGGCATATATGGCTTGTCTAATCACCACTACGACCACTTCTATGCAGCAGATGGCTGTAAAACATGACGACAACAGAATAGTTTTGAATCCTCTACCATGAAAACCCCCAAATGACTTTCATGAAACTCAGGACAATCAAAACACTATGTCAGAAGTCTTCCAGCCTCTGGACATTTGAAACACTGACATCTGATAAAATATCATCAAGATAACTAATATCAAGACACTGATTCTATGGCAAGACCAGCTTTTAGTATTTTCCTCAGAAGATGCATCACCTATGACAGAAGGAAAGAAAAATCAGAAAAAACAGAGAAAGAAACAGACAGGAAATCAGTGTCTTATGTGGAAAGCAGGTAGATTTATTATTCTAAGAACTTTTTTCCTCTAAATTCTTGAGCCTTCTTCAACAGAAAATCTGACTGGTTCTGTGATTGCAGCTATGATTTTTATGTATACATACAACTTCACTTATTATTATCCTCTTTCTAACTGGAGTGTGCTGTGTTGCACTCTGTTTCCTCCTCTGCTAAAGGGTGTATGATAAATTCCTGGGTAATGCCAACACCTGAGTCAAAGACTTCAATTCAATTCAATTCAGTTCAATTCCAGTTGCTTAAAACTCCACATTAGTCTTTGCCAAGGGTTGAGAATAGGACTGCGTTCATGCTCGAATGCACGCACGCATGCAGGGGGGGTTCCCTACTTGAGGCTGGACAGGATGTTATCTTTCTTCAAAGGAGAGGAAAAAGAGAATGGTTGTTGAAAAGTGGAAAACCTAGAAAAATGTTTGACAATAGAACTTCTTAGCTGAAATGAAGATCTTACACAATAGACCTTCACAGTAGATGGGAAGGTTTTAGAGATTTCTGGCCATTTTAAACTCCTCCCCCACTTCCTTGGGCAGAAATCCAAAAACAACAGGGAGGTACATGGGTTGTAAGTGAATATCAAAATAGACTGAAATCCATGATCTTTCTGAACTCTGAAAGTACCTCTTTAGCTTGTAAACTAGAGTCTGGATTTACAAGCATCACCAGCAGTTGATGCCCTCGATCAGTTTGCAGGTAATTTGTACCAAATCCCTGTTGATGCTGACTCTAGTGAATGTTTTATTTTTTTTTAGATGCCTGTGTTTACACTGGTTACTGAAAGCTCTTCAGGCTTAATGCTTGAGACTTTTTTGATCTTTGTATTTTGTGCTCTTTCACATGTATGCTGACTGTGCTTGGGTTCCCAAAGGATGATTTGAGGTGATTTTTGCCTTTTGTTTGGCTTAGAAGGATGCAAAATTATAGTGACTATAGAAATACTTGGTTTAAAGCATAGAAAGAGATGAAAATACAGTAAATTACAATGTATTCAGGTTTCATTACACTTCCTGTAGATGCTGGACTGCAGACCACACATCCACGGGAGATCTCATTAACCCAGTATCTGCTTATGTCCTGGTCTCTGCAGATGCATTACTGAAGCACTACAACTAGCTGTAATCTCATGAAACACAGTAAATCTACACAATGTTTTTATACATTGCTAACCATAAAGAAATACACTTTCATTTAAAAAGACTATTGTTGTACCTCTCGTTTCTTTCAACTGCAGCCTGAAATTAGTAAAATTTCAAGCAGTAACAGTGCTCATGGCAAATTCTTTATCTGAATAATTACATTCTACAAAAGTTTCCAATGCTTGAACCTCACCCTGAACTGCCAAAATAAATAAAGAAATGTGACAGTTTCTAGTCAGTTTAAATAATGCATTTTGACAAATTCACCTTTTTAAATGTTTTACATTTTATGTTAAAAAAGCCAAGTAGTAGCTTCAAAATGCAATTAAAGAAATTTCTAATTTGAAATTATTTTTTTTCACATCGTAGTCTTTCTCATAAAACAAAAACGTCACACTTCGAAATACATTTATATTAATAGGCTTTTAATTTTTTATTTGAAAGCAGCTGGAAAAATATTTCTCAGCTGTAACTTAGGGACATAGAAAAGATATGGTAGCTGAGGTAACAAGTTACAGGGTTTTTCTGAGTCCATTGTCATGAACTTGATGGGATGAGGACCAGAAGAAAGTGCCTCCTGTTTCTTGGAACAGCATGCAGCCTAAATTGTGTGTTAAACATACAATGTATATTTAAAATAATGCATATTTACAACAGAAATACAAGGATATAATTCACAAGAAAAAATCCTATACCCTTTATGGCTAATTCCCTTTAAATATATTTTACAGTCTGTATTACAAATATACTTCACAGGTACAAAAAACATCCAACTGCCAAGTTTTCTTTCTCACTCGTTTTTTCAAATGTGAAAATTCAAAAGTGTGGATACAAATGCAGAATTCTCTTGAGGCTCCATCCAAACTATCACCCATTGTCAGTAAAACACCAAATGCTGGAACCCAAGTTTCATGACAGACCCTACCACATCTTGTGGGTACAAACATAAATAAGATAATGCAAAGTACAGCTTTCACATTCAGTGAAGATTTATTGTTTTGGGCCTAAGTGAGGACCTTACCTGCTGAGAATGGCTAAGTGGTACCTGCCAGACCTCTGATACCATGGCACTAGAAAGCCACTCAATTCCTCAACAAAATTATTTTTGGAGGGAGGAAGAATTTAATCTTTTGCACATTTTTTGGTCCAGATTAATATATTTTGGTCTCAAAGTAGACATACTCTTCACTACAACGCAAAATGCAGAGTAAGATCACATTTCAAATTAGCTTAAGTCCAAATTACAGACTGCTCTGCACACAGAAGTGTGATGTGCTCTGGCTTTGAGTTTAATAAAGCAAAGGCTGAACTGAAAATCTTCCAGTGGCAGCCTTAACACATTCCCACAGAATTCTTTGAAGTGCAGGATGAAGTACAGTCTCTGTGACAGCCTTCCCTCTCCACTGCTTTTACAGTTTCCCTCCACTATCCAACATCTTATTTTCTGAAATCTAACAGCTTGGAAGCCTGATGATCTCCTACTTCTCTCACAAAGGAACAGAATCAAAAGGTTCTTAAAAGTGGGAGACAGAAGTTTTTCCTTGCAGCCATTGTATGTCTTCTTTTCATCATGCTAAAAGGCATGAAAAGAAACTTAAGAAGTTGTTGATAATTATTATTGTTATTTTTGGTAGTCATTATTGTTGATTATTAGTGTTATTATTATAATATGGTGTTGAATTCTTTATCCATTATCTACCTGCAAGTAGCTGCATTAATAATATTCATCTAGCGATAGTGAGATTCTTTGCAATTACGTTTTTGGTTTTACTTACTGAGAATTACCCCTACTTAGCAGCAACATTCTTCCATTAAATATATTTAATTTTAATATACTCACAGGGATTAACAACTCAGCAATTGATGACAATGCAGTGCTGTAACAGACAGGGTTAAATCTCAGGAAAATACTTATCAAATACATTGCTTGAGCATATATTGCATAGAGGAGTATTTCAGAAAATGTGTTCTTCATCTAGCAATTTTTTCTCAATTAAGAGACATCAGAACTTGAAAGTGATCCCTATGGTTTTAGAGGACTGCGTGATTTGATCTCACATCTAGTTGTACGATGTCATAAATTACATGAACAATTGCCAAGGTCACTTGAGATAGCCTTCTTGCTTTTTTTATTCAAGGAGATAGCCCTTCAATAGTGAGAAATATGGTATCCAGGAATTCCAGCTTGCCCTCATGTAATCTCCTTCACAGAGTGCAACAAAGAACAATTGTGTGAAGCACAATGACCTCACATGCTTGAAGTCTCTCAAACTATTTATGAATGTGGAGTGGAGAGACTAAGCATGTATTCAGGATGAGGAAACCTTGACCAGAAAGAGGCGTTTCAGTTGTGAATTATTTTTGTATGAGGAAGTTTTAGCAGAATGCAGTAAGTACACGTACTGTGATAGTCAAGCCAAAGACAAGCACACACATTTTTGAGCTATTCTGAGAGAGCACAATACCTCTTCAGAATTTTGTGAGAGCAAACATGACAAGCAGTGTCAATGTCCTTGAGAAAATCCACATAACTGTGACATGTCCTTGTACACCTGCAGCAGTGGAGATCTAAACTGTTATGGAGATTTCTCCTAGCACTACTGTGATTACACTGGTTTACTTTGATTTGTGAACCTGCAGGTCTGTTCATCCAAACAAAAATAAGAACAAATTTTTTCTTGTTGGTAAGCAGTCTGCATTTGTAAGTGGCTAACTGTCAAGCAATAAGGATAATTTCATGCAAATTATCCACAACAAGTGAGCTGTGATGTGTCCATTCCCCACACAACAGATCTTAATGTATCTAGGATTGTGTCTGTGCATGCATGGCAAAAGAGCAAAAATTTCTACAGTATGACAGCATTTAATGGAAAATTTGTGGGCTGGACCAGAAGTTCTGTCTGTGTTAGACACTTTTGCCAACTGCTGTCAAATAAAAAAGTAAGCAAAGAAAAAGCATGGATTGCAGTTGTAACTCTGCTTCTACAATTTACAGCATCTGAAGTCAAATGTATTATCTTCTCTGTTGTACACTATAAAATCTGTTACATACACTCCCCCCTAAAAATTACTTCATCTCTGTAACTTTTGAACAAAGAAACAACAACAACAACAACAAAAGAAAAAACAAAACAAAACAAAACAAATTATTTTATTCAGACTACCAGGAAACAGGAATCAGCAGGAAATTTTGCACTGGAAAGAGATAGATGCACTGAAGGCCAAAAAATGCAGTGAGACTGTTATATCCAGGAGCAAATGTCAGAGATACTAGAAAGTGAAATTATAGATGCTTCCAAGTGTCAGTCCAGAGAAAGACAAATCTGGACATGTTCTTATTCTCTATAGTAACCAGGTATTTAAAAGAAGAGCACTCTGAAACAGAAAGGTAGATCCTGTATGTGAGGACTGTGTACAAGTAAAACAAGGTAAATACTAAATTCTGAAGTTACATCTCAAGTTTTATGTGTTATATAAAACAGGTCTATCATGATTTATTATGTCACAGACATCTGAAAAAAGTGAAAAATTCCTTGAAACTATGCTTGGTTATTATAGACAATACTTAAAAATAGTATTGGAGGTATTTAGAATGCATTTCAAGCTTTTGAGACAATTCGGATTTCTGTATTGTTTGGAAGTCATTAACAAGTGTGTAGTCACCATATTCTGTTGTTACTGCCAGTGCACATGGAGTCCTCTCTGAGGCACCATAGTTAAACTAAGAAAGAGAAAGGATAGCTAAGGACCTAGAAAATAAATATATGGGAACAGAATGACAGAAAACTCTACCTGTGACTCTAACCTGGCAACCACAATTGCTACATTTCCAATAATATCTAGTTCAGAATCAGCCTCATCTTCACTTAGAAATGGTGACTGTAAAGTCTCACACTTCCACTATGTACATCTCCATTATGGGCCTACAGAGATATGATACTAGATAATAACTTTAAATAAATCTCAGTTCTCAACAGACAATTGTTTTTTCAAATTGTATATTATTTTCAGTCTATTTCTGTATTATTCTCTTTTAATAATACAGCATCCCTAAGTAAGGAATGTGTGTTGGTATCTGGTGATTCCACCTATGCCTTACAAGGCAAATATTTTTTTTTTGTGACTTCATTGAGGTATCAAGGACACACACTGTACAAGGATTTAAAAGTTGCAAGCGTGGTCATATCCCTCATATCTGAGAAATGAGAAACTACTTCTAAGGTTATACTAAGTATCATGGTTGCAGGATGAATATGTTGAGGAATGTTACTGATACCTTTATCTTTATTTATATATATTAATTGGTGAAATAAACTAAAAAACAATTATGTGAGCTACAGTGAAGTGCTGGTCCTGTGTAGTTCAATGTCTATGTAATGCTGAGCTGCCAAAGACAGAGATATGTAAAGCTGCTGAAGCAACTTTGTAAGTAATCCAGATGAGCTTAGTTTAAGCTCTTTACTTTCCAGAGTTTAGCACACATGCCAGGGAAACAAGTCCTCACCTTCTCATTTAAATTAAGGGATGTTATAACTAAAAATGTTAAAAACATAAACAGTAATTTTCTTATTTTCTCCTCTAAAATTGTACAGTATTTTTCACACAGATCTTTCTGATATTTCAGTCAATAAAACTTTTGAATATATATTCAAAAGATATGTAGATATGCATTTAAATAAGATTAGTGTTCTATGCATTCCATGCTGCATTGCATGCATGTTCTGTATCCTTGGAAGTCTGTGAAGAATTCTCAAAGGAACAGGCAGATAATCAGATTAGGACATGAGGAGATGGGAAACAAGGTTAAAGAACAATCTTCTCACTGCACGCTACTTCTGCCTTTTGAAGTATTATGGCATCCATGACTGCAGGATTTTGGTGCACTGCAGTTTTTAATGTTTCTGCTCATTGGCATATGAAATCACTACTTCCCCACTTTGCTTTGGATAGATATATAGAGATAAGAAAATGTAACTTAACCTTAATTTTGTTGGAAATTATTAATCACAAACATCTTTGAGAATTTAGCTGTTCATTGTACAGCAGAGTTATGAACACAAATCCTAGCTGGTAGATTAGTACTTTACCAATGGGCTATGTTACTTCATTCCATAAAATGCTGATAGTTAACTAAAATATCTTGGAAGTCTTTCTCCAGCCTGAGAATAAGAAGCATGGCCCAGCTTGTGATGATTAAATTTTCTTTCCTTAAAAGAGTAGCTGTGTCCCTGAAACTTGGTGGGAACCATCTGTGGTCCCTGCTAACCCTTGAACTGTGCCTGGGTACCTGTGAGAACGAGGGCTGGTGTGGGTCAAAACTGGGCTATGCTGCATGCAAACAACTAAACAATGATTATTCTGTGTCTGCATTTAATATGCTATTGTGGATGTTGCCAATTACAGCAGCTAGAAGCCTTCAAAGACATCAGTATTTGAGAAAAGAAGTGAAGCTGGGAAACTTCCCCAGGTGGGGGTAGGTTTATCCGCTTTGCTCTCTGTGTAGAGCACCACACCCAGACTATTTTGTGTTAAACTCTGTACAATGGCTATCATGTCTCTGTGTGCAGTGAACATGAACAGCACAGCACCTTTCCTCTTTTCCCTCCTGCCCCTCAACACACGTACACACACTGAAACTCGGGTCTCAGGAAAAACAAAACAATTCTGTGAAACAAGCCAATTCAAAGGAATACAATGAATTTGCCAAAATAACCTGGACAAATGACGAGGAGGAAATTATTTCACTTTTTGCTTTACCCAGGGGGGTGCTCTTGCATAACCTGCTCACTGTACACAACAGCTCCATTCCAGTCTCGTGTGAAGCATAATTGAAAGCAGTGCTGAGACCACAGTTTTAGGTAAAGTTTATTTCAAATCTTGTCTTATCCACAAGTTGAGAAAAACTTTTCTCCTTTTGTGCTGAAGTGTTTAAAAGTACTTATTAAGTGCACATAGAAGGGTGAGCTGCAAGTCTGAAGCTGATAACCAGAACTAAGGGCTCATAAAGAGCTAGTTATGAAAGTGTATTACAGCCTAGTGGGTTGGGTCCTATGAACCCTCACTTGACTTTTCTGAATACTGTCAGTGTGTTCTAATTGCATTTGATTCAAACATTGCTTACATGAATTGACTCAGCCGACCATCTGGATCCAGCACCTCTATTAAAAATTTAATTTATTAGATGAAATTTATCATAGGGTTAGTATTCTCTCCATTACACTGCAGCATCTGCACTGATAAATGAGAGTTACCAAGCTTGCCAACAAAATGGTTTTAAAAATTTTGAAGAGCCACAAAACCCCCCAAAACAACAACAAAGGAAAACAAACAGAAACAAACAAACAAACAAACAAACAAACAAAACAAACAAAAAAACAATACCCAAAGCAAAGACACGTTTGTAGAAATTTAAGGAAGCTCATATTTCCAACAAGCTATGTAATCTCTCTGAGGCATGTTTGAATGCAATGATGACCCCTGCACTCTGAGCCCCATCTGGCAGACAGCAGCCTGCTGACCAGGAGGTGCAGTGCAGCCGGCTGACACGAAGCTCTCAGACTGCTCATCAGAGCCGTCGCCGCTACCCATATGTCCAGCCACTAAACCATAATCCCATTTTCTTTTTTAAACTCCCTAATCCTTCCAAACTCCTTCAGGGAAGTCAGTTAAGTCTGAAGGGCATAGGGCTTTCCTCTGAGATTTTGGGAATGAAGGAGTGGAGTAGGAGGGATCCTAATGTTACCAATCTCACACAACTGCAAAGAGATGAGAATAAAACGAGTCATCACCTTAAGTGACCTCTTGTTGTTCCCAGGAGACTTCTAGGAAAGCAAACAGCCTTTAATAATTCTGAAAAAAAAAACTTTTTCTTTTTTTTCTGAGTTATAAGCCATTTACTAACCTCTTCATTTCAATTTCATAGCATGAAGACCAATTCTGTTTCAATAAATGTTTATTCCTTTATATGTTACAAGTTCCTGTGGCCTTTAATTGAAATTTTTTATTTCCTTTATTTTAGTAAAAATATATTATGGGAATGGACAGGAAAAAATTGCTTTAGCTTCTTTTGTAGTGCCCTCCATTGATTTCTGAGATGATAAATTGTTTGTAATATACCCATAAATGCACTCATTCAAGTGAAGATTACTCATAAAAAGATCCAATCTGAGTGCAGTATCCGACTGTCTCTGAGAATATCATAATGATTCTCCTTTGGGGACAATATTTTGGCACACTAACATAAATTTAAAGGAATACATAAAAAGCATATTTCAAGCTATACCTTTCCTGGTTCCATTGCTTGTCTGTATTCACTGCAACCCAGTAGATGAATAAACATCTTAGATATTTAGAGAGGTCTTAGAGACTCCTGTATTGAGGGGAAAAAAATCAATACAAACCATAGTCCACATTTAAATAAAATAAAACCTTTTTAGGGCTCCTGAAACAGTCCAGTGAATTTTTATGGAATTATGAAATCCCATTTTTCTAAACTCTGCTTTTTCATGTCAGAACCAGAAGATCAGACGATAGAATGTAGTAAGATAGTCTAATTTCTGTGCTGTCAGCACAAAGAAATGAAAAGAGAAAATAGAAAAAAAATTGAAAAATTACCTTCCAGTGTGTTCTCCAGGTCCATTTTTCTGTCCAAGACTGGCTTTCAGTCTAATGTATTCTACTAAAGGCTGCTAGACAAAACAAGGTATAATTTTAGAGAAGCACTGATCCAAAATGACCTTCCAGGGGATTTTCAAAATTCACCATTGGAGTTCTGAAATAAAGATTCATCTTTATGTCAGGTTCCTAAAATTTATTAATTAGCAATGTTTTCAAAGTGCATGAGGTTTTGATTTGGTGTGGGATGGCACTAGACATAGCATGTGAGAAGCTAAATGCTTTCAGCTCCTATTGTCTTCAAAAGGAACAATGTGATTCTCTGTCTACAAATGCCCTAAGATTTCTATGTGTTTAAAGCAGACAGGATCAAAAGGTTCAAATTAACGTGTTCACATGTCATTGATTAACAAGAAAATTTTTAAACCCTAAGTACCTACAGTGTACTGATGGGTGCACACTTATGTGATGCTTTTTGTGAATACTACAGGTGGGCAGAATATTTTGGAATTATTCCTTCAAAGTTTTGTGTCAATTCAAAAGTAAACTATTGCTCTCACTTTGATAATGTTGTCATAAATAGCTTTTTGTGTTGACTACCCATCCATTTCTGAACCGAGGAAAATGGAGGTTGTTTAAGTGTGAGATAGAATCAGAGTAACGTGATCTACAAAGTAAGAATTACTCTTTGACGAAACTTGAGAATGATTTAAAAGAATTTTAAGAAACATATTCAGTCTTAAGAAAAACCCCAACAGGTTTAGATTAAAGTAAAAGTCAATAGAAAACATAACTGTTGTGCCATGAAGTACATCAGGTTAATGAGAAATGGAGGATTCTAATGATGTCTGCCATTATCAATCATAATAATTGCTCTTTTATTCATTTTATGAAAAATACCACAAACATATGAGTGATGGAAAAGGAATTTGGGCTGGTTTTAGGGGAGGAATGGGGAAAAGCTATGTTTTTTTAATGTTAGCTATTTCAGTAAGAAGAGATTTGGCATTAGAACTGACTATCACGAAGCCCAACAAATGTAATTCAATCTACACTGGAAGTTTTTTGCATAGTTTTCCTTTTCTTCCTTATATGTATAAAGTGATCTTCTAACTGCTACACAGAGTAATTTATGACTTAAGCTGTATAGAATTCAAACATATGACAAATATATGAAACTGCAAATTTAGCAATCACGTTTTTTTAATACATGCCTTTGTAATAACTTCTGATATCTAAAACAGGTTTTGTTATCTCTCCATTGTCCATAAGATAAGTTTGTCATGAATGCAAACTGTGAGGATTTGTTCTAAGTAAACAGACTCTCCTAGAAGAGTACATAAAGTCTGTGTGACTTCCTCAATATAGCCAATAACCCTTAATTCTTTTTGTAGTGGTTTCTTAATTGTTAGTTTATTGGAAAGCTTTCATCAGTAATGTTTAATCTATCTACCTTGAAATATGAATTCATCTAGGAATAAGTCCTCCCATACTATTTTCTAAGCCAATTTTGGTTTACCAAACAGTGAAAGGATACAAATAATTATCTTTACCATGAGGAATGCCTCAAAAATCAGAGCTAGGTTTCAACTCCCTTCATTCCTGCACAGTCATGTTTTTGGAGTTTTTTTTTGATTTTGTTTTTTTCTATATTCTGTTTATTTCATTTTATTTTTGTCTTTTGTCATAGTCACACATAGTCGCACAAGACACAACTACATTGCTGTGAAGGAGAATCTGTTGAAAGGCTCTGAGTTCTGTTTAGAAAGAAAAAGAAGCTTTTTTCTTTTAACTAAGATTTTCTGTTCAAAAATCTAACTCTTTAATCTTAACGCAATTTCCACTGCACTTTCACTTGCTTATTGACCACATTTCCAGGGGAAGGTACTTTCTGCTCTCTAGAATCACACCAATTACCAAGGGGAGCAGATATTCTGCATATCTATCTCTGACTCCAGAGCACAGGGCTACATCAACAAGAAACTTCTTCCACCTCTCCCATGATGTTAAGTTTTCCACTGAGAATTTAAAAATTGCTGGTGCTCTCTTCAAATCACCAAAATTACTTGTAAACTGGACCTGCCTGTGCAATTTCGGAGTGAAAGGCTCTGGAACAGTTTCTGACTTCATCAAGGCACAACTCATTTCACAGTAGGAGTGAACAAGGCTCAGCATGGGCACAGTGTGATGCCCCCCTGACCCATTTACTCACACACAGTCAACCTTGCCTTTTTTTTTTTTTTTTTTTTGCATAAAAACATAGATTTGACATCCATAATTCACACCAAATCTCACAAAAAGTGATATTTGCCACTTTTAAAGTTGCCGCTCAACTTTCCGCAATAATTGCTGGACTTCTGTAAGAAACATAAGGTGTACCTTGATAGCTAAAAATAGTGAAAATGTTATTTTACTGGTAAAATACTGCTTTTAATGTGCAGTGTCCTCCAAACACCTCTGATCAGTTGGATTACTCAAAAAATTATGTAAGGAATACTTACTGAGATATTCCTGCTGTCAAGTTTTAGCCTTTTGATTTCAGTATTTTAAACTGACCTTCCCTGGCACCATTTCTCTCCATTGACTACAAGAAGAATTCCCCTTTTATAAAGGTATAAAAAGAATTATACCCTTTTTATGTACTGAAAATAGATAAATTGGTCAGATTAGTGTTATTAGGAATCTGAATAAAAACAGAACTGTGAGTGCCTGAAAAATGTCTCCTATCAGTGGAGTCCAGTGCCTTCAGGGCTTGTTTGGAGAGGATCTGAGTGTGAAGAAAACAATACTGAAGAGATTGGAATAAAATTCTGACCATAGCTAGGAAATGATATAAAGTCTTCCTACTTGATAAAAACTTCCCACCACAAACAGAATGCCATTCGTATCATTTGTTATCCTCTCACAATTGCCAAAAATTTCAGCAAAAGGCAAAACAAAAAAATGGATCAACAATATATACCAGTTCTACTGCCTGTCTTTATGCTATTTGCCAGTTAATTCCAGACAGGAATTTACATGTGACAGACTCAGGCAGAAGAAATTCGGATGCTATGAATTAGGCCATGTAAAAGATTTGGGTGACATTTCATCTCTGAGTAGGTGCCTGTTTTTGAGCACCCATCAACCAAAGGAACACTGCTCTAAAGATTTTGTCTTCTGATGATAGTCTTATGAAGACGGTGGTAGGCACTAGACATAGTGCTTATTCAAGGTGACAAAAGCAACGAGTTGTAGGATGGAACTGGAAAGCAAATATATGTTAAAACACATGTTCTTGCAAAATTTCTGTATTAGCCAATGTTATTTTTTAATAATAATAATAATAATCATAATAATAATAATAATAATAATAGTATTACACAGAGAGGCACCTTCTTAGTACATGCAGATTTGAAACTGAAATGAGTGGGAAATCTAGCTAAGTAAAGCCAGTGAGCCAGATCAAACTAGTAGCAAGTTATCAGTCCAAACATTACCCTGGAGGCAGCAGGAAATTCTGGTCCAAGACAGTAAACTGAAAATAGAGATATATACAAAATGGGCTTACCACACTACTAACAATAGAAGTGCCTGCCTTTGTGATTTAACTGCAGTTTTGAAAACCTGCTCACCACCCAGACCTGGTAAAATATCTATATTAATTACATCTTGGCAGTAAGTGCTGTTTTTACTGTTGGCATGGCTCCCTTCCCACTTCATATCATCATGCCATTCACACATTTAATTAAATACGTTTCTCCAAGTGACTTCTGATTACAAGGATAAGGCAAAACTTGACGCATTCACCTAGTCCAGGGTGATTACTAGCATTGTCCATGCTATTAGCAACAGTGCACTCAGTATCAATCTGGTAAAAGCTCCAAAAATTAATAGAAGATTCCCTTAAGAGGAAAAAAATTTGATATTCTTCTTTTTATTTCATCTGTTCCAGGACCATCAATAGCCTTTACAGTACCTTTCTTCCTTTCTAATTATTTATGAGACAACTTTTTTTTTTCCTGTTTATGGTCATCATTATTACTTGATTATTTGAATCATTCTCACATCATTATTACTAGGTTATTTGAAACATTCTCTGATAAATATAGAAACTCCTGTTCACTAAACTTCTTCAATTAAATTAGACTGTTTACTAATCTTCTTAAATCATGAATCCAAATCTGAGGAAATAAAGAAAATGGCAAAACCCCCCACTGAAACACCTAAGAGAATAAAGGAAATTACAGGCTTACATAACTTAATTACATAATATTACTGATCTTACATAACTATGAGAAGATCAGTGGCTGTAAATATGCTTCTATCTGAGGGATTCAAGCACTATTTAAAAAGATTTGACATTGTCTGATTATTCATCTTTCTTAGCTCTGCGTGGCAGTTTTCAACAAAAAATTTCTGGGAAAAAAATCTGGAAATATTACAAGAGATGGTGAGATCAGGTGGAGTTGGGAAAAGGTTACTTACCCAGTTCTTCATTACAAGTAAAGCAACATTGCCAAGGTCTGGAATACAGATTAATTTTAAAGATACCTGTAGTGATTACCTCATATAAACATCAGTTTTCAGAACAAAGGCAGTTCTCAAAAGCCAAAGATTTTATCATTCTTCTAGAGTAAAAAAAGCATTCATGTTCTATTGTAGAGAACTAACAGCTGGACCTAGCAGTCAGAACATTTTCAACTAAACATATAACCAAAGAGCTTCACTAGAGTGAAACTTACTTTGGAGAGACGTACCAGTTACAAACATTTTCACAGGAAGCTTTGAGTGGTCATGGTGCCCCAAGGCACCTTCATCAAGAAGGGAAGGAGAAGCAGACTGTAAGCTTCACATGTGCTAGCTAGGGACAAGTATTTTGAAGTAATTCTCTCAGTAAATATATGCTTAAAGGATTTCGTTATTTTTGTTCTATAACTGAAAAAAGAATACTGAAACAGAACTGGATTCTACCAGCCCTTTCTACTAATATCTATTTCTGGTTGGATTACTTATCAGCTGAGGCCAAACCTTCCATGGCTGTAGCCACAGACTGCATGGCAGAAAGATGCAGGGTAGGCAAAGAGCAGGAGTGATAACAGCAGCTCTGTGCACTGGCTTATTGTCCTGATTTCCCTCCTCACTCAGCCATACAGTCTCCCACAGCCCTGACAGTGATCTCAAGGAAAGACAAGGTAGAAAAATGAGATGTCTGTGATTGCAAAATAGTAGATACATTAACACGCTGATACTGTGCCTAAATTTCATTATTTGACACAAAAATCCCCCAAAACAGGGACAAAGCCAAATCTTAACTTGACGATCATTGCTGAATGCCATTTGGAAGGTGAATTCTGAGTGTACTGCTGCTTGCCTTTACACCTCCAGTCTTCTTCATTAAGTTCTACTTCAATTAAAGCAGAAGATTCAAAACACAATAACATTCACAAGCTAGTTAATTTGTAAAGGCTACTATTTTTTACTTTTTTTTTCTTTTCTTATTTTCTTTTTTTCAGTGACTGTGGGAGGTTGACATTGTCAACTTCCCGAATTGTGGATCAAACCTATGTATCTCTTGGACCTGATTTATGGCCAAAACTTGATGCTTCTTAAAAAGGTTGGAAAAATCTGTCTTGGAATGTCAAACTAACACAATTAAGATGTATTGCACTTCTTAGCTTAGAGTTCATTATGTCTAAGCAATAATGGGTCAGGTGGCCTTCCTTAAAATGTCATATAATATGAAATAATCTTATAGCCTTTCATGATGATAAGAAGACAAGACAAAATAATATTTGAGAGTTGTTCATTCATGAGTGGAAAGGATAAGAGAGAAAAAATAAGTTAGCATGGTTAATAAAATAAATATAGGAGTGGAACTATAAAGGGACCCTGTATTTTCTACAAGCTATTTGCAATAATATTAAAATGTACTATGTGAAATTGAAATAGTTCTTAATTAATGAAGTCCAAAAGCAAAAGGATCTAACAGTACTGTGATGTACAGATTCTTTCAGCACGTTCCATGAAGATGAAATTGCTTGACCAAAGAGAAATATCCATGGCCAGATGAAGGTTAGATCAGAGGCAGTTGCATCCAACACACCTTTTAAAAGTTTGTAAGCCTAGCTGCTGGAGGAGGGAAAGCCACTGAAATGAGAGACATGGATGGAGAAACAAGGGCATCCCTCAAGAAAGCCAGATACACAAATGTCCTAGGGTGACTCTAAACCAAAACAACAGATAACACAGTCTGCTAAATCATGCTGCTATCAAAGTGCTGTGAAACTTCACAAAGTTCCAGGAGCAGCATTAATCTGCTAGAGAAGTGACACCTTCTCCTCTCTGGGAATTTTTTTTTTTTTGCTTGTTTGTTTGTTTGGGTTTTGGTTTGTTGTTGAGTTTGGACTTTTTTGGTTGTTTGCTTTGGTTTTTTAGGTTTGTTTGTGGGTTTATTTAGGAGATTTTTGTTTCATTTTTGGTTTGTGTGTTTTGAGGGTTATTTGTTTGTTTTAAAAATAAATAACACCTAAAGAAATACTTTTGCTCACAGCATTTAGGTTTTACAGGACATGACCTGTTTCTCCTACCACCAGTTCGGCAGAAATAAGGAGGTGATTCTGATTTGTATGGTACACAAGAATAGCTACCACTTCAGGTGAGTGAGAGAAATTGGAGGGTGTGAAAAGAAGTCTGGTACTTTCTCTTTTATGGTGATCATGCTTAGAAGCTTTAGTCAGCAGTCAAGGCCTAACAGCAATGAGAATTAAGATCATTTTATTAATGGATTATTTATAATCTTAGACTTGAATTCTGCCATCACTTTTGTGAGTGCACAGCACTCCCACTGAAGCCATTTTCATAAGAGTCACTAGTACTATTCACATTAAGCAGATATTGAAGAATAAATAATAGAACTAGGACACTGGCATACTCTTTTTTTGTAATCTCAAATGACAGTAGTTCTGACAATGTTCTATAGAATCCATGAAAAAAACTTCCAGACAAAGAAAAGATCGACACTGAAGGCCTAGATCACATCTAGGTTTTGTCAAGACCTCTAATTTTATAAATATTTGGAAAGCTAACCCCTCTCACTGTCAAATACTTCCACATTTTCTAGCACATGTAATTGGGAATCTGGCAACACAAAGGATTTTACTGAAAGAAACTGCTGTGAACATATTGTATGAGTATACAAATAAAATGTGAACAATATGGTCAGAGTGGCTTATTATTTTTTTCTACTAGGGCACAGGTATCTGCATAGCCTGCACAGGCATGGGTATGTGTGCAGGACACACAGGCATGGGACAGCTCCTCACCATCTTACCGAGCAGCCCCTGATTTGGCCTCCAGGTGCATGGCACATCTCACTGAAGGGAGTTCTGCTTGGGCAGACCCCTCACTGATTCTGCAGCATCAGGCCTTCTCCAGTTACCTCTCTGAATTACAGGCTCAAAATCAAATGGCTGAACAATGTGCTTTTGATCTTGCTTCACCTGAATTCCTTATCCAACCAAATTGTCCAACACTTTGCACTAAGGCCGCGACCTTGTTGCTCCCTAAAGTATTTACTTCTCACAACATGTCCTTTCTTGCCTGTTATAATCTTCTAAAAAAAAGAGCCATTACAAAGCCCTAGTGATAGGGCTACAAAACACTACAAAGATTATAATTAAGAAGTATGTGAATTTAGATTGTTTCCTCCTAACAGATAGGAGGAACAGACAATTTACTCATTGCAAAGTTCATCACTCTTAAGATTTTATTAATACAGAAATTAAGAAAACAGCCTAGAAAACAAAAGGGCAAAGCATAGTTAAATACCTGTCATTAGCATAAAAAAAGATTATTCCACTTTTTCCCTTAGAGAGGGAAATGCCATCCAGTTGCCACTTGTGCATAAAATATATATAATTAATGAATAAAACTCAGTATTTTGAAAAGAAGGAGAAAAACCTAACCAAACCAAAGCAAACTGAACCTACCAAACAAAAATCCCCAACACTTTAAAAAGTGGAAGGAAAGATGTAATAAAATGAACATTTAAATATTTTAGCAAGAATCTCTTCCTGAGTAAGAAAACAAACCCAAGCTTATTACACCTTAATTGAGAGTCAAAGAAAGCTCATCTGAGAAGACAGAGACTAAATAAAAGTTAAGATGACCATTTAGCCCTGCTTAGTGATATCAAACACTACAGAAGTATAAAATGTCAAAAAGGAAGTAATTTCATATGGCCTGGCCATTTTATAGCACAATAGACTAAAGAAAATGAACAAATTTACACAATAACCCTGGACTTTCAAAGTGCATCAGCATATCTCACACTGATTTCTTTTATCTACACATTTCTGGAAAATACATATTTCTGAAAAACACAGTCAGAAATATGCACTGAGCACCTGAAAAATTTTCTACAATATAATGTTTGTTCCAAACAAGAAAAAACAAACAAACAAACAAGCAAATCAAATCAAAACAAGACTTTAATCCTCCAGGCGAAGGTGGTTTTTTTCCCAAGCATAAATTAAAGAAATTAGATGAATTTGAAAAAATTAGGAGTTTCCCTCACATACAAAATCATGGAGGAGGAAGAGATCATAATGAAAGATACATGTTCTTTCACAGAAGCCATGCCACATGGCTTTCCTATAAACTATAACTCAAAAAGTTTTGTAAATTGCAGAATAACTTTGATATTACATCACATAAATGAAAAGCTTTCTCTAGAGTGTTTTACCTGTTTTCAGAATAGAAGGTTCATACAAACCGAGTCTCTGAGTTACTTTTGTTTAAACACTAAACCCTAAATATATGTTTTATAGAAAGTGTAAAACAAAGAGAATTCACAGCTGTCCAATAACATAGTAAATGAGAACAGATGTATATGGAAATTCAAGCAAGATGAATACTCCTATCCATTATCAGTGGGTAAAATTCTTGAACTATTTC
This sequence comes from Cossypha heuglini, assembly GCA_027576195.1. Taxonomy (NCBI): domain Eukaryota; kingdom Metazoa; phylum Chordata; class Aves; order Passeriformes; family Muscicapidae; genus Cossypha; species Cossypha heuglini. The sequence continues at coordinate 17,603,537 of JAODKT010001744.1, forward strand.
GGCCATTCCCTATATTGCTAGTAGCCCACTACAATTTTCCTGTTCCTTTTAGCCCAATAGAGGTGTACTTGGTACACTCATACATTCTTCGGCTACTTTGTCTCCATATACTAAACCTACAAATATTTCTTATATTATTTTTGGGCTTCTCCACCCAGGATGTGGTAAATTGAGACATGCAGGAGCATAAAAGACATTTATTTTTGGAAGAACAACAGCTTTTCTCTTACAAATGATGCTGACTACCAAGCTGAAGAGTGACACTGAGCATGTTTACCCATTTTGGAATTGCTGTGAAACTTTGGTGCTCTCCAAAATAAAGTTCAGCCTCAGCAGTGATCCAGATATCATATCATCATATGCAAGCCCAACACAACAACTAGAAAATGCAGGGCATTTCAGCAATAGGAGTTTGGGACTTGGGAATTGTCTGGATTAAACTGAATGTTTGTGAAGATATCATAGCATAATTTCTAATTAAGGGTGCCAGAGGGACCTTCCCTGGCTCTGTAAACACCCAATCTGTAACTTCATGCATGTCATCGATTCCAAAGGCTTTCAGGCAGTGGGATTTTGTGGAGTCTTAATCCCATAAACCGTTTTTACCTCATGTGTAGAAGCTTGATTGCACTTCAGAAACAAACCTTCAAAAAGATGCACTATTTTGTGTGTACAGCAAATTTGATTCATTTGACTTTTCTTATAGCTTCTGGGCAGCAATGAGCACAGGCTTTTGGGATGATATACAATCACAGGGATGAAAGGCTCCCTTCATTTCCTGTTTTAAGATGCCCTTAGGGGAATATCTGACTTACAGCTGAAAGAAAATCAAGTAATGTCAGCACCTTGAATTCTGTGCTTCACCAGAAGAGTATATGTATTGCAGCTTGAGCCAACATCAAAGATGAGTTGCAAAAGCCATTACTCACTGTCACATTCCCAAAGAAGAGCTGCACTAAAAAGGGAAAGTATAGCTTGTGTTCCCTTGGTAATACAGTCTATTCTTCTTTGTCTGCCAAAACTCTCACCTCTGTTTGCCTGTCAGGTGACCAGAGGCCTAAATATTTGCCAGTACATTAAAAGATTCTGTGTGTGGTCATTGCATGGCCTCAACCATAGAAAGTTCTTCAGCTGATGGAGTAAATACATATTTTTGGGACCCTTGCTTGACTTCAGCTCTGGATCCAGTGCAGAAGTGAATATGGGTAAATGTTTTTTATAACTGCCTTAAGGATGAGTTTTGGCTCATTTTTCCTATCTTAGCAATCTTCTACACAGCACTATGTATTGGCTCATCACAAAAGTCTCATGGATGGTCTCACTTTTCTGTTGCCTCCTATTCCCATGCCCTGCAAATGCAGAATGAAAGAGATGAAGTATTTTTCTGGCAGCATTGGTGTCCCTGGGAATGCCTTAAGATGTGTTCCTGCTGCTGCCAATTCATTTACATGACATAATACTGCTCTCACTTAACAGAGTCACTTTTCTTCAAGCGGCTACAAACCAAAATAAAGCAAAGTGAATCTTTCACAATGAGAATGGGACTATATGTCCAGAGAGTCTGTGGTTCTGCATCCTTACAGATTTTATAGCATAAGACTCTGGACAACCCAAGTTGACTTTGCAATTAACCTTCCTCTGGTCAGTGGGCTGCACTAAGTGCCACTCAGATGTCCCCTCCAAGCCAGACTGTGCTATGATTCTGATTTTTTAAGGCAGCATTTGCCAAACGAAGTGTGCAATTCGGCTTCATGCTGCGCAAAGGAAGCAAGGTATTTATTTTTAACATGAGGCACTCTTTGTGTTAGGATTGCTGTGACCTTAGTACTTCTCTGTTGCTTTACTGCTATCCCAAGTAACAATCACTAGGGTGAGGAACTGTTTTAATGGGGCCAACATATCTCTGAAACTGAAAGGCATCTGACCACACAGTGATGGCTACAGCAAATAAAGTTGGCATCAAAAATTAATTTTGTAGAATTCTTAGGAAGTTCAAAGAAACAACAGGTAGCCACAGCCTGAAAAGACTGAACACTTACTGTCTGAAGGAGTATGAAACTTTCAAACTTTGGAATGCTATTAATTTATGAAGAGGTGAAAATAGCATGGCACATTTTCCTATAACTTAGATCCATTCTTGTGCACAGTGAAAAAGAAAATTTTTGTGACACTAAATGTCTGAGAATAGTGTCTATTTTTCTATACAATCAGCGGTTATTATCCAGCCAGATATAACAGAAGCCAGAATTCATATAAAACAGCATGAAAAGTTGAACATTGTTATTTTTCATATCTTGAGTTTTGGTAGCTATCAGTATATTTTCACTTACAGAAAAGAATTCTTGGCCTGCAAAACTTACAGTCTACAGAAAAACGTACACAAAGTTCAGGAGAGATGACAAAACACTACAGTTGTGTTCTTGCATTTGAAGAGTGTACTTTCACCATTAAAATATTAGTAAATGAAAAAAGTAATTAACAGAACCTATTTAGAGTCACTGCAGCCATTTCTGTATTCCTCTGCACAATGATACCAGAATAATGGTTTGCTGCATAAACTCTCTTACTCTAAACTTGCATTATGCTCAACCTTTTTGGACGCCAGCCCAGCCTTGGGTTATTCTAGGTAGAATATATTCCTCTGCAGTTTGCTAGCTGGGCTAAGTTTTCTAGTATACTACTTTGCAGGAGCCTGGTGAATCTGACTCTGCAATTTCTCTCAGCTAACCCCAATATTTCTACCTGAGAATCCGGGAATATAAATCAGGCAAATTTGTTACTAGATTTTTAGCTACAGTGCTCGCCTGGGAAACAATACATTTTTGGTAGTTATGTAATGAACGTTGACTAAATAATTTTGAAGTTGACCTAAAAAACAATTTCATAGGCTGTTCATGAAAATATTTAGTCAAACGACATTAAATAATTGAATTCTTAAAACATATAATTTTAAAAAGTATTTTAATAGATTATTGTACTACTCAGTAACTGCTGGCAATGAAAGAGTACTTTACATTTTTGTTTGTCTTGTGCTACCTTATTGTTTGCAGTGAGCTCCTTAGCTTCAACTGTATTGATATGTCCTTTTTAAGGAAGATTTCTCAGTGTCACATCAGTGACACAGGATTAGTTATTCTTCCAAGTGCATTTCATGGCTGATGGTTTTGACTTTAGGTGAAAGAAACTGTACACAATGCAGACCTGGTCTAAATTACCAGGAAACTTCCCACTTGATTAAACTGTTGCAATCTCCGTTTATAGTAAAGTTGTAATCACACCTCAGCTTCTCTGCTGTACAGACGAGCAGCCGATGGGTATCACCAAAACCACCTGTCAAGCTTCATCATACCAGATAAGTCTCTGATGTTGGAACTTTAATCTACAAGTATTATTCTGTAATAAAATCCTGTTTTCTAACTGAGCATCCTGAACTGCTCTCATTTTTAAACTTACAATGAGTTTACTATCCTTTTTTTTCACCTCCTTTTACCTTGCTGGAGCATTCTAAACTGAATGCTCAGAGTGAATCTACTCTGAAGGTTTTAAAATGATCATTAGGTACTTTTTCCACTTTTTAATGTGATCAAATATGAACATATAGTGATAAAATAGTCTTTGAATAATTGAAGTTCTGAATGATCCAAACATATCAAAACAGCAATATTTATTATCAGCTGAATGAAAACAGTAGTCTCTTTCTCTGATTCAATGATTTTCACCTTTGAATTTGACACCCAGAAAATAAGGTGAGGCATCCTTTGAATGATTAATGCTGCTTTCAAAAGAACTACTCAAGTAAATAGTGTTTGTGAGGATGTGTTGTGTACACTGAAAGTTTTTGTATTGTAATTGTATTATATATTTGTACAGGGCTGATAGGTCATTTCCCTTGCAAACTTAAAATTATATAAATTATAAAATTACATATAAATTTTATATATATATAAAATATATATAAATTACAAATTATATAATAAAAATAATACTAATAGAACATTTAATTATTAGACACAAAGGATAAAGCTATTGTCACTCAGAAGACAGAGAAAACTTTGATGGTTGCATCACTAAGAATTTCACTCAGAGAACTTTTTGCACCCTAGATCAACTGCAGGCATTACTTACAATAACATAATCATGAGGATCATATTTTAAATGGCATTATTGCATTTTAGTTGGACTGTAGGTTGCCACATAGCACTCCAGTGCACAGATTACAGTCACTTCAGAAAGTTCCAGCTGAGCTAGGTGGAAAGGCCATAGCAGCCTATCCTAAATAGTAGAAAAAAAAATTTCCTGCTGAGAACTTTATGTGGAGCTGCCTTGGGCAAATCTACACGCCACTGCAATCTACAGGGTGGACACAAAAGAGGAGCATCCCCTGGGATTTGGCAGAGTCTCACTGTGGCTGTGATTCAACCTTACAGCTTCACCTTTCGCATAACTATTTTATCAGGATTCTGTTCCTCCTCTTTCACCTTTATCCAACTCACTCTGTGAAAGAATATGGATTAAATTAAGCCATCCAAAGAATATTTTTCTTTTGAATTGCATTTTTTGAAAATAATAATTTCATTGATTGAAAGGATTCCATGATTAGACTTGTCATTCTGACTAATGGATTCAATAGCATCCCGATAGTAGAAGCAAGTAATTCGGGGAAAAATGGTAATGAGAAAGGCTTAACCAAGCAGGATTTCTGGAGAAAATGTCTGTGGCCTGATCTCTCTAATGTGGGCATTGTTCATATGGCAGAATTTGAAGAATAGGGTGATTAAAGCAGTCACTGAATCTGCTTGCCTCAATGCAGAGCACAGAAAATGTGTTTTTCTCACTGGAAATGTGTCAGTTTTCATATAGCTTTAAAATGAATTATTTTCTTGGAGAAATTGTAGGATTGTACTACATTTGAAATATTGCCTTTGGTTTTTTTTTTTAATGCTGATTGTCATGCTAGGGAAATATAAGTAAGCAATGGGGTAAGAATTTGCAAACAGAGTTAATGTGGGGGACTACATACATGTAGAATTAATACTGGAATATGTTAGAATACTTTGAAAAAGCTCTGTGCATAACACCACCCCTTAAATTAGAAGACATTTCTTTTAATAAGTTCATTATTGTGTCTTGATTTCATTGAAAAAATGGGGAAAAGTTTATTAAATGAATGCTTTTGGTTTAGCTTTGTGTGTCATTCTTCTAACTAGTTTAGCCCTTGTGCTGTTTTTCACACATCCATTGTGAATAGAATTGTATTTTTTCGTGCTCCAAATAGAAGTAAATTTAGAAATTGCTATGCTAATGCTAATTTTTGATGATGTTAACTGTGCTACTGAAGATCTCTTTGCAATATACAGTTTACAATACCAAGATAAAGATGAACTATATGGTACCACAATTGTAAGTGATCCAAAGAAGATAATGTTTCTTCTCATTAATATTTGATTTTATCAAGGCAAAAAGCAAGCAATCAGAATCATGTTTCTTCACTATTTAAAATTGTCAGAATAAAATTTGGATTCTAGAAGGAAATCTACTTTTTTCTGAAATGCACCAAAATGTAAGCTGCATTTATAGAGATTATCTCTGTTTTGAACACCTATGATGGAATTTGTCTTCTTCAGCAAGTTCCAATTGCTTTCTGATCCTCTCTTCATCTAACAGCTTTCTTTACTAGAAATTCATATACCATAATGCTTTGAAAGAGGAAAAAAACCCAAACCAAACCAACAAACCCAAAACAACAAAGAAGCAACTAATGATAGAAATTATTCTGTGGGACATTCATGACCCCACTGAAAGGAAAATTCTCTCTTTATGCATTTGAAATATATATATTTCTATATTAAATAATATATTACACCGAATAAAAGACATTGATGCCACTATTATTAACATAGTATAATTAAGTGAGAATTCAGGCAAGCAGGCAGTCACTAATAGAAATACACTGTGGTCAGCCTGCTGACAGCTCTGTCCAAGAAACAGCAACCAGAAGGGGTTCTTAGCACATTGGTCTTTTGTAATCCTACTCCATGTAAAAGATGTAGGAGCACACTGGAATGTGACCCATGTTGCTACAGCTTATTCCTACACAACAAACATCAGAGACTAAACCTTAATGACTGATGTTAGGACTGCACAAAGCATTAAACAACAAACTTCTTCCAATCAAGACATTTCCATTTTTATAAGTTTGATCTGTAGCTGATGTTTCAGCAGTGTTTAAGATTACCTAAACAGAGTGTTTTACTTTAAAAGTTGTAGCTTTATTCAATTTAGTTCATCTGATCTGAAATTTTCAATCCTAAAGATCTGAATCAGTCCAGAGCATGAGAAACACACCCAAAAATGTTCAGGCTCTGAGAAAAAATATAGAGGAAGGATAGTCTTCCCCATGTCAGAAAATTCTGAAAATTTTGGAAACACCTAATAATTTCTATTTAATATCTGGCAATTCTGTTACATTTATACTAAGAATGTGCCTTATGTTGTGGTAAAAGTGTCCTAGATGCATATAGCTGCATATAGCTAATTCAGAAATGTCTGAGACAATTCCCCAGACTGTAACTGCAGGATACTATGGGTGGTAGACACTACTCATGCAGGAACCAGATCAGAAACAGGGACACTGTATTGCTAGAGTTTTCTCTGACCTCTTTGTTTCATGCAGACAGTGAGATGCAAAGCCCCAGACTCATAGGAAGAAAATACAAGAGGCAGGTGTGGGAGAAACATGCAGACTGTACAGGGAGGGGCAAGTGCCAGTTGTCTGAAGCTAGACAGGAAGCACAAAGACAGAGAGCCTGGATCTGAAACACGTATGAAACATGGATCTCATGAAACAGTAAAATGAACAATTTCCAGGGGAGGCAGACAAATCAAATGAAATAGAAAGTGCTTAATCCAAATCATATGACTTCACTCTTATGAGGAAGAGACTGGGACATGGATGTGAAAACTGTTATCATGACAATCGTCCTGAAGACACAACTGCAACATGTACTGTTCTTCTAACACATCCCATTGAGCATTTTTGCGGGTCTGTCTTGCCCAGTGCATTAACGTATAGATGTCAAATAGGTGCTCAAATTTCAAAGCACAGAGAACATGAAAAGAATGTGTGGAACATCTAATAATACTGGAATATAAGCACAAAAAGTGCTAAGAAATTCTTCAGCTCCCTGAGACTGAGATTTGGATATATTTATTAAATGTAATTAAATGAATGCTAGATGCTGAAAGGAGGGAAAAAAGCCAAACCAAATCCACCCATGACTGAACCCTTTGCCATCAGTGTAAAATGAGTTATGTTTCCATAGAAATAGAAACCTCTACTCACACTGCATGTCAACTAACACATCCAACTATTTGACATGACTTTAGTTTCCTATAGCAACCACGTTTATACGAGTTTACTTAGCCTATAAAAGTTAATTAAAATTATATCCAGGGCGTCATAATTTGAATTTCATTAATGTCATAATATTTTTATATATCTGATAATTGAGATCTTGTTAGGAATGAGAAGGCAAACCTCTGAACAAGATCCTGACCGTACTGTCATAGACATTAACAGAGAGTAACACCCCAGGCTACAGGATGTGCATTCTGGAGTAATGAGTATGTTGTTGACAGGACAGCCATGATCATTTGTGCTCTCTCTACAACATCATCGAGTGGAAGAGCTGGTGCTCAATGAATTTACACTATTGTGTATATATAGGTTACCTTGTACAGGAAAACTTGAGGGTTATGTTCAGTTATGACTTTATCTCAGGATGTAAACCTTTAGGAGGCACAGTGATGACAGGAAAAAAACTGTAAATCAGATCCTTTGTTATGTGAAGAGAGAGTTGCCATACAGCATGCATTTCAGTGAAAACAAGCATCTTAATCTGGTTTTGGAGGCGAGAGTAGACTGAAGGATTGAATTGCTTTATTTTTTGTTTGGGTTTTTGAGTTTGGTAGGAGTTTTTTGTTTGCCCGTTTTTGGTTTTTTTAGGCACACATGATCTTTCTTGTCATCCATGGTCTTGTATGAATGAGTATATTTTATAGAAATTACAGCCCTCCAGTATTCTCTTCAAATGTCTCTGGTGCAGCAGAAACAGCTGTTACTTTGCACTGCGTTCTCTGCAACTGCAACAGATAGGGCTAGGCTGGTTTCACTTTGAGTTTGGCAGCTTATTCACTGCCTGAAACACTTCTGCACCACTCAACCAGCTTCCCTTCACTGAGACTTACCTAAACCATTTTAAGAGACAAAGGTGGTGTTCATTTATTGCAATGAACACTTGTTTTCTCCCAAATTGCAGGGATTCAGTAGGTCATTTGGGTTTACAAGGATTCCTTTTTTCTTTCTTTTTTTTTTTTTCAGTTTCATGGAAGTTTCTTTAGCTTTTTAACAGAATCACAGAATGATGGACCTTTTGAGAGCATCTTGGCCAGTATACCTGCTCAAGCAGGGTGACCTAGAACATGTTGCTCAGAACCATGTGCAAATAACTTTTGAATATGTCCAAGGACTGAGATTCCATAACATCTCTGGGCAACCTGTTTCCATGCTATCTCACTCTCACAGCAAAAAAATGTTTCTCCATTCTCTGGTGAATAATCCTTCAAGTTTCTTAGCACAAGCAATATATACACATAAGTACATACATACATGCATGTATATGTATAGGTAATAGAATATTTGTATATTTAATAACATACACTTCCGAAGATAGACTTATTTACTCAATGGCTTTTTAAACAAAATGAAATGCTGATTCTCTGAATACTGAACACTTAATAGCTCTTTAACCTGTCAAAGCCAACTTGCAAAGCCTCTATGAATGGTCTGTAAAAAATTCATTAGCCATGTCAGAACCATGACAGAACTGGACAATCATTAAACACTGCTTTTAGGATCATGACCAGTGATATCCTCAGCAGTATGAGTGTGCAAGTGCTCAAGAGTCAGTAGACAATCAGAGAGTAGAGAGCTCTGCAGTTGGATGTTCTGAATTCTCCAGTCCTCCTTATTATTCTGCCTGGTAAAGAAGTAACTGTAGGTGTCATGTCTCTGTGGATTTTTTTTTACTTTTTCTTTCTAAGGTTGCAAAAGGCACCTGAGCAGACATAGAACCCAGAAGTGCTTGTGTCAAACAAAAGAAGGCAAGTGGTTCTCCATAGATGAAATTCTGAAGTCCCTACTCCAGCATGGTTACAGGTGGTGAAAGTTTAGATGGATTTAAGAACTGAGTGGATAAAATCACTGAAGATTTAATACAGAGAACTTTTAAATTAAAATACATTCCCATTCTGCTAAAAACACCAGGGCCAGAGTACTGAGGTTAGTCAGCTCCAGGGAACTTGGCCCAAGCTGCACAGGACTTGGTCCCAGATTTCTTCGGTATTTTCCGTATTTCCAAAATATTTTGGTAAGTTTTGTGGTGGACAGTGGCGGTAAATGAACAATGTGCAAGTAGAGTTACAGTCCTTCTAGGGATGATTTTACTGCAAGAAAATGAGGGGATTTAATGCATTCCCTGCAGTGCAGTATGAGGGCAGCTGTGTATGCTGGACTAAAGAAAAGGAAACGTTGCAGAATACTGGAGTCAGATCTGATGCAGGCCTTTTCATTTTGCCTATGGGAACTGTCCTTGGCACAATATAGCTCCTTTGCACATTTTTTGTGCACTGTCTCAGAGAGTTAACATCAGCCAAAACCCTACCTCAGGGCATGCTTGCAGTTGAGCATCCTGGACACAATACTCACAGCTAAGCTTACTCACTAGCCCAATACAAAGCAGCTCACCTAATGGTGTAAAAGGTTGGCATTCGACAGAATAATGCTGGGAAGCATCAGTGGCTTCTGGTCCCTTTCCTATAACCTTTCCAAAGGATTTACTATCTACAGAGTATTTAGCTATATGGACTGTCATGTGGTTGAATACAGACTTTCTTGTATTTTTTTAAGTTGCTCTGGGTGTAGAAACTCTGTTAGAAAGCCTTATTCTGACAATGAATGGAAGAACTGACTCCAATGGAGCAGTGGCAATTTCTTCCTTTCTAGGACCACACTCATTGTACTGTTCTGAACTGGCTGAGGTCTTTTGTTCCTGCCTACATCTATTCTTCCATCCAAATTCTAGGGCGGCACCACATGGAAGGAAAAGAAAAAGCCTCTGGAGAGCACAGAATCAGCATTAACTAAGTATAATTCGTAATTATTCATGGTCACAGATTAATTTGAATATAAAAAGTCAGTGTTCTACAGAGAGCATATTGTAATTTTATACTTTCCTGAGATGTATGAAAAAAATGTTATATTCTTCCAGCCATGACCTTAACACACATGTTTTTTAGCTTATGTTGTTTTACTGTTTGATCCTTGGACTGTGTCTTCCCTGGAGGCCTGAATGATTACCAAGTTGAATGCTGCACCAAGTGTTTTGAGCAGATTTTGTGCTGGTTCAGTCTGCTTATAGTAGCCAGTCTGTTTTCTGTAAACAGTGGTGAAGGTAATTTGTCTTGTTACCAAATAGACATTCCTCTTTTCTCCTGAGCAGCTCTCCTGGAAAACAGCCCAAGAGGGTGGAGAAGGAGAGGGAGGTGGATCCCTCAGACTGCTCTATCTGACTCTACCAATACCTCTTCAAAGCTGTGGATCTCGAGATACTTTCAACAATGCCCTTCCTTGGGTTATCTTGTTGACATGCCAGATGCCTGGAAAAAGCAGTTTTTTCACCATGACAATGATACAAATATTCAGTTAATGTTTGTAAAGCTCAGATAAATCTATAGAGGAAAGCACTACAGATTGGTGTACTGACTGCAGATTTCTGCCTAGGATGTAAGCTATTACACCATTTGGGTTAATTTACTTTGTTGTCCAGGACTCCATGCCCTGCAGATCTATTGTAAATAGCCAGTGCTGTGGTAAGAGGGGTGCCTTCTCAAAAGGCCATTAAAGAAAGGTCAGGAAGGGACAGGACTATACTACAGGATATTTAAAACAACAAATAAAAGTAGCACAAATGAAGAAAACAACCTCAAGTGTAAGTACACAAGTTGTTATTTCAGTTTATATACGTGGTTTTAGTGGAGTGCTTGGAATCATTACCACCCTATTACATATTGAAACATTGAGGCATGAAGGTCATGTTACAAATAAGTATTAATTTTGAGAATAGTTCTCCTCAGTCCTTAAACCTGTTTAGAAGCCACAAGGCGTATTTTTTTAGGGTAGTGGAAACCTCTGTGTTGTATTTTTCCTGGCTTCTTGTGCATGTCAGGAGTATCACAAGTAGATACACACATAAACATGTATTTCTAACACAGATTTTTTTTTTTTAAGAAAAAAGAAGGCTCTACCCTAATTTAATAAATCACGTACTAGGTACTATTGCATGTGAGGAGATGATTTCAGTCTGTCCCTTCTCTTGGACATATCTATGGGGTAAACATAAGCCAGACTTGAAATTTTTGCCATGGCTAATTTTGGTTCAATGTGGAGTTACTTTGTCAGGAACTCCCAGAATATGAGATGATGATTCTTTGATTATTTCAGAGATTTGTATTAATGCACCAGGCCCTCCTCAGTTTCTTGCAACACATATCTTAATACAAGAAGGTCCGATTACATATTTCCTTCCTCTTCCTCTGTCTGTGAGCAAGTGGCTCAGGATGGCACTGCATACTAGATAGAAGCACAATGGAGCTGTGCTGGCAGAAAAATTGGAAAATTGGAGTATCAGTACTTGCCTTCTGCACTGAATCTGTGAAAGAAGAAAGTCTTCTTAGGAATAGCTGTTGTCAGACAGGCACATACTAGAAACAGTTGTGAAATTTTCAAAACACAGGCTGTAACCACAGAAGAAACAGCTGTATGTGAAAAGTGTAACTTCTCCCTGTTCTCTTAAAAATGCATCAGCAGCCGCATCAGCCATGCAGGATAAAGCAGAATTGGGGTACAACAACAAGGCCACAAGACCCATTCCTTTATGCTATTTGGTACCACAGCACCTATGGCTCCTGCTCCAGGAGGCTCTTGCTTACATTCACAAGCAAAACTTTTAATACATCAGTTTACAGCCAGTTACCTGATCCATCTTGCAGAATGGGCTTACCTGCAGAAGAGGCAGTGCCCAGCACTGGTATAACTACCAGCTCTCCCCTGTTCTCACTGGGATGGTGTGAGATGGAAAGGAAATCATGGGTTTCATAACAATCTTTATACAAAGGGCTGGAGTGTTAGCTGCTAAAAAGGCAAGTGCCATCTAAGTCCAATAAACTGGTCCTAGGTACAAATATAAAGAAGAGGCTTAATTTTGCTGCCTGTTTTTATGTGAACCAGTTCACTCTGAAAAATAAAGTGACTGCCTGGTCTCACTATAAAATTCATGATTCAGCAGTTCCAAGACAGAGCATTGGATTGCAGTCTGCAAACCCAAATTTACAAACAAAAAGCTGCCTCACTAAGTCATTAAAATATAGATATCAGTTAATAAAAGAATACCGACCCTTGGAACTGTAGGACAAGGGAGAGCTAGAGCCAAAGTTGCAACATTTGCTCTTAGAGTAGTAGAAATAGGATAATGACTGATTCAGATGCCTTTTTTGTTTTTTTTTTCCCAGCAAACATAGTTCTACACAAGGGTGATCTACATCTAATGAGAGAAAATATATTCTGATGCAGTCATTACATACTTCCCCCTTGATCTATCCAGCCTTGATATAGTGCATAGGTAGAAGAGTTGGCATAATATATTGAAAAATATCATCCTGATTGGTTACTCCAACTTTCATAAACCCTGTTGTGAGAGTGCACACATCCATCCTCATCCACCCTTTAAAAGAAAAATTGAATAGAGAAGAGAGACATAATTCACCATATTCTTTGGGAAATACAAGCATATTTGTTATGGTTAGGAAATGGAAGTTATGGGATAAGGTATCTGGTGCTGTATTTTGAACTTTTCAGAAGAAATATATTCTTACATCATTTGGGAATTTATACTGGATGCAATCAAATAAATGCATTTTATAGTGATGAAAAATAATTCGGTAAATGTTTATATATTAAGTATGCAAATGATGGTATCGCCATCATTTAGCATTAAATAAACTTAGCTGTTAATCTTGCCACAAAGTAAGGAAAATTATGTTATCTAAAGAATTAATTGTGAGTCTAGAGATCAATTTAAGGCCAAAAAACATGTTTATGTCAGGTGACAAAAAATTCAAGGAGTGTTAATATTCAGTTTCCTGACCAGCATATAATAGACTTTGCTTTCAAACCTTCCTGTTGGCAAGATATATCCTCATTCCAATACAAACATTGCTGAAGGAACCCTTTATTTCAGTTAAGAGAACTACAAAAGTAAACATTAACCAGCACTGAGATGCGTGACATACTTCTCACACTCTTCAGAAAAGGGAACTCCTGGTTCTAGTAACAGTCCGGGACAATGAATTACTGAGTTGCAAAGTAAATGTAGTAATATCCCCAGTGGTCCTGGTAATATTGTATATTCCCCTTTATACAAAGACCTTGTTATTTTCAAAGTTTGACCAAGACAAGTTTCCTAAGAAAATATATTTTCTGTTTTAGAAGATGTTTTCAGCCTCTAGTGAGTGAAAGGTTCATTTATTGTGAATTCTCAATTATTTATTCCTTGGGCATTACTTGAGATTTTGAAGAAAAGAGATTTGACAAGTATGTTAAAGAGCTCCAGATCACAGTAAAACTTCAATTTCTCTTAGAGGTTTTCTTCCTTCACCATACTGCATACTGCTTGCAGTAATAAACCAATAATTAGCCTCACTGACATTGGCTAAAATATACAGATACCTAATATTAAGTGTGTTTAATCAGATCAGTCAGTGCCTTGCAGAATTCGGAACTTTATGGCATTAGTTTGGCCTCAGAAATTAGCAGTTTCACCAGACATAATTAAGTGGAGCTGAAATAAAACTTTTTTTTCTAACTGTGTTTTTGTTAGTGGATATTGGCTCATTTTGTTCTATTGAAAGTGGGCTGTTTTTCAGCAAAGAAAACAAAATTTAAGGGAACAGTGAGACAATGAGAAAGGAGCATGGACTGAAGAAAGAGGACAGGGTTGGTGTTTGGACTGGATCACAGACATTGTGTTACTGTCCTGCCCTGAGGATACTGAGGCCACATAGACAATTCTGTTCCCCAAAGTCCAGACGTGGCCATCTGGGCAATTCAGCATCTTGCAGACTCTGTGTTCAAAAGAAAACATCACTAATTAGCTCTTCCCCACCCACTTTCTTCCCTTAGCTCCCATTCAAGTAAAACACAGACAGATAATATCTTCCAGAAGCTGCAGAAATACACCCTATATTTAAGTACATTTTTCAGAGATGACATTTGACATCTCTGTTTTAAAGACTTCAAGTTACAATGAGTACATTATCTCTCTCTATAAACTGTTCCTCATGTCTAATTGCTCCTCAAAGGCCTGTCAGGAATTTTTCTTTTATTTAAAGGTTAAGTTTGTCCAGCTTGACTTTTTGTCCTTTATTTTTTTATGGCTTTTTCTGCAAGATTTAAAATGTCTTGGCTGACAAACCTCTTTCATGTACAAGCAATTGTAACACATAATGGTCAAATCATTTCTTTGCTTTTGCTTTGATATCTGGAAATATTTGTTTTCTTAGGATTAATATTAAAAAGCTTGTATGTAGCAGCAGTTTCTCTTCAAACCCATTTGTGAACCAATTAATCCTTAACAAGGTCACTAAGCTTGACCCTGCTTAAATCAAGATGTTTTTGTCTTTGTAAGGATGAAAGTAAAGAACGCCAAAAGAAAATATTAGAGCTCTGAGGACTGCATAGAGATTTTTTGTGCCTATTTTTTTTTCTATTTAAAGTAAATAAATTTAAGAATACATTTATGGTGGAATAAACAAATTGTACATTCTTTTCAACCTCAAAACCTATAAAATGTCTTTTCTGTTTTTTGCTTAGGCATGGCATTAAAACAAGGAAATTTTTTTTTAGAGAAAAGTAGGAAAAGATTCAGAAGGCCAAGGATGGTGTGAGGGCCCTGACCTGGAACCAAGGAGCATGTTTTCCTGGACAGCCTGTCTCCCCCTCTGGGGATAAAGATGTTTTTATGTGGGTTCAGGTACAAAAATTATGTTTCACAAATATGCTCATGGTGTGATGCAACTTCTATTTCTTACCAAACATAACATCATTCATACTGAAACATGCCAATAAACAAAAGGGAGTACACAACCAGTTGTCCCTGTCAGAAATATCTGGTTAATTTGTAATAGAATCCTCCTTTAGTCAAACTTTCCCCTGCACGTGGAGTCTTGGGATTTCTATGGGGTAGAAGAGGACAGGATCAGAATCTCTTTTAGTTAGTCCTTCTTTTTCTCTGCTGTACCATGTGATGTTTCCTCAGCCATGTAGTGTGCTGCTTTCTTCTCTGTGCTCAGCTTGGAGTGTTACCTGAAACTTCACCAGTTTTTCCTGCAGTTCTCTGGGTACAGCAGGAGGTAGTTTGGGTTCCTTACAATATAAAGGATTACAAATTTTCACTGCATCACTAAAGTTCATCCCAACAACACAAAATCAAGAAGAAGACATTGAAATGGGAAGATTTAAACTACTTATTTGAGCCATTATATTAATTTTACTATGGCAGCATTTAAAATTCTGTAACTTGTGATTCTTCTATAATTTGCTATTCTATGCCACTGGTAAATGAGTCTTTAGGCAGATAGACACAGAGGAGCTTTCAGCCCTCTCAGATCTTGTAGGAATATTACAGAATGTTTTTTTGCTTTTCCATCATTATGAGAAACTGCTTGCAATAGCTTTGTGAGAGGAAATGTTCAGAGACCATTAAGTATCTAACAGAACCGGCTGGGAGAGGCATTGTTCCTGCTGCTCTGCTGCCATAATCCATAAATGTGGACTTGGTTTCTCTGAAGAAGAGAAACTCATACTTCTCATACCAAATGATACAATAATTTTCTAACACAAAAAAAAGTCCCCCTAACCCCTAGACCTGATAAAAATCCCATGGTACTCAAGTGGGAGCTTCCCCTTCCATTTCAGGAGACTTTGGACAGAATTTAGTGCAGCAACCTCCAGATTAATTTACTTTAGAACAAGAAGCATAGTTTAGAGGTATGCTCTGAAAAAAACAATTAATTGAATAGCTGAACTACTTAACCTCTGCATGGGAGTGACAATATTTTTTAAACATACAATTTATTTTTCTCATCATTTCTCCATTATTCACTTCTAGAAAGCTAATTTTACCTCTTATATCTACCTCATGAAATTTAAGATCAAATACGTCAGAAGAAAATACATTCACTTGATTAACTAAACAATAAGCAGATACCACGCAGCAAAAAACCCCAACCAAACAAGCAAAAAAACCTCACCAAAAACAACAACAACAACAACATCAACAAACTTTACAAACTCCTTACATTTCACATCATATTAGATATAGGTTTATTTCCTCCCCATCCCCTACCCACCCCTCAATTTTGATTATATATCTCCACATTACAGACAGATACTTCCATTTAAGAAAAAGGCTAGTCTGAAACTTATTTGCCAGCAGTTTCTAAATATTTCATAAATGGAGTCAGATTATCTTATGTGACTATTAAAACCAGGTTTCTATTAGGAATATGAAAGAGAGTGAATGCAATAAACTACAATAGACATATCAAATTAATTTAGAAAATTGTAATAATTGAAATAACTTGGAGGGAAGATTGGAAGGATCTTGGAAGGAGGATTTACATAAAGTATGATATGTTTGAAGCAGCTTAGAAAATTGTAGTTCGAACCATGTTTTCCCTCTTGGGTGACTTTTACATGCTTCTGTGTCCTCTTACTGTTCTTCATCAGTTTATTTAAGAAGCAAGAGATGTAACAGGAATGCTCACACAGAAATAAAAATTTTCACTGGAAAACTGCCACCACCATACCCTCACCTCTCAGGAAAGTCATGTGATTTGGAGATTAATTGAAGAAATTTAGGAAGTCAATAATGTTGAAGGTGCTATGAATAAATCTTGAACTGGTGTTTTCCATCAGGAATAGAAATGGAAATGTGTATGGTTTGCATTCTGAACAAAATCAGTAATTGAAGATCTATTGGGTATTTCTTTTTCCTTAATATTAAGGAAATCAGTTGCAACCACCTTATTTTAGTGGTCCTACTTGACCAGGGATATTCTTCTACCACAGGCAGAGGTAGCAGAGAAGTGACTAATAGGGGCTGAGAGGAGCAGAGCTGCTGAGTGTAACCAGGAGCATGATTCTTCCACACATGCTAAAAAGGAAGAGCTTTAACCATTACAGCCCCATTACAAAGTTTATGTGCCTCCAGAGAGCTGTAATTAGAGAACAGGCTTCAGAATGAAATTTTGCATATAAAGACTTCACTCTTCCTTTATCCTGTCTTAGACACCTAAAACTTTGCTTGGTCCAGGTTTGGGGGCATGGTGACCTACAAGTACTAAGGCACTAGAGGTTTTAGCACTGAATCTAATGTATGGTAACAATGGAAATTCATGGCCCTATGTCATAGCATTTTCCTGTGCATGGCACTTGCCACCCTTTTGTCACCTCACTGTTTAACAATCCACAGCTCAAGCACATCAGCTGAGCAGCTAAGTGGGTACAGTGGACATAAATCACCTCAAGGGAAGTGGCCACAACTTCTGGAAAGGTGCAAGCCAGGATCATAAAACCCCCACACAAGGCAGGATGTAACCTTTTGCTTCTGTTCTCGACTAAAAATATAATTAAACATTTGTGAACAGAGAAAGCAAGCAAGACTCTGAGGTTCTGAAGGTCAAATGTATGACCAACACTCATCCCAAATGAAGTTGTCCAGTCACAAGAGCTACAGTTATATTTCCCTCAGCCTGACTGGCTCGAAGCCTTAAATTTTTAAATTTTAATAAAGAGAAAGGAACACAAAGAATTTTTCCAAAGAAAATTAAATTTTTCAAAGTTTCAAACTTGACCTGTTCTGATAACTTTCTTCCCTTTCAGATTTATAAATTATAAGCATTATATTTTCAACAAATATTTTGTTAATAAACCCTCCCCCAGTGCCAAATTTGAGTGGATAAGAACAAGGAAATTTTGACCATAATAGTAAAAAAACACCCAGGATTTTGAACATCAAATCTGATTATATTAACTGCATGCTTCTTCCATAAAATCTTCATAGCAAGAGAGATTAGGAGTACCATTATTTTCAACAGACTGCAAGCCTAGAGGAAGAGAGAGCTGTGCATTTGGGAAAATGAAAGATCTTTCTGTACAGAGAAAAAAGTATTTAATTCAAATGCAGAGTTCAAGAATGCACTATAGGTGCAGGTTTAGATTTTTTAGCTTTTCATTTCAGTTAATTTGTTCTCTGGCATGTGACTTGAGCTGAACATGTTGGCATAAATTCATCACAGCTTATCCTGTAATTACATTCCTCACTATAACTGAGGGAAAAAGCAGCATGCTTTCTCAAGAGCTGCTTTAGTAGTAGCCCTTAATGACAAACAGAGTGCATCCAAGGGGAAAAAAAATGAGTCAAACTGGAGGGGTATTTTCTGCACTCAGAATTACTAAAGGTCAGTTAAGCAAAGCAAAGCATCTCACTGTTTCCCTGAATTTAAATCTCCTCTGCTTAGCTGTCCTTGAGATCAAAATGGCATTTTATAAGGTGAAGGATGATATTTCCCTGTTAATGTTTCTTATGTACTTTAAAACATGGTTAGAACAATTAGCTTTATGCTGAATGAATGAGGTGCAAACCTCGAGAAAAAAAAAGCTGGTCAAAATGCTGGTAGTGACATTATTTTTTTATCACTGTATCCTGTTCAGTTCACCCCGAGTCTTATGTAATCTGAGTCCTTACCCACAGGTCAACTGATTCAAAAACGATCAAGGCCTGTTATGTACCACTGGCCACGTAATTCCACTTAGTTTTCTGTTGGAGATCAAGCTTATAAAACCATAGATCAAGCCAGGATGTATCCCTTCCTGTTTATTTTCTACTAAACGTTAGGTTAAATGATTGTGTTGGAGCAAAGTGTGTTTTATTTTTCAACTTAGGAGATATCACAAAGTCTGATATCTGAGGCTGCAGTCAAATAGGTCTGAAATTATCAGTTTTTCACTTGTTTACCTCATCAGATTAGACTACATGAGAGATGCACAGAGATTGCTGATGTGTGCCAATGTTTTTCTTGGTGATTATGCTTCCTGTTTTTTTTCCACATGGATTTCCACACTCAGCAACATCCAAGACTGGCCAAGCCATGTAGATATCAGTAATAGAGATACCCATAGGAATGCATCAAGGGCCTTGTGTAGGTACAGAAATGTTGCAAAGATGAACTCAGGATGTAATTTCCAAAACTACTGCTACAGACACAGTGAGTTTAGTATTAGCCTCCAAGCTAAAGCACTGTGCAACACTTCTCTTAAGTGTGTAATTTCATTCTTTAGTCTTGGGCTTTGCCTAGAGGTCATACTATTAGGGAAGTAATTATGTGGCAGTCTGCTCTGCCTGTACATTGCCTGTGACCATCCTCAGTTACTCTGGTTGCTCACTCACACTGTGTCTGGCCAAGTGTCTGACCTTCAGGGTGCCACAACTCCCTTGTCACACTATGCTTTCTTTCTGCCAGCCTTGGGGGAAAAGCTATGGGCACTGACCTCAAAAAACTAATTTCCTGGCAATAGGTCAGTTCATGTACGTTTACTTGCCCTGAATGTGGCAAAAGTTACTGCTATTTAAGAAAGTCCAAATTTGTGTTTCATGGCTCTGCATAAGCTCCTGACAGGTCATGCTGCCAGTGTTTGGCTTTAAAAGGTGTGCTGAGGCCAGGAAACATGGAAACAACAGTTCCCAGTGGGTAGCAATGTGTCTTAGCAAAAGAACTGGAATGGAAGAGACCTCTCTCTTTCCACAGTTGTTAGGTGAGATATGCTAGCACACTCTTCCTGAAACTCACTGTACTGAACAACACAGTGAAGGCCAATTCAGCCAGAATGTTCCAATAACAGATGGAATAAGCAAAATAGGAACATGAAACAATATTTTTAATATTATTTTGAATATTGTATTTTGGTGAAATGTTAATGACATGACTTGAAGATCTTACTCCACCATCTTGAAATGAGAACACATGGATAGGACAAGTGACCAAGATTTTATTTTACTAATGGCAGAAGTAAACAGTAAATAGTGGCTACTATTTTGGGGTTGGCAAGTCTCATGCCAGTGGTGGGGTTATAAAAATTTGAAGGCAATGAATGTTATTCTCTCTTCCATGAAAAAAAGAATAGAGTTTGCACAGAGGACCTTTCCAAGCTGGTAAGTGGGATTATTAAGGTGCATGTCTCCTCAGCACTCTCATTGCAAGCCACTACACAAGAATTCGGATTGCTTGGAGAATTCATGGACCTCTAATTCAGGATGCTGCCAGAATCATGATTATGATCACTATCACAAATTTGTAAAAGGCGTTATATAAATTAAGATACTTGGACAGTAGAAACACAGTTAAGAAACAGGCGATTCCTGGAGAACTACGACAGGTGCCTTATAATTATATTTATATGCAATACTTGTACATGTATCAAAGTATCCCTCAGCTTTTTAGAGCTTTTTTTTTTTTTAAATAAAAGCATGCCAGCTGCTGAGTTGAAGTGAGAAATCCTGTCTTTAGATAGTTTCCTATCAGCCTTAGTGACCATAAGTATCTCTCGTATATCTTTTATAGGTAAGTTTACCTATAAGAATTAGAATGAAGCTGATGCTATAATTCTTCTCTTTCATTATCTACATTTATGTCCACATCATCATCCAGGTCTTTTCTCTTCCCCACTCCAGGTGACAGTCCATGTCTTCCATGTAGATATGATTGGGACAGAGAAACCGATAAGTGTCTGTGTTCATGGCCTTTTTCCTGATTGGTGTAGGTTTATGAGAATATAAACTACTCTTTTCTTAGTAAACATCGTTCTCTTTGCCTTTTCAATCTCGCACTAAAACTTCTGCCTGTTTAGACCTTTCTCTGCAGAAGTATTCTGCAAATAGAAATAATCAGCCAAATGTGTAAAAAAAAAATTGCTAGGTCAAGAATGGGTGGGAAACCAGTTATTGATTGTCAAGGTTACGAATGGTGTTATGAGCTGGACTGCTGGAGTTTTAAATATTTTTGCAGTGCTGCATATTCCAGAGCAAAAGGAAAGATCAGCAGCTTGAGGATGTGGGAGATAAACTCCTAGTTATCACATGCACTGTGTGATTTTTCAGATGGACAACATGGCAGGGCTGCAGGGGCAGCATAAGAAGCTTTACAGCTGGAAGATACCTTAGAATTTGCTTCTGTTACTGGATGCTGCAGCAGCTGATATAAGTTCCCTTATATTTTTCTGATACTATGAACCTTGTGAAAAGAAGAGTAAGGAGTTAGAAGAAGATAAGTGAAATATTTACAGTTGCTGGAACGAAGCTATGCAAATACTTTGCAGTATCCTTTGAAGAAACAGCAACAATTGAAGACTGAATGTCCTGATTCTTTCAGATTTCCCCTTAAATACATGGCTGCAAGAGAAGTAGTCACTGGTAACTGGCAACCAGCTCTAAACTTAGGCTTATACTTGATGAGCTCTAAGGGAGTTCATGGTCTTCATGAGAAGAAATTCATCAGAAAAAAACAGCAGCTGGAAGGAAAAGGAAATTATTTCCCTGAATTCACCTTTGCTTCATTCTCTGAAGTATTGTACAACTTTCTTGATGTTGCCCACCTCTCGCAACTACTTAGATCTCACAGATCCAGTGCACACATTGTCCTTCCAGAGCTTGAGTTTTGCCATCACTGTTTTCCCCAGTTTGTTTCAAAGCTGACCCAAGAATCTGAGGTGTTTGTACCATGAAACAGATGCATTTTGGCATAGGCATCCATGGGGCTACAATTCCATATAAAACGCTGTAAATCCATGGAACTAAAAGTGGAAAAGTTGTGAAGTGGGGCATGAAATTCTTATCAATATCATCTGGGCCATCTGTACTTACACATGGCTTCTCAGAGAGGGTAATGAGGTGAAAGTTACCCCCTGGCCTTCCCTGGACCTCCATGGAGTGTCTTGCTTGTCAAATGGTGTATGTAAGCCCTCTGCCTTAAGGAGTAGCTCTTCAAACTGCAACGAATGTGAAGCAAAGGCAAAATGTTGCAGTTGGAGAGTGGAGATCCTTAGATGTGTAACTAATCTACTTTGGGAGATAAGCTGTTAACTTGAAACATGTCTCACATCTATGATTTGAGCTGCAAATGCATGAGGATTGATTTAATGAAGGAGTTTACCTCATCAAACGAAGCTTGATACTTATGAAAGAAAATTTACACTTGATAGATTAATAATACAAAGCAAGAATAGGAAAAAAAAGAAATATCCAGTGGTCACACTTGGTGAGGTGGAAAATTTCAGCTTCAAGGAAAAATAAGTGATGTCTCCATGCAAAATTAAAAAAAAAGCCAGTCAATTCCTCAGAAAAATTATCTGACATGTACAACAATTTTCTACTTGAAGTGAGAAAAAAAATCTCCATGTAAGGAGTTTAGACTAAGGAAACAGTGAAGAAAGAACATTTGGAAACAAGCAGAAAAATTATGTGGAAAGAAGTGGTTAGAAAGAATAGATTACTTTAAAGAAGGGCTCCTAGAGAGTGTCTCACTGCTATGTAGCAATGATTTGGTTGCTAGTTATTATTTGATAAAGGCATGACCAAGAATGGGTCAGTCTCATAAAAGATTGCATTGTGAGTGCTGGTTTTTGCTAACTTTTCCATTTTGCATTGTGTACAGTTCTCTTGACCAAGGAGAGTTTCCCATCAGTCATTTTCTTAAGTTTGTGTTCCTCATGCAAATATGTGGATAGACAGTAAAAAGGATTGGCACCAGAGAGAAAACCAGTGAGTAGGACACCTGACTAGAGGGGCAGCTCCCAGCTCCAATCTCCGGTCCCACATTAATTTCTCTGTCTGCCACCCAGCACAGGGTGCAGCAGCAGCAAGAGCAGCAGTGAGCCTTACTAAGCAAGGCCTGGGCTGGAGACCTGGGCCCAGCAGCACTGTGTAAGGCTGCTGCACACCTGCACTGTAGCACCCCATGCAGCATCCCATGCAACAGACCCGCCAGGCATCAGGGCAGCAATGTCCCAGCAACCTGAGCATCTGAGTTTGCACCTGAGTCAGACTAACTAACGCTGTGGTCTTGTCTGCCAGGAGGCTGCTCTGACTCAGTCTAGCATTTGATGGCAACCAATCAGTCCTCTCATGGCTGTGCTTCATTAACTGAACAACCAAACTGTTGTTAAACTTTGTGTTACTTGAGGGGAACTGGGTTTCTCAGGAAGCACATAGCTATTATCCAGGAAATTAATGTTTTTCATAGAATCTGAATAGCCTGAGGGAAAGTGAGAATTTTTTTTTTTTTTTTTTTTTTTTTTTTACATCATTAAACATCCTTGTTTTTGCAAGGTGAAGAACGTAACAACTGAAGAGCTAAAAACAAGCTTTCATTCCTGGTAATAATAAGTGCCTCTTAACTCCAGTGAGTTACAAACAACTGATGTTTATTTAGTAGATGTGGTTTGAAAAGAACAGGATTTCTGGAATTTTCTTAATCCTGACTAATCACTAACAATTTAAACCTCTAAAAGTTATTATATTACTTTTCTGGATACTTTAAAATATATCAGTTATTAATTCTAGCCCAATGTTTCGATCCACCATTGGCACTTCTGCAGTCAGCAAAGTCTTATGTCTGTTTTTTAATACAAAGTCCTATTATTTTTCGTTGCTTCCAATTACATACAGGGAACTTAAGAACACATTATGTTCTATAATACTCCCTTTCTCCCTGTAAAAGTTTAGGGAAAATTGTTTTATTCTGAATTTACAGTCATGAATTTAAGACTGACTGGCTATCACCTTTTGGATTCCATTAATCTAGATCAGAATTATTTCCATTACAATAGGTGTGTTAAAGAATCATATAATTGTCTGAGTTGGAAGGAACCTTTAAAGGTCATCCAGTCCAGTTTTCATCTGTTTCACCAAAATAAGAAGCTATTTTTATGCACATTCATCCTAAGACAACAAAATATTCTGATTTAGCTGCATATATTAGGGCTAATTGGTCTAGCACACTTCTGCTTGAAGGTATAAAAGATCAAATGGTTGTAGTAGCAGTCAAAAGTAATTATTGGCATAACATTTATCTGCCCAGCTAGGATGAACAATAAACTACTTCAGATATTAATTTTCTGCTCTATTTGTGCATCTATTAAGTGGTCTGCAGCTTATTTCAAGACATTATTGGATTATATTAATGAATGCACATACAGTTAAACATTGCATGTTTGTGTTCAAGTGTATTAGCAAAGAATACCAGTGTACTTTCTGTTCCATCTAGTCTATTACACTGCCTGCACCCAAAATTGAGCCTTTGCACTCTTGCCTTCTACAAGTGAAAAAACCTTTATATGCACTTATATTCAAACCAATGGTATTCTCCTTCAAAATAATACAAATTTTTTTTCAAAAAAATACTCTTATTATACACCATGATTTTCTTTGTCAGTTTCATAGGAGATGAATATTTTAAAGTCCTATGTTTTACTTTAAAATAAAACTTTCAGCAGGACATCAGCCTTTCAGTTTGTGTATGCTATATTCTAATTATATTAATACATTAAAATAATGTAAAATGTCCAAACCACAGACACAAAAGCATATAAAGTAGGAAAAAATTGCTTTTAATCTTAATAATAATGTAACAGACTTCTATGTTACTGCAGAAAGAGAGAATATTACTGATGAGAATCCTCCACTACAATAATTTATAAATATTACACCCACATGATCTATCACTCTGTGTCATAAATAATCTATGTCCAAAGTAGGCAATTTGTAAATGCTTTTCCGTCCAGAAACCATACCTGGGGCCCTGTGCAGAGTGGCCATCAGTCCATCTCTTCTTCTTGTGCACTTGCTCAACGTGTCTTGTGTGTGAGCCAGCCAGGGTTAGATGAGAAAGAAATTTAAGGACATATTTTTCAGTTCAGATCTCTAGTCTCCAAAGATGAAGATTTGGCCCTTGAATTTGATTTGGTCTTTGTTTCTTACTATCCAAATCTATATTAGTTGGCAAAACATTAAATTAATTTTCACCAAATCAAGTCTGTTTTGCCTATGACCTTGATACATGATCTCCTTGTCTTTTCTTTGATCCATGAGCATCTTCATCTCTCCTGTAATTTTATCTTCTATCCTGTTGATAAGAGAGTGTGAGAGAGCAGCTGTGCATGTGTCTGGCAGCCAGGCAGCAACCCACAGCAGTCTCAAGGTTCAGTATCTGTTCAACTAAGACCACATCCATAAAAATTTGATTTCCAGGAATTCTTCAAGAAATTTCAAGAAAATTAAAGAATTTTTTTTCCCAATGAGACAACGCTGTATTTACATTTAAGCCTCTGAATTACTTTAGTCAATATATTTTACTATTAATTAACTAAGATCAAGCCTATATTTAAAAAAACCTATCTTGTTTCCTTCTGAAGCAAAAACTCTTCAGGCATTAAATGCTTTGCAGTTGCTCTTCCTGCCTCTTTATTAAATAAACATAAACATTTTCTAGATCTCTTTGAAAGGCAATATCTTATGGCTGAGACAGCAACAAGCTCACATTTATGTCTTTAATTATTAGACATAGCTTGTAAAATTATACATTTTACAAGACATTAAGTTTTTCAGAGTTGGAAGTGAGTCATCCTATTTTGATGACTAAGTGCAGAATACTCAGTAACTATCTTGCTGTCAGTCTAGTATAAGGCACAGTTGATGGTCACTGAACATTTCAGAAAAAGGAAATAATGTGATAAAAGTACATAGCTAAAGACATTTCTGTTTATATAGTTATCTGAATATCTACTGTTAAAATTAATAATCTCTTTTTAAACAATATTGCTGTTTTCCACATCTCACCTAATCTGTATGCTGGCTGAACATTTAAAAGCACAGAGTTCAACATTTAGCTGCTGTAAAAATGAATTGTGTGAGGGTAATTATCATGCTAGAAAGTCAGAAAATATCACTTCTAATTTTGTCTTGCTAAAAGCATTGGATGCGACCTTAGGCAACATACCCAGTACCATCATGTTTCCCTTTCCTCATAAAATATCTGAATAATGATCTTGACATGGGATATTTATTTGGGAGACTTTGTTCAATTTGAAAAGCAGTTTGATATTCTTAGATAAAGTGGATAATTTGAATAAAACCAGTTTTCTCTGTAGTAATAATGGCTCCTATGACAACCACTGTAAAAAGACAAAGAATGTATTAAGACTGGAATTGTAGAAGTTCAATTAATTTTGTTAAATACACTTTTGCTCTTATTTTTCAGAAGTCATTATTCATCCTTCCCATGTAGTTTTTCTAGCTATCCTTGGCAAACCTGTTGAAGGTACATTACTAGTACTGTCCTATTTCACTTCTCACTTCACAAGGTTCTCTTCACACCCTATTATTTTATGCTAGCCATGTCATTTGCTTACTCAGTTGGCTTCAGGGCTCTACATTTTATCTGTGATTTTTTCAGCAAATGCAAAGAAGGATTCTAGTAAAACACAGAGCATCTGTGTCCTACATAGCACAGGTATTTGCTGAAGATAAATAGGAATTAGCCCTACAGATATTCTTGTATGTTGATAAGAGATGGGTATAATGGTATAAACTGTCTAAAGAAAACTATTGTAACAAAATTCTGAATCAAGTTCTGCTCCTATGATATTGGTCATCAAACCTCAGTGTTGTAGTTCAACAGCTAGAAAATGGATCAGTGACCTTCTGTTGCTGTTAAAGTTTAGGACTTTTATCTCTGTTTCTTAAGAGGCCTATCTGCTGCAGCAGACTGCAAATACATTAGAGCATTGAACAGCTTTGATCCAGCATCAGCTGCAGAAGGATAGACATAGCTGCAGGGTCAGCCCTGCTGCTGCCTCTCCTGGCTGGGGGCCCTGCAGCATCACCCCTGACAGCTCCAGCATGGCTCACTCCACTGGGCAAACTCCAGCTGAGATCAGGTGGGAAAGCTGGTGTCTGGGCTTTGTGCTATGCAGCTGCTTATTTCTGTGATTGAAGATGGTAAGTTACTGTCTTTAAGAGTGCAGGAAGGATGTACCTTGCAGCACGTGTGTGACTTGCAATTTCATAAAGAAACATCTAGTATCCCAAAAATAAAGAGGTTGTGCCCTAAAGTCTGGGTTTTAGCAACAGGGAAGATATCTGATTTCCCCTTTTCTACATGATGGTAAATTTCTATGTTATTCCTGCCAGTAAGTATATGATATCTTTATTTATAATTAAGTATCTGATAACAATAACAATAACTTTAGGAAATACAGAGGCCCTCTGTACCTTTCTCTATAGAGGGTCAGAGTGCTAATATTCCAGAGTAATTCTCAGTGCTATGCAAGACTGAGGACAGTACCACCTCTGTTCTCACAAAGTACATTTAAAATCCCAATCAGCCCACTAGTGTGGGTTAGCTTTTTAAATTATCAATTTGCAGTTACTATAATAAAAAAGAATGGGGGGGGCAGGGCAATTTTTTACTGGGAAGACATATTAACCTACCAGTGGAAAGAGGGTAAGCTGAAAGTTTGGATTTGGGATCCACAAAAAAAGCTTTCCCAGCCAGCTGTGCAGATCAGATATCATGATTCACACATGGATGGGTAGACAGTGATGTCATCACACATGTACAAGTGGCCATGTTAGAACCACTCCCCAAGCATTTGCATTCATAGTTTATGCATAGTCTATAAATCCTCTCTTGAGCACATAATTCTGAGACTTAATTTTAAATTTAGTAGTTTAGAAGGAATACTGATTTTTAAAGTTATTGCGCTCCCAAGAGCTATTATTGTCAAACTACTCTGGGCTGAGTCCTGTAAAAACTGATTCCAGAAATAAAATTGTTTCTCCAAAGTACCTACAATCCACCAAGAGAGTGGAAGAAAGGAACAGAGCATTTATCAGAAAAAAAAGAGATGACAGAAGTCTCTGAATATTATAATTTTGAGGATCACGAATTTAGGGTCAAATATGATATTTTTCATAATGTACTTTACGATTTATAATAGTACAAAATTTTTTTTAGTGTGGATTTCTTATAAGCATTTGTCAAAGAAAACATGAAACTTTGAAAAAGGGGATGGAAGAGGAAAAGAAAGGTCTTGTGAAAACATTTAAAATTTCTTGAAAAACTTTCCAGTAACTGAAAGGCCATACAGTCCCTCTAGGCTTGAAACTCTGATATTTCTATATTTCAATCCTTTTGAATGATACATGAATTATAAGTGGTTATGGTAAGATAGTTATGGATAAAGAATTTTTATTGTATTTTAATAAAGGTAGGGAAATATTTTCACAGGCATGACTCAGGATTATATCCCATTTAAGACTAATCACATGACATACCATGCTTCCTTGGAGATGCACTTTCCTATATTTTTTAATGTTTTTTTTTTCTTTTCTGTCCCTTTCTTTAGAGAAAATGAGCCCTGAGAGGCCTTTCTGACTGTGAGAATATTAAGGGTAGTCACTGTCAGACTACTGCAGCCAGGTGAGTTTACCAAGGGAATAAGGCCAATATGAAACTGATCTTGGATTATAAATAATCTGAATCCACCAAGGCTCTAAGCATTGGGAGGCATCTGCTATTCATGCTTGCTAAGCAAGCGTTGACCGAGTTCAAGATTCAGCATAATTGCTGACTTGCAGTGTTGGAAAAACATACAGCAGACATTTCTTCTTTGATCCTGTGTTTCTCATATTTCTTGCTTCTTACCTAAAGCTGCATTCTGCAGGTGGACCTCAAAAACACAGACTGACTGGGATAAACATGGCTCAGACTGCACTGCAGCAAGTGCACAAAAATTACATTACATTCTGGTTCTTGTGCATATATGTGAGGCCTCTGCCTATTATTCAGCACCATAAGCTGGGAGCTAAAGGAAAAAATTAACCCTTCTATGAACAGGAAAATAAGTTAGTCAAAGATTCCTTTCCCATCCAGACTGAATACAGATCTGAGACTAAAATGTGATAGGAACACAGGAATGGCCGTGGCAGACGGGTGTAAAGGCCCACTTAATGCAATATCCACTCACTGACATGTGGTCAGTCAACATGGTAGAAGTTGCTTTAGAGCAGTGCAGCTGAGAAAAAGAAATGCATATAATTTTTTCTATGTATTGTTTTATTATCCAGTCAGATTTTATTGAAGGCCATTATTAGGTTTTTAATGTGTAGAAATGGTTAAAGTCGATAATCTTTGTAACTGAAAGACTGGGGTTTAGTACTCACTTTCCACTTGTCATTTTTGCTGTTTTTTCACCAAGCTCAAGTGGAATTCTTGATACTGATGCCTGAAAATGGATTTGGAAACCAGAGGCCATCTGGATGACGCACTAGAAGTTTATTGCCTGGCAGGCACACAGAAAAATACCACATCTCAGTTCTTAGCATCTACTCAAATGTCATTTACCCACTTTGCCTTTTTGTCTATTTCATCCCAGACTTGAATCTGGCAGCTGCTTTCTC
The DNA here is from genome assembly GCA_027576195.1 of Cossypha heuglini. NCBI lineage: Eukaryota > Metazoa > Chordata > Aves > Passeriformes > Muscicapidae > Cossypha > Cossypha heuglini. The sequence continues at coordinate 17,633,227 of JAODKT010001744.1, forward strand.
CAGAAAAGCCTGAAATAGAAACTAATGTTGTCTCATCTGAAAATCACTTCAATTCCCACCTCTAATGCTACAGTATTCTAGCCTCTGACTTTGGCAGCTGAGAAGATATCAGCTGCTTAAACAAGATCATAACTGAAATCTAGAAAAAAGTGCATGAGGTTAATAAGTGAAAAATTCCAGCCTTAAGGTCTGGTAATTTTCCAACTTCCAGGACCAGCAGCATATTGGGGGATGAGATACTTTGCTAGAGGATGCCTCTCCTGTCAGTCTATTGTGTGAGTGCAGCTGAGAAGGCAGAGAAGGTGGGAATAGCATAGGCACAATTCCACAAAGGCACTCAGGCAAAACTTGCATTGTCTGGGCCAAAGTATATTTTCTGAAAACAGGTTGTTGTGCCCATAAAGCAGGCACCTATTTCTGTACTCATTCACAGATAGATTTCAGATTGAACAGGATGGAAGGAAACACTTTCTGGTGTGACAAAGCAAGTTGTGAAAGGCTTTGGCATGTGATGAGTGGCAGATGTATCAGGAGAGCTGCTGGTAAAGTGGCAACAAAGGAAAAATGAAACAGCCTCTTCTTACCATGGCATTGAAGGTTTACTGAAACGCATCACATTCTCTCTAATTGTGGTCAAAGAAGGTCAGTAAGCCTCAGATGAGCCAGGACTCTGACACAGTGCATTATCTCTCATAAATATGAATGGTAGCATTCTCACAGCATGATCATCCAGATTATTCAATTGCTTTTGTAATTCAATAATGATACAAAACATATTTATATAGTGCAAAACATATTTATATAGTGCTATTATACAATCTGTACTAAGGGAAATTAAATCAAAGGAAAGAAAGGCTGTGTCATACAATATTTCAAAAATGAATGTTTGGATTTAAATTTAAGATTACTCTTTGCCTATCCTCTGCTCTAAACATTAGACAGCACTCTTGAAAAGAGAACATTTGAAAGTATAATCCTGCTAGCTCTCAAGGAGCTCTGAAAAATCAAGAAACACTTTCCTGATCAATTACCAGATATATTATATCAAGACAGTACATCTACAGAATTGACTTAATACATTAACATTATGGGAAAGGAGGTATCAAAACATCCCTCTAATGCATGAATGAGTTAACAGTACTGTCTCTGTCTGCCAGTGTGCAGCCAGATCTAGCAATAACAAACACTTCAGAAGTTTATGTGAGATTTTTTGTTACTGTAAGTGAGGGAAGATTAGTAAGGGGCCAGGCCATAATACTACATTGAATCACTTGAAGTATAGCAACAGCTGTGCATAATTAATGTCCCAAGCAAGTTGCAGCTATTTAGCTCCACTAACACTGGCTTTAATACAGCTAGTCAGGACTGCAGATGACTTTTCCAAAACACCAGTAAACGCAGTTTGATTTCATCGTCACTGCTCTCCAGGCCTGCTGCTAGAGGATAAGTGTTAATTTGACCAAAAAAAGCACATATTGAGGTTCAACCTAGCACATAAAAATGTCAGATGACATTTCAATTTAGCAAGGCCTAAATCCTCACTTTAAGAGCATAAAAAAATTCCTTCTGAGTTCTGTGGCACCACAAAATTGCTCAAAGTTGAGCAAGTTTAAGCCACTTTACAGAACTGGCACTTTAAGTTCTAGTTGATTACAAGCCTGTTATTAAAAAAAAATAAAGGAGGAATAAAAAAGAAGCTTGGTTGTGTTGTACACTGTTTATGGATCTGTATGGATCTGTATGATCTGCCAAACTGGGGAAAACACCGACCTGGATTAGTTTAATGTCTAGTCATGCAATAGAAATAACATAGCCAAAGGAATGTTAATGTCTCTGACCTAACTATTTCTTTGTTGCAACATCAGCAAGGCGCTACTGAAATAATCTCAAAGGTATTTTCAAAGGAGTGGAGTGATGCTGTTTCAAAATCTACTTAACAATGTCCCTGCCTTTAGCCGTACTCATGAAGAAATTTCAGTGCTAACTCCTGGAGCCACACCTCTCTATCAAATACCAAAGTACTTATACTTTTGTATAATAATAATAATAATAATAATAAAAATACAAAAATTACTTTTCAATAATACAACTTGCATTAAAAATCTTACAACCCTCCTCTATTTCTTATTTTTGACATATGTACGAATTTATGGGAGCCTGGGACCAAAATTAAGTTGTCTTGGTGAGATAGTTCTCACCTGGTTTCTAAATAAATGTTTGCTCTGTTTACAGTCTGCATAAAATTTTAGAAAATTTTTAAGTATATGAAATGTGTACTGGAATGGTGATTTTTAATGTAAATCTTTTAGTTTAACTCAATGCCAGATCTCCAGCTAATCTTAATGTTTAATTAAAAGGAAAGAGAGTGTCTTTTTTCTGAGTCACTGATTGATCTTAAACTGGCACAGACCTTTTAATATCAGCTGAAGTAATTGGAACTTTGAAATCTAAAACTGCTATAAACTCTCTTTTCCATAACATAATATAAAGAAATTATGAACAGCTGTTAACAGCAGACAAGTGGAAAAGTCCACCAAGAAATACTGCATTGAGATGAGGAGTGTTGGATTACAGGACAAATTTTGAAAAGGTAGTTTTTAATAGGAATCAGCAAATCCTGTAAAGTTGCCCAAATGGAGGTTTTAAAGCTATGAGACCTTAAAAGACACATTCATAGCCTGAAGACTGTGATGCAGTGACTTATGCATGCTGCAAATTCCGAAACCAAGGGATAACTTTAGTTCTTCATAAGTCCACAGTTTTTGGTTCTATATCTATAGCAGAGGCTGTAAGACTCACTGCAGTGGAGACACTGCTATGAAAAATGCAGGGTTTTTCCTGTTGATCAGCACAGTCTGCTTTGGCAGCCCAGATCACGGGCCGTGAAACTATCACCCTCATTTGCATTAAATTCTCCATGTACTTCCTTTTAAAGAATGTTTTAATTAAGTTGAAAATTGCAATTAAAATGTCATCTGATGTTGTACTCTGAAGATATTGTAGAAAGTATGTAAAGGATGGGAGGAATTTAAAGGAGAAACAAATGAAGTGTTTCTTAATTGTCATAGCAAAAAAAGAGCTTGGAGATTTCTAGCTACTCAGGAGTTATTTAAGAAGAGGTCTTACAGAACAAACAAGGTCTTTTCCCTAGGCTGAGGTATTTTAGACAATCTGACAATTCCTCAGATTTTAGGGATTTTTATTTTAATTCTATTAATGCAGATTGCCTCTGAATTTGCACAGTTTCTTAAGAAAATAGAGAAAGGAATTTTAAAATTATATTTCAAGCCTCCTCACCTAAGACATTAAAATTATTCTGATCTGCAAAGCATAACATTGAAGTACTAAATGTGCATATTTCAGTGTGTGTGAAAAGGATCTGGGTAAAATTTGGCTGCGTGCTGAGCACAAGCCACTGCATCTGTTAACCAAATACACATAAACTCAAATACACAAAAATAATGCTAAATATTTAGCTGAGGTATATGTGCCCATTATAGATTTCATACCACTATTTGTGAGAATGTTTAAACAAAGACACAATACAAGCTGACCAAAGCGAGGAAGATCAAAGTCTAAGAGCCAGTCTGTAAATATCAGGATGACATCTGAGACCAGGTATGTCTCTATCTGAATGTCCAGCTCCTGCTAGTTTGTAAATTTGCATGTTATAGTAGCCTTCCTTTCCTAAGTGCACGCTTTCACAGCACATATATAAGATAAAATATTATGCGTGCATACAAATAATATAGATACATACATAGTATAAAATTAAAGAAACCTTTCCTTTGCCTTCCTTTCTTTCTCTCTCTTTCCTAAATTACATGCACTGGCATGATTCTTTTGACTCTGAAAAGTGAAACTGCTTAATTATCGAGAGGGCTTGAATTAAGGCCTAATGGTATTAGGTCTGAGAAATTCTTTTAAATAATCTAAATAACCCAGTTCCTGTGGTGGGCATGAAGTATGTTATTATTTCTTAATTAGAGTTAGCCTGTTTAGAATACTGTCATGGAAGTAGGAAATAGGAGACTTAAGGTCTGTATTTTCCTAAGTGAATGTTTACTGCTCTGCTGGTGAGCTGGAGAAAGAGATGTTCTGAGAAGTCAAGATGAAAACAGAAGAGAGGGCAAGCCTATATAATATAAATGGTTTATGTCCCTTAAATCTGGTTTTGTGTAAATATTACAAAGGAAAATTATTCAGAGGAGCATGACTCAATTCAGGAGTTTTGGAACATGTACGTGAATGTAAATCATAGTCACCTCCTCACTGATTATTTTCATTTCTGATTATGTTGCAAAAAAAGTAATGGTTAATAGTGAATAACACAAGAAAATTAATTTCCCCATTCTGTATGTATTTACTATTTACATATCTCACTACAGAGAAAGATGTGTTTCTTGTATGTGTATGCAAATCAACTGTGGTCTGCCAGTGCATGGGAACTAGTAACCCTTAACTGCCATACATAGTGAAATTGAGTGGCTTTTCCAGGATGTGATACCCCACCGGATGTTTACAAGAAGAAAAATGAATTAATCTAAAAGATACGTTTTGTATTTTTCACCTAATTGTTCTCAGGCATCTATTTTTGCAACTAGCAAATTGCAGATTTTAAAAATGAAAGAAAGAAAGAAAGAAAAGAAAGGAAAGAAAGAAAGGAAAGAAAGGAAAGAAAAGAAAGGAAAGAAAGAAAAGAAAGGAAAGAAAGGAAAGAAAAGAAAGGAAAGAAAGGAAAGAAAGGAAGAAAGAAAAGAAAGAAAGGAAGAAAGAAAGGAAGAAAGAAAAGAAAGAAAAGAAAGAAAGGAAAGAAAGGAAGGAAGAAAGGAAGAAAGAAGGGAAGAAAGTAAGGAAGAAAGAAAGGAAGAAAGAAAAGAAAAGAAAGAAAAGAAAGGAAGAAAGGAAGAAAGGAAGAAAAAAAGGAAGAAAGAAAGGAAGAAAGAAAGGAAGAAAGAAAGAAAGAAAGAAAGGAAGAAAGGAAGAAAGGAAGAAAGGAAGAAGCCAGAACACACACAACAGTTTAGAAAACTGTTTGGATGACTTTTGACTTTCGATGTGTAAGCAAACTGCTTTGATTCTGTTGCTACACTTCTGTGTTTACCTTAATTACTTTTTCTATGTGAACGAAGTGGGAGAAATGGTGCAGGAAACAGTGAACCAAGCACTTTGCTAAGTGAAGCACAACCTAGGAAAGCACTGTAAAAATTACTTAAACAGTTAATTCCTATTCTACCACACCGTTGTTATACCAATCCCAATTACCTCTTGCATAGAGCATCAAATTACGTATTTTGCAACCAGACTGCATGTCCAACAGACAAAGATGAGATCAGACTCTGGACATTTGTCCCAGGTGTTATTTGGTTTTCAGTCTCCAAGATGCCCTCACTTTCTGAGTGGTCAATCATTCATTGTAGCAGTTTCACAGGTCAGAAAAGTAGGCAAAAAAGGGCAGAAATCTCTTTAGGCTTTTTGGATATTTCTATCAGAATTAATGCATTAGCTATGCAGTGGGATTCACAAATACTAACCCTTGGATCAGAACTGCTAAATTTAACTCATTTGGGTAAAAAAATCAATCTTCTTGGACTGCTTCACAGTACTGTACTACAACCAGTGGAAGAGTCCTGGAGAGTGAGACCATCTGTGTGGAGGGATTTTGCTTTACATACAGAATATGGACAGGCTGCTATTCAGAATTCAACTTTTGCAAAAACCAAAACTGACTCAGACAGATGCAATTGTTTATTTTGCAAAAACCAGAAGCAAACAGAAATAGTTCCTCTTATCTTCCTGTCTGAGGCACCTAGGAAAAGCCTTGCTTTTCTATGGATTCTCCAGGTGAGGAAGGATAGGACTGTATAGAAGTCCCTTCTCAGACTTAGCAATTAAACAATGTTTCCTATTGCATTATAAGAAAATTTTACTGTATCCTCCTTCCTTAAAGAAACTCAGAAGTTGAGAAATACTGGCTGCTCATACCTATGTCATGTATCATGTACATTTTCTTAGGCAGCCATGGAAGTCATGGTAGATACTTATTTATCTTCCAGTTGATATCCATAATGATAAAGAGATGAATAAACAGAAACCAAAGAGAAAACACTGTGCAAGACTTTTTGCCAGTTTCAATGGTGACCTTCTTTTCCCACAGAATAATATGTAGATATATTTTCCCAGCTTTTATTTGACTATAAAATAGCAGCAACTATTGCAGAAAACACTAAGAAACATTTTAACCTTTGAAGTAATGACAATTCTAGTCTTTCCCCTGCCCACGGAAAGTAGTTGCATTATACTGAGATAAAACCTGTGTCATTTCATAAACCTGGCAGCAAGAAGTGTTTCTACTCCTGCCTCCTGCAGATCATCATGCTTTAGTTGCCAACACTGTGGTCAGATACGATTTCTAGTTTTCACTGATGTATTTAGGCATTAGAATATATCAGAGAAAAGATTAGTATATATGAAGTACTTTCATATATAGGCTACAAGCACTCTTGCATACAATGAAAGCACAGGATCTTAGCCTGTGGTGTTACCACTGAGACTTACCAGTAACAGACCATAAGCTTTGTAATGGATTTGTAAGTCTTCAGGAAAAAGAGGCTTGTCAGGCCTGCTAAATCTGAACATTTAATGGCCTGCCTGAAGTTTTGGTTTATTTGTTAGCTGTGACAGTAATTTCTCTAATTGACCAGTAGTCTGTGTCTAATTTGTTTTCCTCATTATCTTTGTGTGGTACAACCACACTTTTATATAGCTAGTGGAAACAAACTATTATTCTGTAGAGAATAATAGGTTTGTAACTATAACAAAATGATATCGTATAAAGAAATACAAGTCTAGGATGATAACAGAGACCTTGAAAAGAGGATGCACTGGATGCAACACAGTGCAGTGCAGGAATGTGATAGTCTTGACAATAAAGACTCCCTCAGCTACAAACAACTCCTTGATGATCAATTAAGGAATAGAGTAACAAAGAAAACAGAGGAATAATATTTAGCAGACATAAAAGTATATGCTTGGATGTGGGAGTAATGGAGAGGTGCAGACCAATGAAGAAACACAAGGTGTTAGAAAACACATAAAATTTGAGTGGATACTGGAGAAAGGTAAAGAAACAAACAGTATGAACATCACAATCCATTTGGCAAAAGAATTCAGAAGCTGATAATTCACCATAAAGCACCACCACCACCAGAATGAAACCACCTGCCTTAGGATCAGAAAAGCAGTGGTCAGGTGAACATACCACCAGGAGAAGGGGTGGAAACTAACAAGTGTGTATATTACAATTTCAGTCATATTATTGAGACCTTTTCCATATAGAAACATTCTAACTTAGTTTTGTTCAATTTTATGTTATATAACAGGACGTGGGCTAGTATTGATTAAATTCTTAGGATTTCAGGTATGCGAACGAGAAATTGTTGACTGTGTATGCATATACGTATGGTGTGCTTCCTCTTAGTGCATAAACAAGATTTTGTGTGTAACAGTATGACTGGTAAAAATCGACTGTGCTGCACCCAGTGTTGCAATACTGCTGTTCCTGAGATGTTTATCCTGGGGTAGGCATGCGTTCATCTCCTATTTGGAATGCATCAGTTTATTAATTTCAATTTGTGACCAACATATCCAATATCATGAAATGTAAATGAGATCATTACATAGCTCAGTGCTCGGTCTGGTGCCTGTCATGATGAGCACTTCTAAAAGCACCTTCCCTGTCAGGGCCCTGCTGAGTGTGATGGGGAGACGAATTGCAGGAGCACTGGGCTAGCCCTGCAAAGGCAAATGCAAACACTGGGAATGGGAACACGAACTCTTTCATCACTCAGCATGGGGAGATGGGTCAGATTAGCTGACTCACAGGGGTCCTGGCCCTGATTTGAGACTTGTCATGCCTGGCTACAAACAGATGGCACAGCTGGCCATTTTCCATAGAGCACTGGGTCATGCACGTGACTTGAGGAAGATTTTAGCATTCAAAGGTGGAACAACGTTCGTTTGCTTAGGAAAAGCTCAGTTTGAACTGTTATAGAGAGCCAGAGTAGAGTCTGGAGGATTTCCCCCCAGACATGCTGTCATTTTAGACACCAAGGGAATCCCTTTCCTTGCTCTTTTTGGCTGGGGAGCAAAAATGCTTGGACAAATTGCCTATTTTTAAAACAAATGTAGTCCAGAGAAAAGCCCAGAGCTGCAATAGAAAAATATTATTTAATGCAAAATCCCCAAATCTCCCCTTTGTAGGGTAGTTCATAGAAACTTCCTATTGGGAATGCATCCTAGTCTGTCCTGAAAACTAGTTTGGGATTCACCTGCCAGTACCCTATCTGACCTAAATCAACAGCATACCAGGAACCATGGCCATGGTATGGATGACTACACATCTGTGTCAGACCTGTGGCATGACTACATTTCATTTACTGGCGTAGACGCAAACACTGAGACAAATTTTGCGCAGATTGATGCTGCAAACAAAATCACTGGGCAGAATTTTTATCATCTCCTGTAGTTTAGTCAAGCCAGGCTAATCTGCTGGCTTCTGAGGTGTTCTGGAAATGTTAGCTGTGCAATAAAAAGGAAAACTGTCTTAATATTTATGGCATACTTTGCTTCAAGTCTGAACTCTCTGCTTTGCCATGGAAAAGTGTAAGATGCATTCCAGCACTACAGAAGCAGAGGTTAGCTATTGCTCATCATAGTAACTGGTGCTCATCTGTCAAAGCGGAGGGGTAGAAGAGCTTAATATTTTTTTTTTTTGCTTAGATACATCTGTGATGTGAAATTCCTTGTGACCTTTTCTGTGTTTTAGCTCAATTCATAGAAATAATTCTGATACTTACACAACCCATGAAGATTAGAGAAATTACTGATTCAGGCACTATAGAATCAAATTTGTATTTAGTTTTAACTCCTGACCTCAACAGCAAAGTTTTCAGAAATCCACTTCTAAAGTAACTGTATTTGAACACATTCACTGTGTTATTTATGCACATAAACACAAGTACATATCTTACAGAAATTTTTTGTTTGACACTGGGACATTCCACTGTTTGACCTTAGAAGTTCTGCTTCTGTTCTTCCGGGCTGTACAGAGCCCTCATCTTCTGTGAGGACTTACGGAAGGAAATTGTAACACACATCTTAGGTTACGTCACCTGTCCAGCCCAGGCCATTATTTAACTAGACAGCTGCAAAGCACTGATCATGAGTACAGAACCTCATCTCTCTGGGTACAAGGCAGAAAAGTTGCAGCTCCCTTACAGAGAGCGTGGTGTGTCTTTACCCTTTGACCCAGCACTGCCGAATCTGGCCAGCTGTGTCCTACCTTTTTGTATCACACCTCAGGGACACAGGAAAGGCAGCTATCCTCGAGTGCCCAGCAAAGTAGCATAGACCAGGTAACATGGTAACGTTATCATCTAATATTTTCAATCTTGTTGATATCAAGTAAACTTATAAGCAGACCATGCTGCATCTAACACATCGTCCCTTTATATTTGGTGGCACAGCCTTAGGCCCTTCTGTAGGCAGATGCTAAACTGTGCTAGAGGAAATTCACAAATATCTGAATATCTGCCTAGTGTTTTTCTACCCTGTAAGCAGTGTGGAGAAGGATATTCAGTGGCCAAAGACACAGAGAACCTGATCTATAGCCATTTTTAAGGGTTTATTGTATATGGGAATCATCAAGGGAAGTAGATCTATAAACCAGGGAAGAACTTCTACAGATCTTTGGATTCCCCCATGAAGAGTGGTTTTATCAGGAAAGATAAAGCATCTAGAATATCTTCTGAATATTAGAATATTTTCTAGAATATGCAGGATATTTTCTAGAGGCAGAAGAATGAGGAGAACACCTTGTGGCTTTGGACAGACAGCTGAAATTATTTTACAAAGAACACTGATATTTTAAAAGCCCCCAGTCTATAAAAGTCTTTAGAAATAGGCCACAGGGTCATAAAAGCAGCTCAAACACATCTTTTGCAGCCCTTTTCTCACAGAATTGTACAAGCACACCGTGACACAGTATACATGCTCCAAACCTGATAAAATGAAAAAAAAAGTAAGCTTTGTGATATAGCACACGAGTTTCTTACCCCTTCTTTTAGAAAATACATAAATAAGGGTACCAAAAGTATAAAAATGTTTTTCGTTTTATTAATTCTGTTATTTTTAAAATCAGATGTATCTTCAAAGGATATAAAGCTTGCACTTTAAGCAGTAAATCAAAGAACATTATCATTGCATATATATAACACTTTACAGTAAATCCTTTATCATATCTTATTCAGAGTTACAGGGAACAGACCCAATTCTTCTATCCATAAATTCCTTCTGATGGGACGCCACTTATCTCTAACAGCAGGATATTTTTAATTAAAAGGAGAAAGATAAACTGAAATGATACCTCGTCTGTTATCTTTATTACTCCGAAAGGCACACACAATCTTTTCAAGTCTTGCCAGCCCAGATCACATTCTTAGTAACCAGATATGTAAAACTTAAAAATAAGTGTTTATGGAAATTTGTCTTGGCTACATTGTTTTTTGTTGAGCTCATATCATAACAGTATTTCTTCCATAGCTGAAAGAAATGTAATTTAACCTGGATAACATATTCTTATCTAAGGCAAACATTCCTTACAAATGGTGGAGTCTGCATATGAACTATCTTTCTCACTAACTTGCAGAGATGAGTGCCAGGTATCAGATAATAAATCAGCAACAGCAGCAGTATCAGCAACGGAAACAACAACACAAACAACAACAACAAAATCTAGTGAATTTCTGTGAGCATATTGCAGATTTAATACTGTCAATGTTTTACATCCTGTTTATCACCCAGTGATACTCTTCCAAACTACCCATATGAAAACAAGCCATGTCATTAAAAGATGAAGAAACAGTGAAAACTTGCTTTTTATTTCCTTTTGACTTAGAAGGATTCTGTGCTTCTTCTGCACCAGTGGTAATAAAAAACCCCATTCTGAAATGGGAACACAATATCTCCTTTCCTTCATTACTATCACTGGAATAATACTTCAAAGCACACAGGGAGCATGTGCAAACAGACCAACGATCCCTGTGTATATAATCTGCTGGAGTTCAGACAAAGAGAAGGAAATTATTTCCTTATAATCCCCCATACCAACAGTATCAGCACACATCTCAGGAGGCACACAGGGAGCATGCAGTGTCTTTGTAAAAAATAGCATTTGCTGCTTTCTCTATAAAACTCCCATAACACCAGGAGAATATAGAGGAGCCTACACCCTTTGAAGACCAGGACAGGCATTAATGCATTCATCCAGAGAAAGATTCATTTTGTTTAATGGCCTATTTCTGACAATAGAGGTAGACGTATTTGAGTCTTTGTAATATTGTAATTTATATGGTCAATATATGCTGGTTTTGATGTCAACACTTGAAGGAAAAACCACTGTTGTGTGTCCTCACCACATGGAGAAGAAAGCCAAATGCACTGATCCAAGTGCCTAAGATCCCAAGGGGTGGGGGGGAGATAAGGGGCAAGTCAGTGTTCAGCATCCCCTATTTTTCATCTCCTCATTCATCTCAAATTTCTGAGCTTATTTTTAAATGCCCACCTCTCCTCATAATTTTGTCAGAAACCTAGAAGTTTAACTTTGGGTTTAGAACCCCAGTTTGGTGAACATAGAGATAAAATCTATATATGACGCTGCCTGGCTTGCAGTCCATATAAACAGGTAACATACAGTTTATCCCAAGTCCATAGAAACAAATACAGCCGGTAAAGAAGGGCCTGGAGCACAGTAGCTAAGAACTCAAAGTCAATTAAAACAGTGGTGAAAAATTAACAGGATGAAATATTTTGTCCATGTAACTGATAAGGAAAAAATAGGGAAAGAAGAGGGAGAGTAGCCATTGTATTCAAAGAGATGTTCTAAAAAATTCAAAATCATATATCCACTGTCCAAGAGAGCCATGGTAGTCTGCACCAGGCTGCCTTCTCACCCAGGGAGTTTAGGTTTAATGCAGAGCTGAAATCAATACTGAATGCAACACTCTGTAGTTTGAAGACCACTGTGGAAATGGGTCATTACATCAGCTTTGGTATTAAGTTTATAACACTCAACAGGAAATGAGAGCAAAAATATCAAATGAAAATTCTGTTCAGTATACAAAGCAATCTCTCCCATTTATGGAGTTTTTTTACCTTTGAACCCAGCTGAGGCAGCACTTCAAAGACTGCTCTCTTAAGTAGGGCAGCCAAATATCAGTGCTATGATAATACAGACAGTTTTAGAAAAGGAATAAATAGAGGGCTTGGAGCCTTGTTGTGAGGATATCCTTAGTGTCTTTTATTCACCATATTCATGGTGAATAAAATTCAGAACACTACAGAAAGCAGATGACCCAACTAACCACCTCTAGATTTAAAGGACTGCTAGAGATACACAAGACTCATACTTGCCCTCTGCTCAGGTCAAGTGTCAATTTTGAAGATTACCAAGGACTTGTATAAAGCCAATTTGAGTTATTTGTTGCTCTTTCAAAACTCAATGTCTACTAGCACACCTGAACTATTTTTCTGCCAGCTGAGCCACCCGGAAACGTCCATCAAAACAGAATTCTGGTATTACAACCCATTTGCAGCTTCACAGTGTTCCTCACTGAACAGGAAACTATGAATTCTGCCCCTGAGTATTCGAATGAGCCTGTGCATTGCACAAGTATACGATAACACGACTTTCCCAAATTTCACATCATGAGTTATTACTGTTCTGTGATCGTGATGTCTGCTGCAAATAACGTACCTAAAGTTTTATTCTTGGCATTATTTTTCTTCATGCTAGTTTGTCAGTCTGTACTATTGATTACTTTCTTTTACCCACACTGGTGGGTGTATCAGCTGAAAGAAGCAAATAAATCATCTGCAACAGATAGTAGTGACCCTTAAATTGGCTTGTAGCCGATAATGCCAAAAGTCATCTTGATCCCCAGAAAAAAATGGGTTTAAAACTGCTGCCAGATTTACAGGCTTGAGACAACAGAAGCTCAGGTGAAAGCCTATCCTCCCTGTGATGTGCTTAGAGCATTCCTATATATTTTAAGGGATAACAGAAAAGGAAGCCCTGAGAGAATATGATGGCTTTGTGTAGAAATTATAATAGTGGCACTCCAGAAGCATAAAACACTTTAAATCTTAGGAATAACATAAGGAAAAGAGTTCAAGGAAATGGATTGGTGTTGATCACGGAGAACAACTGAAAATTAAGGAGAAGTTGTCAGGCCATGCAACAAGGAGCCAAGTGTAGAAATGAAACATGACAAAACGAGAAGGTAAAAAAGGTACAGTGATTAAGAATGCATGAAAATGAGAGGACAGAGAAACTGAAGATGGAAAATGAAAGCACTGCACTAGAAAACAAGCATTAAGAGAAAGACTGAAAAGTAGCAAACTGAAAAGAATATGGAAATCTAAACAAATAGCAAATGAGAATCAGGTGGCATTTTTTCCCAACATTTTTATTCTTAACTCTGCTTCTTGTCTTAGCTCAAAAGTAAAAGAGAGGAAGGGATACTTCTGTAATCTTTCTTGCAAAGTTGGGACTGGACTATTTACTATTACTAATTCAGTCCAATATCCCTCTGAGAACTTGCCTATTCTGTTCAAAGGACTGTGACTACCTTCCTGGTCGTAGGCAACTGTGAACTATGCAAACCCAGTACTTTTAGGATGGTATGTAGAGATTATGTGCACACCACCAGCATGGCAAGAAGAAATGTCTATGCCTTGGCTTCTAACTAAATCCTCTTTCATACAATACATTGATCAAAATCCCTCTTTTAAGAAATGAAACTCAGAAGATATGAAATATTGATGTATTCTTGCATGAAAAAGAGAGTAACAATGGCAGATAAATTATATATCTTGCAATAGTATCATTGAAAGGGTTATATTTGACACCATGTTACTGAGCTTATTCCTTTGACTACTGCAACAAATCTGGGTGGACTTAAACCTTAGGTCACAACTATAATCTTAGCAATTTACAGATGCAGCTGTTTCCTTTTATCAGTAATTTTTATCTTCCCTTTGAAGTTAATCTATCCATCAAGTTGTACAAAGCTCAACAGGGTTTTCTTTTTCAGAAAGGACAAAGGCCTGTTTCTTCAGTATTAAGTTTGACTTTATTTTAAGCTTTTTCTTACTGATCATACGTATTTGGAGTAAGTAGTGAGTTGCAGATCCTCACGGAAAGAAAAAGAACAGCTTTTCCTAATCCTTTCAAAAATATAAAAAAAATTCAAATCACTTCTGCATTAGTGGTCTTCATGCTAAGCCTTTATATATTCAATAAAATATAAAATGTTTTTTTCTCAAGCATGAAGAGTAAGGAAGCCACAACTGGGTTTATAATTGGTGTCTGCCTTTTGGGAAAAATCTTTATTTTAAAGCTGGGGATATTGAATCTGTTAAAAAAAGGCCCCAGCCCTTCCTTACAACTTCCTCTGAGCTTTGAACAATTTTTTTTTTTTTCTTTTTTTTTAAAGCTGCAAGTACTTTGGGTTTTGGTGGGGTTTGTTTGCAGGTGTCTTTATAGCCCAGTGCTGGCACTCAGAGAAGAGACACACATTCACCTTGGTATTTTTCTGTCTTGTAAGTTAGTAGCAGAGATTTCCTAAAAAAATCTTATCCCACATGTTTTTTGATACAGGACTGTTTGGCAGTATTAAGATCCCTTTTGCTAAATCCCATTACATTTCCTTTTCACATGTCAGTTTGCATATTTTGTGGGAAATCGAGAGTGTCTATAGGCACAGAACAATGACACCAAATGAAACCAAAACTGGAGAAAAATACAGAAAAATGAAAATCTGAAAGTCTACTGTGTAGCAACAGATGAGAAAAATGGACATTTAGCCATTTTATTTCTTAATTTAGTTTAAATTTCATGCAGTTTCGTGCTACAAAAATGGTTGCACCCTCCTTACAGCTGGTTTAGGATTAGCTGATTTGCAGCTCATGGTGTGCAAAAAGATTATACTTAAGGAATTGCACAGGAATTTTCAGCAGTATCTTATGTGAGATACTAATGGAAATACAAATTTTTTGCTGTGAGGTCACAGCTTTTGAAAGAAACATGTTAATTGACCTTCTTGACTGATTGACTGTGCAGAGGCAAAATGTTCAGCTCTGGTTTTATTCTGGTTGGAACTGGAAATACAAATGAGCTAAATGAATGATGTACTAATATGCATCCTCAGATAAAGCAAAGTTAAAATGCTTGACAGAAAAATGTACAAGGTTGAGGTAATAGATATGTGAACAAGACTGTCTGCAGTCCGAGTCATTTCAAGATACTGTGGGTTACCCATTTCTCATTACATCATTCAAGTGTCATGGACCACATTGTTAGCAGGGATACTATGATTTCTCAATATAAGCATGAGCCTTAAAACTGAAAAAACTTGCTGCTGCATACACATTGTAGGCTCTGGATTTCCAGTGTAACTAGTACAGCTAGAAGCTGATAAAGTTCTAAAATAATAAAAATGAAAGATAGATCTCCTCTTACCTAAAAAAAATCTCATTATTAAAGTGAAAATTTCTGAAAATTTTCTTCAAACTGCTACAATTAGCAAAATGAATGCATTCTGGAAGAATATCTCTACATATATAAATATGCAGTGCAAAGCCACATACCAGTATTTTTTTTGACCTACAGAGAAAAAAATCTTTCCTGATTCAGTAAATAATGAGGAAGATCCAAAGCCTTGCAATTAATAATCATTCCTTTTTCTCAAATGCAGTAAGTTTCTTTTGTGGGTTAACAGCATTTTTGGAATAAGGGAATATCAAGTAATTAGAAATGCTGTGCAATAAGTCTGATAGCTCTCACAGTGAGTAATCAAGGCTCCTCATCCTAAAACCAGAGTAAAACTTCGATATGGACAGTAGATTCTTTCTTTGGGTTGCAGATGCCATTGCAAACTCCTGACACTGACAGGTCATCTCTGAACTGGAAGTAAAATGAGGAAGAGGAAACGTTCTTTGCTCATGCAGGAGTTCTGCACCTTGGGACTCTTGTGATGAACCCAAGTGTGTCTACTAGCCTAAACCTCATTCAGTCACTAAAATAGCTTGCCCCTTCATTCCTGGGAAACAAGAGATCTCATCAAAATTCTCACAATCTGCTGCCACCCTTCAGGGACATGCTTTCAAAACAAGACACCCAGTTCAGGCTCAGAAAATCTTTGGGCTTTGGTTAATGCTCAGAATGCAGCCTTTGTAAAGCATGCAGCTGAGCGCCAGAAAACAAAGGCTCTGTTTCTGATTGGCTTTTGAGTTTCTGCATGGTTTTCTGCAAATCTACTCTGACTTTCTGTAACACCTTTGATTTAAGTTCCACCACCTATAAACACAATACAACGCTTATCTACCTCACTTTAAGGCTGCAAATTCTATCATGAGATAGCATCAAAGGCATTCATTATGGAAATTACTGTACCTCTGAACACAATAATTACTTACTCCTGTTGCACATGTCTATTGCCAGACAGCAGTGTCCAGGAGTGCTACTTGGGCAAATCTGTCTTTGCTGCAAATGGTTCTTTTCAACTACCTTCAAAAAATATCAAGAGTTATACAAGTAACCTGAGATGCTCCTGGGAAATTTCAAATATAAAATATTCTTTAATTTTTGCATGAGTGTATTTTGTTGACTCCTCCTACTGTTTTTCGTTTTTTTGTTGTTGGTTTGTTTGTTTCTTTGTTTGTTGTTTTTTGGTTTTTTTAATGACAGTAAAAATTAATGAGAAAAAGACAATTTTAAATTATCAGGGAACATATGCATAGTTGTTTTTAATAGTATAAATAAATTGCTTGAATTCTGTACCACAAGTTAGGCATCTACATTACTTTAGTATATCTTATGATCTTCAGCAACAACAGCTGCTGCTCTCAGGGATAGCTAAAGCATTTCCCTCACAAGGAACTGTTTCTCTTCAAAAGAAACAATCAATCATCAGATTGGTGCTTCACCTGTCCATGCTGAACACTTGCTTCAATGATCTCATTTTACTCCTGCAGATGACACCATCAGGAACAAGTGTTTTAAGATTGTTTAAAGAATCATGCAAACATATCAGTCAAAATAGTTTAATAGAAAAGTGTCACTATAACTAAGTTCATTGGCAAGGTTCACTCTACTACTTACTAGATGTTAAAGCATACTGAGGAAAAGAAACAAAAAATCCAGAGTCAAACAATCCAAACTCCCAAAACAACTGGGGAGTAGGAAAGGGGGTGGGAAGAGAAAAAAAAAATAACAGAAAGGGTAAGAATAGAAAGGAATATGGCCTAAAGAACGTTAAGAGGGAATATGACCTCAAGGTCCAACAGCACTTAACAGCACCTTAAACTTACCAACATTTAACTTAACTTATAACTTAACGTAAATGATTTAGCAAAGGACTCATACAGGATTTGCTATACCACAACAGTATCTTACTTACAGACCTAACTTACAAAT